>CM076687.1:12429769-13146435 GCA_038501925.1 Xenopus petersii | reverse complement strand
TCAAATGTCTGTGAAATGATCACGAGAAGTTCTGCTGACATTTACAAGCAAACCCTGTTTCTTATTATGCCTACATGTATCTTGTATAGCAGGTAGGGCAGCACCCTCATATTTATGCAATCACAATTGGAAACATTCATATCAGTGTATACCCACTTATCTTCATTTTCTGCTTTGTCTTCTTGTTCTTTTACTCAGTTTTTCTATTTCATGTGCTTAAATAGAGTCCCCATTTGTTATCCCACTATACTTATGCACCATCTCCTCAACCCACAATTCTTAGGGCAAGGTCACACAATCATTTTTACTTCGCGTTTTTAAAAACACATGGTTGAGACTAAATACGTGATAAACGAATCCCTACTGAAAATAATGGAATGAAGTGTTTGAGAACCAACATCCGCAACAAAAAGCCAGTATTTGTGCTTTTTTAGCAGGAACGCCAATATGCCAAGGAAACACCATATTATTGAACACTATGGGATCTGCAGGTTTAGAAAAAAGACTTAGCTGAAATACACAGCGTATTGTAAATATGGCGGGCAAACTCTAAGGAGATGGAATGCACTTATATGTATTTGTGCCATTGTCTGCTGGTGACGTAATTACGCTGCATATTGACGATTAGTATGGGCTAGACCAATCACTGTCGATTTCTTTCTATGTTTCGTGTACAAATTTTAGCCAAATTTTGTCTATAGCTGCCATTCAGACTTTAAAACAGGGAATGATTTATAGGTGTATGTTAAAATGGGTGTAGGTTAATGAGCACCTGAGCTAAGGGTAAGTGCACTGTTGGTCTTACTACTCTGTTACACTGTTTGCTGGGGGACTTGATTTTAAATGCACTACATACTGTATGCTAATGGATAGTGTAGGACTCACTTGACAAGTGAGCTTACATATTTTGGCCAAAGTGTGGAAATAAAAAAACTCTATTTGAAGCCTCTCCAATTTGACTCACATCTCCCCTTATAACTTAACATAATAGCCCTTCTCTGGACTCCTTCTATTTCAGTAATATCCTTTCTAAGGTTTGCACATTGCACTGCACTTGAAAATGGGGCCTTACAAGTGTTTTGTAAAGAGAGAGTATGGCCATTTAATCCTGTATACCTCTTTTTGTAAAGGACAATACCTTGCTAGCCATGCTGCTGACTGGCATTGATTGCTACAGCAAGTTTTAATATCCACAAATACCCCAGGTCAGTCTTCATGAAGGATGTGTCCAACTTAATCCCATTTAGGGAATATTTGGCTTGGAAACATGTGTTTCCTATTGGATCTCAACTGTCACTTAGTTGCCCTGTCTACCAGTTTGTCCAACTCTTCCTACAAGAATGCCACATCCTGCATACAATTTATTGGCCTGAAAACTTGTGTGTCAACTGCAAATATATTGCATACAACTGCATTCCCCCAGGTCATTAATAAACAAATTAAAGTAGACCCTATAAAGAACCCTGCAGCACCCCTCTAAGAACTCTTCTCCAAGCACAGAAAGACAGGTACACAAACCTTCAGCAAGTTTTCTCTACGTAATATATTTTATAGCTTATAGAAACTTAATACATATATTACATTTATTAAAATGTGTTTTGAATAAAAAGTAACTTTCTATGTATGCGAATGTACCCACACATCACAGTACATATACAAGTCTTTTTGTTAGCATTTACCCTTTTCTTGGAAAGGTCCGGAAATGTTATTGTTGTTATTATTGTTAAAAATATAAATAAGCACATAATTTACTGGTTTCTAGGGAAGGTCAGTAGGAGAGAAGTTCTAATTAATGTTATTGTTGTTATTATTTATTAGTTATTATTGTTAAAAATATAGATAAGCACATATCTATAAAATTGTATTAAATTGTTTTATTTTTTATTCTACTCTAGGTTAAGACTGCAGTAGAATTCTCGTGTTTTACATCAGCCTTCATTCAGATGTTCAATTCCATTTTACACATTTCCCTTGCCCATCACTTTCCATGTGTAATTACATAAATGATGGGTTCATTCATAGTTTAATCCTCTGCAGAACTATTTTCTTCTTAGAAACCAACACCCTTCTGTTTTCATTTTCCATTTAGCTTTTCCCTCCTCTAACATGCAAAATGGATTGGAGATGGGCACGGAGTTCATTCACACTGTTCTTTTTCCATTAAGCCTCAAAAAGACCATTAATTTTTCTACATAACACATTCCTCAAACTAATAACATGAATTTAGATTAATATAAGCACTTTTCACACTTTTTGATGTCCTTTCACATCACTAATTTCAATGCATCCAGAAAGGTTCTTTCCTTGAACCATGACTTTAAAGTTACTTTTCATAAAAATATTCACACACTTGTCAAGTCCCCGTTCTGTTACCAAGAATGAATGTCTTACAATTTCCGATTTTTTCTAAGATACTGGGCCAGTTATTTTCCTGAGAAAAACACATCTCTTGAAAACTCGTAGTCTTAGTCAAAGTCTGTAAAGAAACTTGGAATTGAATTAGGGCATTTGCTTTCACACGCATGGCATGTTTGTGTATTTGTACGTGAGTTCTATGTGATTTTTGGACTGGGATGTACTACTTGATCTTGATTTACAACACCTAGCTGAGATGAGGAACATAGACTACAGAATATGGACTTTTGGCCTCCAAGATGCCAGGACCCTGTTGTAGACTTGCACAAGTGGGGGATCGGTTTGGAGTTGTTTGTTGCTTTCCTGACATTCAAGTTTTTTTCAGAATCAAATTCGATTTGTATTTGATTGAAGTTTTCGGGTCAATCCTATTTCCCCGAGTTTGGGAAATGCTATTTTTATAATAAATTTTGATTGGGCGAATTTTGAGTTTATGAGAGTTTTAAAAAACTCCCCATGAATTCGAAATTTGACCCTTGAAAAATCTGTCCTATAGAGTATGGCAAAAAGTGATCAGTAGTAGCTGGGAGGTGAGCTATAGTCTATTGATTCTAGCAATTTAGAAAGCCTATCTTAAATGCCTGTCCATGAAATAAAACTCAATATGGCCCCTGGTCTTTAATCATCTTCACATTCTCATTTCCCTTCTTTTGTCCTATGACTGTAATGCCTGCTCTTGTTTAGTACCCTTTAAAGTTTACAAAGAGTAGCAATTTTAGACGCAGAATAATTCTGCATCTAACCTGTAGATTCCTAAAATACCACTTTGATCTGCATTTATTTCCTCTGAAATAAGTCTTCTTTATTTTCTAATGTCTGTGAAGTTTGAAGTTAAAGTTAATTTAAAGTTAACTTTTTTTTCAGGAAGTTGTTGAAACTGTTCCTTTGGTTCATTTAAAAGCTAATTAAACTTAAAAATGTAACTTAAAAAAAAGAAAATTTCTGCCAACATTTGAAAAACCTTCTCCCCCTGCTGTAGAAGATTAGATGAGAAAGGTGGAAATGGCGATTTGCTGTTTGCAAAGATACTTGAGTATTGAGGTATGTGATGCATTTAAAGATTTAGCAAACTGCTTGCAGGTGTTCACAAAATCAGCAGTATTAAAGGAATAGTTCAGTGTGAAAATAAAAACTGGGTAAATAGATAGGCTGTGCAAAATAAAAAATGTTTCTAATATAGTTAGTTAGCCAAAAATGTAATGTATAAAGGCTGGAGTGAACAGATGTCTAATAAAACAGCCAGAATCCAACTTCCTGCTTTTCAGCTCTATAACGCTGAGCTAGTCAGCGACTTGAAGGGGGGCCACATGGGACATAACTGTTCAGTGAGTTTGTAATTGATCCTCAGCATTCAGCTCAGATTCAAAAGCAACAGAAATGACCCATGTGGCCCCCCCTCAAGTCTCTGATTGGTTACTGTCTGGTAGCCAGGGCAACCAGTCAGTGTAAACAAAGAGAGTTGAAAAGCAGGAAGTAGTGATCTGACTGACTTGTTATACATGAAATCACTCCAGCCTTTATACATTACATTTTTGGCTAACTAACTATATTAGAAACATTTTTTATATTGCACAGCCTATCTATTTACCCAGTTTTTATTTTTACACTGAACAATTCCTTTAAGCGGATAAGGGAAATTGCTGGCTTGTTATGTAGATTTTATTCTGTGTTTGCACAGCTTAAACAGCTCCTTCAGCAGATTTGGTCAGTAAAATAGTAGTAACCCATGGCAATTAGCTGTCAACTGCAGTAAGTCAATATATCAATTATCAATATATTAAAGGGATACTATCATGGAAAAACATGTTTTTTCCAAAACACAGCAGAATTCTGCACTGAAATCCATTTCTCAAAAGAGCAAACACAAATGTATATTCAATTTTGAAATCTGACATGGGACTAGACATTTTGTCAGTTTCCCAGCTGGCCCAGTTATGTGACTTGTGCTTGCACTTTAGGATGGAACTACTTTCTTGCAGGTTGTTATTTCTCCTACTTAATGTAACCGAATATGTCTCAGTGGGACTTGGGTTTTACTATTAAATGCTGTTCTTCGATCTTCCAGGGAGCTGTTATCTTGTGTTAGGGAGCTGCTATCTCGTTAGCTACCCATTGTTCTGTTGTTAGGCTGCTGGGGGGGGGAGGGAGGGGGTGATATCACTCCAACTTGCAGTACAGCAGTAAAGAGTGACTGAAGTTTAGCAGAGCACAAGTCACATGCCTGGAGGCAGCTGGGAAATTGACAATATGTCTAGCCCCATGTCAGATTTCAAAAATGAATATAATAAAATCTGTTTGCTCTTTTGAAAAATGGATTTCAGTGCAGAATTCTGCTGGAGCAGCACTATTAACTGATGCGTTTTGAAAAAAACATGTTTTCCCATGACAGTGTCCCTTTAAGGACATTGAAATATTTTGTGCCTTAAACTACTAAAAATGCAGGAGATTTGAACATAAATTAGAAAATTATCAGCAGAAAAGCAATCTGATAACTCCTCATCTTGTTAAATGTTCTTTTTGTAGCTTACACATTTAAGGCATACTCCATACTCCAGGGTGTTCTGGCCTAGTAAATTATTCACAACAACAAACACAGGATCCTGGAACTCAAATCATTTAAGTGTGGAAATCATCTACGAAAAAAAAATGTGGTGAGCATAAATGACATTCCTGGTACCCTGCATGGCCTTATTCAACACTACAAAGATCACACTAAATCTTTGCACCTAGCTCTTGTAAGACATTAAGGTTGTTATTTATTTAAGTGGACCTGTCACCCGGACACAAAAAGCTGTATAATAAGTCCTTTTCAAATTATACATGAAATCCAATTTCTATTTTTTATTAAAGCATTCATAGCTGTTGTAAGCTCATTTAAAATTCTCAGCTGTCAATCAAATATTGTCTGCCCCTCCTCTGTGCCTTCAAGGCATAAAGATGGGGCAGAAAATTACTTTCACTTTCCATTCAGCACTTCCTAGATGTCACTGCTCTCCCCACATTCTCCCAGTTCTCTTCACCATTTAATTGTATAACAGTGCATGGGGATGGACATCGGGTCCCCCATTCTGGTGCACAAACAAGATTCTGAGATGATACAAGGCTTTCCTTAAAAAAAGTGTCCACAAAATGGCTCCTGCCTGCTTGCTTTAATTATGAATTCAGAGACTGCAGGAAACAAGATTCAAATAATCTATATAGTGTAATTAAAGTTAATTTTACTTGACTAATGTGATAAAATAGGATTATGAATAACTCGAAAAAAATTTACAAAAAAAATCTGAATTTTTTAGTGGATAAAAAAAACAAACATTTTTCGAGATTTATTATACCCCAACGCTGCAAAAGGTCAGAAACAGAAAATCCCCCATCTCAGACCTGCCGAGGTTGTAATGAAGTCAATGGGAGAAGTCCCTATCATAACTGGAATTTATCGTGGTCCTCGCTGGGTTTAGCCCAAAAATCAGATCATTTCGAGCTTTTCAGACAAAAACTTCAAAAATCAGGAAAAAGCGCGCCAATTTTTCTGGTTTTTCCACTAATTCATTTGTGCTTTTTAAATAATAAATAAGGTCGAATCGTAGATTCTAGTTTGGTTGGACTTTTTTTATTTAAAAAATCTGAAACATTTGGATTTTGATAAATAACCCCCTAAATCAAACTAATTTAGCTCTAGTGGCTTCACTGAATGTCCATCTCGCTTGTAAAATGTGCAATGAAAGACTTAATTCAGGCATTGAATACTTATTAATTTGTTAATCAAAAAATGATGGAACCTTTGGCCTATTTTAATGTAAGAATAGCAATACTAACTTATTACCTTAGGTTGTCCTTGTGCTGATGCTGTTTTAGCGTATGTATTGTATAACTGAATCAAGGTCCTTCCCTTCATTGGGCTTCCCCATATTTACAGTTAAAACTGCAGATTGCAGCAATACAAAGATCCTTCTGCCTTTTGCTGACAGCAGAATGACCTTCCTTCCATGAAAAAACAAATTCTAGGTAAAACAAAAACAAAATCTTTGACACTGACCCGTCTAGCTGATTTATATATTTTCCCCCAAAAACGTTCATGTTATTGTTTGATAGAACCATTTAGTTTCTGGGCACTATAATAAACACATCCAGGTATTTCATAAAAAGGATGGTGGGGGTTTTTCTTGCTGCTGTTCCTATGACTAACTCTCAGACGATCTGTACGGTTTGTGTTTTATTTGGAGCTTGATAGACAAAGACAGTTGTTTACTTAGAATAGAGGCAATACTAAAACTAAGCAATTATTCAGATGTAGAGTTTTGCAAGCAGCGGTTATGTCTGCCGTCCATAGGAGAGAGAGCGACTTACTCGCAAATGTTGGCAAACGACAGGCTGTGCAGTTATGCAAGTCACAAAAATACTTGGAAGCTAGGATTTCTACCTCTCCTCCTTAAAATAAAGATATCTTGTTTCAGTAGATTCATGCTACAGACTACAATGAATTGCTATTTATCCATTTGGTGTGTGGATTCCGTGTGAGCCCAGGGAGGTGGAGTACCCACTGAATGCTCAGTATTCCATTTATTTATTAAACAAAAACAATCTGCATTTTCTTAAAGGATAACTAAACTCTATAATTATTGCTGTATTTTATGTACTGGACATGATCAGCAACCCTAGAACAGTAGAGATTCAGGCCTTTACATTTGTCCACAGGAGCTTGCCATCTTTTGGGTGTCAGTAACACTGCACATGCTTTGTTGAGAAGTGCTGTGCTGAGAAGCTGAAGAAGTAATGGAGAAGTTTGCAAACCATCAAGCAGACAATACATTTCAATTGACATTACAGGGTGCTAATTAAAGGGATGGTTCACCTTTAAGTTAACTTTGAGTATGTTGTGGAATAGACAATTCAAAGCAGCTTTTCAATTGGTCTTTATTTTTTTAAATTATTTGCGCTTTTCTGCTGACTTGTTACAGCTTTCAAATGGGGGTCATCTTTTGACTAACACAGGGGTCCCCAACCATTTTTACCCGTGAGCCACATTCAAAAGTAAAAAAAGTTGGTGAGCAACACAAGCATGCAAAAAGTTTCTGGGGGAGCCAAATATGGGCTGTGATTGGCCATTTGGCAGCCTTTATGTGGACTGGCAGCCTACAGGAGGCTCTGTTTGGCAACATGTTGCTCACAAGCCACTGGTTGGGGACCACTGGACTAAGGCATCGATTTTCACTGCTAAAGAGCTTGGTTAAACTTTTGTTCTCCTTTAATCTACAGAGTCCCTTAATCTTACCTGTCAGTTATTACTCCTTGCTCCTTACATGGCTGGCCATACAAGGGTGCAAAAATGCATGGGTACATGGTGCAGAGAATGTCTAGCATGCTCAACATTACAAGAGGCTGCAACCTCACTCCCACCTCAGCTTGGTTTCACCTGGGGGAAGGAGACTAAGGGGGTTATTTATTAAAGAACAAATGCCAAAAACTCGAACAATTCTATAATTTACTATAAAATCCGAATTTTTGGAGATTTATGGAAAAAGGCATAATCCAAAAATTCAGCATCTCAGATCTACCAATGTATATAAGTCAATGGGAGAGGTCCCTATCCTATTTGGAAGTTTCTATGGTCTGCGCTGGAATTAGCCCAAAAATCTGACTATTTTGGACTTTTCGGGCAAAAATCCTAAAAATTCGAAAAAAATCCCACAATTTTAGAAAAAAAAAATCGCACAATTTGGATTTCCACTCAATTTTATCGAGTTAGTCCCAGATCCAATTAAATTGTGCTTTTTTTTTTTTAAATTAATAAACAAGGTCACCGTGGATTCTAGTTGGTCTTTCTTTTTTATTTAAATAAAAAATAAATAACCCCCTAATCCCTATCCAAACAAAACACGGTGCAAGTTATCTGCACCACATAATAACGTTTTAAATCTTTTGTTTTTAGAGTGCTTGCCACATAGGGTTTCTATCAAGCCATTCAGTTGTGCATAACCATTCAGTAAAAACCAGACTTCTTTGGGAGGTTGGAAGCTAAGGAAATGTAGTTGTCCTGTGTTGTATTGTTCTAAAGCCCCATTTCAAGGGAAGAGAACAGCCAGCGCTAATGCTATTATTGTACCAAACATAATTGTACATCAAGCCCCGACATGGATGTTTAACCCTTTGGGCCCAGAGTTGGGATATATTCATGCAAGCTGCTGCTAGAACTTCATGCACCTTCAGGCACTCACAAATTGCTACATTTTCCCAATCTTTACAGATGTGAGAGGGCGTCTGCGGCTTACCACTGCATGTTTAGACGTGGTGTGATTCAACCACTATTTGAACACCAATCTATAACTAAATCACAGCTGCAGGAAGCTCATTTGTTCTCTGCTCTTCATTTAGGGAACAGTTACCAGTGGCAGAAACTTGAAAAGACTTTTGTTAATACCAGCCGTGATGACTCACAGTGTCTTAATGACATGGAAAAAGACAACCAGCTTGTTTGGATAAGACAGGAATTTCTGCCTTAGAAAGCTTTTGTTCTCAGGTTAATGATGCATGTCTCATTTGATTAAGGACCCATTTAAAAAATGGTATCAAATACCTTTTCTATTGGTATGCTGTTGCTATATATGACTTTAGAAATGCTCTAAACATGGCTTATTGTATATAGTGCATGTTTACTAACTATGATTTTTACTTTCTGCAGAGGAGTTAAGGTCACCTTTGGTCATGTTGGCTTAGTCATTATCTAATGAAACAATATCACCAACAGCTGTAATCTCTGAAAAGTATCAATATGACATTATGCTTAAATCAGGGGTGTCCAAACTTTTTGTAACGCGGGCCAGATTTGGTGAGGTGAAAATGTGTGGGGGGCCGACCATTCAGCCCGACATTCTTTGAACCATTAACATCATTTAACTAATTTAAACAAGGAATCACGTAGCCCTAGCAGTAATAATTGGGCACATTAGTGAAATGATCTGCCACTTGGTCTATACTGCTGCCTGTTTTTATATAGCACAGTAGTACTACCACCTAGACAGGAGTTCTGGGGATGGCATTTAAAGACCAAAAATACAGGCTTAACTGGCTAATGAACACTTTGGGGATTAGGTTGCTCAATCCGTTGTTCTAGTGTATCTACTGTATATAACTACTGTATCTACTGTATATATAGGCACATTGGCGCTGGCGTAATGACGTCAGCGCTCAATGGCGCAATGATGTCAGCGCGCAATGGCGCCAAATTCAAACTAATTAAAGGGGACTTGCCATCCTATGCATTGCACGTTATAGGTTCATCTTGTGAGAGTTCCTAGTGCTAATTCTGTGTAAATCCTGTGTTCTGATACCTGTTCTGACCCTGCCTGCCTTTCCCTGACTTCTGCCTGGTAACCGATTATCCTGATGTCTGTATTCCGACCCGTGCCTGTCTCCACCATTCTTGATTGATCTCCCTGCTTTGACCGCCGCCTGTCTGACTCCGTTTGAATTCTGCCCGCACTGACCTGGCCTGATTTGACTATGTTTTCTCTTACTCCTTGAACTGTGACCTTCTGCCCAAAGGGCTTTTGCTTACAATCGTGCCCTTCTGCTCATCCAGAACCCTTAGCTTGGCTCCTCTCTTTATAAGACCTGGCGGCATCCAATTAGCCGAAGGCTTCTCCCGAGGTGAAAGGCGGAAGCAAGAGCCGAGACCAGGGAGCCTAGCATTGGTTCTGGATTAGGGTGCCGATCGTGACAATAACCCCCATAGACACTGATTGCTGTACAGTTTATGCTGCCCCTCTGTACAGACAATGTGCAAACTTGGAACTTGGCTCCTTCAGGTTCTATGTTGGTAGAACAACTGAGGAGACTCAGACTGCTGTGGGGTGTAGATGTGGGCCTTCAACACTTTCATCTATAATGTCATCAATTTAAATAAAACACTAAGTAATCTGAGCTTTCTGTCTATGGGGCATTATCTAATATAACTATCGCTGTAGCTCAGCAATGGAATGCTCCTAACATACAAGTCTACCTGTATGGGACCCTATACGCTTACAGCTACACCACCTCTTTTGCCTTGGTTTCAATAGTATGTATGTATGGATGTATAGTATACTTTTGTATTTATTTGTGTACATTAACAGAACACATCAATATTATAACATAATATAATACATATAAAAATATAATTGAATTCAAGATGTAATGCTTTCCTGGGCCCCATGGAAAAATCTTTAAGCATCCTGTGTTACCCAAAACCAGAACCCTGATTTCTTCTGTCCCCTTACAAGCAGCCCCATGCTCTGCTGTCTCTTTTGTTATTTACTTTAAGCATTTGAGGAACCTGATATGTCATTTTAACATACTACACACAGTGTAAGATTGCAACACATTTCCAGAGCATAACAAATACTCGGTAATTTGCCTCTGCATAATTATTTCAAGAGATCCTACCCACCCAAAGCCAAAATCATGGAAATCTCGGTTTGATTGTATGCCAATACACCCTCCAGCAAAATAGCATGTCATAAAGACTAGAATATGTCTGTGCAAAGCACTATTTCCTTGCAGGTTAATTCTGCCAAAGATGACTCTGCTCCTTCTTCAACACAGAGACAGGGTGTGGTGGGAATTATTATTGTATATTTTGAAATGAGAATTAATTTAATTCAGTTATTCTCTATATCATTTTTAAATCAAGATTTTTTCCTACCACATCATCCATGTTTTTATTTTCTAAATTAAAGAAATGTTGCTGTGGATATCTGAGGTCTTAATGCATATGTCATTGACTTCTGATGCCATTTTAAGAGAGAAGCTTTCAGACGGAAGTGTTGTATCCTAGCACAGTGGCTAGTAGCTAATCTGTATTCTTACACAAGTCATGGTCAGTTGGATGGTGTATCCTCACCAGGCAAAGTATGCCGCTACAATGGATCCTTGGAACAACAATATTGGAATATTCTGATATAAATAATAAGGGGGCAACATGGATTCTTCAATAAAACTTTAGTTTTATCCCCATCATGCAAGACAGTGGTTGCAAAAAAAGGTGGTAGGCAACATGGTAATTCAAACCAACCTACAGTATCTAACTGTAGAATGTTGTTCATTCTCTAAGGTCCATGGTGAGAGGCATGACTAATAATTTTAAAATTATTATCTGAGACTAGAGACTAATGTCAATGGACAGGAGTGGCAGAAGTTAGGTAAGTGGTGATTGGCTGAGGCTAATTGTATGTATTACAGATTTAGTAACTGCATCTGAGCAAGAATAGATGGCACCAAGGTAAAGGAAGTCCAACCCATCAATCAGTGACATCACATTATCCGTTCCCTTTTTCCATCTCAATAAAAAGTTCACATAAGGTCATAGTGATAGTCAGTATGTGTCTTTTAGTCCCAATATCCTTGGTTATAGCATGTTTGCTCAAAAGTCCAAAAAATACAAAGTGAATGACATTTTTATTTTCTATATATGTTGGATTATCACTATGAACTTATGTGAACTTTTTATTGAGATGGAAAAAGGGAGGGGATAATGTGATGTCACTGATTGATAGGTTGGACTTCCTTTACCTGGGTGCCATCTATTCTTGCTCAGTTGCAGTTACTAAATCTGTAATACATACAATTAGCCTCAGCCAATCACCACTTACCTAACTTCTGCCACTCCTGTCCACTGAAGTCTGGTTGGTCGTAATCAATCATAATATTTCATCAGCTGTTCTTCAACAGCAACCTTTAATATAATTTCACATTGGATTTATAGCATTTTACTACACTCACAAAGCTGTTATCAGTACTATTTCTGCCTTCTTGGCTAATGGATCATCTGTTCATCTTGCATTTAGTAGGACTCGTCACTCAACTGAAAGGGGAATGGTACTGTCCACAAGGTAACTGTTCTACATAGCAATTGCCATAGTTAATTAACTGCTTACCTGCCATAGATTAAACATACTATGACACAGACTAATAAATATTTGACTGCCAGCATTGCAGATTTTGTATGGTAACATTCAATGCAGCAAAGGTAATCTGCAGGGAAGGTGTTAAAACTATGATTAAAAAAAAAAATCAATCAAAAGTATTAAAGGAGTGTAAAAAGGAAAAGTATACCCCAAAATAAATTCTTAAGTAACAAATTTACAGTTATTAAAGTAATTATTGCCCTTTTACATCTTTTCCCTTGAGCTACCATTTTGTGATATTCTCTGTGCTGCCTCAGAGATCACCGGACCAGAAATACTGCAGCTCTAACTCTAACAGGAAGAAATGTGGAAGCAAAAGGCATTGTCCATTATTTGGCTCAATGTGACCAAACGTGTATGGTCTGTTGGTTCGTTTGTGTGCACCGTGAATCAAAGATCCCATGTAGCAGGATTCTCCATACTACTAAAAAAGTATATTATTATGATAATGTTTTATTTACACAAAGCAGGGTTTTACAAATGAGCTGTTTTATGCTATATAGCTATATAATTAGTTCTTTTATCTCATTTAACAACAAACAGCACAGAGAACCAAATGCAATTTACTTTGTTACACACAAATATCATCAAAACACATGATAAAAATACTATGTGGCCAACAGTATTTGGATATTTGCCTGTCCGACATTTCAAAAGCAAGGGTATTATTATGAAGTCTGTTTTCCTGTTGCTGCTATAACAGCCTTTATTTTTCTGGTTTTAAGATATTGTACCATGTTAGCCATTGAAAAAATGCAGAAAATGTAAAATTTGGTGATACTTTTTTTTAATGCTTGCATTTGTTACTCATTCAGTTAGCCACTAAACAGTATCACCAAATTTTACATTTTCTTTATTTTTCTTTAAAGCATTTCCACTAGATGATGGAACATTTCTCTGCAGACCAGTTAGGTTCTTCCATTCCCATCATAGGTAACCAGTTCTGTAGTGAGGGCTTATACAATGCATGCATGGACATTTTACAGCAGTGATCCCCAACCAGTAGCTCGTGAGCAACATGTTGCTCTCCAACCCCTTGAATGCTGCTATCAGTGTCCTCAAAGCAGGTACTTATTTTTTAATTCCAGGCTTTCATGCAAGTTTTAATTGCATAAAAACTAAGTATCGTGCAAAGTAGAGCCTCCTCTAGGCTGCTAGTCCACATAGGGGCTACCAAATAACAAATTACAGCCCTTATTTGGCACCCCAGGGTTTTTTTTCATGCTTGTGTTGCTCCTCTTTTTTTTTTACATTTGAATGTGGCTCATGGGTAAAAAAGGTTTGGGACCCCTGTCTTACAGCATAGTAGTGACAGAGAACAATATTCTGTTTAAGCAGATTCCCCCTGGAACCCCCCGAGTTGGATGGATTCCAACCTTGGTCACTAGTACCCTGACCTTGAGGGCAGAGTCACCTGCTTTGCTGTAAGAACAGTTCAGTTAGTGTGCTGTGGAGCAATATCTCTATGCTCTCCCACTGGAAACTCCCTGTCATTCCCATACTCATACGTGTCATACTCATGTCATACATTCTCATGTGCAAGTTTATAAAAACCCTGTGATTCATTTGTTTTGACTCTGTGAGTTCAGAAACCATGGAGCTTGTCAAATAAACTTGATCTTTTTATCTTGAGTGATCTCCAGTTGCCACAACAGAGAAAAGGAGAAAAATGGCCTCTAAAATCTTAGTGAATGATTTTCTTAACAAATAGGTGGAAGCTACTATATCTTACTTGCGGTTTAACTTTAGTGAGATTTATTAGGTGTCTTTTATTACAAGTAAGGCAGGGTGCAAAGTCCAAAACAAAGCGGAGACCTGGTGATTGGATTCTGAGTTTTTTTCAACACCATGGGGCCGATTCACTAAATTTCGAAGTGTTTTTTGGGCTACTTCGACCATCGAATGGGCTACTTCGACCTTCGACTACGACTATCAAAGGATTCAAACTAAAAATCGTTCGACTATTCGACCATTCGATAGTCGAAGTACTGTCTCTTTAAAAAAACTTCGACCCCCTAGTTCGGCAGATAAAAGCTACCGAAGTCAATGTTAACCTATGGGGAAGGTCCCCATAGGCTTGCCTAAGTTTTTTTGATCGAAGGATATTCCTTTGATCGTTGGATTAAAATCCTTCGAATCGTTCGATTCGAAGGATTTAATCGTTCGATCGAATGAATAATCCTTCAATCAAATTTTCTGCGCTAAATCCTTCGACTTCGATATTCGAAGTAGAAGGATTTCAATTCCTAGTCGAATATCGAGGGTTAATTAACCCTCGATATTCGACCCTTGGTAAATCTGCCCCTATGGGATAGATTTACTAAAGGGCGTAGTGGCAAACGCTAGCAATATTTTGAAAGAAATATCACCGCAGGGACATCGCCAATTTACTAACAGGTGTAGGCAACATTTCGCTAGTGAATGAGACCATCGCTAGCGTTCATTCACACTATATCGACAGGCAACTTTCTGCTCTTGTGAACTGTCGTTACTCCAAATTTTACTGAACGTTACCTCTTTGGCCAGAGTTGACTTTGCCACCTCAGACCAGACGAACTGCTAAAATGAAGCTTGATCTTCCGAAATCTTCATATCCTGTATGCCGGAAATGCATTCGATTTGTAAAAACGCTGGCAAAATTTCCTTTTTTAAGCAGGATTGCCTGCAAAAGTCCTAACGATTAAACTTTTTTGGGTTAACATTTTTCCCCAGACATTTGAGGGCCATGGAACATTAATTTTAAAGTGGGCTCATGTGTAGGGCATTATAGGATCTATTTTGTCTTTATTCAGGTTCCTTGGACATTTGTAATAAAAAGTGCCCACTTTAAGCATTTGCACCAACATCTCTAATAAAGACGTCCACATGACCCACCCTATTCAAATTAACCAAAGCGTAAAAAGGACTAACAAAGTTTTGCTAGACAGAAGCGATCGCTAGCGTAATTTGATTTGAAACAATCGCACTGCCGAAGTAACGCTAGCGAAAAGTTGCCAGCGTTCAGAACCCAGGACGCAACTTCACATTTTAAAAAAATACAGTACAGGTATGAGACCTGTAATCTAGAGTGAGTGCTCGGGAACTGGGGTTTTCTGGAAAACATAAATAGCCTGGATTTGCTTTCAATAAGTATTCATTTTATTATTCATTATTTTAATTTGTATCAAGGACAAGGTACAGTTTTAGTATTACAGAAAAAAAAAGAAATCATTTTTAAGGCTTTAGATTATTCGGATAAAATGCAGTCTAGGGGAGATGGCCTCTCCTTAATTCGGAGCTTTCAGGATAACGGGTTTCCGGATAACGGATGCCATGCCTATATATCAATATTTTCCAAATGTTTTCAATTTAAAGGAAACATTTTTTCCATAATGGCTAGAAAGCAGAACAAAATAATAATTGCTCATATCTTATCATAAACAGATACAGTTCCCAGTCAATGCTACAGCCATGTTCTAAATCTGTAACTTAATTTACTGCAGTATTTAACATGCATGTTTACTTTCTTATAAAGGTCCTCAGGCATTTGCTAGCTTATTACTTTGACTGGGTTTCTCCAGCTATAACTTTTCAGATTGTTCAGATGGGGTTTATGAGCAGTTTCTTGGCTTAGATTGGTGTAAACAAGAGTTTTAGCTCAGATTAATACCACCCACAATTTAAAAACCTCTAAAGTTGATCCTGAAATATCAGTGATATTATTTAACTCTGAAAAAGGCCTATGTCTTCCAGACTGCTGAAAAGGTATTCATATCAGTCTCTCCTGATCAAGTCCCTGGAGATATGAAATAAATCACATCTTACCAGTCATCGTCCATGCTAAGACTTGAGTCGTGAGTGAAATGAGACCATGTAAATGGTATTGGCGCTTTAGTGGAAACAGATGATTTAGGCAGAAGGCTGCAAAATGAAAAACGCAATGTTTCTTTTCCCCTCTCAAGATTATGGGAAATTGCTTAACTCTGGAAAATAGGCAAACTTGATTCATGCATTTTAATAGTGCCCCCTGGGGTCAAACTTTCAGAGTTTATTTTAAAAGTTATAGGGTTACATTGGATAAAAGTTGTGTAGCTGGGAGCTGAAGGGGGTGGGAGAGAAAAATGAATAATAAAAGGAGAAAGACAAAAGTAAAAGCTGTATTAGAGAATCCAGATATCCATGCCTGCTGAATGAATTTGCGCATCACATATTCTCTCACACTAAAGGCAATTTATCTTTACATAATTTTGCCTACAAATGTGGAGCAGTGTGTTTATGGGAGTAGCACGAAGCGGCTAACGCTTGCGCAAATTAGCCAGTGTGACGTCTTTTCGTTACTTCGTCAATTTACTAGGGTGCTGGTGTAAATTCGCTAGCGAAGTGGACCTACTCTAGCGCTACTTCGCACCCTTACGCCAGCCGAAATATACTAACTTGCGAATTTTACTGAACGTTACCTCTTGCGCCAGAATTGCCTTCGCCACCTCAGATCAGGCAAAGTGCAATAGAGTAGATAGGGATTGCTTCATAAAAAGCACAAAACGCTGGCGTCTTTTACTTTTTTAAGGGTGATAGGCTGAAAAAGATCGTACATTTTTTTGGGGGTACCCGCCTTCCCCCCTACATTTCCTTAACATATGGCACCTAAATTATACAGTGGGCACATGTATAGGGCAAAATAACAACTATTTTATGAAGTTTTCCCAGACTTGTGTAATGTATTTGCTGCTACATATAAGTCCATTGTACTTTAATTTGGCGCTGTATGCAAATTAGGCATTGCTAGCGTAACTTAGCTTTACTTGACAAATTAACGGTAGCGCAACTTCGCTACCTTTCGCCTCCCTGAGCGCAACTTAGAATTTTAGTGAATTAGTGGCGCCCTGACGAAGTGCGGTGAAGTGCAGCGAAGACAACACTGGATCGACTTCGAAGGTAAGTAAATTTGCCCCAATAACTATACTTTTTTGTTTCACCGAGTGAACTTATGATTTTAAAAAAAATACATCATAATCTAAGTAGTGTTGCTAAATGTTCACTATGCCCATTTCAGAATGAAAACTTCATTTAAGTCAGCATTTAACAAAACCAAGTCTGTATTTGATGTGGTACAAAAAGTTTGCCAGATCATTCAAAGACCAAACCTGTATAAATTGTTAATCTACTTTTAATAGTATGCTGCAAATTCTGTGATTCCTGTTGACACGTGAAGTAAATTGGCCCAATCCAAAATTCTCATTTTCATGATGGTAGGTCCCAATTTGATGCATGGAATTTATAGCATTTAAATCAATCAAGCCACTTTGTCCAGCTCTATTTTCATCACGAAAACCTCAATACATAAATGGAGCAGCTGGTATAAGATTATGGCTGTGGGATTTCATTTCAGCAGGCATGGATATTATAGCACTGAACACAATCCATGGCTGTTTGAAGAAAAGCTTCTTAGATTACATGTTTTTCTATTCTCATATTCCCATTATTTTAATGTGAAAAAGTTGGAGGTATACTCATTAACCCCTTCTGCAAGCAAAGCACAGACATTTTAAAGACATTTTGTACAAGAGCAATTTGAGCTTGAAAACCTTATTGTCTGATGAATGCATCCCACTAAGAGATTTTTATTGGCTCCAGATAACGCAAGGCTTCCAGAGACACTTTTTTATGGGCTAACATGTTAATACAATTTGAACAAATAATTGTTGAACAAATAATTGTTGAACAAACTCAACAGTGTTCAAGAGCATAATAATTACATTGTAAAACCCAAAATATAGGAACATAGTAAGTACCTTAATAAAATATTTAATTTTTCTATAAAATATTTTCAATGAAGTAATAAACTTTTTTATGTGTTCATCTGCTGGGCAGCAAGAGGAATGGCCTTTTTGGAAAACAGATAGATTTTTATATGTTTTCATCAAAAGATGACCTTCTTAAAGACCATCTGTAGACTACGCACAAGGTTCTTCACTTGAGTCCAAGAAACTGTTCTACCCGTTATAAGTCTATAACTATAGCAATCTTTATTCAAAGCGCAAAGAAGCATTGCTTGCTGTAAATAAAGGCCCAGATTTCGGCCTTGGAGAGAGCTAGGGGTAGGCAGAAGAGGCAACTGACTAGGGTGCAATGATATGGGGCGCTGGACAGGAACCTCTTAAATTGTCTTCTGGCACTTTCACAGTCCTCTTTGGTTCCCCCCTCCCCTTCTCTCCCCCCTTCCCCTATTTCGCTCTCCCACCCTCTGTAGCTCATCTCCCATGTACCCTCCCCTCCATCGCTCTCACCTCTTCTCTCTCTTTCCCCATCCTGCAGACCTGTGCATATGCAAGTCGCAGTTCCATCTGGGGAGCACGCCCACGGTAGGGTGGTAGGGTGGTAGGGTTTCCTAGGGTGGCGGTGGGGTTGCCTACAGCTTGGCCCTGGCCTACCCTTGCCAGCATGCACCCGCCACCAGACGAGCAAGGGCCAGAGCACTGGGGATTACGTGTACAGGAGTATGTGTCCCCAGTGCTCCTTAAATGGGGGCTGGATGGCATACGGCCCCTAAAGTCTATGGGCATACTACTGAATGTCATCTAGAGGTGAGGCAATTGGCCTTTCCTTACTACTTACGTAGGTAAAGGAGGGTTAGCCTTGCACATGGTTTTTATTACACCTAAAAACATCAAACAGATCCCGGAAACTTGCGGATCCAAACAAAATATAGATAATGTTATTCAACCCACATCCCTCTCCTTTTACCTTTTTTTCTTTTTATTTTGTATGTTCTTATATTATATGTGTTATTGCTGTAAATGGAATTCTTGACATCATTACTGGAATGAACTGGAGCTTTTGCCGAAACTAAGACAAATGTTGCCTTATTGAATATGTTTACTGTAACACCCTTAACATCTTGGAATGCAAATAATATATAATGCTGTAAACTGCCTTACCATTAAAACAATAAAAACTAATTTATAAGAAAAACATTAAAAGCAAATTGATAAGAAAAACATCAAACAGAAGGCCAAAGGATATTTTCTAACATGAAGGTTGGAATATATCACAAACTACTACAATTCCATATTATATGTAAAATAAAGCTCTTCTGGTTATTGATAATATGCACTTGAAGCATGCATATCTGCTAAATAGCTTAATGGTGTAGGAACTTTGATTTAGTATTACTGTTAATTTTGATTATCTGCTCCACATATCATCACACTTTATATTATCTTAATTATCTATCTTTCGGGACTCAGTAATGATCTTGGTTTTAAGCATCTTGCAGTTTTGGATAGTATGTGCATTCTACTGTATGTGACGACCAAGAAGCCTTCTTTTATGCATTGGTGTCCAGAATGTGAGATATGCTGAATACTTCCAGATGCTTTTGCATCAACTTGTGTTATAAATACAGTGGCCCTCAACGCTGTCATCTTTGTTATCGAGTATAGATCACATACATGTTTATATTTTGAAAATAGCATTTAGAAGGCATTATACCTGAAGTGGATGCTCTTCATTCATCGGTAAAATAAATAAATCCATGTGAGCAGAGAAGATAACATTTGATCTTTCTATTCTTTGCAACCTCTGTAAATTGGTAGAAGATCAAAGACTTACTGTTCAATTGACTTTTTAATAAGCAAGTACTGACTGTGGCAAATCACTCTCCATGACTACACTGGCCTTGCCAACCAGCAAGCTAAATCCAGCTTAGCAATATTCTCTGCATCCATACAAACCTACCTTCCAATTAATGTACTAAAGCATAAATTCATTAATTTGTTGTATTAGCTTTTTTTTTTATAAAAGAAAAAAATGGGTCTCCAGCTAAACCATCTTTTATTTCCCCTGTAATAAATGGGCATTTGTCTTTTCTTTTAAATGTCTATCGTACAATACTTGCATTTTGCACATATTATAATATGAAAAGGCAGATATTTAAAAGGAACCTTTTGGGCACTCTCTGAGTAACTCTTGGTTTCAATTCAGTGTGTTATTTTCTTTCACAGGCCCTTGGGATAAAGGAAACGATTGAATGACTGTGCTCTTTTCATCTCTCCATCTTACAAAGCAAAGGAGTTTGTTCAAAGTAGTCCTTGGGATCTGCAATAGTTTTGTAAGAGGTGTTCCACTGCAAAAATCTTTTCTTGCCCAGTTCAAATGCTGAAATGGTGCAATTCATAGATGCAAGCGGTCACCATTTTATAGAGAAAAAGGATTTAAGCAAATTCCTGCAAAGGTTGTTTTATTACCATGTCAATGATGATGGCTTCACAAGCACCACCAATGCTAATAGGCCTTTCTTATCTTGAAGTGTTCTACTTTATTTTGCTCCAGTATTGCAAAAGGTACACTTGATATAAAGAAATGGCCATATGGAGAACAATCCCTGCTTCTCCTCCTAAAAAGTACTTTTTGATATTTCACATACATTTTATGAATCTGCTATCTTACTGTGTAACATGAAAAAAACACATGAAATGGAAGGTAGCATGCAAGAAGAGTATGTGGTATGTTTGATAGTAATAAGTCCGTAAAGAGGTACCGGCAAGGATTAGGCAAGGCGTAGTCACAAAGCAGGAAAAAGGGTAGTGGCAGGAGGCAAGAATCGAAGTCAAAACAGGCAGAAGTCAAAAACCCGGAACACGTGACGTTGCTGGAAGCGCCCCAGAAGCCGGGGAGAGATGCGCCGGGATGTAAGAGAACAGAGAAATCTCCCGGCGTGTCTTACACTCTCATAGACCCCATTTTATCCAAATAATGCAAATTTTAAAAAATTATTTTGTTTTTCTCTGTAATGATAAAACAATACCTTGTACTTGATCCCAACTAAGATATAATCAATCCTTATTGGAGGCAAAATCAGCTTATTGGGGTTTTTTAACATTGAATGATTTTATAGTAGACTTCAGGAATGAAGATCCAAATTACAGAAAGATCAGTTATCTGGAAAACCCCAGGTCCCGAGCATTCTGGATAAAAGGTCCCATACCTGTACAATGTAACCACTTCATATTAAAGACACAAGGCCCATAAGGTCTATTACACATGCTCTCAGGTACTTGGCTTTTTATGGAGTAGGCCACATTTGCTTTGAAAACAGATCTGATCATGACTAATTTGCACTAGTTGGAGGATAATTACAGTACCTGTGTTCTTTGCACCACTTTAAAAGTAAACGTGTATTTACACATGTGCTAATATTTGTGTTATTATCTTAATCACATGCCAAACAGTATTCAGCTACAGCAAATGTCTATCCTTAAACTAGGGCTTGGTGCCTGAGAGGCAGGTAGATTAAGAGACTTTAACACTGCTTGTGTATGATCTCAAATACTAATTTTGGTATACTCAGTCAATGGATCCAATGTGTCGTCTTTTGCTGTGTTTGTGAGCAATTAGAGTGTTGGCTACTAAATGTATTGCTAGGAATGACCACTACATGGGACTCTTTCCCAGCTTGCTGCTGTAAAACTTTCACATGTCATAGGCCTGGTGAGTTCTTTCTTCTCAGGGGGACCTTTTCTTGAGTGTTGGAAGAGAAGTTTCCACACTAACCCTTCAAACGCTCCAATAACTCGAGTAACAGTTAATTGTTTCATTGCTGAAAATTCACTAAATATTCTTTCAACAGCTTAATAGCTTCCACAAATGTAATTTAAGAATGGTACACAGTATATTAATTCATAGATTCACTTACTATATTAATTCCCTTGATGACATGGACAGGGCATACATTACAGCCAGTAGATAGAACCTGAGAGTACAAGACTCTTCTAGTGGTGCTCCTCTTGGGATCATTCAGTTCTTATGCCTATTAACATAGTCCCTACACAGGGGGATGATTTCTAGAGTATTAACATTTTCTGATATTCTCTTTTGTTGTTATATTTGTACCTCTATGACCTGGTACGTAAAGCGAAACCACAAAATAGTGCAAGTTCAAATACAATGAGGTAGTTTATTGTGTCCAAAATACAAGACAATAGGTTTTGCCTGGGCAAACAGTAGATGTGTCACCTGGGTGGTACACAAATGCTTACCAAGGATACTCCCACATAACATAAGTTTATATACCCATTTTGATGTCATAGATGGGGGTGATAACAAATGGGGGTATGCCAATACCATACATAGTCTGACTCCTCCTTGTACAATTAATGTCTAAATGATTTACTTAGTCTTACATGTTATCAAAAGAATGTTGTAACATACTGTGCCTAGCTCCAACGGTCCACAGCCTCGCAATCAGCTATTGGCTAACCAAGGCCATTGTGGTATTTCCAGTAATTTGAGCAACACTTCTGCAAAAAGGGGCCCCACCAGACAGGCTGGCATTATGCTGACACTCTGGAATTTAAGTAACAGAGTGGTGATCTTTTGCTTGTATGGACTAGTATAAGCTATATGAGTGACCATTGTCCACAGTAGACCATTAGCCCTTATAGGCCATCCTGCCTTGGGCCCTATAGCGTTATGGCGTCATAGAGGGCGGGGGTGACAAATATCAACCCTCTGACACTAGCCATTCGTCCGTCATAGGAATTAGACCGTTCCAGATATATTTTTTAATTACACTTTGAAGCCTCTTGCTGCTTTTAACTACCCCAATCCTGGCTTTTCCTGTAAGCGTGCTATTATGGAGTTAGCCCTCACTAGTAAGTCGGTCATATATACATTTTCATAAACTTCTTCTAATTAGACGTTTACACACTTTAGTCACCATCTTGTTTTTTTTTATTGCACCCTACCCCATCAATCTCTTTCCTATAAATATTTAAAGTTAGGTGCATTCCTCCCACTAGTTCTGTTAAAGAATTTACAACATAAATAGAAAAATTGATTTGAACCAATGAATGATAGCAATTTTAATCAATGAACTTTGTAGTACTCTAAATAAAATTTCACTAATCGTAGCCCCACTTTGATTTAATGATGGAAATCCATTTTTATTTACATTATTATTCTTACGGTTATGTGCCTTCATCACAAGCTAAATAATTGGTCAGTAGGTTCTTGAAGTGTAGCATGAAATGCTGTGTCTACAGGCAACCTGTAGGGAGAGGGACATTCTTACATGTGTCACTTTATTGGGGAAAATAACACCCCTTCCATGCTGTAGAGGTAGGATCTTGTGCTGGAAGGGTCAAGGGTGAACCCCTCAGCTGTCTAGGAATGACTTTCCCCCCCTATTTATCAATAGATTTTTCAGAACTTTTTTGGGCTGGAAAATAATAATGAAAAATCCTAATGGTACAAAGTTTTTGGGTTTATCGTTGAAAACTGCTACTTTTTTGGATCTGATTTTTTGGATCTGAACTCAAAACCTGCGACTTTTTCAGATTTTATGATCAAAAACCACAAAATCTTTGGATTATTGAACGAAACCCAGCGCAGATCAGGATATAAACTGCACACCTGTCATTGACTTCTACATGAACTTGCCAGGTCTGAGTTGGAATTTTTTTATTCAAACTTTTAACCCGATCGGGGTTTAATAAATCAGAAAAATTTGTATGGAATTTAAAAGTCTGACCAAAAAAAATCGGACTTTAATAAATAACCCCCATAATGTTAAGATTACTAAGCGCAAAAATGATAAATACATATGAAAATGTTTTATAAGAAAATTAACCACCAAACCACTAGGTTTTAATCTGTTACCCATGATGAATGGCATGAATGATATGTTTGGAGTAGTGTAGCTTGGACTTATGTACTGTACATACATTATGGGGCTTTATTATTTGTAAAGGCAGTCCTGTACAGTAATTGCTTCACAGTATATATACAGTAATTGCTTCATTCATTCAACAATAAATATTAAATAATCCTATACAACTTATATGGTTTATATTAAATATAAATTCTTGATCAACTCCATTCTTATTTATACCATGTGCTTGCCAACACTTCATACAACCCCATTAGAAAAGAAGAAATTAAAGAATTGTCCAACCTACACATACTGTATCTCAGAATTCCAACATCATTGCATTGCACCCAGATTGAGAATTAAAATAGGCCCTGGCATTTCAGGTACACAGAGGCCCAATCAGCCCACTCATAGGCCCAAACAGCCCCCACCAGCCCACTAAATACTGACTTTCTATGGCACCTTATAGCAGCCCCTCTGGCATTTGCCAGAACCCACAGATTGCCAGTCCGGGCCTGATTGCACCGGATACATTAAAACAGACACAATCTCATGCGGATGTTTTTGTGAACCATGCACAAGTTGCTGCTAACATTTGAGGAGTGGGGGTGATGTCACTTTCAGACCGTGATGTTAAAATGGCATTAGTGGGTGATTCTTTGGGAGCAAGTCTGTTGCAGCTTTTGACAAAACTTTCTGTAGGAACTTTAGAATTATTGCCATGTTAGGTGGCGGGAGGTCCAGTCTCCTCAAGTATCAACAGGCACACTAGCACATTACTCATCAGTGGAGACTGGGTGGATGCAATGGTGCTTAGCGCAACAATACAAAGGTACAAAGATCAAATATTAATTAAGTACCTTTAACAAAAGTTATTAATTTTTAGCCCTAATCACACTTGTAGCAAATTAGCCTTTATCTCTTGATAATAAGTCAGAAATCGCCCAATTCTGTAGGTGTTTGACTCCTGTTTATATAGATGCCATGCCTAGTGATGGGCGAATCTGTCCCATTACAGTTCGCCGAATAATTCGTGAAAGTGAAAAAATCTGAGAAACAGTGAAAATTTGTGAATTTTTTGTCCAAATGCATTAATGTCAATGGGTGTCTAACCCTGAGGTTCAGGTATATTTACTCAGGCAGTCTCCCCTTGGGATTTGACCACCTAAAGTGGTCCTGTAAGTTTACCTAGGCAGCTATGTCTCTTTTCCTGTGTCCTTAAGAGTTAAACTGCCACTTGATGGCAGTGGTTAAAATTATAAATAGTAAAAGCACAAATATGCTCGGTGTCTTTCTCCTGGGACCATGCCTCCGAGTGAGGTGGTACAGGACCAGAGCTGTGGCCCATCTGGAAGATAAGTTTAGACAGTGGTAGTGAGTATTGTACTAGTCACTCTAGGAGTGAGAGTAAGCACAGGATAGCAGGTGAGCAGAGGTGGCTCCAACAAGGAGAAGTAGTAGGGTTAGGAACCCATGGTGTTTAAAGCACTAGAGCAGGGACTATAGTGGGTGAGTTGAGTACTAGATAGGGTACTAAGACCCAAGACCACAGGCTGAATACAGTGGGTGAGGACCAAATAAGGTGCCAAGATACAAGACCCCAGGCTGAGAAACCCAAAACTTAGGGGCAGATTTATCAATGGTCGAGGTGAAGTTTCGAAGTGAAAAACTTCAATTTCAAGCTATTTTTTGTGTACTTCGACTAGGGAATTGAATTTGAAAAAACGTCGAAATTCGAAGGTCAAATTTTTTTTGAAGTACTGTCTCTTTAAAACTTCTTCATCGACCATTCACCACCTAAAAGCTGCCGAAGTGCTATTGTAGCCTATGGGGGACCTCCTACAACCTGTATGGAGGCAATTTGGGGAGTTTGGGAGATTGAAGGTCGAAGTTAAAAAAACTTTGAAGTACGATTGCACGATTCGAAGTAGGCCGAATTCGGCCCACTTTGACCCCAAAAAAACTTCGACCTCCATTTGATTGGTCTTTTTGAATTCGAAGTTGGAAGTTTTTTTAACTTCGACCTTTGATAAATATGCCCTTTAGTGTTCTACAAGACAAATTTTATGCGCGTGAGAATTTTGCAGTGCAACAATTTTTTTTTTTGTTGTGCCAGATTTTTCGCCGAAATTCGCTGCAAATTTATTCACTAGCGATGCCTTTCAGGGCATACACAACAAGAGTCAAAAGATAGCAAATCTGCTCTGTTTCTATGTAGGGAGAGAAAACAGATAAGTAATTACTAAAATCATTGTATTCTGTATTTGTTATATGAATGTGAGTCCTTTGCCCTGTTTTAATTTGTTTACATTCTAATCAAGCCTCTAAAGCAACTATACAGTTTGTACCAGCAAAGTGTGCCAGTCCTTTGAAAAACATTGCATGACAGTTTAGTCTACTGTTTAACCTACTGTTCCACATGTATTTCACTTCCATTTTCTGAGTTTATTCACACTGAGGATAAATCTGTGTCGGCTCTCACATTTGTTAAGGAATGTGCAGTAAAGGCGGATGGAAAATTGTACAACCACAATTTGGCAGCACCATTCTATGGTCCAGCTATTATTTTTGAATGTTCTACTTGATTCATAACCTAATAAAAAAAGAAAAGAAAATGAAGAAGTAAGCGTTCCTACTATTGTGCCAAATGTCTGGCAAATTCTTTTAAATCTATAACTGTACTTTTTCACTAGAGAATTGCAGTAGATTGCTTTTACAGCTGTTATAGAACCAGAAGATTAAAAAGCAGCCAACTTGCATCGACATATAGACCAGCATTTTCCTTTCTATTGCTTAATGCTGGAGCCCTGCAAAAGTTATTGTGTGCACGGACATAACCTGCTGCAGTATTTTCATAAAAAATAAGTGGCACACCCACTCGGTTGCCTGTAATGATAATGCTGGCAATCAGCTGATAGGTAATAACTGTGGCTTTCTTAACCACACAGCCTATTTCGTGGAAATGTATTAAAACAAAAGAACATAATGCTATTCAGAAGCTACGGTCTGTGGATTGTTAAATGTAGAAAGTGAATCAATTTGAATGTATTGGGTATGCAGGGGTTGCATTCCTTGAAAGTTCACCAGGTCCAGACACCCTTATGACAACCTGTGTGCCAACTTACACAGATATAAGGGGACGTTAAGAAAAAACTTGCTTTCACTCTCTCTCTCTTCAAGAATAGAACACCAACAAACTTTGAATACAGTATAAAAATGAAATATATCCTTATACAGGAGATCCGTTATCCAGAAAGCTCAGAATTACAGTATGGGCATTTCCCATAGACTCCATTTTCATTAAATATTTAATTTTTTTAAAAAAAATTTTTTGTAGACTACAGAAATATCCCTTATCCAGAAAACCTCAGGTTTTGAGCATTCTAAATAACCTGTACTTGTCAGTTGTTGATGGAGACTAATCGATACACTGCCAGTTGTTGCCAGAAGAGGTGTAAAGGTCACTGACATTGGGCTCTGCAACTTACATTACATTTCATCATATAGTAGATTGACGGAAAATTTTAAAATAAAATTGAATTTAGAAAGAGGATGGTCTGGTGTCTATTAAGATTCTCAATTATCCATTTTTTGATATGCAGTATCTAATAGAAATGAAGTCAAAGGCAACTCGACGTTTAGGGAGTTGTTTATTAAAGTCTGAGTGCTAAAAACTGAATTTTCTTTTCAAGATTTATTATACCCGGGGCAGCAAAAATTCAGAATCCAAAAATATTCCATCTTCAACCTGTTAAAGGAGAAGGAAAGTTCCAAGACAGTTTATTGCCAATAGAATAGCCACAATAGTGCAAGCTAGAACGCTATATTTATTCAGCAGAATGCTTTATCATACCTGAGTAAACAGCTCTAGACACTGTCTCTGTTTGTTTAGGATAGAGGCTGCCATATATGCTTGGTGTGACATCACTTCCTGCCTGAGTCTCTCCCTGCTTACTAACAGCTCTGAGCTCAGATTACAGTAGGGATGGGAGGAGGGAGGGGGAGAGGAGCAAACTGAGCATGCTCAAGGCCGTGCCCTGGAGGTTTAAGCTGAAAACAGGAAGTCTAATACAGAAGCCCATGTGTACACAATAAAAGCAAAGAAATGTGGTGTTTCTTTTGACAGAGGACTCAGAGCAGCATTACCTTGAGGGTTTACTGGTGTATTTATATAGACCTTTCTGATAAAGCTTACTTAATTTTAGCCTTTCCTTCTCCTTTAAGGTTAGAGGTCCTATTTGCAATTTAAAGATATTATAGTCTCTGCTGTGTTTTATGTGTGGCAATCCGAAAAAGTTGGATTTTACGAGCGACAATCCAAAAAAGGCCTGGTTTTCATATGACAATCCAAAAAATTTGTGGTTTTGTCAATCAAATTTTTCTTATTCTTATCTTATTCTTAAATTCGGATTTAAGAAAATAACCCCCTTAGTGTTTTTCTTGAAAACATTTCACCACTCATCTGAGTGGCTTCTTCAGTTCAACTGTAGGAAATTTAAAACCCCTGAGGGTAGCAAAGTCTAACCAATCACAATAGTTCCATTGAATTTTAGTAAGGTGTTGAAACTCATGGATGTGTGTAAGTGTGATCCAGTCCCAGTGGTACCATGTACCATTGTCTGGTGGTCTGGAAGAAAAATAATGGTCTTGTGCTGTCTTCTATGGCAATGACCCATGATTCCAATAAAAGCAAATTTTAACACTAAAGTGTACATTAAAATAATTGGCAATGCTGTGCTTCTAACTTTTCAACAACAGTATGTGGACGGCCCTTTCCTGCTACAGTACAATAATGACCCTATGAACAAAGCGAGGTCCATTCAGAATGGGTTTGCTAAGAGGGAGTGGAACAACTTGATTGGCCTGCACAGACCCCTGGACTGAACACCAGTGATATAAGTTGAAATGCGGGACTGGGTCAGCCTTTTTCAGCAATTTTAGGAACACACATTTTTGAAAGAGGTAGTCCAGTTTAAATTAAATATTAATAGGAATATTCACTTATCATCCTGATTTTGAAAAATTACACAATGTAATGTAATATGAGGTGCAAATTATTTGAGTTCTCATAATCAACAAAAAACAGTCAACAAAGAGCATATACTTGTCTGCTGTTTGATAGTAAATAAGTGGATTAATAAACCTTGTGTGATTACATTATATCCAATAGATGTACTGACTTTTTGCATCACTATTTTGCCATTCATTAAATGCTGACCAACAATGGTGGGGTACTCAGTGTCATATTGCTGGTGTACTGTGGACATTAAGCCAAAAAATATGCAAATTAATAAAATGAGTTCTGATAATCTGACTAATACTAATAAGTATGGAATTTGGAATTGCACTTGATATCTTGATGACTTGTTTGGGAAATTTTCAATGAGATCCATCCAAGACTGAAAAAAAAAAAAATTGGAACAAATTATCTTGGAAGCTGATACAAAGTTATTTCCTAAACTTTCCAGAAACATAGTGCATGATCTGGCTTTGGCTCCTATGCACACATTATAAAAGGCATATGAGCTTTTCTTAAGATATTGAAATTTACTGAAAGGATCAGCTGGACATGCAGGGCAGAAATTGTGCAACAGTAATAACTTCATTTTGGCTTGTACCGCAACTAAAGCCCACACACAGTGCAGTTCTTAAGACACTGGTTCACCTGAGTGATAAAAAATATCAGCATACGTGTGTAAATACAACACTGCAGAATCAACTGGCAACCAGGTCTGTTAAGCACTGAAAGTGAATGTGCTATTGCACTGGTGCAATAAATAGTCTCTTGTATATATTTTTTTATCTGTGTACCTTATCAAGTTTAAATAATATCACAAACAATGGCAGTGTGCTGAGAATGTCCTTAACTGAGAAGGATCTAGGGCAGTGATCCCCAACCAGTAGCTCGTGAGTAACATGTTGCTCTCCAACCCCTTGGATGTTGCTCCCAGTGGCCTCAAAGCAGGAGCTTATGTTTGAATTCCAGACTTGGAGGAAAGTTTTGGTTGTATAAAAACCAGGTGCACTACCAAACAGAGCCTCAATGTAGATACCAAATGGCCAATCACGGCACTTATTCAGCACCCCAAGAACATTTTTCATGCTAGTGTTGCTCCCCAACTCCTTTTACTTCTGAATGTTGCTCACGGGTTCAAAAGGTTGGGGATCCCTGATCTAGGGGTTTTTGTGGATAACAAGTTGTCTAATTCCAGGCAGTGTCATTCTGTGGCCACTAAAGCAAATTAAGTTTGACACCATTTTGCCTCTTTATAGGTCCCTGGTAAGGCCTCACCTGGAGTATGCAGTGCAGTCTTGGGCTTCTTTAAGAGGGATGAGACTAAGTGCAACTTAACTGGTTAGAGGGACAGAAGACTTGAATTATGATGGTAGACTGTCAAGGTTGGGGTTGTTTTCGCTAGAAAAAAGGCACTTGCGAGGGGACATGATTGTGACACTTCCTCAGTTACTTACTCTGAGGAAGTGTCACAAGGGCACAAAACAAAATACAGCATTTCTAGCCTTATTATATTTTATTTCCCCTTTAAATCTGTTTTGGTTGTCTTGCCAGAGCAGGGTGATGCTAGCATAAACAGGACAAGATAACAAAGGTAGTGTTTGAGTACGTTTTTCACAAAAAGTACAAAACAGGATACAGAAAGGATGTAAAAACCACATGAGAAACTGTGAATTTGTTATACAATATGTCACTGTTATACATACTACAGTTCATTAGTATTTGCTCTCAGTAAAAGAAAATAACATTAAAAGATCAACAGAGAAGTGACAAAAATAAAATACAGAAATGTAGAGTAAGGAGTATCATCTATAGCAGGGGGCCCCAAACTTTTTTTTTTACCCATGAGCCACATTCAAATGTAACAAAGAGTTCCTGTGGGTGCCAAATATGGGCTGTGATTTGGACTGGCAGCCTGTAGGAGGCTCTGTTTGGCAGTATATCTGGTTTTTATGCAACCAATTCTTGCCTCCAACTTCCAAGTCAGGAATTCAAAAATAAGCACTGGGAGCAACATCCAAGGGGATGGAGAGCAACATGTTGCTCACAAGCCACTGGTTTGGAATCACTGATCAATTTCATAAAGCGAGTGAGACCTGTTTGTATTAAATAAACGTTTCATCTACAAATAAGGCTTTAGTAAAATGGGGCTACCTGGGGCTGCAAAAATATTTAGCTAACTCAATATTGCCCAGGATAAGACTTTCTTTTCACAGGCATAAGCCCGCACTTATACTGAAGACAGGGTGTCTATCCACACCAAGGGTGTTGTTTTTTGAAGGTGACATTATTTTTATTATTTTACATTAACATGAATATATAAAGCACCAACATATTTTGCAGCAGTGTACAATAAATGAGTTTCTACATTTGAACATATAGAATAACATAAAATCAACCAATTTAAGAGGTGAAGAGGGCCCTGCCAAAAAAAAAGCTTACAATCTAAAAATGATATATTTATTTGTGCCACAGTTGGTCTCTAAGTTAAAAATGCTGGCCATAAGTGGAAGGAAAAAAGTCTAAATACATATGCTGACTTAGGACTTGAGTGCAGAGGGGCAGCTTACAATGATATAAAAAATAAACATTTTACTAAGAGCCCTTATTAGTGGTGGATCATAGCGAGTACCTTCATCAAGGGTACTAGGCTCTTAAAACATAGCTAAGTTAAACAGGTGACATTGTGTGGTATTTGGGTTCCCTAAGAGTGAACCACATAAGCCCTTTGGGACTTAAGTATTAAAGGGTGCAAAGTTTGGCAAAGGTTACCAATAGCAACCAATCAGCTTTTACTGGTCATCTGGTTGAGTAGATAATCCACACACGTGTTACTTGGGCAAGCAGCTTATTACCTAGAAAAAATCTCTTAAGTGGTTTAGTTAAAATTATTTAAAATGAAGATGCAGCACCACACAAAACTAATAAATAACTCACATGGAGGATGTGGAGATGGAAATGTACTATAACCACAAGACTGTGGTAGGAATGATCTTATGCACCAGGTTACTTTCAGTAGTACTTTCCATATGTAGGAGGCAAAATTATACCAGTAGTGCTTATAAAAAAATAAAACCTGGCTCTGAATTTAAAGGGATACTGTCATGAAAAAACATGATTTTTTCCAAAACACATCAATTAATAGTGCTGCTCCAGCAGAATTCTGCACTGAAATCCGTTTTTTATATTCAATTTAGAAATCTGACATGGGGCTAGACATATTGTCAGTTTCCCAGCTGCCCCAGTCATGTGACTTGTGCCTGCACTTTAGGATGGAATTACTTCTTGGCAGGCTGTTATTTCTCCTACTTAATGTAACTGAATCAGTCTCAATGGGACTTGGCTTTTACTATTAAAGGTGGCCATACACGGGCAGATAAAGCTGCCGATATCGGTCGTTTGGACCAATTTGACAGCTTATCTGCCTGTGTATGGGGGCTTCCGACGGGTCTTCCAGATCGATATCTGGCCACGATATCGATCGGGAAGGTTGGATTTTTACCCGACCGACCCGTCGGAGCCGCTTGGCGCATCGTAATTCGATCGTTCGGCCATACGGCCGAAAGCTCGAATTACCCCCGATATAGCCACGCAGTTTAGTGGCATATCGGGGAAAGATCCGCTCGTTTGGCGATGTCGCCAAACGAGCGGATCTTTGAGTCTATGGCCACCTTAAGTGCTGTTCTTAGATCTTCCAGGGAGCTGTTATCTTGTGTTAGGGAGCTGCTATTTCGTTACCTTTCCATTGTTCTGTTGTTAGGCTGCTGGGGGGGGGGGAGGGGAGTGGTTGATACCACTCCAACTTTCAGTACAGCAGTAAAGAGTGATTGAAGTTTATTAGAGCACAAGTCACATGACTGGAGGCAGCTGGGAAATGAACAATATGTCTAGCCCCATGTCAGATTTCAAAATTAAGTATAACAAAATGTTTGCTCTTTTGAAAAATGAATTTCAGTGCAGAATTCTGCTGGAGCAGCACTATTAAATGATGCATTTTGAAAAAAAAAAAAAACCCATGACAGGATCCCTTAAAGTTATGTTACAACATTCATAATAAAATATTTCATAAAATGTGTTATCCTGAGAGAATGTCAAATAAAGAATGCTGCAATGTCTGTTGAGAAGTTAACCATTCACGCAGTGAGAAGGGTAATCTCTGCCCTGTAGGAGGGATATGTTTTCATTTGGCTCAGGGGTTCTAAGGGAAGTTCTTGGTTTCTAGTTTCCAAAAGGGGCAAGGCTATATGTTTTATCTTCCACTGGTGCTGGATGCTGTAGGAGAGCTTGAGGAAGGAGCTCTCATTAGGGCCTGTGGCAAGAGAAGCAAGGGCATTAAAGGAAGACAGGGGACACTGAGTTGGAGAGCAACAGAAGTATGACAAAAGGCCCTGGATTCTCTATCTGGGAGCTCTATGTGGGCTGGCAGCATACATAAAGCTCCTTTTCACAATACACCTGGTTCTTATGCAACAAAACTTGCCTCTAAGCCATGAATTCAAAAATAAGCACCTGCTTTGTGGTCACTGGGAGCAACATCCAAGGGGATGGAGAGCAACATGCTGTTTGTGAGCCACTGGTTAGGTATCACTGGTCTAGAGGAACACTAGTCCTATAGTTTAAGTGATCGGAATATAATAGTGTATGTCAAATTAGAACCCCTGAAGCAACACTCTGTGCCTGGTATTGCTGCCATGATGATTGTAGAAAAAGTACTTTGTGTTTCATAGGAAAACATTTCTCCTTTTCCTTCAATCCCTGAGTAATAAGATTCAGCAATGCATTACAACCCATAGTGGTACATTGATGTTGTTAGCATAAAGACTTATTCATTAACCTCTGACACACTTGCACTCCATAAATATATTTAATACAGTAGTAACCCCCAAAGATACTCAGTAAGACCCATACATACTGTAAGACCAAAAGAATGGAGGCTTCTCTGCTAAAATACCCCCAGATGGAACACTTATTGCCATGTTTTAAATGTCAGTTCATGGGTTTTAAAGGGACAACTATAGAGTGTAGGCTGAAGTGGTAGAAAGGTTATGCCATAGCACTTTGGTTAAGAGTGGTTTAGCAAGGGCCCTGGTTCCACTGGTAAAAAAAAGTCACTGAGTACAATAACAGTTTTGACAGTTCCATGCTTTTTACTTTGTGGTAAGTCTGGAAAGGTGATTATTTGGTATTTCAACATGATCATTTCCCCTTGCACAAAGGTGGTTTGTTAAGATGTGAGTAGAAGACTCTAACTTGCCTGTGCTGAGTGTAAGGGGCCCGAAGGCTCAGCCAGGAGTAGCAGACCAAGGAGGAAGCACAGTCCAACCAGTTTGAGGTATCCAAGGGGTTAAGAGAAAAGCAAAGTCAGGTCCAGGCAAAAGGGTTAGTTCAGGCAGCAAAGGTTCAATACAAAATTTAACGGGCAAGGTCAGGATCACAATCAATAGATGAAAGTAGTTTAGCGCACCCAGGAACTCACAATGTGGAACCTATTGTAGGGCAATGTCTGGAGTGTTCTGGCTCCTTAAATAGCCCTCTTTTGGCGCCAAATACGGACATGGTGACGTCCTGACGCTGGCATTCCGGGGCTGGCACCATGGCGCTGGCGTCACATTGCTGCGCCCAGGAGGAACCACATGGGAGGGTGAGATGCCGCCATCTTGGGAGGATGAGACGCTGCCATCTTACGGAAGATAAGCCTTCCTTACACTGAGCCCTTATCTGACCCAACTGAATCCAACAATGGAATGAACTAGAATTTCTACTAAGAGCCAGTCTTGATCACCAAAACTCAGAGCCCATTACCCCTAATGCGTTTGTGGTTGAATGGAAACAAATTATACCAACAATATTCCAACATATAGCAGCAAAAGGGAGGACCAACTTTACTCAACTCACTTACTTTTATTACAGGTAGAGGTACAAATATAATAAAATATTTCATATAATAAAATATTTAATACATATAATATTTATTATATATTAGTATGAATAGCTTGCACTGTGAGTAAGTTAAAGGAAAACTATACCCCCAAAATGAATATTTAAGCAACAAATAGTTTATATCAAATCAAGTGGAATATTAAAGAATCTTACCAAACTGGTATATATATATATATATATATATAGTCCAAAGATAAGGGTGCACACCAGGATTTTGTAGATTAAAACTTCATATTTATTAAATAAATTTAAAACAGGAACTGGCCAACGTTTCGGTCTCTCTCTAAGACCTTTATCAAGACCCTGTTCACATAAAATATCAGAGTTTAAATACCTAAAAACATGACTCACCCATTAGTGCACGCCCATATAATCATGTGACAAAAGGAAACACCTGCACCAAAAGAGCAGAAAGATAAAAACAATGTATCAAGTCTGTTCCACAGTAATGTATCTTGTTGCTAATACATATACGATACATTTAAATATACACAGAAAACTGTTACATATTGGGATATTCATAACATTGTTAACCAAACATTTAACGTTGTTCTAGAAAACATAAATAGGAACAATATTCATTCAGGCCCATAGGGGCTATAGTGTTAAGTTTGCGTATCCAAAATGCTTCCCGTTGTAATAAACTCCTGGACCTATCTCCCCCCCGTTTCAAAGGCGGAATGTGATCTATTGCTATATATTTGAAGGTGGGGAGTCTATGGTTTTTTTCCAAAAAATGCTTGGCAACAGGTTTATTGGTTGTACCATCTCTAAACGCTGTACTGATGGCGGATCTATGCCCATCCATCCGCAATCTCAATGGCTGATCTGTTTTCCCCACATATGCGAGACCACAAGGGCAGGTGATTAAATAAACCACATGTGTAGTAGTACAAGTGATGTGGTGTCTAATCGAAAGACGTTTGCCAGTTTGAGGATGAAGAAAAGAAGTGCCTGGGGACATAAACCTGCATGAGGTGCAACATGGACAGCGAAAGCAGCCTAACTTTAATTCACTTAACCAACTGCTAGATTTCTTTGTGTAACACTCAATGGGATCGCTCTTAACCAGCAGATCTCTGAGGTTAGTACCTCTCTTATAGCACATCATTGGTGGACCAGATGTCACCTTATGCAGATCAGAGTCTGCCTCTATAATTTTCCAGTGTTCTCTCACTGTCCTGTTAGTAATGTTGGTATTTGTATTAAAGGTGGTCGTAAAGACTAGTTTCGGTTTTGTTCTTTTAGCCTTGCCTGTATCGCTTATTCTGTTCTGTGCTATTGATAAGGCCTCATTTAATAGCTTATCTGGATAACCACGGTCCTTAAAGCGGGCCCACATTTCTTGCAACTGTATTTGAGTTTGTTGCTCCGAAGAATTATTGCGAAAAACCCGGCAAAACTGTGAAATTGGACCTCGATTTTGTACAATTTTTAATACCCTGGCTGGGTATTCCTTTCAGCACCCATATATATTTGAAAAAATACTTAATCTTTATGTGACTTTCTTTACGTATAATAATTGCTTTGCTACTTGGAATATCTGACAAGACATACATCTCCTTAGTGTAACATGGAGGAATATGTGGATCAAGTCTGTCTAAACACGGACTACGCAGAAACTTGGCACATTACTGAGGCGGACGCTGATCGGGTGCTGTGGCAGCAAAGTCACACAGATGTCCCTTTTAAACTTAATATTAAAGACATTAGTAGCGAGTGGGAACGCTTGAAAAAGAGGGAGACAGATCTGGACTTACACGGCCTTTTTCTCTCAGATTATTACAGAGCCAAACGAATACCACGCGGCTTCCGCATTCATAATGTGCCTACTATTGGGAGAATGAACCCCGACTTCTGTAGAAAATGGATCGGGGTTCTAAATCGTTGTTCATTCGACCTTATGATCTTGGTCGTGGAAGAAGTATCTGGGGAACTAACTAAGGTGCGGAAATCTCTAGCTGAGTTTGAGGCTGAACATGCTAATGAACTCAAGAACGGAAGTGACAGGGAAATCCTGACCCGCACGGAGGCAAAGGTGGAGGCATACAAGCAGGAGCTGCTGAAGTTTAAACGAGAGAAATTACGCAGAGTCAATGAAGATTATACTAACCACCGGGTGTACCGCTGGTTGAGCGGTGATCGCCAGCCTTTTCAACACAACAGCCGCTATAGAAGATTCCCGCGCTACAAACTGATCAAACCCATTAATTCAGTGGACACTAGCTCGGGGGACTCGGAAGCAGACGAATCTACACAACCGGGAGCCCAGCAGACAGCAACACCAACCGAGGAGACGGAACGCCCAGTGGCCCCCCTTTTTTTAGAGAAGCCACAGCACATCAAGGACCGGCCGCCATCAGGACGCGGACGCACAAATACCCCACGAGGCGGGGAAAGAAGGGGAAGAAGCCGCAACAGGGATTAGAAGTTCCAATCTTCAACTTATCGCAACATTCACTGACAGCATCAGAACTTAAGCTACTACAGAAAGGTTTGTCATTTGTCCCTACTTGCAAATTTGACTTGTTTAATTGGGAAATTGACTGCTTCAAATTTTGTCGTAATCTATGCCTAAAGGATCATTTTAAGAACAGTGCTCAATCAGAGATGGCTGCTTCAAAGTTGAAGTTAAAAAGCCTCTATATGCCACCCATGATTAACCCTACCATAAGATTGTTCAAACAGGGCATTGAAAGAGTGGGGGCCCTTGGGCTAGATAAAGGTTCTTTTCATGATAATCTTTCTAAGGCTGAACGCGATGCTGTTAAATCTCTCAGGATGAATAATAATATTGTGATCCGCCCAGCGGATAAAGGTGGGGGGATTGTCATCATGAACTATCAGGACTATAGGAATGAAATATTGGGCCAATTATCTGATGGCGGTGTATACAAACACCTTACAGGTGATCCTGTAATGAACTTCAAACGAAAAGTCGATACTATTATCTGTAATGCATTTGATTATAAAGTGATTGATAAAACATTGTTTGACTTTTTGAAACAAGATTTCCCTAAGTGCCCTGTTTTATATACACTGCCAAAGATACATAAGAGTTTAACAAAACCCCCTGGTCGCCCTATCGTATCCGGCCGTGACTCCCTCCTTCACCCAATAGGTATCTATTTAGATACAGTTCTACAGCCAGTTGTATGTGAGACACCTACTTACCTGCGTGATACCCCACATTTATTAGACTGTATCCGTGGGTTATCTATCCCCACCGACACTAAGATTTATCTGGCAAGTATGGACGTGGTTAGTCTGTACACTATAATACCACATGAGGATGGAATAGCAGCAGTTAGGAGGGCATTGGAGGAATCTAACTTACATATAGGGCCTCCCATTACCTTTATACTAGAACTATTGGAAATGGCCTTAACGTTGAACTATTTTCGGTTCGAGAGTAGCTTCTATTTACAGGTGGCTGGCACGGCGATGGGGGCGGCCATGGCACCCTCATACGCCAACCTATACATGCACTCATATGAACAAAATGTGATTATCCCTAGGTTTGGCGATAAAATGCTGTTTTTCCATCGCTATATTGATGATATGATCATCCTTTGGAAGGGCACACCAGAGGAGTTTACGGATATGGTCAAATGTTTAAATTCACTGGAGAGTCCAGTCAGATTTACTTACGAGATTAGTCCACTGAAAATACATTTTCTGGACATTGAATTGTCCGTGAATGACCAAGGTTTATCTTATACTCTGTATAGAAAACCTACAGATAAAAACGTATTACTTCACTTTGGGAGTTGCCATCCACCTAATATGAAGCGATCTCTTCCAATTTCACAGTTTTGCCGGGTTTTTCGCAATAATTCTTCGGAGCAACAAACTCAAATACAGTTGCAAGAAATGTGGGCCCGCTTTAAGGACCGTGGTTATCCAGATAAGCTATTAAATGAGGCCTTATCAATAGCACAGAACAGAATAAGCGATACAGGCAAGGCTAAAAGAACAAAACCGAAACTAGTCTTTACGACCACCTTTAATACAAATACCAACATTACTAACAGGACAGTGAGAGAACACTGGAAAATTATAGAGGCAGACTCTGATCTGCATAAGGTGACATCTGGTCCACCAATGATGTGCTATAAGAGAGGTACTAACCTCAGAGATCTGCTGGTTAAGAGCGATCCCATTGAGTGTTACACAAAGAAATCTAGCAGTTGGTTAAGTGAATTAAAGTTAGGCTGCTTTCGCTGTCCATGTTGCACCTCATGCAGGTTTATGTCCCCAGGCACTTCTTTTCTTCATCCTCAAACTGGCAAACGTCTTTCGATTAGACACCACATCACTTGTACTACTACACATGTGGTTTATTTAATCACCTGCCCTTGTGGTCTCGCATATGTGGGGAAAACAGATCAGCCATTGAGATTGCGGATGGATGGGCATAGATCCGCCATCAGTACAGCGTTTAGAGATGGTACAACCAATGAACCTGTTGCCAAGCATTTTTTGGAAAAAAACCATAGACTCCCCACCTTCAAATATATAGCAATAGATCACATTCCGCCTTTGAAACGGGGGGGAGATAGGTCCAGGAGTTTATTACAACGGGAAGCATTTTGGATACGCAAACTTAACACTATAGCCCCTATGGGCCTGAATGAATATTGTTCCTATTTATGTTTTCTAGAACAACGTTAAATGTTTGGTTAACAATGTTATGAATATCCCAATATGTAACAGTTTTCTGTGTATATTTAAATGTATCGTATATGTATTAGCAACAAGATACATTACTGTGGAACAGACTTGATACATTGTTTTTATCTTTCTGCTCTTTTGGTGCAGGTGTTTCCTTTTGTCACATGATTATATGGGCGTGCACTAATGGGTGAGTCATGTTTTTAGGTATTTAAACTCTGATATTTTATGTGAACAGGGTCTTGATAAAAGTCTTAGAGAGAGACCGAAACGTTGGCCAGTTCCTGTTTTAAATTTATTTAATAAATATGAAGTTTTAATCTACAAAATCCTGGTGTGCACCCTTATCTTTGGACTATGAATAACGCAGCTTTTTTAGGGCAGCACCCAGGTATGTGTCCTCTAAACTTTTGATGGTTGGTGTGCGTTTGGACCTCGATTTTATATATATATATATATATATATATATATATATATATATATATATATATATATATATATATATATATATATATATATATATATATATATATATATATATATATATATATATATATATATATTTAAGTAAGTATTGCCATTTTACATCTATTACCTTGAGCCACCATTTTGCGATGGTCTGTGTGCTGCCTCAGAGATCACCTGACCAGAAATACTGCAGCTCTAACTGCATGTTATTTGGCTCATGTGACCTAACATGTTTGGTTTGTTTGTGTGCACCGTGAATCATACGATCCCAGGGGGCTGGCTTTATTTTTTAAAATGCCGGTTTTCTATTTATGATTACCCAATGGCGCATACTACTTAAAAAGTATATTATTACGAAAATGGTTTATTTACATGAAGCAGAGTTTTACATATGAGCTGTTTTATGCAATATATCTTATAAAGAGACCTACATTGTTCGGGGGGTATAGTTTTCCTTTAAGTTTAGCCATTGCTTGCTCATAGCAGAAACTTTTGTACTATTGTTCCAAGCATTTGAATTGTCTTTTGCAAGGGTATACTGGACCTCTGTTCAGTTCACCTGACTATATGTCGAGCTACACTTAGGGGCAGATTTACTAAATTCGAGTGAAGGGTTCGAATTAAAAAAACTTCGAATTTCGAAGTTTTTTTTGGGCTACTTCGACCATCGAATGGGCTACTTCGACCTTCGACTACGACTATCGAACGATTCCAACTAAAAATCGTTCGACTATTCGACCATTCGATAGTCGAAGTACTGTCTCTTTAAAAAAAACTTCGACCCCCTAGTTCGGCAGATAAAAGCTACCGAACACAATGTTAGCCTATGGGGAAGGTCCCCTTAGGCTTGCCCAAGTTTTTTTGATCGAAGGATATTCATTCGATTGTTGGATTAAAATCCTTTGAATCATTCGATTCGAAGGATTTAATCGTTCGATTGAATGAATAATCCTTCGATCGATCGAATTTCCTGCGCTAAATCCTTCGAATTCGATATTCGAAGGATTTAAATTCCTAGTCGAATATCGAGGGTTAATTAACCCTCGATATTCGACCCATAGTAAATCTGCCCCTTACACTCTGACAGATGCAAATAATACAGCAAACAAGAGACAACCAAATGACAGTAGTTCTCTATAATTTCCAAAAATAGCTGCATATTTGACATAAGGCCATAATGAATAAAGCAAATAAATACCTACTTGTTTAACATTATCTTTGCTTTGTAAAAGAGTATATCACATGTAACCAAACGAATTAATGAATCAGTGCTATTTCTGTAGCTAAATAACTCTGTTCTTATTATGGTTGATAACTGGAATCATTTTACAAGCTATTTCCTGAAAGTTTCCCTCATTGTGGAGTTTAATAAAGGAAAGGCAGATGAAATGTCTATGACAATATAGAAACTTACTGTATGTGTTTGGGCAAGTTTATGCAAGATATCATCATGTACAGGATAAAGAAGGTAGTAAGTAAATGGTTAGGGAGAGCACTAAATTATTAATGCTGCAGGGCAATATTTGCCAAGGATCTATCTCTCATGCACATGTTATAAAATGTTCTTTATGAATATTCAGACATTCCTTTCTCTGCACAATGTCTAATATAACCCTGCTGCTTTTTTTTTTTTTTTAAATGCAAGGCATGAGTGCCCCCTTTCTTCCCTGTATTGTATTACTTTACCCATAGAAACCAAAAAAAATAGTAATAATGTAGCCGAAATGATTTGAAACGAAGAATACTGAATCAGTTCTGATAATGGTTCATCCAAATCCCCATTGATATAATCTAGATGAATTATATTTTAGAAATATATGTTAATTTAAAACGGAGCCTATTTAGGCTAATGTTAACATAGGCAGACCTTGTCTGCTCATTTTATCCACAGAAATGTGGATAAAATCCACATTTTAACTGGACCGGACGCAATGAAGCTAACTGTAGATTAGTCACTATGGGGTACTGGACAGGACATTAGAAAACCACTGTATTTATGTTGTTGTCTCTGGATCTGTAGATACCAGTTCAATATATCATCATTATTAAGAAAAATGGGCAACATGAAAAATAATGAATTTACTTGCACTTATTTAGCTCCTTATTACATTTGTGGGCAAACAAATGGAGCAAATGTAGTTTCCAAAACTGTTACAAATCTGTGCAACTAAGCACACACAGAAGAATCCCACCTAACACTTTGCTTATGTGCTTGACATCATAGACAACCGACCAGGTGATAAGCCTGCTGTGTCCAAATACTGTAAGTCCTGTCCAGCACCAAGACATCTTGGCAGTGATCCAGCAATATACATACTGCACAGGTATGGTTCCTTTATGTTCATCATTAATGAAGTTGTCCACTGTTTCAGTTATCCTTCATTGCTCATCTCCTAGCTGCCACTAAGGTCAATCTATGAGCAGGTCCCTGGACTATACTTACAATGAGATCTAATTCCCCCTGACCATAATGGGTGATGTTAAATAGTATCTAAGTCTGCTCTCTAAACTAGGTGGGAAAAATGCTACAGGTATGGGACCTGTTATACAGAATGCTCGGGACCTGGGGTTTTTCGGATAATGGATCTTTCTGTAATTTGGGTCTTCATGCCTTAAGTCTACTAGAAATTCATTTAAACATTAAATAAACCCAATAGGCTGGTTTTGCTTCCAATAAGCATTAAGGATATCTTAGTTTGGATCAAGTACAAGCTACTGTTTTCTTATTACGGAGAAAAAGGAAATCATTTTTAAAAATTTCGATTAAATTTCGTAATTCGGAGCTTTCTGGATATCGGGTTTCCGGATAAGGGATCCTATACCTGTATCATAGCAGTTAAGAATCTCAAGCAGAGCACCTACTTGTGGATGTTGTGGTAAGTGTATTTCTTCAAAACATTGTTTTGACCAGTACAGGTGTGGGATATGTTGTCCAGAAACCTGTTATTCAGAAAGCTCAGAATTACAGAAAGCCTGTCTCCTATAGACTCCATTGTAATCAAATAATCCAGATTTTCAAAAATGATTTTTATTTTCTCTGTAATAATAAAACAGTAGCTTGTGCCACACTATGATATAATGAATCCCTATTGGAAGCAAAGCCAACCAGCCCATTGGGTTTATTTAAGGTATAAAGATCCATTATCCGAACAACCTCAAGTTTGGAGCATTCTGGATAACCGGTCCCATCCCTGTAGTGCATTGCAACCAATTCTGAAGTTAGGCTAATGTAAACCCATTTTTGATCTGCTTCTGTCGGTGCTTGCACATTTGGTTACTGAGGGTTCACAAGTTTGGGCGCCTTGTTTCCTGCAAGAGATGCTGGTTGTAAGAGATTTAGCGGTACATCTCCTGCATTCTACACAACAACACATGCCAATATACAAATTTGTCTCTTTTACTTAATCTCATAATTGCTCGTCATTCTGAAATGGCTGAGGTTGTTGATTTATAATGTGCATTTCTCCACTGGTCCACTGCTACTGTATAATAACTTAAAGGGATCAGTTAATAGTGCTGCTCCAGCAGAATTCTGCACTGAAATCCATTTCTCAAAAGAGCAAACAGATTTTTTTATATTCCATTTTGAAATCTGACATGGGGCTAGACATTTTGTCAATTTCCCAGCTGCCCCTGGTCATGTGACTTGTGCCTGCACTTTAGGAGAGAAATACATTCTGGCAGGCTGCTGTTTTTCCTTCTCAATGTAACTGAATGTGTCTCAGTGGGACATGGGTTTTTACTATTGAATGTTGTTCTTAGATCTACCAGGCAGCTGTTATCTTGTGTTAGGGAGCTGCTATCTGGTTACCTTCCCATTGTTCTGTTGTTTGGCTGCTGGGGGAAAAGGGAGGGGGGTGATATCACTCCAACTTGCAGTACAGCAGTAAAGAGTGATTGAAGTTTACAAGTCACATGACCTGGGGCAGCTGGGAAATTGACAATATGTCTAGCCCCATGTCAGATTTCAAAATTAAATATAAAAAATCTGCTTGTTCTTTTGAGAAATGGAATATCAGTGCAGAATTCTGCTGGAGCAGCACTATTAACTGATTCATCTTGAAAACATTTTTTTTTCCCATGACAGTATCCCTTTAAAGGCTGACATTTATATCACATATTTATAAAATGCCAACATATCCACAGAGCTATACAATAAATGGGTACATACATTGAGCATACAGATTAACATACAAAAACAAAGGCGGTAAAGAGGGAACTTGAATTGATTAGCAGACACTTAATACTTGCTAAGCCTAAAGCTTCCCTTTAAGTGATAACTTGCAATAACTAATGCATTGCTGGTTGGCACAGACACCACAGAAGTTCAGAAGCTGTACACTATAAATGTTTTTTCCTGTGGTTTGAGGAAATGCTGTTGTGAATATTTTCAAATTAAAGTTTTCAAAGCCTAAATTTCCAAGGTTTATTACAATCTCAATTGGAATGAAAATACAAACCTACTTTTGTGTCCTTATAACAAATGTTTATTGGCTATTCTGTCCCAGAAAATGTCACTGCTTTTTAGAGCTATGGTTCCCAAACCCTGCTTTACCTCAGGGTATTGGGAGAAGTGGCAGGGGGGTCAGTCTAGGGTTAGAATGGCCATTTGTTGTCTTAGAATCTCCAGAAATTCCAACCCAAAGGTCCATTAGGTTGAGATTTGGGGAGAATATTTATCTGCTGGGCTAAATATTCTTGGAATTATGGCTGAATGAATAACTATTACATGGACATTTTTTTATATTTCTATCCATTTTTATGAGCTATGGGGATCTATGACTAAAGGTTGGACCTTCAAGGAAGCTTGAATTAAAAACGTTGGATACCAGCACATCTGTTCAGGTATACCTCAAAGAGGAAACTTGGCACATGGAAATACAGATGAAGCCGGTTTAATTAAAACAAGTTAACGCAAGCAATCGAATCCAATAAATTATGCAGGATTAATAACTTTGTTTTAACACAATAAACAACATGGCATGTTAACAAACAAGGACATAACAATTAAATATACAAACGATGAAAGAGAAGCACAGAGGTCCCTGAAACACAAGATATAAAAAGCTGCGTAGAGTAAGCATGCCCATCCTTAAAGAAGAACACAAAAGGCAAAATGATAAACAGAGTGCCATTCTTTAACTTACTTTTTTCACAGGCTGAAACAACGTATAATACTTTATATTTTCACAGTATCAAAGGACTTTTTTTTTTTTTTTTTAATTGTTAATCTTTTTTCAGCAGCTAGTAAGTCCTACCCAGTTACAAAGGTCCCATTTAACCTAGCAACCAGGCAGTGGCTTGAATGACAAACTGGTTTACCAAGCCAAAGAATATAAAATTCCAACCAAAAAAACATGTAAAACTGCAAGCAAAGTTTACAATTCAAATTAAGGAATAACATTTAAACAGATCAGTTGTGTAAAATTAATCAAGTTAGCTTTTCTGAAGAAGTAGGGGGTCAACTTGATCTGGCCATGATGATAGGTGTTAGATTTATATTTCATTAAATCCTTTGATACCCTTTCCCATAGCAGATTGGTGGATAAAATTAGAGCTGAGGGACTAAGGGAAATTGTCGGTGCCTAAGTACAAAACTGGATGAATGCCAGCATTATAAATGGAAAATGTTCTGCTTGAGCTACAATTACAAGCAGAGATCAGTTCTGGGTCCCATACTTTTCAATCTTTTTATTAATCATATTGTGTAAGGTCTAGAGATTAACCCATACATAATGTTAAGTAATTAAATACGAGCTGAAGGTGCCTAGATAGACACCATAGGCCCTGGGGCAGGGCTCAGTGACCACAGATATATTTTTCGACACCCTGTTACCAATATACCCCAGAATGTGGAATTATAAATGGTTCAATTATATTGCTGTCTTTTTTTAACATCTAATTATTGCTATTATGAGAAGCTGGACATTTTGGATACTGTTACACACTGACTGAAAATGGCAGAGGGGAATTAATACACTGTAGGTGTATGCCTACTGATAAACATACAGCATTATCTCTGGCTTAAAAGAACCTGAATAGAAAATCACTCAGCAGCCACTTAACACCACAACACCTAAAATTCCAGAAAGGTGGGGATCACTTTGTTGTTTCAAACTTAAAAAGGGTCTAAGAATATTATGGTCTGTGTCGGTGAATGAAATAAATGTGTTTTCATTTGGAAGAATTGGAGAAACTGGTTGTAAACAAAATTAAATCAGAAATGATGCAATAAGGACGTTATCTGAGTACCAGTTATTTTATCAAGACAATTTTCACGGCGAAAAAAATCGTCCATCCCTATTCAGCACTAACAATGGACAATGTTTAAGTGCCTTCAAAGGAACTCAATCAAAATTTTCCGTCCAGCCCGATCAACGAGCCGACAGATATCCAAGTCTTCTGACTATATTAGTCGGCTCTTTTCCCACCATACATGCACCAAATATTGTACGAAAATTGGTATCGTACAATATTATCTGTGTGTCTATGGCCACCTTAAGTAACTTCCAGAGATGCCTTTGCTTATTTGCAGTTTACAGCTCCTGAACAACTTTGTTGGTGGTGTCAAGACCTTATAAACATACTGGGTTCCTGGCTTTAGTTCTAACCAGAACACTCTTTGTATGTACAGTGTAGCGGATGTATGGACCCTCTGTGGTTTCTTCTGGGATGCTCTAGTTTCCTTGCATTGCATTGCGAATTATAAATGCACATTGCAAATTGTAATTGCACACTCTTAAGAAGTGCTTGAAGGTGTCGAAATCTTTTGGAACAAACATAACGACTTTTTCAGTAAGAAGTTTTATTACATTGACAGCGCATTGGCGCAAACTATAAAATTTGCAAACGATCTTCCACTGTCGGAAGTGGTCACTAAACAGTTTCCGTGTTGGCAAAAGCTATGTTAAATTTGCGCAAAGCAAAATTTGTTCGCACAAAGGCATAACTTTCCACATTGCGAATAGTTTTTCCGTTACCGACTTTTATTACGTTCCCCCGTTATAGTGTAATTGACTCTAGTGTGTCAATAATGAAATGATCACTCAAAGTAAAACATTGCATAATATGTAAACAATGATAATAAATATTCAGGAGGCCTTTGGAGGATACTAGATCATGTATTTTCATCCTACACTTCAACTGTTGGTTCCAGATGAGCTTACCATTAAAGAGCAACTACATTTTGGCAAAGGCTTATTGTAGAAAAGTGGTATAGATACAGCAAATTTTAATATTCAGACATCTAGCACAATCCAACATATTGTTATATTGTATTTAATTATAAAACATAATGCACCATATTATACCATATAAGATAACTTCTGCACAGGACATAGTGTACCTGCTAGAGTTTCAGTACTGATGTATCAGGATGAGCCCTAACTACAAAGTCTTCCACGTAGCTCCTTGCTGTAAGCTGTGAGCATGTGCTTGGTATACTATGGGCTTCGGAAAGTGCTTACTGGGCATCCAAATTATTTAGAGCTTTAGTGGACAAAATCACGGCCTTCACTGTTAGAGGACTATTAAAGACAAAGCATGGTGCAACTACCTTGTGCATGCAGTACATCCATTTTTTGTTGCCAATTAAGAAGCATAAATAGATGGATTTCTGCTCAAACTATAGCCTTAACTATCTTCTCCATTTGAGCAGGTCCTTGTGATGAACTATTACAAACCAGTATGTTAGTCCAATTTTATTATTGGACTCATTACTCACCAGGCCTTTACATGTAAAAAAATAAATAAAATTGTAGCATTTTATTTAGGCTTTAAGGAACTCATTGGTTAGGGTTTTCCAGATATTGGCAAGGAAAAATATTTAAATACGTTTTCAGACTCTATCTAGGGTAAAATTCATATAGAAACTAGTACAGGACACTGAAATGGCAAAGACAGGCAAAGGGTACTTATTACTGAAATATAAATTACAGTATATCTAGTATAAATACTCAAAACATACAGTATCTATACACAATGGCTTAGTGCTTCAGTCTGACAACTATGACCATTATGGTGTGCGACCCTTCTATTTATCCATCAAACACAAAGAAAGCAGGACTAAGAGGTGAGGCCAAACAAAGGAGTAAGGACTAGTCCAAAAGGAAAAAGACAGGCTGAAGACAGATCCAGTGGACATTAAAATATTAATTAAAACCTAAGAGGCAAAATAAGAACCACAAGTATTATAAAAATCAAAAGTGCTGGTTTATAAAGCCATCCATTGAGCCTACAGCTAAGACTTATCAGCTGAGATAAAATCCTGTTAGAAAGGAATGATGAAACAGGAAGAGGAGGAAGCAATAGTTACCATTACAAGACAGGGCAGATGCTTTATGATAGCACCACCTATAGTAAGAAAGAAACAGGATATTGACAACTATGTCAGTGTTCTGCAGAGGATTGAACCAAATGTTAAGCATAGACATCTGCAAAATATCAGACTAGTGGTTATGAAGCAAAAAAGACAAAGTTTGACTAAGTTTAGTAATATATACAACCCTCTCTAAATGTTTTAAAATTGAAATAACATAAGGTCAATAAATTCAGACTACTAATTTGTTGATATGGGTTACTTTTCTAGGTAAGTGCTTTTTTCATAACCCCTATAGTTATTACCCATGAGCCACAACCAAAAGAGTAACACAAGCATAAGAAAAGTTCCAGGAGATGCCAAATAAGGTCTGTGATTGGCTATTTGGTAGCCCCTATGTTGATTGGCAGCCTGGAGGAGGCTCTGTACATCTGTTTTTTATGCAATTGCCTTCAAACCAGGAATGAGGCCACTGGTAGCAACATTCATGAAGTTGGTGAGCAGCACCCAGAACAGTTGAATGAACAGAATTCCTGAGTTGAACCTCAACAAAGTGAGGTATTCAGCAGTGAGACAGTGTGTGTGGGTATGGTGTCTCCTGAATACCTATTAAAAAAGAAGAAAGGGCACTAGGAAGAGACATATTATATGAGCTAATGGTTTTTAATTTAATTGTGTTTATTAAAGTAAAACTACACAAAGGAGAGGAGTGAAACACCAGTGAGAGTGCCATCTGAAACCAACCTTTTATTACATGAAACATAAGATTACTTTATGCAAGACAGACTTTCAACACTTTAGATTCTCTTGAGGTTTATCAATTTGCCATTGAGTTACAATCTCCAGGCACAAAAATATTTTGCTGCTACATTAAGAAGCACTTTCGATATTGACCCCCTTATGTGCTCTGAATGAAACCAGATGGAATTTGTGAACATTAGAGGTTCCTCTATTATATCAACATTAAGAATAATTTAAAGCTAATAGTACTATTTTGCAATTTATCATCATCTTTCTGTTGTGACATATGTAGAGAGGTGCAAACACAAATTTCCAGTTGTTCAATTTAAGAAACATGGCATAATCAAGTGTTTAAATATATAAAACAAACATCTAAACAACATCTAAAATAGTATTTCGTTTTATTGGCTTGGTAATACTGCAACATTGCTACTGTATTTTATGTTTTTCTTTAGATCTTACACATATTCTGTTGTCATGGTCTTAAGAAAACCAATGGAATTGACAAACCGCATGCTATTCTAGTTCAGAATGCATAGTTTAATCCACATTTATTTTTATTCCGTATATTTGTATTTAGTCTCTCGTTGGTCTGCTAATTCTATACAGCACTCCACACACATTTTTTGGGTGGGGTCAACCAGTAGATTATCAATAAGATCATCAATAACATTAATAAAATCTTTGGTAACTGATAGCTCACTGCTGGTTGGTTAGTATAATTGAGGCTATGCTATTACATAACACCTTAAACAAATACACTATCACAATTTCCCACTTATGTTATATTAAGCAAGAAAAATTGCATTATTTTTTTTTTTTTAAAAAAAAATATATATATAATGTCTTGTTTATATTAAATGAGGGTTAAAAGCCCCAGCACTGCAGTTAAAAACAAGCAATAGGATCCTTTTAAGTTCAAGCTATGAAGTGTTTACATTTAAACAATGAATATTGTACATTTAGATGAAATATTGTAATGTAAGTAGACAGGCCCTTTCTATCATGATCTGTAGAGAGTGAATGTGGAATAAGGAGGCTAGAGTATGGCTTTTCAGAGGTGTTGTAAAATAATGGTGTAAAGCTGGAATTCCAGAGGTATATAAAATAAACTTTATTAATACTTCTATTGCTTGTTTTTTATGGACAATTTTTGTTGATGGACAGCTTTATAAATACATTTATTTTACACCACTTTTTCCATCATAAATCTGGATAAACAGGTCCCTGGGATTAACCTGGCAGAACAGAGCTGTCACTTTAGAGTAGGGTCATCCAACTTTTTTTTACCCGTGAGCCAAATTTAAATGTAAAAGAAATTGGGGGTTCAACACAAGCATGAAAATAGTTCCTGGAGGTGCCTGGTAGTCCATGAAGACTGGCAGCCTACAAGAGGCACTGTTCGGCAGTACACATGGTTTTCATGCAACCAAAACTTGCCTCCAAACCAGGAATTAGAAAATAAGCACCTACTTTGAGGCCACTGGGAGCATGAGCAGCATGTTACTCATAAGCCACTGGTTGGGGGTTGCTGATCTAGAGTTTTGACTAGTGATGAGGGGTTTTGCAAAAAAAAAAAAATAAAGAAAAACATTATATTGTGCGTTGACAAAATCAGAGTAAAAAAAAAGCCACCGCAGATTGGAAAAAGTCGCAGCAAGAACTACCCATGTACTTCAATGTGTTTTGCAAAATTTTGCAATTATTCAAATTTTTCAGCAGAGTCAAACAGGATAGATTCGCCCATCACTATTTTTCACATATTTCATTGTTTAGTGAAGCATGAATTTAACCTGCATATCTTTTCAAATATCTTACATATCTTAAACGTTGTTAGTGTGATACAGGATATACTATTTGGTAATTTGAATTTATATGCTAAAAAGGAAACCACCAATTTGAATTGTGAATAATAACCCACACTTGCTGAGGAACTAAAAGGTTATCTGCTGACTTTAAAATCTTTACAACAGACTGTTGCAACAAATATATTCGTCAAAGTCGTCAAAGTCACTTCAAAAAGAAGCAATCATTTTCTTTCTGGTTTTCAGTAAATTGTACTCCGACTGATGGTTCCTCTGAAATGTAATTCTACAATTCTGACAAATTAGCTTCAATGCTATTTTATGTCACAATGTTTTTACTTAAAAATGTATAATACACAATGGTCTTTATTTCATAATGCGTAATACATTGTTAGAACTAATTCCCAGGGTAGTCAGTCACCCAGATAAAATATACTACACTATTCTCAGCAAGTGGTCATATGTTGCTCTTATGCTTTGATAGGCTTGAAAATAATTCGAGTTGCACCATTTGCAAGAAAAAGGGTGGATTTAAGGAGCACCAGCAAAAAACTCCAATACAAATCTAAGAATCTACCATTGGGGTTTAAGTTGATGGCATAGAGGTGCTGAGGGTGATAAACTATATTGCAGTCCAGGAAGGGGTAACTATGAATAGCAATAAACTTAAAGAGAGCTCTATTACCTGGGCATGACATTACTTTTGTAATGCATGCACTTTTGTGCATGTTCTATCCCAGGAGGCCTTCACAAGTTCCATAATAAGCTGCAGAACAACAAATATTTTCCAGAAAAACAAATCACCATGTATGGATTGAAAAGCTCTTGGGGGGATTTTCTGGTAAAAAAAAAAAAAAGCAAGCGTTATTAGTCAACACTTACATTGGAGGAAACCATTTGTCAGGGGCCTATTGGCTCCTGGCAGAAAAGTCTGGATCAAGGAGGAAGCTTCAGAACAAAGTTCAAGTTTACGGTAATCAAAAAAGATTCAATTCAATTGGCAGGCAGCAAAAGATCATGGAAACAGTTTCAGGCAGGGTCAAAGTCAGGAACAATTTATGAACACCCAGGAACCAAGGTAGCAATTCCTATAATCGGGCATTGAAGTCGTAACCTGGAAGTCCTTCTATTTTCAAATTTTGCGTGGGGTGCGTGAAGTCATCACACCGGTGTCAGCCCACGTGGGTCATGCGTGCCATCATCTTGGATGTGACACTGCCGGAGACAGGTGCCCTTTTATGGTCATTCTATCTGTAATGTAAAGCAGGAGAGACATGTTTGGATGGTAAGGAAATGAGCCCTATTTTAGTTAGGTTCAGTAGCAGAAAGCTAGGAGGCAGTTATAATTCCTCATGTTGATAAGTCCTTTGGTATCTCCTTCAAGGATCAATACTTTTTCCTGAATGGCACAGGGTACCTACTATTGCTTAAAGGATAACTTTCAAGAGTTAATCTTGTCTTTCAGTGCAGCTCTGATACAGAAGGAATTCTGGGACAGAAGGCCTAATATTTTCATTTACATGAAATAGCCTTGAGACCGATCCTCACCTACTGGGGCCAGGATTGTTCCTAATATTTCCATTAACATGGAATACCCTTGAGACTGAGCCTTACCTACTGGGTTTTTAAGCACAGATAGAGCATTGATCTCATCAGATTCCAAAATGTAGGCAAGTTTTGACCTAATTGGGACTCTACAGTCCTAATTGAAAGGTTTTCTTCTGCTGTGCCCTCTGAACAACTACCATGTTCCTTCCCCTGACATCACTAAGAAGGCTGTACCAAACGATCTGAGTGTGCAACAAAATTCCTCACCCCCAAGTGTGTCACAAAATCTTACTCGTACTTCTCCCAGAGTACAAGACGTGCTTGCAAATGTTATTTATGTGTATGCGCTGCCTGGTGATTTTACTCTCTCAGCAAGCTCATCGGTCTTGAAGAAAAAGAGGTGATTCATCGGAATGATTTTACTTAAGTAAGCAGTTTTTACTACAATGTGGTAATTGAACTGAAAAAGGGCTTTACAAAGAGGTGAATGTATATGACATTAAAACCTGGAGGTATGACTTTCAAAAAAAGTAAACTATTTACTAGCATTTCTTTGGCCTATAAAGCACAATGAGGATAACCACAGGTCAATTTCAGCCTTCCTGTGGCTCTTTAGAACAATGTAGTGTTTTTTGATTAAAATCCAAATGTATGCAAAACAACATGAATTCTTGAGAGATCCATACTTCTAGGTTCTAAAATTTCATATGTTGTGGTTTATCCAGGGTAGAGTGATCAGACCCAAACCCAACCTCAAAAATGTATTACTCCTATTACTTAGGAGTATCAATCTTTTTATTTTCTTTAGATAGACTTGGATACCTGGGTAACCTGGTAATCTATACAAATTAAAATGGGGAAATACCAAAGAGGCTCCAACCACAGGGTTCTAGATTCATAGGGTATGTACACACAGTCATTATACTGTACATTGCATTTGTCACGTGTTAAGGTTTTATGTGCTCTGTTTTTTAGGTGCATAAAGAGCAGACTACAATCAATTTAAAGTTGGGCTGCCATTAGGTTTAAATCCACCTAAAACATAAGGCCCAAAGCTGGATGTCAGTTATTCATGTCATGTTTCTGAATTCAGCATTGTATGTTTAGTAGTGTTGTGCTATTGAATTCTAACTGCAACCCCTCCTGAAATAAATGTAGTGACAAGTGTCAGACATAAACAGCTTTATTGACATGCAAATTTTTTCCATCCCTGAAAAACTTGACACCGACAGGAGCAGCTTAAAAGTCATACAGTTTATGTGTACAAAGCATTAGACTAAGAAGAACCAGTCCAAACTTACAAATATGTAGCAGAAAATAAACAAATAAACCAGAAGAGATTTTCCAAGGTAGCAGAAAAATAAACAAATAAACCAGAAGAGATTTTCCAAGGTAGCAGAAAAATAAACAAATAAACCAGAAGAGATTTTCCAAGGTAGCAGAAAAATAAACCAGAAGAGATTTTCCAAGGTGGATAATTGGTTTAATATGGTTAAAACAGATGTTAATGTTATTTTAAACCTTGTTTTGATCATGAGAAGGAGTGAGGCTTTAAAGGAGAAGGAAAGCTACAGATGCATTTTATTGCCAATAGATTAGCTGCAATAGTGCAAGCTAGAATGCTATATTTATTCTGTAGAATGTTTTACCATACCTGAATAAAAAGCTCTATAAACTCTCTGTTTGTTTATAATAGGAGCTGCAGTATTAATGTGGTGTGACATCACTTCCTGCCTGAGTCTCTCCATGCTATGGGCTCAGATTACAGTAGAGAAGGGAGGGGTGGGGGGAGAAGAGCAAACTGAGCATGCTCTTGCCCAGGGCAAGGAGGTTTAAGCTGAAGGCAGGAAGTCTGATACAGAAGCCCATGTGTACACAATAGAAGGAAAGAAATGCAGTATTTCTTTTGACAGGGGACTCAGAGCAACATTGCTTTGGGGGTTTACTGGTATATTTAGATGGACCTTTCTGATAAGGCTTACTTAGTTTTAACCTTTCCTTCTCCTTTAAATGCAAGGCAATTACAAAACTATTCATTTAGAAGGAGAATAACAGGTCTCCCAACTATGATCATATCCAGCTGACAATGCAGTATTATACTTCGATAATTCACGGATGTCATTTAGCTACCAAAGGCAACTGTGCTATTATGGAACAACCTGTGAGTTCTGTGTAAGGGTTGATGATTCCTGGCTATCTAAGACACTATTTTTTTTTTTTACAAAGGACATCTTCTGTGTATTCTGCCTCTTCATAGTTGTATATTGGGCATCACAAATGAATTATTTTGGCTTTTCTTTTATTCACAAATTTGCTCACTTTGCAAATTTTATTACATTTCCCCCTTAGAGTGCTAAGGGAAGCCTAGATGCCTGATGAAAGGCAGCTGTTGAGTATAAGATTTCTAAGCACCCAATGAGCTGCATAATGTGCCTTGTGACTCAGTTACAAAATAAAGCCAGAAAAGCAAAGGTGCACTAAATCCTTCGATATTAAAAAGTGGCAAAATGCAAAAGAGTTTGAGAGCAACACAAGCATAAAAAAGTCCCTGGGGGTGGCAACTAAGGGCTGTGATTGAATATTTGGTAGTCCCTGTGTGGACTGGTAGCCTACAGAAGGCTCTGTTTTGCAGTACACCTGGATTTAAGCAACCAAAACTTTCCTTTAAACAAGGAATTCAAAAATAAGCACCTGCTTTGAGGCCACTGGGAGCAACATCCAAGGGGTTGGTGAGCAACATGTTGCTTTTCCCGCACAATACATTTTCGTGTACTCATAAATAGGGGGGAAATCCCATGCAAATTTGGTTGTAGTGGTTTTCGAAAAATAGTGAGAAAAGGTCAGATTTTGATAAATAACCCCCTTTATGTTGCTCAACCTAACCTCTGTACTGGGTGGTGCGATATGTTAAGAGTTGCCACAAACCAAAATACCACAGAATAAATGTAGTTGGGTCCCAACCATATACTCTATTAAAAAGCTTAAATGAATGAAAGAATCTCAGCTCAGCATTTTTTTTGAAAAATGACACTTCCAAATCGACATAATATATTCCAAATATAGGTTACGGTACAATGCTGGGGTGAGCAGTGTTCACAACAATTATTTTCTAATCATATTGTTTCATGGACAGATGCATGCAATGCAATACAGTTTTCTAAATCCCTTTAGCACACAAGGCAAGATCATGTTATCATCCACCCACCTGTAGCTGAGAGCTAAATACATTAAAGAAGGAACATAATACCACAGTCAGCTCTTGCTTACAGTAACTAACATAGGCCCATACTCTACATAAAAGTGCCGTAAGATCTTGAAAATGTACAATAAGAATTGAGACGTTGTTTTTTAAAGTGACAGTCATTACCCTTACACATAACTCTTAATTTTATGACATGTAAGGTCAAATTAAGGGCAAGGCAAAAAGACCCTAAACTGAGATAATTTCTGGCAAAGAAATGCCCTTCATAAACGTGAAAAACCCAGTATATACAGTAAATATGTTGCCATTGAAATCCAATCTGTAGCCAAAAAGCCTTCCCACCGGCTAGAATCTTAATTGCCAGCAGGATGGCACTACAGTTTTCTGAAGTCGTCCTTAGTTCCTCGAGATTTTACTGGGCGACTAAATCTCCGCAAATCTTTAGCGTGTGTCACTAGCCTCCAAAACTGAAGTATACTGATGTTAAAGAGGAAGCTTGGTTGGGTTCTCGAACCTACTGGATAACGCAGTTGTGTTCATGCTCAGTTGTTCCATCATAAGGGGAACTTCAAGCAAAAGGGAAACCCATTATTATCGGGAAAGTACACTCTGCCTTTGTTTTGAACTACTAAATATGCAACTTATACTATTAAAAAAGTGGGACACAGGCATTGAAGGTTTAAACTTTATTAAATGACAAGATATTTTTTGGGGAATGTGATATAGGTCGCTAAGGGACGTTTGCATTTTGCCTTTGCAAACCCATTGCCGCTCACGCGACAGTAGGATAGTGATTGCAAATTTTATACTTTGATATAATGCAAAGTGTATCTAATAAATCTTCTTAGTGAAATAGAAATTAAATTAAAAATCGAATGAAGAATATTACATTGTGACATGCAAATTGTGATTCTTATTTGTGCGTAAATGTGTTCTCTTTTGTGAATTTAGGAAGACGTGAGGAAATAGAAGAGAATACGAGGAAAGTGCTTCAACTTTCTTTAAAGAGCCTTAAACTGAAAGTCTGAATACGTTAATCCTGGGCATAGAACACTGATTAAAATCTGAAGCCAAAGGGTTAATATTCTAAAGGAAAACTACTTGCCCTTAACCCCCCTTCACCACTGGCTTCTAAAGACTTTAAGACAATTAGTCTGAATTCTCTTGCTTTTAGAATTTGGAAGCCATGCTCTTTGGCATATTTTACTGTATAAAACCTCTGAAAATAATAAGAGATGCTTGTTACTGTGCCAGGTACTTAACAAGGGACAGTTATTTATGAATTACAGCAATTTGCATACAAAATATGCTGTTTAGTCTGCCTCTCAGAAGGAGTAACGACAGTTAATTATCATACATATAATAATAGAATTTTGAACAGTTGCTTTGGAAGCTATTAAGACCTGTCGGAGTTTTCCTTCTTTTAAAAAAGTTTTAAAATTAAACCCATAAATTAGATTAGAATTTAAACAGATATGTAACATATATTTAAATAGATACAATATGTGACATATTTAAATATCTTACATAAATAAAAGATTTTGTTTGTTTGGGTGTTATGTGTTCAATACCATATGACTGAATGCAACAAAACTTCTCAGAGAAAAGTCCTCTCTTTCAGGAAGTCAGCAGATACTTTTTCACCGAACAAAAGAAATCGGGGTACCCCCATGAGAGGCCAAGCATATCTCAGGGCTCTGCCTCATGTTTTACTTAAAGGAGAAGGAAAGGTTAAAACTAAGTAAGCCTTATCAGAAAGGTCCATCTAAATATACCAGTAAACCCCCAAAGTAATGCTGCTCTGAGTCCCCTGTCAAAAGAAACACAGCATTTCTTTCCTTCTATTGTGTACACATGGGCTTCTGTATCAGACTTCCTGCCTTCAGCTTAAACCTCATTGCCCTGGGCAAGAGCATGCTCAGTTTGCTCCTCTTCCCTCCCCCTCACTTCTCTACTGTAATCTGAGCCCAGAGCAGGGAGAGACTCAGGCAGGAAGTGATGTCACAACACATTAATACTGCAGCTCCTATCCTAAACAAACAGAGAGTTTCAAGAGCTTTTTCTCAGGTATGGTAAAACATTCTACAGAATAAATATAGCATTCTAGCTTGCACTGTTGCAGCTAATCTATTGGCAATAAAATGCCTCCGTAGCTTTCCTTCTCCTTTAATATTTCCACAAATCATTAATCATTCATCTGGATATAGACTGAAACACAACTTTTCAGGGACTGAACTCTTAGATTACACTATTGCATATTGTCAGAGAGCAAAGGACAAATCACAAACCTAGGAGTTTGCACAAAGTGTTGTGCTTCAATCAGTATCTGTCTATCCAAAAATCAAACTTCCCATATTAGATTTTGTTTCTCCATTGTATAGGAGAACTACTGAGCAAGGCACTGTGGCAAAGGACACAAAAATCCCCTAGGAGCCTTGAGCTTCAATCTTGGGTCACAATTACAATACAAGCTTCCCATCTCACCAGATCAGATTGTGCCATATCAGAAAACTACTGAGCAGCACAGGAGGTATACTGAACCTTGTTTAGCATCTTCAACAGTTTGGGTCATGTTTTTGTCAACAACAGTTCCTTTTCAAATAAGGCAGGCTCTCCATTCCCATGACATATATAATCATGCTTCATAATTTTCATCTTCTTAACTTTCTAATCAACTCTGTCACTTGCAAACAAATCATCAGTTCAGCCTAGCTTGAGTGTATTGCCTTTAAGCTGTTCTCCTTTTGTGGTCGCTTTGTGGGAACACCACCTCACTGTATTTGGTTTTGTTGTTTGTAAAGAAAATCTAGATATTTAAACACCCCTTCACTGACCACTTGATATTCAGACAAAGATCTAATCGGCTCCTAGATATTTCCTCCTAGATGAACCGATATCATCTTAAACTGAACCCAACAATAAAGGAACTAATAATCTTTCAACCAAACCTTAGTCCTACTCCCCCGTTACTATTGATGGCCTGTTCATTAACCCAGTTGAGGGTTAATGCCTGAGGTTAATCTTTGGTTACTTCTCTAATCATAATAAGATCACTGCCAAAACATCTAACTCTTTCCTTCACAAAATCTCCAAGATCTATTATTTTCTCTCTCAAGAAACAACTAAAACATAAATAAATACCCTTAGTCTATCTTTACCAGACTACTGTGGTTTATAGTTAACTGGTCTCCCATGCCTTCCACTTTAATCTGCCTTTAACTCTGTAACTACAATGATCTTACTCACACACTAGGGAGGACCTGCTGAAACTCTGTTAAAATATTTATTATAAATTCTTCTTAGGTACAGTGTAACTTACAAAATCCATCTGGTAACCTTCAAGATCTATTACTCCTGTTTAAATCACTACATATCTTTACTTGTCTCTCTGTATACTGTATATCTCTGGTTGTTTTCTCAAATGATCTCAGAGCCACAATTTTTTCAAACTACCACTGGCATTTCCAATATTAAAGCACTTTTTCTGTTCTTTACCTCTGCTTTTCCATACCTGAATTCTTCCATGGGGATTTCTTGGTCAACCAACTTACCTCTTGGAGCAGCAGTACACTATATCATTTAATCCTGGCACTTAAGGGCTAATGCACCAGTCATGGTGAATATAAGTATTCGTTAATCTCATTTGTCTTTTAAAAAACATGTCACTTAACCTTTGTACCTCTAGAAAATGATTTATTGAAATATTTGCTATAAATGTATTGCAAAAATATATAGCAATGTGTATAAAATTAGCACTATAAAGAGTTTCTATAACTTCTTTGCCCATGAGCATGATACAGAGTATAATGAGCATGCACTCACTTGTGCTTTTGGAGGTTGGGCTACTACTCAGCATATTGTAAATATATGTTATTTAGCTCTACAAGCCATATAAAGGGTCAGTTAAGACCATTTCTGTATCTGTGACAAAGATGTCCCTTGAAACTGAAGATGATTATTGTGGCCACAGTGGGTCCTTTAACATTAAATGTTTCCCTAATTATGCAGAAACACTGCGAGAAAATATGTCAAGGGCTCTCTAAGGACAAGGCAGTAATGGCATTTTTGTTCCATTGGGGAAAAGTATTAAAAATGTCCTCTGTAATCACACGAATGGAACAATATTCTATTGCTTAATGAAATATTTTAGTATTGCATCTATACCAAGGATATATAACCGGTGACAATTTTAATAGTTATAAAATAGTTATAAAATAACATGAAAAATTAAAAGTGAATTCAAGTGCAGTTGCTTGAAATGGAAAACATTAAGTGATGAATAATATAAAAAAAACTACAAAATATCAAACAATTTAGTTTTGACATTTGTTACAAAAAAATATTTATTAAAATAACATGAAAAATAAAACATGAATGTGCTGGCTCAGCAGTTAAAGTTATCAGGGTTAGAATATATATATGTTTAATTGCTAATGTTTATATGCATACCTCGTTTGTAAACCCTCCTCCTATTCCTTCCTTATGTGTGATGTCAGTTCCTCCCATCATCCTCTTGTGTTCCTGCCTTCCATGAGTGAGGAGCTACAGCTCAGAGGTTAGGAAGGAAATATTATTTTTGACACTTGCAGCACTTATTCATCCACTGCTACATTGTTTATCCACCTCAAATAAAGCAGCTTTGTGGACTACAAGTGTCTGGTGAGTTCAGCTATCTGGCAAAGATTGTCCTCAGTGGTTGTTATAGCTCCATACAGGCCCAGCAGGGAGGTCTCACGGGGATTCAGCCATTATTACAGCAATTGGAGTCAGAATAATGAATTCAAATAACATTGCTTGTGAATAGAAAACATTAACGGATGAATCTTATAAACTAAACTAAACACTCCAAAATGTTTACAAACAAGAGTTTTAATCACTTTCTCTTTTACAAATGTTGGAGTGTCAACCTTTCTGTGTAGCCTATAATTTTCTTACCATTCTATCGTATATCATTTGCAATCGCTACCCATGGGATAAAAGAGAAATCCCTTACTTCTTATCTGTCAAGGATAATCTATCACATTGTTTGTTATACAGACCAGTTTAGAACACTGAATGCAAAGTCAAATGAAAACACCATATGGGGCATCTGGCATGACTGCAGACCTTCACCAATGGTCAAGTTGCTACAAGGTTTTTGCTGTCCAGACAAATGCAAATATTTTGGATCCACGATCTGTTTCTGGCATGAGTTGCACATCATACTGCACCAGAGGAAGGACCCTTGAGGTCCGAAACATGTTGTGCTTGCAACTTGAATAAAATCACTTGAAAATACTGCTCTCCAGTGAAGGTTTTTGCTGTCACTGGAAACAGATGTTCACTAGTTACCTCAGTTGACACACAAGCAGGGATCTTTTTCACAAGTGAGCATTAATCAGAACTTGATATTTGCTCACAGGTAATATAGATGTTGCAATCACATGGTTCAATGGCAAAATGGAACTGACATAATTTAAATATTGCAAGGCTAAACTCATGGAACTCTCATATGTCATGTTGCACTTCAATTCAATAAATGCGACAGCAGGGCTTTCAGTTGTTTTTTCTCCACTGCCAGGAGCTTTTAATCAAAAATGGAAATAATTTTTTTTTTGTTACAGTGCTATTGAAAAGAGTCTAAGATGGCTATTATGCTGCAGATGCGCTCTCAAAGGTGAACTACTGTCAAAAAGAAAATTAAATAGAATTTCACGTTTTGCTAAACAATTTGTACATGAAACACAGAAAGAAATCATTAGTGCTCGGTGTTACTCTAAATTTGCAAGAGCACAGTTTGCCTTTAAAATAATTATAACAAAAAAATGAGGTGTTAGTACCACACTTTGGCCAAAATATGTAAGCTCACGTGCCACATCAAGGGCTAAGTGACTTTCAAAAAGCCAAATATTGAGCTAAATTGTTGTTTTTTTTATTGATTATATTTGGAGGTTGTCGAACATGCCATGAAGATTTTATCAGATTTTGGTTTTCATAATAATTACCCTTAATTCCCATTTATGTTATGCTAAGTATTGTAGGAATGCCCCTTATTTACTATTTTTCATTTCTTTCAGTCCCCCAAGACAATTCAGCTTATCTGAAAAGCTTAGGGATGTCAGAGGCAGAGTAAACCAAAGCAATGAACTTTTAGGCCAGGGGTGCCCAACTGCCGGCACGTCCACACTTGCTACCGACCCTCGGTCCTTGCAACAAAAAAAATACATTTTTTGAACTGGTCCCCCTTCCAAAAAAGGTTAGGCCCCAATGTTTTAGGCCACAAACAGATGAGATTAGTTGCTTTAGCTTTCCAAAGTCACCTGAAGTTTCCCCATGAGGCAACTTCACTCGACTTTGGAAAGCCAAAGTAACTCCTTTGTTTTCCCACCTTCAATTCACTTTATTGCCAATGATAAAGCATCAATCGCCTGTGCTAGAGGACATTAATCACAGGGCGACTAATCTCCTTGTCTGTCAAGGTCCTTAGGGCAAAGGCAGATGAGGAGAATTGGCACAAGCTAAATATTTTGCCGTATTTCAGAGTTTCACAGAGATTAAAATTGACCATAGACTCTAATGGATAGTAAAAAAAAAATGTTGTACTATTTCAAAATTGTTGTGTGAAAAGATGTCCTATGACTTCCACTGCGTTTGTCCAATCTTTGCTGTTTCACAAATTTTAGGTCAGGTGAAACATGTCTGAAAAGGCCATCACTAGAGGAGATTAATTGCCTGCAATAAATTTCCTCTTCTGTAGATAACTAATATCCTTCAAATGCTTTCCGACTGAGCAATGTACAGTAAATCACTTGTAAGAAACATATATTACACGCCTCTTCTGCCATTGCCCTTAAAGAGTATAAATCTATTTATCCACAAATAATATCAGATTAGTGTTCTCTAAATCTTTGGAAATACTTGTTTCATACACATTTTTATAGAAATTGCTTATCAGTCAGGTTCTTACTTGGCCTTCTACATTATTGGGAGTAAAGCAACTGTAGATTTTACTTTTCCTATTGCTATGTCACTGGCTGAACATCTAACATAAAAGAAAATGCTATAAGCATTGTGTAAAACAATAAGCAGCATCGTAAGAGTTAAACTTATGTGATGTCAGTATCCCTTCAGTTATGAGGTTTGAAGGGAGAAGAATCCATGGAAACATAGGAAGGACAAATAAACGCCATCCTCATAAGTTCACCCGTTTTGTGTAAATTTGGTCAACAGAGATCACTAAAGTTAAATTAGCAAAGAGAAGCCACCAAAATGTTTTTTGTTACAGTAAAACTTGCTCAATAAGAAAGAGATTGCACAAGTGAGAACTGGCGAGTTCTTTGACTTCATCTGTGATACACTGCGTGTATAATTATATCTAAGCAGCTTGCGCCACCAGCCAGTACCTTCACATGTGAAGTGATTGTAGTGTTCTTTATACACTTGCAACTCTGACATTATCGGTCACTTTTGTAAAGGGGCTAACACAATGGTAATCGGATGATATCAGATCAGTATTGAATCGACCGAGTTTGGGCACCACCAGGATGGCAAAGATTCAGTCACCTTGCCAAAGGAACTTAGCTTACCATTTATGGCCAGCATAGGGTTGAAGTTTACCTGTCTTGCTCTGAAAAGGAAGAATGTTATCACTCCCACTTATAAGAGTAAATAAATATATACAGGTATGGGACCTGTTCTAAAGAATGTTCAGCACCTTGGGTTGTCCGGATAACTGATCTTTCCGTAATTTGGATCTTCATACCTTAAGTCTACTAGAAAATCATGTAAATATTAAATAAACCCAATTGGCTGGCTCTGCTTCTAATAAGGATTACTTATATCATAGTTTGGATCAAGTACAAGGTACTGTTTTATTATTACAGTGAAAAAGGAAGTCAATTTTAAAAACAATGGAGTCAATGAGGCAAATTTACTTACCTGCAAAAATTCGCCAGTGCTGGCTTTGCGCACATCGCAACACTTCGCCAGGCGTAAATTTGCCTGGACAACGCTAATTCACGAAGATCCGAAGTTGCCTACAAATCTACTTTATTGCACTTCGCCTGGTCTGAGGTGGCAAAGGCAAGTCTGGCGATAGAGGTAATGTTCAGTAAAATCAAAAACGTAGTGAATTTGCGTAGTAATGATCTTTCGCCAAAGCGAAACTCGAATTTGGGTGCAAAGTTGTGCCAGAGTCTCTCTTTCACCAGCATAGTTACTCCAGCGTCCGTTAGTAAATTGGCGAAATGCCGTTACGCTGGGATATTTTCGATCAGCGTTAGCCACTTCACCCTTTAGTAAATGTGCCCCAATGGGAGATAATTTGGCGGGTTCTGGATATCGGAACCCATACCTGTACTAATATGTAAATAAGAACCTCCATACACAATATATGGTGTAAGTATGCATTTCTGACCTGCAAGATAAAACCTTTTTATAAGTAGGGTCATCTTTTTTTTATTTAAAAATGTGACCTTCATTTTGATTTATTGGAGGCTAAATTAATTTCCTTAATTTCCTTTATAAAGAATACAAATCTTGGGGCTATTCATTTGAACTAAAAAAAAAACTCCTAACTTCCCCTAACCATTCACAACACAACAAATAAATAATTATACAGAGATGATTAATGCAACTCAACTCAGAACAGTAGTATCTTCCCATCTCAAAATATTTCCTTTGAATTATTCAACTCGCGGAGAGAAAACTTCAAGTAGGTGAATTGTTCACTCTTTAGAAAATAACCAAAGAAATGTGGACTAAGACTGAAGAAACCCAGTGGAGCTTTCAGTGGTCTAGAATGACAAATGTATCAAATATTTTCACACTGTGCAAAACCACAAAATGATTCCATGCATACACACACCCATTCCCAAGGCAGCAACAGGTTGGTTGATTTTCTGGTTCTTTAAACATCATTATCATGCTTGTCAAGGAAGAAACTGGAAAGTGAAATTAAGCTGCCTGCTTATACATAGTTTTAAGACACATTTTATTTCCCAGAGGTGTCAGATGTAAATTAAAACTGCATGTGCTGTTTTAGCCATGTCATAACTAATAGAACGTAGATCTTACTGCCCCCAATCCCTTCATAGAGTGCTACATCATTAACATAAGAAAAAGATTGCTGTCATTAAATCGGCCTAAAAATATTAATTTATGACTGCTTTCTGTCACACCGCTTCCCTGCCTTTTATTGCTTAAGAGCTGAACTTGTATTTAGGCAGTGCAGTGATTTGGAAGAAAGAGAAGCCATTGTAATTCCATTGTAATGTCAACCACAAATATTGACCCCTCACACCCTCCTCCATACACACTCACACACTCAACCTAACCTTTACACCCCTGTCAAGTGGGTCATTGCTTAAACATGAATTCTCATAACCACAGAAATTATTCAGTGCACTGCCAGTGTTTGGAAATTGAACCCTCCATTTGCCATTCTAATTGGCTTATGTTTTTCCATCAATTATGCAGCTCCGTTAACAGATTTAAAATCACAGGAGTGTCAACATATATATAATATATAACTATGACAAAACATCGCTAAGGTCTGTCAATGTTAGAAAATGTTGCTCTTTGTTTGACTGCATAAAAGCCTACTTAAATCCTCCCCTTGTCTACACAAAAATCATTATCAGGGTAATGTTAGTCTATACATATTCCAGACATTTTTTATTTTCAGTTGCATTATTTAAATCTAAATAATTAAATCTATATACATACATTTTGTGCCTATTATCAATAGTGAATGCATATTTATAGCAATTAGTCAAAAAAAGAATAACTAGTTCAAGGAGAAGGAAAAGTTAAAACTAAGTAAGCCTTATCAGAAAGGTCCATCTAAATATACCAGTAAACCCCAAAAGTAGTGCTGCTCTGTGTCCTCTGTCAAAAGAAACACTGCATTTCTTTCCTTCTATTGTGTATACATGGGCTTCTGAATCAGACTTCCTGCCTTCAGCTTAAACCTCATTGCCCTGGGCAAGAGCATGCTCAGTTTGCTCCTCTTTCCCCACCCCCCTCCCTTCTCTACTGTAATCTGAGCCCAGAGCAGGGAGAGACTCAGGCAGGAAGTGATGTCACACCATGTTAATACTGCAGCTCCTATCCTAAACAAACAGAGAGTTTCTAGAGCTATTTACTCAGGTATGGTACAACATTCTACAGAATAAATATAGCATTCTAGCTTCCACTGTTGTAGCTAATCTATTGGCAATAAAATGCTTCCATAGCTTTCCTTCTCCTTTCATATTATATATATTAAATATAAATGTTGGCTCTACGTAGTGATGTGTGGGTTGGGTTTTTCCCAACACGCATCCGCCTGCCACCCCTCCACCCACACCAGCCTTCCGGGTTCCTTTTATAGACCTGTGCCGCCCCGCCGAAAGGTCTATAAGGCCTTTGTAAGGTCGCAGGCAGGGAGAGCAGTCAGAAGAGCTCAACCGGGACCCGCCCGCGACCCAGAGAGGGGTGCGAGGTTTGCCTGAACCTGCCCGACCTGCGGTTATCGGGCTGGCCCGCACATCACTACTCTACATTATCTGTTTTTTTGCATTACGTGTGTGTGTGTGTGTGTATCTGTGTATGTGAAACAAGCAAGATAAGCATTAAGACATGGACGTAAATATCTGATGTATCTTGCCCATGTGAGTTATTGTGTACTATCATTTGGAGTATGGGCATTAGGGATGTAGCGAACTGTTCACCGGCGAACTAGTTCGCGTGAACTTCGACTGTTCGCGTCCGCCGAATGTTCGCGAACGTCGCGCGACGTTCGCCAATTGGTGTTCGCGTTCGATTCGAAGTAAAATTTCGTTCGACCATTCGACCGTTCGATCGCTAAAATCGAACGATTTCCATTCGTTCGAACGATTATAAGCATTCGATTGAATTAAAATCATTCGATCGAATAGCTTCGATCGTTCGATTCGAACGAAAATCCTTCGATCGTACGAATAAAATCCTTCGATCGTTCGATCGAACGATTTTATCGAGCGTTCGAAGTTCGCGAACTGTTCGCGAACTGTTCGCTTTTTTGCCGGTGTTCGCGAACGGCGTTCGCGAACACATTAACGGCAGTTCGCTACATCCCTAATGGGCATTGCTAGGAGGCATGTTGGGAACTAAGCCAATGGGATGTCATTGTTTGTATGATGGGTGCCTGTTAGTTCCTTGGTGGTTTGTCCACAGTAAGTATGTAATTCTGGCTTAATAATATGTTAAATAGTATTGTTTACAGTACTGCCATTCTGTGACATACAGATTAACTTCTTTAGACAAGGCAACCTAAAAAAACTAAACTTCTTACTTTTGAAATGACATAACATGCCTAATGCCTTTACACAAACCTGTATTGCTCAGAATTCGGGCCGTGGTCGGTGCTCCATGCCAAAGGACTGCCCAATACACGGGTCCTATGGATACCAGCGGTTTTCCTGCAGGTACTTTGATTTTCTCCAAAAACACATGCATCCATATTGGTGGCAAAACAGTCCTGTTGGGATTATTTATTGGTAATATGTTTTTAGCACAATTAGGGGGTTATGTAATAAAAGGCACTAAGTTTGCCCAGGTGTGGTAACCCATAGCAACCAGAAGGTAGCATTTACTGGTCATCTGTTTAAAGCTCCTATTGGTTGCTATGGGCTACTGCTCCTCTGCAAACTTAGTGTCTTTTATTACATATGGGGGTTATTTATAAAAGGTTGAATTTTAAATTTATGTGAATACTTTTTACTCTAATAAATTTGAATGTATTCAAAATTTGACTGGTAGGGAACTTATGAAAAAATGTTATTGACCAATTTGATTGAATGGGAACAACCCGAAAATGTGATTTGTATTTGATTCGTTTAGAATACAAACAAAATTAAAATGGAATTTTCCTCCGAAAAAACTTGAATGTCAGGAAGCCTTTTAACATCTTCAAATGGGTCAACGGACCCAATATCAATATTGAAATTAGAATTGTTTTCTGTTTTTAGCGTACGATCGAAGGATTTTCCTTCGATGTACAAAGACTTAGAAAATGGTTGTAGAAGGTCCCCTTAGGCTAACATAGAACTTTTGGCAAAGTATTGAAGTCGAAGTTTTTTTAAAGAGACAGATTATTGAGTGTTCGAACGATTTTTACTTTGAATCAAAGTCGAAGTAAATTTGAAGTCGTAGTATCCTATTCGATGGTCGAAGTATTCAAAAAATGACTTCGAAATTCAAACTTTTTTTAACTTTGAAAATTCACTCGAACCTTAGTAAATCTGCCCCTATATTTTTTTTATTAATAAACCTCAATATTGCTGATGCACAGGAGAAAACGAAATTCAAAGAAATGATTTCAAAACCAAAACTGCAAGCATGTCCAGCATTAATGAAAATAAAAAGAGATGGGTGGAAATTCCAGTATTGAACTGCAGTTTCAAACAGCAACATTGTCCGGAGGGAACAGATGGCCGTAGAGAATGCGTCTCTTACAGGGCAGAAGAAAGACACAATAATGACAGATCTTGCTGTTTCCCAGTGAAGCATGAACGTTGACATCGGGAGTTACAGGAAACAAGAAACACTGTTCCCAGCAACTCGTTATGGGCAAACTATTTGAGGAGATTTCTAAAAAGCCAACGCACACGAGGACAGATTTGAAAAGATGGGGAGGAGACAGATATGTTAGTGAGACGGGGCCATAGGCATTAAAAAAGAGGGGGAAAAAAAGTCAGAATGAAAGAAAAGTCAGAGCAGCTGCTTTTTCTGTCACACAAAAACACATTTCCAATCTTTCTCAGTCATTTAGCGTACAATAGAGTGCATGCATTTCTACATTGTAGCCCAGGGGTTACAGAAAGGATAGTGCACATTTAACTGTGAACAGTTCCCATTGAATCGCCATACTGAGATTTTAAAGTGTTCTGAATTGAGCATTATTAAAAGCTGGACACATTGTAAATATTTTATTGAGTGCCCTGAAAGATCTTTTCAGTCAATACAAATAATGTTTTTTTTTCCAAAAATGCTCGTAAGTATCAGCAAATTAACGGTATCATCTATCCTCAGTCGTTACTTTGACGGTCTTTCTTATATCATTATTATTCTTATATCATTAGAGAAGCAATTCAGATACTCTTTAGGAGAATTTGGGTTTGAATGCTATCACTGTTGGGGAAAGGCCTGAAGATAATTGCTCATAGTTCTTACAAGTGGTGTTGAGGGAAGTAGTGCTCTCTATTGTTGTTCCTCTCTTTTGTTGAGATGAAATAACTGATATAATTAAGTTTAAATTTCCTTTATTCTTCAAAAAAAAATTAGCATGGTGTGCTGGGATATTATTTCTTACATATGAGCATGTTTCATATTCATTAATTAATAAATATAGAGTCAGCAAATTACCTTGAGCTTTAAAATGACATAATGAAAAACAGAGGCCTTATAATACACTAACAAGTAATGGTTACAGAATGAGATTGTGGGGATTACAGGTCACAAGAGCAAAATATTTGCACGTATTCACTTGAATAGGATCAGAATTACAGGTTAGTCTGAGGTATATACAGTATTTAAAGGGGTACTGCCTCCTCACTAATCCTTTTATCCTCTTAAAAAACTAAAGGTTGCCATACATGGGCAGATCCTCTCGTTTTGGAAAGGTTGCCAAACAAGTGGATCTTGCCCCGATATGTCCTCCATTGGGTGATATTGGGCTGATCTGATTGTGGGCTATAGGGCCCAAAGATCAGGTCACAACGCAGGGAGTGATGGCGTTCAGAGTGAGAACTGCATTAATGAGCCAATGTGGTCCTCTATCCAATAGGATTTTTAAACCTTTTGATATATAGACAATTTCGGCCAGATATTATTTGTGGATGTCTGTCTGAGGGCCAATAATAATACACTGGCCAATAAGCTGCCAACTTGGTCTGTCAGCATCTTTTCTTGGCCCGTGTATGGCCACCTTAAAGGGGACCCATCAACCAAGAAAATTATTCAAAATCCTATTTTATCACATTAGTCAAGCAAAATGAACTTTAATTACACAATATAAATTATTTGAATCTTGTTTCGTCCAGTCTTACTATATATTATAACAAGAAGGCAGGAGCCATTGTGTGGACACTGTTATTAAGGCAAGCCTTGCATTATCTCAGAATCTTGTTTGTGCACCAGAATGGGGGACCTGATGTCCATCCCCATGCCCTGGCTACACAATTAAATGGTGAAGAGAACGGGGGGAATGTGTAGAGAGCAGTGACATCTAGGAAGTGCTGAATGGAAAGTGAAAGTAATTGTCTGCCCCGCCTCTATGCCTAAGGCATAGAGGATCGGCAGACAATATTTGAGTGACAGCTGAGATTTTTTAAATGAGCGTACAGCAGCTATAATTTGATAAGGACTTTTATTATACAGATTTTTGTGTCTGGGTGAAAGGTCCACTTTAAAAGGGTTGTTTGCCTTTATATTAACTTTAAGGGGCAGATTCGCTAAGGGTCGAATTTCGACGTTAAAAATACTTCGAAATTCGACCCTCGAATTGAAATCCTTCGACTTCGAATATCGAAGTCGAAGGATTTAGCGCTAAACGTTCGCTCGAACGATCGAAGGATTTTTCGTTCGATCGAACGATTAAATCCTTTGAATCGAACGATTCGAAGGATTTTAATCCAACGATCGAAGGAAAATCCTTCGATCAAAAAAAGCTTAGCAAGCCTATGGGGACCTTCCCCATAGGCTAACATTGACTTCGGTAGGTTTTATCTGCCGAAGTAGGGGGTCGAAGTTTTTTTTAAAGGGAAAGTACTTCGACTATCGAATGGTCGAATGATTTTTAGTTCGAATCGTTCGATTCGAAGGTCTAATTCTAAGGTCGAAGTAGCCCATTCGATGGTCGAAGAAGCCCAAAAAAACTTCGAAATTCGAAGTTTTTTTTATTCTAACCCTTCATCCGAATTTAGTGAATCGGCCCCTTAATATGATGTAGAGAGTCCGTAAATGGTTATGTGGTTTTTGAGTTATTTTGCTTTTTATTCACCAACTATCCAGTTTACAGTTTGATCAATCTGATTACTAGGGTCCAAATTACCACAGCAACCATGCACTGATTTGAATAAGAGACTAGAATATGAGAGGCTGGAATATATAGATGTGTAATTAAAAAATGGCAATAACAATAACAATAACTTATAGGGCATTTATTTTATAAGATGAAGGCAAATCATTCAACAACTATAAAAAATAAATAATGAAGACCAATTGAAAAGTTGTTTAGAATTAGCCATTCTATAACATACCAAAACTTAACGTAAAAGTGAACCATCCCTTTAAGACCTCCACAACAACAAAACCCAAAATTGAATATATTATCCCTGAAATAAAGCAAGGTACGTTTGCTATTTTGTGCCCAAAATGACATTTAAATGAGAACATTTACTAAAGGGTTTCTCCTAATGCAGTGCTTTTTCTAGAAATCCAGCTTTTTGCCCAGCAACTAAGGTAAACCAATTCTATAATACTGATGCACAATGTGGATCTATTTGTAAAGGTGCAATGGGGAGTGAGCATTCTCTACCATGCCCTCCATTTACACTTGATTTGCAGGTAAGCAAAGTTAGCTCTATAATTCATGTATGGTCATTGGCATGGTTGGTACAGGGTCCCCATGCCTCAGTATTGTGAACTTTGTTTCAGTTACAAGAAATAAGGATATCCCATGACTCCCTCTTTCATTATCTACCTTTGGAGGACATTGGGATAGGACAAGTGGGACAGCTCTTACCCTTACAGCTGGGATACTCCCTGGTTTTAACTAGGGATGCCCTGAATCCAGGATTCGGTTTGGGATTCGGCCTTTTTCAGCAGGATTCGGATTCGGCCGAATCCTTCTGCCCGGCCGAACCGAATCCTAATTTGCATATGCAAATTAGGGGCGGGGAGGGAAATCGCGTGACTTTTGGTCACAAAACAAGGAAGTAAATTTTTCCCCCTTTCAACCCCTAATTTGCATATGCAAATTAGGGTTCGGATTCGGTATTCAGCCGAATCTTTCACGAAGGATTCGGGGGTTTGGCCGAATCCAAAATAGTGGATTCGGTGCATCCCTAGTTTTAACTGAATGTTACAAGGTTTTTAAGGGAGCAACAATCAAAAGCAATTTCCAAGTTGATCTGAGCAAAATATGTGTTGAAATTTATTTCAGGGCTCCGATCTGACACAGCAAAGTCTGTTTGAAAAAATATTCCTTTGGACAGGCTGACGAACAAGGACACTACATGGATGGGTAGCCATGGCAGACTACTTATTAGTACCTTTATGCATATTCACAGGGCATACTGGGCCGCTCTCCTGATCTACCGGGCCAAAAGACAAAAATGGACTGTGTGGTGTGCGCCAACGTTTGCACATGCGCACCGGTGTTCTTGAGTGCACAATGCACACTGGCGTTCGTGCATTCACGGTTGTGCTTGGGGACGCCGAAAGTTTCGAAAACCAGCATTTCCCATGGTGCATATAATACAGAAGTATGATTTTTATTAATATACTCATTTATTATTATTATTATTATACTAATTTAGAAGTTTTCAATTTTTTTTAGCCTTTTATTACAAAAAAATTTTAACAGCAGAAATTAGGCAAATAATCCTCTGGATATGGCTAAAGATAATCAGGGCCGCCATCAGAAATCACAGGGCCCCATACAAGAAAATCTTTCATCCCAGCTAATATACAATTAATCCTTACTGGAGGCAAATAAACCCTATTGGGTTTAATTAATGCTTATATGATATTTCAGTTGACTGAAGGAATTGAGATCTAAGTTATGGAATATCCGCAAAACCCAAGGCCCAAGCATTCTCTCTCTCTCTATATATATTTATTCTCTACAACATGTTTAATTTAAGGTGTGGATAACATTATCTAGCAACTATACTAATGTGTGCATTGTGTTAAGTATGTTGTTATACCTCATGCATGGTATTTTTATATGTCATATAGATAGGTAAGGCAATACTTGAAATATTAATAAATTAATACTTGAAATATTAATAATATAAATGAATAATAAAACTTTATTAGCTATATATAATTGTGTGTGTAGGGTGTGGGTGCCTTGAGAAAAGTAAACCTACATTTTTAAATGACCCCTGAAAAATTATATTTGATTTTTAGTGGATAATTTAGCTTTTTTGCATTCAGCAGAGTGCCATACGAAAATCATGGATGGAGCACTTCAAGCCAATTCTGGCATGTGGGTTTCAAGGGACCTGTCTAAAAGAACTTACAGACTTAGGTTATCTTATACAGTAGCTTATGTTTCATATGAAGCTGTGCATGGAGCTTACATATACTGTATTATAAGTTCAGAATAACTAACCAATAAAAACTATGGAATGTAAATATTAAAGGAAACCAGTACAAGGCAAGTACCATGAAGAGCTATGAACAAGGGTAAAAATGATGTCTGATGTTAACTTTTAGCATGATGTATTGTATAAAATTTGCAGTTTGTCTCACGCTAGGAATTTAAACCTACTTGCTTGTGGGTAAATTACACTTGCAACCAGGGAACGTTTTGAAGTTGGAAGATGAATAGTAAAGTATCTGAAAGATTAGCAATAAAAAACAAGAATAACAAATAGCAAAACTGAAGCCTCACAGTATATCTGATTCCAGCTGGAAAGTTCAAGTATAGAAAGGCTAATGAAAACCATACAATGAAATGATTTAACAGTTGCTTAGATATGGGTCAACATAACTTTTTCAGTGTCAAGGTAAACTTCCATTCAAAAAGTATTTACAAAAACACCAATAGGTGCTGTATTCAAGCCCTAGGACCTGTGGTTGAACCTATATGGAATTATTAATCTTTGATGTATTGCTTCTGGCAGAAAATTTGAGACAGCACAAGAAAAACTTCCTCCAGTTGCCTCAACCCTACTGTGTTTTGTGTGTCTTCAAACTGGGTACCCAACCAGAACTTTGCATTATGCTGATAATGAACACGAAAGTAAATCAAGAGGGAAATAGTTAAAGTAAAGATGAAATTGTTGCACAACAATAGTAAGGCAACAATTTCTCTCATTGTTTATGTTCTATCAGCCATGATCTAACCTGACACGTTTTACTTATTTTTAATAAAGCTCAACATCCTGCTCTTGCACTGACCACAGAGGAAAAAACAAGCTCATTTCAGATTCACTTGAACCGCACCAGCTCATCTCTGCTCCTATGTGTGGCTCAGAGCACGAGGTGGGTGTGAAAATTCTGCATGATACTCAGCAGACAATGTTGCCGACATAGGAAATACCGCTCATACTATTCTTGTATACAAATATCTGAAAAAGAATCCCCTGTCAAGCAAGGGAAAGATGTTACAAAACAGAACCGTATTTTTATGACAAAAAAGAAGCGAATCAGATAACCTTTGTTTGTAATGTTGGTTGAAAGTGTTGCTAGGTTGCAACATTAAAATTTGGACCAAATACAGAAAAGCTATTGGTTAGCTCGGGGTAAACTCAGTCAATACAAAAGACCCATGGATGCTTATTGTCTATAATATTCATGAAACTGAATATATTACATGCTTGGCCAGACATGAGAGTGCTTGTGGCAGTTGTAGCCAACCAATCAGAGTATTAAATTGGGCCTTCAATAGACACTTCTACAGCTATATCTTCCCACTAGGCCTGTAAGTGGATCTGGTGCAATTATTCCACATACATGGATTAAAGACCCTATACATGACCTATAGGTTATTTATCAAGGTCCAAATGTATCTGAATATTTTAATCAAAAAAGTAAGACCAACCTAGAATCTAGATTGGAATTTATTTATTTAAAAAAAAAAAAATCACAATTTAATTGGAATGGAGACAAACAAAAAAAAAAAAAGATTTTTGCCCAAAAAGTCTGATTTTCAGGCTAATATAACATTATTTACATTAGGGGTTCCCTCCCGATGCATGTGTCCTAGTGTTGGTGGGGGGCAATTTTTTTTTTTTAAAAAAAAACTACTACTGTTAACCGCGGGCTCTATTAGTCAGCATTTCTGGTTGGGGATAATATTTTTGGCAAAGTGGTGCCCTTTAAGGATCTTCTATATGCATAAATATACAATTACAGTGTTGATGAGCACACCAAACAATGATTAGGTGTTCTCCCAGCAGTCTGCTACAATAAAGCCTTTCTCCAGAAGTGCTGTCCAACAATTGAGTTTGTCATGATTAAATACATAATTACTCTCATTTGTAAACCAGTTGCAAACTTCCCTTTTATTTCTATTTAACTGACCAATGTTTACTCACTCGTCCTAAAAAGTATAAAATAGAATGCAATACTCAAATAAATCCAAGGGGTGTCACCAGAGAGTTAAGCCACAGTATTTCAGATAATTCTGTAAATACTAGCAAAGCCTGACAATCTGTTACAATTTCTTAAATCCATTTTTTTGTATTATGTACAATTCTGCATCATAGAAACGAATAATCTTTGCCATGCTATGTCTATTCAGCAGCATTCTTATTAGCCATTTATTTGTCAATTATTATATTAGAATGTACTATATACTCTGAAATGTAAAGCACTGTTGAAGTTAAGTCTCACAACAGACACTATTGTTCACGGGTTCCTAGAAAGTAACCATAATGTATATTTAAAGCATTAATACAATTCTGAGAGTACCCCTGGATTGGCAAAAATAGTTTTGATAGAAACAAGACAACTACTAGCTGACCTAAATACAGATGGAGCTTACAAATATGGCTCAGATGACTCACCTTGTTGTCCTACTTTGTCATTCAGTGTAAAGAGATCATTATCAGGCTTTGTTTCCACTGAAAAAGGTGCTATTGCATATTGTGGTGACTGGTGTTGAAATTTGCTTCATATTTAGAAAGTAAAAAAAAAAAAAAAAATCAAAATTCAATTAGTTTTAAATAATTTTAAATGGGTCATTTGGACTTGTTTCGCTTTCCAGGTTAGATTTTCCTGGCAGCTCTGTAATTGGCCAGATGTGTTAGGTGTAATTAGTCTCTTTGAACCACACTTTCTGGAGAGGGTGGTTGGTGCTTGGGAGCCCGGGGGGGGGGGGGAGGATGGCCTGCAACTAAGGTTGCCACCCAGCCAGTAAAACACTTGCCAAGGTCGGGGCCGGTATTACAAATTTACCGGCAATGTAGCAGCCGGTAAATTTGTAATACACCTAACAAAAGCCCGTGGCCTGCCCCCCAGTCTGGTGAAAACTCACCTTTTTGCCGGCTTCTTGTGACTCGTGTGCTGTGGCAACCCTACCTGTAACAGCTCAGTCTAGGAGTGAGAGTTCGGAAGAGGGTAGTTAGTAGAGCAGCCAAAGACTCCAATGAGAAAACCAGAAGGCTTAGTATCCCTTGTTGTCACCCATCATGATAGGAAAGCAAACAGTTGTATAAACAAAGGGGCTAAAATGTGCTAATTCAGTTACACATAGCAACCAGAACATAAATCTTTTTCTTTATAGCTTTTACAGTGAAAAGAAAAAAATCTTTTTAAAAAACTATTTTATTTTGCCTTCAGAAGTACATACCAATATATTTGTCAGCAGGTACAAAAACACTTCCAAGGAAGAATTCTGCCGATGACTAAATAAATACCTAATTAAAGTACAAATGCAGAAAGTGACAAATTCTAGTTTGTATAAAAATTAGCATTAAATATTGGTTCAACCCTGTAGATGATTTATTGACAGTTTTAACAAGTTTACTGTTCTCTGGCATAAAAAAAAAAAATCAGAAACTATACATATAATAGCCAATGATGTATTGTTTCCATGATATATCACTACTTTTATAAACAAGTGTGGTTGCATCCGTCATGTTGCAGGTTGGAGCTGAGTTGTACAACAAATGGAAGAAAGCTGCATGTGGAAAAAAGGGACAAAATGTCAGTAAAGGTGGCCATAGATGTTAAGAAGCTTATCTTTAAACAATCGTTTAAATGTACAATTTGTCCATCAACTAAAGAGATTGATTATTCTGCCCACCTCTGCTTTCTGACACCTATTCCATTCCTTCTGTTGTAGCCACCTCTGCTCCTGCTTAACCATCTCACCTCTGCTGCCTGCTTATCTATTCATGTATAATCTCTCCCACCCATCTAATCACCTCTGCATGCTTCTGCTCATCCCACCTCTACTGCTTGCCTACCTCCCTCCCACATGTTCATTCCTTAATGTTGACTCTCTCATTGTTGCAGCCTGTTTGGAGTTGAACCTGGTGTTTCTGTGCTGTCTGCATTACCGCTGTATGAGCAGACAACGAAGGCCCTGGTTCACTAATTGCAAGTAAGATTGTCTTGTCTCAACTGTTGTCAATCAGGCCACAGGTTATCTGCCTATAAAAACCCCTACACTGAACTGACTCATTGCCCAACATAGGTATCCTTCCTGATTCTGACTTGGTACGGTGTTACTGTTACTTGATCCAGGCCTGTTTATCCTGACTACACTCCTGGCTCCTGATTCTGTACTGTCTGGTTGGCACTGTCACAGCCTTTTCTGCAGTAGCTGCCAACAAGAAAGCCTCTCATGGGCTTAACATTGCAGCGAACTCCAGAGTCAAATGATCGCTCAGGTTCGCCTTTATTGATTACATCAGTTTTAAAAAGAAATGTTAGCTCATGGTCTGACGCATTTCATAACTATGTACTTCATCAGGTCTCTGGGATCGAGCGAATGAAAATATATATTTGTTGGAACCTCAATAATGGTGGGGACATTTATGGAAAAGTGACAATGGTGATAGGGTCTAGTTTTCTTCCAAGAATTTGCCAAGCTAGGCCCCAAAGTCATTGGTCCATTTTCGGTCATTAGTCCCAGCACTGTCCACTTAGAACTTCCTCCTGAACTAAGAAATAACATTATGTTTATTCCCTGGCAAACTTAGAGGGTCCAGTGTCCCCCCTTAGAGAGGGGAAAATGTAATGACCTGCTCAGAGTTGAACCAGGGACCTGGTGTTTCTGTGCCATCTGCATTACCACTGCCCTAGGTGAGCAGACAGCCAAAACCCTGGTTCACTCCTATTGCTTTCCATGTAATTGCAAGTAGACTTTTTCACCTGTTGCCAATCTGGCCACAGGTGATCCATGTAAGCCAGTAAACTGCCTATAAAACCCCCTACACTGCATTGACTCATTGGGGTTTGCGTCACGGTCAGCACCCTAAACCAGAACTAGTGCCAAGCTCCCTGGTCTCAGCTTCACCAGTAGTGTGACCGCCTTTGGCTTTGGGAGGAGCCCTCAGCGTACTCAGATGCCACCTGGACTTAACGAGAGGAGCAAGGCGAGGAGTTCTGGCAGGCAAAGGGGCATGACAGTTGTTAAAGTCAGTTAGGCCGAAGGTTGCGGTACAACAGGATAAGGAACAATCGTAGTCAGGCAGGCTGGGTCGAGGCAGGCAGATAGCAAGGATCGTCAAACAGGCAAAGGGTCAAAACCGGTTGATCAATCAAAGGGTTAAGCAGAAGAGTTGTCGTAGGCAGGCAAAGGTCAGGATACAGATTGTCAGGAAGCAGGCTGGGTCAAACACGGATAATCAGATCAGAATACAAGCAGATGAACAAGGCTCAGGAAACCACAAGAACTATGTTCTATCACGGGCGATGTCTGGAAGCCCTTTCAGGCTATTTATAGATTTAAATTTGGCGCCATTGCGCGCTGGCGTCATCACGCCAGCGCACCTGCGCCTTTAAGAGACAAGGAGGCGCGCGCCCTTAGGGGGACAAGATGGCGCCGAATAAGGAGTGGCGGGCGTCACCGCCGCACCCCTAGACCACCAGGGCAGGTAGGTTTTGTTACAGTTTGGGATACCATACTTAACACTCTTTTCATCCAATCACATGCGTTATAAACAGCTTGGCTTTTGTGTATTATATAACGTGAAATATAATAAGTATACAAGAAGGAAAATAAGCAGGAAAAAATGTGCCCATACTATTTTACCAGCTAAGATTTCTACTTGACCCTGCCTCAATAAAATAGAGCAGCTTTTGGTACAGGAATAGTAATGGAGATGTTTAATTGCCTCAAATAAATTGGAAACCACACGTGGAAGATCATTGCACACCAGTCTTCCCAAGTACCTAAATAATTTCATGTTTGTAAAAGTTAACTGCAAAAAAATAAGTACAGGATAATCGATTCCTTCAGTGAAGCTACTGAGTGCTGAACATTTCTGGCAGCCTGATATATTCCATCATTCTGAAGGAATTTCTCAGAGCCACATGTTTATAGAGTAAGGAAGCCAGGGAATCAATTGTATTTAATCTACTAATTTACATTTGTTCCATGTCAAATCAAAGGCGGAGCAGGTTGTCAAGTCAAGTGTTTATAAAACCAGATGTGTTCATCATTGAAATGCATGAGCTCATAAGGATGCCTGTGCAGACTACCATAGCTTGGAGCAACATGCATGGCAGAATCAGCAACTGATGAATAAAAAATGTTACATATGTGCTATCCTTCCTTCTGTAAAAATGAACACTTGCATAAGTGGACATGTTGAGTTGGGTGAAGTTGTGACAACTGTACAGGGAAAAATACACAGTAGAAGATTTAATCTCTGTGCCTTTATTAAAGGAACAGCTCAGTATGTAAATATAACTTGATAAATAGATAGGATATACAAAATAAAACATGTTTCTAATATAGTTAGTTAGCCAAAAATGTAATGTATAAAGGCTGGAGTGACTGGATGTGTAACATAACAGAAGAGAACACTACTTCCTGCTTTTCAGCTCTCTAACTCTCAGTTAGTCAGCAACTTGCAGGGAGGCCACATGGGGCATAACTGTTCAGTGAGTTTGCAATTGATCCTCAGCATTCAGCTCAGATTCAAAAGCAACAGTTATGACCCTTGTGCCCCCATTCAAGTATATGATTGGTTACCAAGAGAGATGAAGTGCAGGATGTAGTGTTCTGACGATTATGTTTCATATCCAGTCACTCCAGCCTTTATAGATTAAATTTTTGGCTAACTAACTACATTAGAAACCTTTTTAATTTTGCATGGCCTATCTATTTACCCAGTTGTTATACTTCATTTCTTTGAGAAAAGAAGAACAAATAGGATAATTGTAAACATTACTTTTTGCCAACCAGAAATACATTCTTGTTTGCAATTCCAACCCTAGTGAATTAGGGGAAATGGATGGATGGATGTAATGGATGTTGAGAGTATGCAGGGAACTGAAATGTTGATTAATTCTCTAATAATGTAATGACTACTTTTAAAACCTCCATTAGGATGTGTATTATCTGGAAACATGAAATGGCAATAATAGAAGCCCAAATCTACTATCATAAGATGCCTACTAAGATACCTCTTATACAGTATGTACCATAGACATACCTTGTGTAATAAAACAGCAGTGCCAACATGAAGTGAACAAGGTCACACACAAAAGAAGTCCTCTTTGCATAGATACTTGCAGAAAATGTATTCATCAAAGTTGTCTATCTAAAACAGACTGAATCAAAGTTGTCTATCTAAAACAGACTGAAAAAGCAATAGGAAGATGTTACCAGGTACGTCACAAGCGACCACCTTTCCCAGCCAATATAAGATGGTTAACGCAAAAAGAAAGGACGAAAATGGAAGTTCTATCATGATTTCATGAATGTAATTACTAGTGTTTATGTTATTTTCATTCTGTAGCATAAATTAGTAAGGCACGTGGTGAAAACAAATTCTTCCTATAATTTATATTACTGCCTATGTCAAGGAATCAGTGGTATGGGGAGAATGTTGAACCCATATGTGGATAGCTATATTATTACAGTCATTTCTGGATAACTCTTCACATTATGCAGCTAAAAGATACAATAGCCATAAACCAATCTGCACAATTAAATAGTCATTAGTCCAATGCAACATAACCACACTCTACTGCACACACCTTTATACACTAAATCCACCAATTTTATGACTTAATACAAAATAATTTATACCGGGCTTTACAGTTTATCAGTAATGTGTTCCCTATTATTAAGACAATAAAATATTCTTATTTCACCATTGGGATTATGCAGTAATATACATTAGTGAATTAGTACTAATTAGTGAATTAACAGGAAGCTCGGTTAGGATAGCACAGCAAGGCAAACAAAGACCACTGTTGTGCTTCTCAAGTTTTGAGTCTATAAAAGTAGCCCAGCTCAAAATAGATCAGGATGAATGAAGACTCACTTATACAGTACCACTGAGGTTAACAAGAGCAAAGTCATTTCGTCAATTGAACCTTACAGTATCTTCTTGTGAGTCTGTATGCAAGAAGCCTCTAAACAAGAACCCTTAGAAAGAAAGTAAAGCAGGTCAAGGCAGGGGCCTGGTTAACATAAAGCCAGATTCACATCATCCATCTGAGAGATCATTGTTCCTTTTTATAGTTCTCTGTTCAGTAAAGCTGTGGGAAACAAATGACCTTAGAGCCACTGCACTATGTGTACGAGTGTCAAGAGTGAACAAGATGCTTTCTACAAGAAGCTTAACTGTTCTTTCTCTTGATTATTCCTGAGATCAGTAAATCAACCATCATAGGTGCTGTTGTCTTGTTGTTTGAATCTTTCAGTAAAAATGTAGACCTGAAAAATATGAATTCCCATGCATACAAAAACACATGGATCTCCTTATGTCAAAAGGATACAGTTACTGTATGTAGAAAAGCTGCATGACCACAAAAAGGCACTAACACACATACATATAAAAGGTTATCACTGTGCCCACACTGGTGCATCACACTCATGTTGGGAAGTGAGGACCGGCCCAGTAACAGAGCAGTGACACTAACACTGTGACAGTAACACTGAGGTGTGCCAGGATGTTGTGTAAAAAATTGGTTACAACTTGGTGAATAGCTTTGCCTATATCTACCTTGCCAGTTACCTGTCCCTGCTTTGGCTGTTCTATGCCTGAGGATCAAACAGAGTATTTGTTAAGAAGGCATTTAAATGAAAGCCATTTTCAACCAGGTGAATGAGAGCAAGTGAAAATACTTTATGTATGTCATGAATATGCTGCCTTACACGTTACAAACACTTAGGGGGTTATTTAGTAAACTCCATATGCAAAAATCACGAAAACATCTTGATTTTTTTTTTATAAAACCGGACTTTAAAAAAAAAATTTAAAAAATCACCAATTTATTAAACCCGGAGGATGGAAAAAGTCAGAATGTGAAAATCCGGCATCTCAGACCTGTTGAGGTTGCATATAAGTCAATGGGAGAAGTTCCAATGAATTTTAATACCCCAAAGTTTTCAGAGTTTTCGGGCAAAATTCTGAGTTTTCAAGTGAAATATCCGAAAAAAGTCGTGCAAATCTGTTTTTTCACAATTTTTTACTGCAAACAAAATTGTCAGGGAAGTGTATTAATAAATAAGCCCAAAAAAACCTGTGCGGATTTGGTCGGAGATTTTTCCAGAAAATAATGAGATAAATAACCCCCTTAGTCATAGGCTCGTTCACCTGGTGGAAGATGGCTTTCATTTGAGTGCCTGCTCAACAAATATTTTGTCTGTGCATGAACAAAGAGTATACTATTTTCCGTATTTCTGCTTCCTACTTGGTCCACAATCCAAACTTTGGGTCCATGACCCCTGACATTATTCATACAGCCTTGCAGGATATATTAGCACTTTATAAATACATGTTTTAACAAAAATAAGCAATACAGGTATGGGACCTGTTATCCAGAATGCTCGGGACCTGGGGGTTTCCGGATAACAGATCTTTCCGTAATTCGGGTCTTCATGCCTTAAGTCTACTAGAAATTAATTTAAACATTAAATAAACCCAATAGGCTGGTTGTGCTTCCAATAAGGATTAATTATATCTTAGTTGGGATCAAGTACAAGGTACTGTTTTATTATTACGGAGAAAAAGAAAATCATTTTTAAAAATTTGGACTATTTGGATAAAATGGAGAGACAGCCATTCCGTAATGCGGAGCTTTCTGGATATCGGGTTTCCGGATAAGGGATCCTATGCCTGTACTTAAGATTCCTACAGCTACAGTATGTTGTATCAGTTTAAAGTTTTAGTATTTATAGTTCATGTTGCATGAGGCACAAAGGCAGTCACTGACACTGACCTAGAAACGTATTCCTTTTCCTTAGGGATGCACCGAATCCAGGATTCGGTTCGGGATTCGGCCAGGATTCAGTCTTTTTCAGCAGGATTCGGATTCGGCCGAATCCTTCTGCCCGGCCGAACCGAATCCGAATCATAATTTGCATATGCAAATTAGGGGCAGGGAGGGAAATTGCGTGACTTTTTGTCAGAAAACAAGGAAGTAAAAAATGTTTTCCCCTTCCCACCCCTAATTTGCATATGCAAATTAGGGTTCGGATTCGGTATTCGGCCGAATCCTTCGTGAAGGATTTGGGGGTTCGGCCGAATCCAAAAAAGTGGATTCGGTGCATCCCTACTTTTCCTACAGTCAACTTTTTCTAAAAGAAAAAAAAAAAATCTATTATGTTAAAGATGTAACATCAAATTTCTCCTAGCAACATCTACATCCAAGTTGTCTATGTGCTTGGACCTGGATTTAGTTCCAGGGCTCTGTCTGCATGGAGTCTGCTTGTTTTCTTAGTCTTTGCATAACATTTGTTATGCTAAATGCTTGGAACACAGCTTGTCTTGGATAAGGTATCTTGGACCACAAAAATGTTCAAAATATATACTGCGTGTTGGATTACAAGGTTTTGGCTTATTTTAAATTATAAAATCGAGTGTAGCGTGAAGACTTTTTTAAGCAATATTGTTTGAAATATGGCTTTGTCAGTTCAGTCTAGAGAAAAGGTTTCTGGATAATAACCTTATATCAGTCCTGGAAGGTTAACTGGTGTCTGATTAAATTGACCGTTAACCTGGTTGGAAATTCAGATTCCATAGTTCACTGGGCAGGGACTAATGTAAACAACAAGCTATTCTTTGTAATGTTATTTATGTTGCCAGTATACAAATGCAACAAAAATATGGAAAACATAATTCTGAAACAACAAAGACTGTAAACATTTTAAATCTATGATCTATGTGCATACCTTAATACAAGTCCTGCCTTGTACTTACTCTATAACTAGGTAAAATTGAGTAATAACAACTTTGTTTTTTCAGTATTTTTTTATCAGTACAGTGTTTCAGCTGTATGGAAGAGGCCATGTATTATCATTAAGGATCTAGTCATCATTTGGAGACTCTAAGTCTGTGAATTTACCGTAGCTTCTCCATAGCTATGTCATGACGGGACTTGTCAAAATTACTTGTGAACAGACATGGTATTAGCTACAGTAAGGGAAGGCGAACGGAATCCAGGTGGAAGATGCAGAACACAGACATCACTATTTGATACTGAGCTAGCGCTCTGTTTGAACTTTTTACTTCCTGGCTTGTCAAGAGGTAGTTCTGTGGTTTAAATTCACTTTACCACAAATGGGTTCTACTCCACAGAATCAGTTAGCAATGCAAATCAACATTGATATGCATTTGCGAGTATACTGTAGAATGGTATCTGCTTTGATGGACTGTTATAGAAAAATGAATAATACAAAAGTACCAACATCTTAGTCCTGTACAATCAGAAAAATTATACACAAATACAGATTAATAAAGAAAATTATTATTAGCAGTATGACTTTCAAATCTATTAAGGGGCCGATTCACGAAATTCGGGTGAAGGGTTAGAATAAAAAAAAATTCGAATTTCTAAGTATTTTTTGGGTACTTCGACCATCGAATTGGTTAAATTCGATCGAATTCGAACGATTCGAAGTAAAAATCGTTCGACTATTCGACCATTCGATAGTCTAAGTACTGTCCCTTTAAGAAAAACTTTGACCCCCTACTTCGGCAGCTAAAAGCTACCGAAGTCAATGTTAGCCTATGGGGAAGGTCCCCATAGGCTTGCCTGTGATTTTTTGATCAAAGGATTTTCCTTTGATCGTTTGATTAAAATCCTTCGAATCGTTCGATTCGAAGGATTTAATCGTTCGATCGAACGAAAAATCCTTCGATCGATCGCAGGATTTGCGCAAAATCGTTCGACTTCGATATTCGAAGTCGAACGATTTTAGTTCCCAGTCGAATATCGAGGGTTAATTAACCCTCGATATTCGACCCTTCGTGAATAGGCCCCTTGGAGTAATCCAACAAGGGCACTAGATGAACATAAATAGACAAAGGATCTGTTATTCAGAACGCTCCTTGTGTTTTCCTAGATCTTTCTGGATCATCATACTTTAAGGGGCATATTTATTAAGGGTCGAAATTCAAATTCAAAAAGACCAATCTGAAATGAACTTGAAATTTTTTTGGTCGAATAGGTCAGTTTTCAATCGAATAGGTCCATATTCGGCCAAATTAGAATCGTATGTATCGAAGGAATATCGCATTGAATCGAATTCGATTAGAAGTTGTTCCCAAAAAAACTTAGATTTTTCAAAGTTCACCAATTGACTCCATGATAAATTCCGATATTCAAATTTTTTTTCAAATTCAAATCAAATTTGGACTATTCCCTAGTCGAAGTACACAAAAATATCTCAAAATCTGAAGATTTTTCATTCAAAAATTCACCTCGACCATTGATAAATCTGCCCCTAAGTCTAAGAAAACATTTGAACATTAAGGGGCCGATTCACGAAGGGTCGAATATCGAGGGTTAATTAACCCTCGATATTCGACTGGGAACTAAAATCGTTCGACTTCGAATATCGAAGTCGAGCGATTTTGCGCAAATCCTGCGATCGATGGATTTTTAGTTCGATCGAACGAGTTAATCCTTCGAATCGAACGATTCGAAGGATTTTAATCAAACGATCGAAGGAAAATCCTTCGATCAAAAAATCACAGGCAAGCCTATGGGGACCTTCCCCATAGGCTAACATTGACTTCAGTAGCTTTTAGCTGCCGAAGTAGGGGGTCGAAGTTTTTCTTAAAGGGACAGTACTTCGACTATCGAATGGTCGAATAGTCGAACGATTTTTACTTCTAATCGAATGCGATCGAATTTGATCGAATTTAACCAATTTGATGGTCAAAGTACCCAAAAAATACTTCGAAATTCGAATTTTTTTTTATTCTAACCCTTCACCCGAATTTCGTGAATCGGCCCCTAAATAAACTCTCAAAATTTATTAGACTGGAAGCTCTTTTGAGCAGGGTCGTCTTTGCCTCGTATAGATTATTGGTTGTTTTGTATGTTTTGTTTAATGTATATATATACCCTTTGATTGTATAACGTTTGCAAAATATTTTAGCGTTTTATAAATCTGCTTAAAATGGACTCTTTGATGTGTATCAATACACATCTTACACTTATGGGGCCTATTTTCAGCACGAGCAATCTTTGAGGAAACCTTGCTTGAGTTTTCTAAAAAAAAAAAACAAAAAAAAACAGGCAATTTCCAAAATTCCTAAAGTTTTTCTTTGTTCCAAAAGACCATTTGAGTTACGAAAATTTGATGACCGGCTAAAAACAGTTATTACAAAGCATGCTTTTACCACAGTCCTCCTTTGTGTGCCCAAATGAGTTCCTGCAAACGATTGGCTGATTAAAGTAGAACAGGTGGTGGGTGCCCCCAATACCTCACTGTCCCAGATAAACTGAACCCAAAAGTGTCTTTATACAATAAAGGTCCCAAGGACATTTGTACATTTATCCCCATATGATGCATACTTTTGAATAAAGGCTCTGATTTCACCCTCCGTCACAAAAGGATTGTACATATGTACAGAAACTGCAGTTCTTTTTCACCACAAACTGGATACCCTCCATAGATGGTCTGTTGTCTTCTCAAGATTCCAATAAATATATAAAAATATCAAGAAACTCTGTGGTCCACTCCCTCAGCCAGTTCTAAATGAACCAGCGCTAAAAAAAAACTCCGGGATAGACCGAAAAAAAATGTGGTAATAAAGTGCAGTATTTTTTGTTTGTTTTATATAACACCCTTCTGTGCCGTTATATTCTGTTGTAAAATGCCTTTTTATGTACAGAGCCCTCTGGCTCATGTGAGGCATTGTACTAACACACACACACACATGTAAACATGTAATGTATTTAATGTAGGCTGCATTTTTCATTTTGTAACAGAAGGTGGTGATATAGATAAAAATAGTAATAGTGAATGTGGTTGGTATGCTCTGAACTTATTCTGCACTGCCACCTTGTGGAAATTTCTTGCATTCATATTCATCACATCAAATGTATATCTCATCCAATACATATTATACATACAAATAGATTTTTATGCATGCAGTACCCATTTAGCATATTAACAATGTGGCAGTTACATCATGAAGTTTGTTGTGAACCCTTTTAACTTCCATAGTACAGGTATAGGATCCCTTATCCAGAAACCCGATATCCAGAAAGCTCCGAATTACGGAATGGCTCTCTCCCATAGGGGTAAATTTATCAAAGAGAGAAGTTCCGCCACTAGAGTGAAATTCCGCAGCTCTCAATCAATTTCTATGGGATTTTGAAAGGCGTATTTATCAATGGGTGAAAGTGAAAGTTCACCCTTTGATAAATACGCCTATAAAAATCCCATAGAAATGAATGGAGAGTGACGGAATTTCACTCTTGTGGCGGAACTTCACTCTTTGATAAATATACCCCATAGACTCCATTTTATCCAAATAATCCAAATTTTTTATTACTTTTTCTCTGTAATAATAAAACAGTACCTTGTACTTGATCCCAACTAAGATATAATTAATCCTTATTGGAAGCAAATCCAGCCTATTGTGTTTATTTAATGTTTAAATGAATTTTTAGTAGATTTAAGGCATGAAGATCCAAATTACAGAAAGATCCATTATCTGGAAAACCCCAAGTCCCGAGCATTCTGGATAACAGGTCCCATACCTGTACATTTTAAAAGGAAACGATATTATAAATGTATTGGTCAATGATGACCAGTGATTTCAAATTTTTGATGGATAAAAGGAAACCAGCCAGCGGAGAATGGAATACATGTCAGCAATACACAACAATAAAATGCCCACATACGATAAAATATGGGTGAATTGGGTGTACCACTTCCCTAGCATCTTATCTGTTAACATACAATGGGATTCTTCAAAACATATTTGTTATCTACTGTGTATCCTGTGCTTGAATGGCTGCCCCCATGGCTACACAGCAGCTTGTTTATATAAACTATAGTAGTACTTATCTGTTATCTACTGTGTATCCTGTGCTTGAATGGCTGCTCCCATGGCTACACAGCAGCTTGTTTATATAAACTATAGTAGTACTTATCTGTTATCTACTGTGTATCATGTGCTTGAATGGCTGCCCCCATGGCTACACAGCAGCTTGTTTATATAAACTATAGTAGTACTTATCTATTATCTACTGTGTATCCTGTGCTTGAATGGCTGCCCCCATGGCTACACAGCAGCTTGTTTATATAAACTATAGTAGTACTTATCTGTTATCTACTGTGTATCATGTGCTTGAATGGCTGCCCCAATGGCTACACAGCAGCTTGTTTATATAAACTATAGTAGTACTTATCTGTTATCTACTGTGTATCCTGTGCTTGAATGGGGCTGCCCCCATGGCTACACAGCAGCTTGTTTATATAAACTATAGTAGTGTTTCTGAAGCAAAAACACCAGTTTTACCAGTGCAGGGCAACACAACATTATATTGTCATTCCTTTTAAACACTTTACACATCTCTCCCAGCACCGTTTTAAGCCCCATTAAAATGTCTTCATTTTGGACTTTGGGGTCTGTGGCATTTTAAAATACTCTGTCTCCCGTGGTCCCACAGAGGGATCATGATTAGTGATGGGCGAATAAATTTGCCAGTCATGGATTGCAACGAATTTTCGCATTTCGCCGCCCGCAAATGTTTTCACAAAACCACACTGAAAATTTGTCAGTCGCAACAAAAGAAAATGTTGCGCGTCAAAATTGTTGCATGTATAAAAATGTTTTGGACACTCATTGACTTTAATGCATTTGGACAAAATAGCCGTGTTTATATAAAAAAAAGAAATTGTGAAACGCCAAAATTTGTGAAACACATTGAATTCAATGGGGCAAATTCACTAAGATGCGAAGTTGCGCCAGGCGCAACTTCGCCGCACTTCGCCAGGCGTAGTTTCGCCAGCGCTCCGCAAATTCACTAAAATCCGAAGTTGCGCTCAGGGGTAGCGTAAGTTTGCGAAGTTGCGCTAGCGTTGATTCGATATGTAAAGCGAAGTTATGCTAGCGAAGGCTAATTTGCATACGGCGCAAAATTCAAATTTCAATGGAGGAACACGTATTAGCACTACAAATGCCTAGAAAACCTTCAAATCAGCAAATAAAAATTTTATTTTGCCCTACACATGTGCCCACTGTCTAGGTAAGTTGCCATGAGTCAGGAAATGTAGGGGGGAAGGAGGGGAGCCCCAAAAATATTTTCGATCTTTTTCAGCCTATCACCCATCATGTAGAAAACACGCCAGCGTTTTTTGGGACTTAGAAAAAATTTTGACTTTTTTGGAAACAATCCATATCTACTCTATAGCGCTTCGCCAGGTCTGAGGTGGTGAAGGAAGTCTAGCGTAAAAGGTAGCGTTCAGTACACTGCGCAAGTTAGTGAATTTGCGTAGTTTCGTCGCTAGCGAAAATTCACCTGGCGTAAGGGTGCGAAGTAACACTAGCGAAACTACACCAGCGTTCGTTAGTGAATTTGCGCAGTAGCGAAAATGCCAAACGCTAGCGTTCGGCACTTCGCGGCTTAGTGAATTTGCCCCAATGGGTTTCAATATTATTTTGGCGAAGTGAAACAGCCGAGATTCGCCCAACACTAATCATCATCCTCATCATTTTGTGGGCAATCTCAGTCTAGTCTGTCCACACAACTTAGATGATGACATACCCAGGAAAGTCTGCAGTGAACATGAAGGCAATGTCTCCACTGGTTGGATAAAATAGCACAGACCTATAATTTGGCCTTTTTCTCTTTTGTTCTGAGGCCAGACATTTTCCGGTACAGTTGGTTTTACAGCAAATAATTTACTTACCGAATACAAATTTCTTTCAAGAAGAAAAATGCAAAGTAAAACATATTTAGTAAGAAATAAATAACTACATCCAACGTGAGGCCATTGAAATAGTTTATTCAACTTAACATATGATAAGCTAAAAAAACCAATGTATAATAGGCAAAATGAAAATAAAAGCACACAAATGATTACTTGTACAGCTATAATACTAGATTTCGAAGTTTTTGCTACATTCTTGGTGTAATTTTCTTGTGGAAACCTTTTTTGTATCATGTTTAGAATTTCATGTTTAACAGTTCTATGGTAGCCAGAAATCCTCTCTCATTGACCTGTGTTGTTAAAATAAAGTCCAGTGATTATCACTTGTGTTACTGAGGTGAGTTCACTTCTTAAAGGAAAACTAAACCCCCCAAACAATGTAGGTCTCTATTAAAAGATACTGAGTAAAACAGCTCATGTGTAAAACCCTGCTTCATGTAAATGAACCATTATCATAATAATATACTTTTTCAGTAGTATGTGCCATTGGGTAATCATAAATAGAAAATTGCCATTTTAAAAAATAAGGGCCGCCCCCTGAGATCGTAAGATTCACTGTGCACACATACAAACCACATGTAAGGTCACATGAGCCAATTAACAGACAGAGTTCTGCCTTTTGCTTCCTCACTTCTTCCTGTTACAGTTAGTGTTGTAGTATTTCTGGTCAGGTGATCTCTGAGGCAGCACACAGACCATCACAAAATGGTGGCTCAAGACAAGAGATGTAAAAGGGCAATATTTATGTTAATTTATATTCCAGTTTGGTAAGATTCTTTAATATGTCATTCAATTTGATATAAACTATCTGTTGCTTAAGTATTCATTTTGGGGGTATAGTTTTCCTTTAAGTTCAATTGCTATGTCTCCTGCTATGTCTTATCAACTATAACAGCAAACAGAGAAAGTTACAAGATTGCAGAGCTCACATAGATAGATCCAATAGAGACAAATTCAATATTTATAAAATTTTAAAAATGTTGTTAAAATACATGTACAAAAAAGTTAGGTTTAAAGTCAGAACATAGGAAATTTGAAACTGAGCTGGCAGGCACCCTCAGCTCAGCTCTTCCCTACACCACCAATTATTTGTATCAAAATCTACCCATGACCTGGATGCAAAATTATCACACATAGTGCTGTTTATATTTCTAATATCAACAGTCATGCAGTGAAGATGAAAAATTCAACATCAAACGTGGACACGTTATTCATCATAATTTGATTAAACCAGTGTACTTCATTCATAAACCTGTCATTCAGTACAGACATTGATCCTTTAAATAACGTGTATCTAATCTTTATTTGAATTAATCAGACCATCATCCAAAAATGCCTAAAAGTAAGCATTATATACTTAAATAACGAGTTGTAAAGAAAAGATTAAGCCCAATATATGAACTATAAATTTCAAATTTGAGGCAGCAATTTGAATTGTCAAGGGGCATTAAGGTGGTAGATTATTTTGGCAAAAGTCTATACTACCACCAGGGATGGGCAAATTTGACCCGTTTCGTTTCGCCAAAAATTATTTTGTTGCACGTCTTTTTTTTTTTTGACGCACGTCTCCATACAAGTCTATGGGCGTCATTTTTTTGCCGAAACGAGGCGAAAAAATTCGCCCATCGCTAACTATCACATTTCCATACCTCCCAACTGTCCCTTTTTCGGAGGGACAGTCCCTCTTTTGACAGCTCAACCCGCAGTCCCTCATTTGTACTCGAAAGTCCCTCTTTTCTATGCACTGAACAGCCAGAAAAAGAAACAAAGTTTCTCACTTAATTGGCTTTTAGCAGAGAGCCCAGAACAGCTAACAGGTGCAAATAAGATACTTTTTAACAATTTTGAGGCACACAAAAACAGTTAAGATAAGGAGAAATATTTTCAAACTTTCATAATCTGCCAAATTTTGTAAAATGAACATGGTAATTAGGGGGTGTGGTCACAGAAAGGGGCGTGGTCAAAAAATTCGCTGTTCTACGTGCAAAAAAATTTGTTGTCCCTCTTTTTACTTGGGAGGTATGCATTTCATAGAATCCATTTTAAGAAAATAATACTACTTTTTTTAAAAAAAAACAAAAAATGTTTTCTCTGTAATACTAGAACAGTATATTATACTTGTGGCAACTTAGCTGCAAAAAATCAAATTTTGTGGCAAAACAATCCTATTGGGTTTATTTATCATTTAAATGATTTTTAGCAGATTTAAGGTATGGTGATCCAAATTACAGAAAGATCTCTTATCTGGAAAACCTAAGGAATATAAATTTTGTACCTGTACAAGCAATTGTGAAATGAAGGGACACCAACATATATGGCTTAATGCATTGTATCCAAACCAAATGGTTTATAAAGGCTGCAGTTTATGATTGCTCACTGTTTTCAATCGAATGGCCAATTGACTTAGCCTTGCATGTTGTAACGATACACTAACATATTCACAAAGTAATTAATTTAATAATCCTTCCGACTGCTATGCCTAAAGCCTTTAAACCATTGTTCATTGAGGCATGCTATGCTGGGCAATGTAGCACTTGGCAGTAGCCCATAGAAAATTATTATTTTTCAATCAGTTGCAGGTTGTCATGAGTTTCTGGCCAGATGCAGATTTGCCTGTGCAATTGTTGTGAATTATGTGCAATGTGCCCTCTAATTCCTTCTTGGCTATGTGTGCAAAAACTCTTTTTTTTTTTTGTGTGTCTGCACATTTTTAACTTTGTGCACTCCACAATTGTTTGTGTGCTGGCCTCCAAATTTGTGCGCACACACGAGCGCGCACCTAAACCAACTGACTGGGCTATTGGACCTGTCCAAAATGTTGCACGACGTGTGTTTAGTTCTCTGTCCTCACATTTTGCACAGTTAGGGGCATATTTATTATGCTGTGTAAAACTTAATTCACATAAAAAAACCAGGGGGCCGATTCACTATGGGTCGAATATCGAGGGTTAATTAACCCTCGATATTCGACTAGGAACTAAAATCGTTCGACTTCGAATATCGAAGTCGAACGATTTAGCGCAAATCCTGCGATCAAACGATCGAAGGATTATTCCTTCGATCGAACGATTAAATCCTTCGAATCGAACGATTCGAAGGATTTTAATCCAACGATCAGAAAATCTCAGGCAAGCCTATGGGGACCTTCCCCATAGGCTAACATTGACTTCGGTAGCTTTTAGCTGCCGAAGTAGGGGGTCGAAGTTTTTCTTAAAGAGACAGTACTTCGACTATCGAATGGTCGAATAGTCGAACGATTTTTAGTTCGAATCGTTCGATTCGAAGTCGAAGTAGTAGTCGAAGGTCGAAGTAGCCCAAAAAACACTTCGAAATTCGAAGTTTTTTTAATTCGAATCCTTCACTCGAGCTTCATGAATCGGGCCCCAGGTGTAATTTTACACCATGAGAACACCACATTCAACCTGTTTTACCATTTATATTAACAGTGTAATTTTTGAGGGTGTATACATACAGTGGCTCCAAGATCTTTTCTCAAAAGTGTATTTTGTTATTTAATTCCTTCAGTTCTATTTAACTTATAGAAGGATATTTTAAAAAGAAGAGAAGTCTATAAGAAAGCTTTTATAGGGACACTATGGGGCCGATTCACGAAATTCGAGTGAAGGGTTCGAATAAAAAAAAAAATCGAATTTCGAAGTTTTTTTGGGCTACTTCGACCATCGAATGGGCTACTTCGACCTTCGACTTCGAATCGAACGATTCGAACTAAAAATCGTTCGACTATTCGACCATTCGATAGTCGAAGTACTGTCCCTTTAAGAAAAACTTCGACCCCCTACTTCGGCAGCTAAAAGCTACCGAAGTCAATGTTAGCCTATGGGGAAGGTCCCCATAGACTTGCCTGTGATTTTTTGATCGAAGGATTTTCCTTCAATCGTTGGATTAAAATCCTTCGAATCGTTCGATTCGAAGGATTTAATCGTTCGATCGAACGAAAAATCCTTTGATCGATCACAGGATTTGCGCTAAATCGTTCGACTTCGATGTCGAACGATTTTAGTTCCCAGTCGAATATCGAGGGTTAATTAACCCTCGATATTCGACCCTTCGTGAATCGGCCCCTATATTTTCATGGTGGAATAAATTTTTTTCAATTTAAAAAAAAAAAAAAAATTACTTGATGCATGTTGGTAAAGAGGCCTCTAAGTTATCAACTGACATATACACTTCAGGGTGTGGCCTTATGATTGATTTGAGCACTTCTCTTAGTTACCCATTGACAGTGATGTTCCTGATTGAAAAAGTATGTACAATACATTTTTACCAATGTGATTACTAATTCAAAGAAACTATTGTGTTATAATACTGTTTTACTTTAAGATGGTGATCTATATGGTAGTATCCCTTTAAATAGAAGACCAGGCTGGTGCTCTAAGGTTAGCTCAAGTAGAATGAGAAGAATGTAAACAAAGTACATACATAATTTGCATACATAATATGAAAAACTGTTATTTACCAGGAAACGGCACATTGTTATTTAAGGTTATGTGAAATAATATACAGTGAACAGGGAACTACAGATAAAAAAAGAGTAATTGTGTGATGACAGTATCTATTTAAATGAATTGAACCCATAAAGCATAAACCATACTATGCACTATACTCAAGATGTTCTGTATACTACGGATCAAATGAGGACAAAAGCAAGCCCATACACCATCATACGTACCCATCCTGAAGTATAACATACCAATATTTTGGGTTTACAAAAGAGCAAAAACTATCTTTTTGTTACAGCACTGAATTTATATGCAGAGCCCTTATTATATCTGCAAAAACAGTAGCAGTTTAATTCATCTGCTTCATAGTTATTGGTTCCTCAACATTTTTTTCAGTGGTATAAATGGCTGATTCTAACACGAACTAACATTTGCATACAGCAATGTTGGGTTATTTTCAGGAGAAACAAACTTTCAGGTTGAGTAAGTCTAAAAATAGGAGAAAATATATTTGACCAGGACAACTAAGGTACATGCTAATAGCAATGACAAGTGCCCTTTAAAAGAAATCATACATTTTCCCTTCCCTTCTTGCTAATGGCAATTTAAATGTATTATTAAAAATAACAAGTGTTTTTCAATTTCCCTTCTTGAAAATGTATAAAGCTGTATTAGGGAAGCTGCACTATTTGCAGAAGGGTTTTTTTTAATCAAAAGAACATAAATTCCCCCACTATTGCCTGATTTGAGAAAATGCTGATGCATTATCCGCAATTCCTACTAGAAGTAATAAAACCCTGAGTGCCTGGCTGACGGGCCTTTGCTTTTATTGATAACGTTGGTACTCAATAGAAAAATAGAAATATATATAAATCACCATGCAACTCAAGTATTCTGATCGGGGAATTTAGTTAGCAATATCAAGACAGGAAGACGTACAATATTAGCAGCAACATGCACTGTTTGCATGCCTTTTTCCAGGTGATGTACGTACAAGGGAGCCTTTGGATATTATGCATGGTCAGTGATCATACTATGAGGCACAAGAATATAAAACATGGAAATGTAAGCCTCCGGGCATCATCTGGCTGTCCCTAATCCATTTACAACTGCTGTGCGTTTTATCATTTTATGGAGAATATTTTGCATAGCCCTCTTCTCTCCATCCCTATACACTATATATATATATTCCCCACCAGGACAAAAAAAGACTCTGGTTATTGTTTATAAAGGGTCATCATATTCAACAGCACTGCCCCTCCATATGTATTACACTCAACAACACAAAAGCTAATAAAAGACCTGTTTGTTTGTTTTTTTAACGCAACCTACAAACAATGTGATTGTGGCATGAGTGGTGTGTGTAGAAGAACAATCGTGTCTTCCTTTAATTTAAGTAAGTATGCCATTGCTCTTCCAGAATGGTTGCCAAAATCAACAGTCTCCATCCAGGTCCCACACACATGGACTAAGCAGTAAGGCAAGGGAATACCTAGTGCAGCTATCTCTTGAATACCATAGATTGCTTTTGCTATAGATATCATAGCACCGTATTTGGAATTCCCTGTTAAGAGATTTTTGTGAAAGATCAAGTGATTTTATAAATATATTGCAATATTTCCTTTTCAGTAATACATTATTTGTGCAGGTAATACCATTTCTGCAGCTATTAAATCAAAACAGAAAATGTACCCAAATAAACCATCTCAAGGGAAAAAATAAAAAAAGAATGCATGTAAAATGAGACACTTGCTCCTAAACTTCTCAAAACAATTCATAGTTACCAGAAAGTCCCATCGATCAAAATCTGCCTTGTATCACTGTTACATATAACTGTCGATTTAGCCTGCACATAAATCATGATTCCATGTCTTTTTCCCGAGACCACACCACTTCACAATAATCCCCTGCTAAAAATAGTTTGTATTAATATCACTTAATAGAGATACATTTCCCCCAGGTATCAACAGTCAGTATTCTCTCATTCTGTAGAGTATTACAATTTATTGAACATGGGGCAATTTAGATGGTTTGGTATTTAAACAATAAAAGGCATATATTTAATGGTAAGCAAGACTTAAGGTTTTTATACCATAGGCTATATTTTGGTGATTGAAGAGAAGGCAGAAAATATACTTATAAATGTCACAGGCCCTAGCTGAGAAAGAAGCTATTGACACATTTTCACTTGCAGCCAAAACAAATGGATGGTAATAAAAGAGACTTTCATGCGAGTTACAGTATATTGCTGTGCGTAATGAGACCTTGAGACTTGGAAACAATGGTGACATTAGTGTTGCATTTCTGATTCACAGTATTAAATCATTAATTACATTTAACATGACCATTAGCCATAGAACCAGTGGACATAACTGGCGAACCCCGCTCTGCATGTTCATCAAAACGTAAACGCAGGGTGTTCCGGATAACAAGTTGTTCCATGATGAAGGCTGCACAAAACCATGGAATGGCATATTCCAGGGTAATCAAACCCATGAAGTCAAAATCAAACTGTGAGTAGTCCCAGGGGCAAGCATTAAACTGTCGTAAAATTAGACCTGTGCTGAACTCCCACATATATGTCCACAGGGTATAAATAAAACATCTTATTAAAATGTTGCACTTGTCTTTTAAATATAAATACATCTTCTCTACGATGAGGATAGAGGTGCCATAAATAAATAGCGCCCACACACTGGTAACTCCAGGAAATTTCCAGTTGTAGTTGACCACAAAATCCCACGCCGCTGTAAACATTACTTCACAGAAATAACCATGAATTGCATAGAGGTACCAACGGGACAGAGCAGTAAGGGGCTCTGGGGGTGCCATGCTTCCAGTTCTTGTCATGCCGCAATAGAAAATGGAAAAGAATTATAGCTCAAATTACATCTCAAATACATTGAATACGTTTTTGAAAATTTGCATATAACTTTGTGTGTTACTAGTTTTTTTTTTTTTTCAAATAAAATAACTGGCATTTTAAGTTTAATGGCTAGAGTGGGGCTCTGTGAAAGGCCTTCTTGGCTGAATATAGTTGTAAAACATAAAATAATCTCTGACATTTTTCCATCAAATAGGAGAACTGCCATCTGCCATGATAGTTTGCAGTTTTATCATCAGACAAGCAACAACACAGACTTTTTTCTCATCCTGATTTGATTTTCCATTATACCATTATAGGATAATTTTTTGTTGTGAGTGGGATAGTTTCCTGTAAATATGTCAAACTCCATTACAACTATATCTGTATAACCTCAATTCCCACAACTTCTTGGCCATCACTCATATCTTTTAGCAGTAAGGAGATTATGGACCAGGTGCAATTCAATGAGATATATGCAGTATATTTTACATCATCACATGAAAACTTAGTATAGTAAACTGTTGGAAAACCAGTTGAGGGTTGCACAGGGTGAAACTGTGCTACTAATACTTTTATAGAAGCAAGGGAAACTGGTACAAAAACTCATAACTTAAAATAATCCTATTTACCATGTTATACAAAAGATATGGAGACAGAATTATTTTACTTTTAAGAATGACTGTTTTGTTTCCTTTGGTTAATTTTATTTAATAATCTTCAGCTTCAAGGTATGCAGTTATCTTATATGAAACGGGAAAAAATGAATAATCACTGTAATGAATGTGTAAAGAGAAACTAAAATGTTACAAAGAATACACATTCTGCTAGCCTACAAACACTGCAACCTTATAAATAGTGAACATTCATGAGTGCAAAGCTATCCAAAGAAAAAAAATCTGAAATCAACCTTTTCGGACAAAAAAAAACAAACAAACATACAATTTGGGAAATAACCCAGAAAAAATTGTACGATTCAGGTGGATTTTAGTTTGGCCGGACTTTTTTATTTTTTTAAAAAAAAAAATCTGACAAAAATGCCCCCCCCAGTCTTTGCTCTCTGCTGTACTAGGAACAATAAAGCACTTACCTGGTGTCCCACGCAATGTAAGGTTTCTTTCAAACAAATTGGCAGAAACAACAAAATATAGGGCTAACAATGTGCAGTGTTGATGAAGGACCTCACTGGGCCCCCAGAATCCAAGATGATGTGCCTTTAAAAATAAAAACAGATTTGGGTGATAGTTGCAAGAATTTCTGTAAAGATTTGCAGAAAATGAGGACTTGATAATGATAAAGAGTTAATAAAAATTATATCCAAAGGGATGAGTTTCTTCTAAGTGCAAACCCAACATGCCAGATGGTAAGTTTTTGTACATGACCTGCAGATCCAATATCAAGTACATTGCTCTCATCAGCAAATGGAATGTACAACACATTAGCAAAATGTAATATGAATCTGTATATTGTATTACTCTAGGACCACATTTTAAAGTAATCTCTTACTTTGCATTCCTCTATATATACACACAGGGCTGCCATCAGGGGGAAAGGGGGGAGTGTTGTCCCGGGCCGGAGGGTTTTAAAACTAGAGGGGGGCCCGGCCATGCTGCTTGGATAGCTGGCCCCGCTGTCACTGAGCTGGAGACTTCAGAAAGGAGAGTGGGTGGGAGCCTGCATCTTCCAACTGCTCTGATTTGTCATAGAATTAGGGAGCATATAAATGCTATAAAAAATGTGACATGAGATCCCCCATTGGTAAACATTGTAAATTGTGTAGTAAACTGGGCTCTTTAGATCTAGGAGTTGAGGTCACGGAAACGGTACACACCACTTTGAGCGTGGGAGATACGTTATGCTTATTGAATACCCGTGAAGCCTTCTGGATACTTACTTTGAATACCTATAATCCACATGGATTTAACACCAGATTTGACATTTCTCATTTTGTATAAGCCAAATGATTTTTTTGTATAAATTTTTCTGGTTTATTATTTCACGCTTGTGTTTGATTGGATGCTCTTAAGGTTTTCTATAACCTTGTTCATGTGCACATTTTTTGTAGGTATAAGAGTATACATCGTACTTATGTGATCCGATGTGTAATTTAATATTAGAAGTCCACCACTAGAGGCCGTATTTATACTGACATTCTTACCATTGATGCTTTATACTTATGATTATGGGTGGTTGCGCCCGAACTGCATTAAGCAAAACATGCTGCATGTCTTTTAAATATGGATGAATAACTATCAACATTTTTAAAGCACCCCAGTGTGCGGAACTCCATTTTCTGTTCTGCATTTTGTGCGGCGTGGGATGCTAAGGGAATCCAGCACCTTTTAGGCTGCCACGTTTCTACTTTGTGAATTGCAGTGAATCAGAGCGGTTGTATCTCTGATCATTTTAATAAAAAAATACTTTCCACTCAACTCAGAAAATGGGGTAATTACTATTGTGCTACAGGTCTTTAAGGTCCTGTCATTGTCTTTCAAAACCAAGCAAGTAAATATTCATTATTAATTAATTATTAGAGGCACTACTACACTATTTAGAAAAGGGAAGTTCACTAAAAAAATCAGGCGACTGGAATGTTTGACACTAGCACAGGAAAACCCACTGTTACTTTTCAAAATGAGCCCCAATAAACCATGAACAAGCTGGTAATCAGTATACTTGCTTGCTCCGGAAATAATTCGTTTAATCTGCAGATTAATGAACATGCCAAAAAAAAGCTACAAAATTACACTGCTCATATAGTAAAAAGTCACTTATATATAGTAGTACTCGCCACAGAGTAACACAAAGGGAGAGATAGCTGATTGGGGAAGAGCTTTCAATGGTAGATATTGCAGTTTCAATGCTCAATGAAAAACAAACTTCAGAAGTAGATTGCCGCTATTCATTTTGTAATTGTCTTTCCTACTGTGCAACATAACAGGGCACCAAAAGCTGCCCTCTATAAGGTTGATGGCACATTGAATCTTGTTGCCTACATTAAATTTCAAGTCTGAAAATAGAGGTATATCTGGATCTCCTCCATGTAATATTTGAATATTTATTTGAATCACCTAATGCGCAAATAGAGATGGTTTTAGGCTGGAGGAGACTTAGCATGGTCATCAAAATCTCTAGTGTGCCATTGCCCTGAAGTGTTTGCCTTGTTCTGTTATTGGTTACAGGACAAACTCTACAGAATTCTTGGATTCATACATTACACAGGATGGTAAGAGAGATTTTCTATCAGCAACTGAAGCAACCTAAGTTTAATGTGGTCTCATTAATTGACAAAAATAGAATAACAAGAAAAAACAAATTCCTTGTAACAGCATGTGCCTAAAGTTAAGAGGAAAAAAAAAACTACAAAGCACAATAAGAATTACTATTATAATGGATAGAATATTACACTACTAAAACATTACATTACTAAAACACCCATGCTTGCAAATGGTATACAATGAATTACTGTTTCTCTGAAATAATAAAACAGTACCTTGTATTTCATAGTTACTAAACTGTATGAATCCATATTGGTGTCAAAACAATTCTATTGGTTTTATTAAATTTTTAAATAGACCTAAGGTATGGAGATCTAAATTATGCAAAGATCCTATATCCAAATAACGCCAAGTATTTAGCATAATAGATCCCTATTTATAACTAGGGATGCCCCAAATCCACTATTTTGGATTCGGCCAAACCCCTGAATCATTTGCGAAAGTTTCGGCCAAATACTGAACCGGAATCCTAACTTGCATATGCAAATTAGGGGTGGGAAGGGGAAAACATTTCTTACATCATTGTTTTGTGACAAAAAGTAACAAAATTTCAACAAAAAAAAACTTTTTTCAGTTCTTCATTATATTTTATATGTCTAAACAGTGCTTGTCCTTTTTATAAATACAATTGGTGTGTAAGCCTTTGCAGCTATCTTATTTATGTTTAACACATGGGTGAATATTCTTGATATTATGCTTGTTCAAGAAATCATCCAAGCCGTTCTTGAAGGAAAAAATACAATTTACTGCCAAAGCATGGCCTGCATGGTATTGCACAAATCATTGCCTTACCATGAAGAACCATCTATGATGCTTCAAATGAAAGTTCTGTCCATCTAGTCTAACTGGGTGGCCTCTGTTTTATCAATATTTGGGCGAACTGATCCCCTGCTATCTATCATAATGTCCTCTTAATTAATTGTAAAGAGTAAACAACCCCAACCTTGACAGGCTTTACTCATATTTAAAACCTTCCATCTCACCAGTCTAGTTTCATGTCACTGCAATCTCTGCAGCTTATTACTATCCTTTCTAAAGACTGAAGCCCAAAACAGCACTGCATAATCAAGATTAGAAGAACAACATAGATTTGTCCTTTGGGAGATAGGGACACCTCCCATTTTTCAAGTCTAGTTTCACGTCTCTGCACTATGCAGCTCATTAATATCATTTTTAAGGACTGAAGCCCAAAACAGCACTGCATACTCAAGGTTAGAAGAACAACATAGAGTTGTCCTAGGGAAACCTAAAGGCAAAGCAACCCATAATAAGTTAGAGTGGACAATTCTGGGAGAAAAGGGGAACGCTTTATTGCCTATGAAAGTTCAGTGACCAAATATTTTTTTTTACATATATTCATAAAAAAAAGTCAAGAAATGTATCTCTGCACCTATAAAATTGGTTAGATGTTGGTACATGGTGTGGGTTAGTGCATTAAGGCCTGGTTTCTTGGCCAATGTGGTTATAACAGTTTTTTAATTTGTTCGATTACTTTTGAGCCCCTGAAATAAAGTGATTGTGTTAAAAAAGGCTCTAGTTCCTCACATTTTTATGCAATCTTTTTGCACTGAATTAAAGCTGAAAGTCTTAATTCAACTGCATCTGAGTTCTTTTCTTTAAAATTTGTTGTGGCAATGTACAGAACCAAAATTAGAATAAATTTGTCTCTGTCCAAACATTTATGGACCTGTATAAGGTACAGGCACAATAACAAGATAGCGAAGGTTCACAAAACTGCTGTGTTAGAGCAGCATGCAGTTAGCTTTTGCATATATTCTTTCTAGTGTTGTTTCTGCATTCTTGACCTTGCCCTGGATTAGAAAGCTAGCATAAAATGCAGATCACAACGTTGGGCAGATGCAAGGTATCCCTGTACATGTTCGGAATTAAGTGGAATCTGAGGCCATCCAAAAGGTTGCTTAATGCTGCCCACATTTGCTAGATTATAGAAGCATAAATGTCTTCCTCAAGGTGCAACCTTCAAAAAATCTCTAATTATCAAGATGCAAATGGTTTTGCACCTGTTTCTGCACTTTCTACCTTGCTCAAATTGTTGTAAAAATGCCTTGAAAATCTGTTGGAATCTGTTCTACTAACACATTTATTTTCTTGGTTAAAGGGATACTGTCATGGGAAAAAATATTTTTTTTTTCAAAATGAATTAGTTAATAGTGCTGCTCCAGCAGAATTCTGCACTGAAATCCATTTCTCAAAAGAGCAAACAAATTTTTTTATATTCAATTTTGAAATCTGACATGGGGCTAGACATTTTGTCAATTTCCCAGCTGCCCCTGGTCATGTGACTTGTGCCTGCACTTTAGGAGAGAAATGCTTTTTGGCAGGCTGCTGTTTTTCATTCTCAATGTAACTGAATGTGTCTCAGTGGGACATGGGTTTTTACTATTGAGTGTTGGTATTAGATCTACCAGGCAGCTAGCTTGTGTTAGGGAGCTGTTATCTGGTTACTTTCCCATTGTTCTTTTGTTTGGCTGCTGGGGGAAAAAGGGAGATATCACTTCAACTTGCAGTACAGCAGTAAAGAGTGATTGAAGTTTATCAGAGCACAAGTCACATGACCAGGGGCAGCTGGGAAATTGACAAAATGTCTAGCCCCATGTCAGATTTCAAAATTGAATATAAAAAAATCTGTTTTCTCTTTTGAGATATGGATTTCAGTGCAGAATTCTGCTGGAGCAGCACTATTAACTGATTCATTTTGAAAAAAAATGTTTTTTCCCATGACAGTATGCCTTTAATACCCAATCACAATGACTCACAAAAATAGTAATAGGGGGGAAATCAACCAAATGTTAAGCCCTGCAAAGGGTTATTAAAATGTAGAACTGTGGACAATTGTGTTTTACTTCTTAAGGGTACAGTACTTACAGCTTCAACACAAACACTTGATCCCAGCAGATTCCTGTAAAAACACATATAAAAAAAAATGTACTCTAGTTATTTGTATAATATTACGAATAACATTAGCACAATACCACTAGAAAATATTCACTAGCTAGTATATTATATCCTTAATGGTAAATTGATGACTTAAAAGGATTCATTTTAACACAATGATTAAGGTGGGACAATGGGTGATTAGCACTCAGTGATATACAGTATATCACTATGAAAGTCTGAATAATCCCATGAAGCAAAGAACCAAAGACGTGTCCTCTCTTGGCTTGTCTACAAATGTCCACATGCAACTTAATTGCTTTGCACAAGGGCTAAATTAGGCAAAGATGTGCTTGTTTTGCAACTTCACCTTGGATCTTGCTGCATACTGTATGACCATCTTAAGTGATAGATAAGAATAATCATTTCCTGCAGTCTCTTTGTATAGATTATTATTGTCATATTTTATTTATAAAGCACAGATATACTCTCCAAAGCTTTGCAAAGAGTACAGACCACATTCAGTTCCTGCCTCAGTTGGGCTATACAATAGAAGGCCCTTATCATGCACGCACTGCAGCTAATTATTAGGATCCAGAGAAGAACACACTGTACTGTCCCAATTTCTTCAGTTCTAAATAACCTTTGTTGTTTTCAATGAATAATCCACTTGGGTTATATGAATTTTTGATTAAAAATACTCACTACCTTCAAAACTTTGCCAGTGACGGCTTTGCTCACATCGCAACACTTCGCCAGGAGTAGATACGCCAGGACATTGCTAATTCACTAGTCCGGGTTACCGAACGCTGGCCAAGTTGCGCTACCGTTACTGTGCCAAGGGAAGCAAAGTTGCGCTAATTTGCATACAGTGGGAAGTTAAAGTTGAATGGACGTATAGGTTGCAGCAAATACATTACACTACACAAGGGAAACCTTAATAAAATAAAGTTGTTATATTGCCCTATACATGAGCCCAGTGTATAGTTTATGTGCCAAATGTAGGGTGGAAGCTGGTTACCCCCCCCCCAAAAAAAATGATGCTATTTTTCAGGCTATCACCCTGAAAAAGGAAAACACATTAGTGTTTTTTGGGAAAATTTTTCAACTATTTTTCGAGGAAGTCCTATCTACTCTGAGGTGGCGAAGGCAAGTCTGGCGCAAGAAGTAACATTCAGTAAAATTTGCATCTAAGTGAATTTAAGTAATTACGTTGATTCTCCAGAGCGCAAACTACCAGGCATTAGGGAGCAAAGTACCGCTAGAGTCTATCTCCTTCGCTAGTGAATTTTCGCCTGCTTTAGTCACTCACCCTTTAGTAAATTTGCCCCAAAGTGAGCCTGGGGCTGTACCATTGAGGTCCACTAAGGACATTAAACATGGCAGTGTTATTTGAGGTATATATTAATAGACAAGATTACAAATTCAAAGTATTAAAAAACAGCTCAGGCAGCCTGAAACCACCTTACAATGCAGGAGTGACCTACAATGTGAGTAACTATTTGGAATATTTCTTCTCTCCAAGTTCTTTTTCCCTAATAGAGTCTGTTCTTTCAGCAGTAGGCTTAAGTTTATCAATCCACAGATTAACAACAAAATCACTCATGTCACCATAATCAGTAGTTATTACAGAAGGAAATTTTATAACACAGTTAAAATTAACTTTTGTAAATCATGTCATATATTTGTTCTTTTGTTCTGGAGAATTTGCAGCAACAAATGAATTAGGTAATTGGCAGGTTCAGTGATGGATTCATTAGGAAGAGAAGCAAAAGCTTTTTTTTTAACCAAGTATGACTGTTGTGCTGGAAAGAAATGTATTACATCTCAGCAACAATTACAATTCTGTAAATGATTACGGCCCTCTGTGCTTGTGAGAAGGAGGGTATTAAAGGCAGTGCATTACTACTGCATTTTTGTGTCTTAGCAAGTTGAAGTCTATCTATGGTATCTTTTAATAAACAAATGTTTTTTCATAATGCTAAAAATCTTTACTATGTCATTCCATTTTCCGTACAATATATGAAAATAGTGCCTTAATAACATTCATACACAGCGTCCCATGATCACAACACATAAGGGTTCATTTAGGAGCACAAGTGCAGTGTGCTAAGTACTGTTTTTAGGTGCAAGTCATTGGCGCAGTTTTACTAAAGGGCGAAATGGCTAATGCTAGCGGCATCACCAGGCAGAGATGACAATTCGCTAGTTGCTAGTATTTGTTCGCAATCTATCACCAGGCGACTTTTCGCTCAGGCAAATTGTCATTGCTCCGCAAATTCACAAATGTGCTGATTTTACTGAATGGTAACTCTTTCGCCAGAGTTGACTTCGCCACCTCACACCAGGCAAACTGCTAAAATGAAGCTAGATCTACCTCAATCTTATGTCACTTACATCATTTCCTGTCTGCCGAAAATGCATTAAAGTTGAAAAAACGCTGACGGCTTTTCCTTTTTTTAAGCGGGATTGCCTGCAAACTTATTTGGGTTAACATTTTTTCATTAGGGATGGGTACATTTTTTTGCCTTGGTTCGCCACGGAAATGACACCCAAAGACTTGTATGGCGCCGTGCGTCAAAAAAAAAGACGCACAACAATATATTTTTGATTCCAATTGACTTTAATGGGCGTCAGCGACATTTCCCCGGCAGCAAATTTTTAGCGAAACGAAACGTGTCAAATTCGAACATCCCTAGTTTCATAGCATTCTTATTGGTCTCCGCCACAGCAGAGCTTACAAACGTCTCTATTCTATTGAAACACTTTAAAGCCTTGATCAAGGGATTCATAAAACAAAACTGGGGAATTCTGAAATACTCCTAGAAGTTTGCATTTTATTACATCCATAACCACTTTCCTGACCCTTCCTGACTTTCTCTGCCAGCGAATAAATTTGTGAAAATTCGCTGGCGAAAAAAAAATTGTTACACATAAAAATATTCAGACGCCGATTGACTTTAATGCATTTGGACAAAATAGTCGCACGTGTAAAAATTGACACTTGCATCAAAATTGTTGCGCGTTGCAGATTTGTTCCTGTTGTTTAATGTTCCTGTTTTCTACCTAGTCCAAATATATATATTAACACATTGCATTCAATCATGCAACAACATGAGATTTGTAGGATCCTACAAAATCTGATCTCCCTATACCTAGAATGTAAAGTTGGATCATATAAAGTCAGTTGGTCTAATTTGTTCATGCGTCTACATGCGACAGTCAATATATTTCAATGGGAAAAAAAAGTTCAGTTTTTATCTCATCGGATGAAGATGCAGAACCGTCATGTTGCATTGGATGGAAAATCTTCCATGTAATTTACCCATCAGATTTTGCATCAGTACCATTATATCTTGACCCACGCTAGTGCATCCAACTTGTGTCATGTGTTTTGTCTATCAGCCTCCAAAATCTCCCGTTTAGTTTAGCCCTAGGCTTTCTAATAGCTTGTACAGAGAAATACAATAGAACTTTTCTTAGCCTACCATTAACCTGAACGAGTTTTATACACCTTTATATGACACCTAGTTTGAAAATGTTAAACCCACATACACTCCCAGTAATCTGAAATTTATATTCAAATTAACTAATAGAACACTATAGGTGTCTGCAATTTATGTTAGCATAAGTGCCCATTAATGTTAGATGAACACGAGAATTTGAGGTATAGATTGTGTAACAGTAATGGACTGAAACAGAAAACCATCCTCAGGAGAATAGGAAAAAAAGACAAGCGATGACAGGCCTATGTTGACACCAGAGATGCAACTGGAAAAATAGCGTCTCTGATATTGCTGTAAAGGTGTTAAAAGCAATTACATGGTCTGGGAAGATCCAGGAGCAGCTACAAAAGACAGAATCTCTATGTTGCAACAAGCACTTCTTTTAAGTCTGCATTTCATTAAAATATGTGCATGTAAAAAGAAAAGCCTGTTTCGTGAAAAATAACAGAAATTACAGATTGTTTTTCAGCTCTAAACAAGTGTGAATTAAGGAAATTCAAATTGGGTTTTCTCAATGATGGTTTGAGCCGAAAAAACCCTGAGCAATTATTAATAGGGCCCTTAAATTCAGCTGCTACTAAAATGAAAACATGTAACATTCAAGTACACCCAAACACCATCAAATAATGATTGTAGCTGAAGCTCAACATTAGCTGAAGGGATGCAGGTTGGAAATTCTACATAATAGCAATCTGAAAATCAAGCAATAAATTTTACTTTTTCTTCTTTCTTAAACAGTGAGAATGTCAGGGAGTCTTGTTGGCAAATGTTTGTTTTGCACAACTGCTTCTGGGTCACCGCTGTGTCCATCACTGTAAGAAGGCATTCATATTAAGAAGTTGACTTTAGAATGGCATTTGGTATGACTTACAGTATGATACTTTTTGTCCTACGAATGCCTTCATTTTGGTACACCCCCTTACAGGGATTGAAAGATATTAAAAACGCATCCAATCAGCCTACAGCTGCTCAAGGGGGATTTTGGGCTGAAATCTTGCCCGTGTACAATGACAGGTGGACGTTATTCATGTTAATGCTTACAGACTGGGTTGGCTGACCGTTTTTCCCCAAAAAAAATCATGGATGACTTAAGGTGGCCATACACGGGCCGATAAAAGCTGCCGACAGACCGTGTCGGCAGCTTATTGGCCCGTGTATGGGGGCCCCCGACGGGCTTCCCCGATCGAGATCTGGCCGAAAGTCGGCCAGATCTCGATCGGATGGGGTTAAAAATCCCGTTGGATCGCGGCCGCATCTGTTCGTTGATGCGGTCCCGCGATCCGACCGCCCGTTTGTGAATGCTAGGATCCGATCGTTGGGCCCTAGGGCCCACGATCGGATCTGCCCGATATTGCCCACCTCAAGGTGGGCATATCGGAGGGAGATCCGCTCGTTTGGCGACATCGCCAAACGAGCGGATCTATCCATGTATGGCCACCTTTAGTCCCAAAGTGTTATCATTAGCTAAAAGAAATTAACTGTTTTCCTCAAAATCAGCATAGATTCCACCTTCTTAATTGCAATCTACAATCTGACCTGCACCCTCATGTTCTCCCTAACTTCAGCAAAGGAGAGGATCAGGTCTATGCAATATCACCCATGGCACTCAAGTCTGATGGCACTCAAGATGGGGCATAGAAAGCTGTGCTTAAAAAGGAAAAATACCATGGAAAGTGGAGAAAGTTAAATGAATAGTATTATCACATACAGTAGAAGATGTGCCTACATAATAAATAAACCCTGGTTCTCAAGGAAAGCTGCTGAGTTGCACACCCCACTTTAAAAGAACAATGCTACCAATATCTTTAAAGCACCGAAATAAAAACAAGCAATTGTGCTCTGAAAAACTTCTAGTTAATACTGCTACTGAATATTCCTCCAAGCAGTCTCAAGGCATATATTTATATTTGCCAGACAGGTAACAAAATCAACTATCAAGATGTTAAAGAAAATATTTGATCTTCCTCATATGATAGCACAGACATCTCTCCTATCCCCTATGCGTAACATTCCTGATGTAACTTTATTGGTTTTTAAATGTTTACAGTGGTCATGAAAAAGTAAGTTCTTTTTTAATGTTTACAGTGGTCATTAAGCAATGTTTATTAGTCCAGAATGAAATCTCAAAAGCAGTCTTGGAAAGTATTCTTGACTAAAATAAAGTATTTCAATTAAGGCACAACATAGACTTTGACTTCAGTGTACTTCAAATCGGACAATCGTGTTTTTTATGAAGTATAAGCATTTGTTATATAATTAACAGTGATGGGCAAATTTGCCCCGTTTCGTGGGAAAATTTGTGAATTTCCAGCAAAATGGTGAAAAATTAGCGAAATGGCAGTGACGTCTCGCTTTTGATGCCAACATCCATTTTTTTTTTGATGACAGTGAATTTTCGTGGCAGTTTTGTGAATTTATTCGCCGACGGTGAACCACGGGAATTTGTAGCACATTTGCTCCTGGCGAATAAATTCACCCACCACTAATGATTAGGGATGACACCTTTTTTTTTCACATAAACGTCCATTCCCTTGTTACAAATCAGCGCCATAGGTCAAGTTTTTGCTTGCTGTTACGGACAATGAATTGTGTGTAGGAGTTAGCAATAGAAGTCTGTTTTTCAGTTTAACATTAGACCAAACTGGTTGTGTTGTTTTCCTGTTGTTATGGAGGTGTAGCCCATTGTTAGTGACTTGCCAAGGGGCCGATTCACGAAGGGTCGAATATCGAGGGTTAATTAACCCTCGATATTCGACTGGGAATTTAAATCCTTCGAATTCGAATATCAAATTCGAAGGATTTAGCGCTAAAAATTCGATCGATCGATCGAAGGATTTTTCATTCGATCGAACGATTAAATCCTTCGAATCGAACGATTCGAAGGATTTTAATAAAACGATCGAATGAATATCCTTCGATGAAAAAAACTTTAGCAAGCCTATGGGGACCTTCCCCATAGGCTAACATTGAGTTCGGTAGCTTTTAACTGCCGAACTAGGGGATCAAATTTTTTTTTAAAGAGACAGTACTTCGACTATCGAATGGTCGAATAGTCGAACGATTTTTAATTCTAATCGTTCGAATCGCTCGAATCCGATCGAATTCGATCGAATTTAACCAATTCGATGGTCGAAGTACCCAAAAAATACTTCGAAATTCGAATTTTTTTTTATTCGAACCCTTCACTCGAATTTCGTGAATCGGCCCCCTAGTGTTGCTTCTTGCAACAACCTTCTCCACCCTCAGCTTTCCCTTAAAGCTATAGGGTTTATTAAAGGGGAACTTTCATCCTAAGAAATAATTCCTAATCCTATTTTCTGATTTTATTAAGGCAAAATACACTTCACTTACACAAGATAAACAATTTCAATCCCTGTTAATTTTAGCCTTGGAATTCACAATCACATTAAGCAGGCATTTTGTGGACACTGCACTCAACCCATTATCAATATATTAAGGACATTAAAATATTTTGTACCCTAAGCTACTAAAAATACCTTACCCTTTAAACAAAACAGGGATTGTTTGTCCATAATATATTTAAGCTGGCCAACAACGTCAAAGTCATCCCCCAGTGTGGCCAGTTCCTACACTCAACTTGCATCTGATTCATTAAGAATTCTATTGCTTCAGTATACATTTTATAAAGGGACTAAGTTTTACCTGCAGCTTGTTGTATTAAGACAAGCTTTGCATAATGCCAAAATCTTGCTTATGCACTAGACTAAGGACACCTGATGTACACATCCATACACTGGGGTCAGAAATAGATGGTGAGGAGGGAGGGGAATGTGAGGAGGGCAGTGGCACTAAGAAGCGCAGAAAGGAAAGTGGAAGTAATTGCCTGCCAAAGGCATAGAGGAGCAGCAGGCAATACAGTTAGGCCTTTGGACAGAGACAACTTTTGTTGAGTAGGCAGTGACAGTGAGGCACATTGAGCAGGTGTCTGCCTACTCGTTTTTCATTGGTAGGCGGGCGGGACTAGCAGAGGCAGGAAGGCCAAGAAGAAGAGATGGCCACAGGCTTTTGCGCGATGCTGAAGCTTGAGCGGGTATGTGGGGGATATGATTGCGCTGTGATCACCTAAAAAACTGCTAATAAAAAATAATTATTTGCTATTGGAAAAATGCTTATATTCACTCCCCAAAGCCAAAAGGGGAATTACATTGTTGACCATAGATCCCCTTTAACACAATCACTTCATTTCAGGGACACAAAAGTAATTGGACTAATTAAAAAAAACTGAAAATAAATACTTGGTTGAAAACCCTTTGCTGGCATAGCTGAAGTCTTGAACTCATCACATCACTCATTCAAGAGTATTCCACTTCTTTGCTTTAATAAACCCCTGGGTTGCTTTGGTTGTATGTTTTGGCTCATTATGAAACACCTCCCAATATATGTGACTGCATTTAGCTGGATTTGAGCAGACAGTGTGTCTCCGAACACCTCAGAATTAATTTGGCTGCTTCTGTCCTGTGTCACATGATGGATAAACACTAGTGTCCCAGTGCCACTGGCAGCCATGCTCGCCCAAGCCATCACACTGCCTTCCAAATGTTTTATACATCATGTGCTATGCTTTGGATCATCAGCTGTTCCACGCCTTCTCCATACTTTTTTCTTGCCATCATTCTGGTTGGGGTTGATCTTGGTTTCATCTGTCCAAAGAATGTTTTTCCAGAACTGTGCTGGCTTTTTTAGATGTTTTTTTTTTTAGCAAAGTCCAATCTAGCTCTTCTATTATTGAAGCACCTTGCAGTGCTCCCTCTGTATTTACTTTCATGCAGTCTTCTCTTTATGGTAGACTTGGATATTTTGTACCAAAGGTGCAAAATATTACTACTTTGTTACTATACAGAGATACGCATTTAAATCTGACCATATACAAGCCCATAAAAGTAACCAACTTGGCGGTTAATCAAAACACATGAGATAATTGTGCTGCTCCAGCAGAATTCTGCACTGAAATCCATTTCTCAAAACAGAATTTATGTATTTTTTTTTTTAATTTTGAAATCTGACATGGGGCTAGATATATTATTAATTTTCCCAGATGCCCCCAGTCATGTGACTTGTGCTGATAAACTTCAGTCACTCTTTACTGCTGTACTGCAAATTGTGATTTCATCCCTCCCTCCAGCAGCCTAACAACAGAACAATGGGAAGGTAACCAGATAACAGCTACCTAACACAAGATAACAGCTGCCTGATGGATCTAAGAACAGCACTAAATAATAAAATCCAGGTCCCACTGCATCACATTCACTTTCATAGAGTAGGAGAAACAGCCTGCAGGCTCTTTCTGAAAGCACATGACCAGGCAAAATGACCTGAGATGCACCTACACACCAATATTACAACAAAAAAAATGCACTTGCTGGTTCAGTGAATTCAATTTTGTATGGTAGAGTGAATTATTTGCAGTGTAAACAGTGTAATTTAGAAATAAAAACGACATCATAAAAATCATGACAGAATCCCTTTAAACAATCATTGCAGTACATATCACTGGGACATTTAAATTTGTTCTTTAAACAAAATCTTCAGGCTCAGAGTTCCATTTGCTTTATTAAATTTAACCCATCCTATGCTGTAGCCATAAATGCTATGTCCACAATGAAATGTAGCTGGAAGTCCACATCTGTCGAATTCAGGCAAACAAAGAATCTGACAACAGATGGTTCATTGACATGAGCAGAGGATGATCTGCTTACAGAAGCTTTGGCCAGACATTTCCTAAGAGGGGGATGTTGTCACTGTTGGTAATGGCAGGGAAAAAAACTGTGTAAACAGATCATCTATTACCTGTGATTGGGCAAAGTCTTACTTTGTGTCTTATTTAAAGCCAATATTAAAACATGCCATGTCATGGCTAGGCAGATGAAATATTACACAATCACCGATATTGGTTATATGGTTCACCCACCTAGTAAGGGATCATATGTGAGCCTATGAATTTAACTTATAACTTTATAACACTGGGTGTTTGCAAGGTGGGTGTTTCTTCCTAATTTCATTGTTGGCTGTTTGGATAAAATTATCTTCAGTGTGCACTTATCAGAAACGAATGGGGTCATTTACAACAGCAAATGTAGTTAGCAAAGTTCAGCCTCACCACTGTTAATTATGGGGCAATGGGGGCTGTAATAACACTGCTCTTATTCCTTTTCTACCAGATACAACCTTAATATTATCACCTGGTTGGCCCAAATGATAAAATTGATTGAAGCTTTAAGTAAAGCAATATACATACTGTATATTTAATTTTCAGGAGTTTACACGGTAGCGTTAGCAGAAACAGTTGTTTACAGGACCACCATCAGAAATCGCAGGGCCCCATACAACAAAATTTCCTGGGCCCCCTGGGCTGCGCCCACTGCAAGCCCCACCTACAGGTCCGACCCCCACCACACAGTAAAAAAATATTGGTGGCTAGGGTTCCCACATGTAAATAAAAAGATATTGGTGGTCAGGGCCCCCCATAAAAAAAACATTTGTGGCCAGGGCCCCCCCATTAAAAATATTGGTGGCTAGGACCCCACATGAGAAAAAAAATAATTGGTGGCCTAGGCCCCTTAAACGTCCATGCCTTCCCGAAGTCAGCAGCTCTCAGAAAGATGAGGGGCCCGGCTAATCAAGTAAGTGTGGCGTGGGTAGGGGGCCCCCCTTACCCTCGGGGCCCCCTACAACTCTCCCCCCTATCCCCCCCTGATGGCGGCCCTGGTTGTTTATCGTGGAAGCAAAATATGAAATAAGCCACTATTTATTCAGCCCCACAATAATTAGGGATGCACCAAATCCAGGATTCGGTCGGGATTACGCCAGGATTCTGCCTTTTTCAGCAGGATTTGGTTGAATCCTTGTGTATGGCCGAACCAAATCCAAATTCTAATTTGCATATGTAAATTAGGTGTGGGAAGGGAAATCACGTGACTTTTCGTCTAAAAACAAGCAAGTAAAACATTATTTTCCACTTTTTCCTTTCCCGCTTCTAATTTGCATATGCAAATTATGATTTGGATCCGGTATGGTCCAAAGGCTTTTCTGCGAAAGTCTGTAATCTCTATAGTAGTAGTCAGACATTTGTCATCATGTAAAAGACAACTGATAAAACATTAAGACTATTTGCGAATAAGCTTTATAGCCTCTTTTTAAAATGGTCAAAATTTAGGCCAAGCTGTTTGGTAATCTAATCATGTTTCCAAGTTTCTTCTCTATACAGTCCAATGTAACACTCATCCCAGTGGTGCTCCAGTCATGAGGCAAGCTGAGAAAATTTGCCGCAGGCAGCAGCATCCCACAAGTTACCAGGGGCATCAAAAAAACGACTACTTTTAACAATAACAACCACAATTCTGATTTTTAAATCAAAACTGCAGCTCCTCTATTCCAGAGAACATAATTTTGCTATCTGTACTAGTGATGTAAAGTTAAGTGTGGAGGGGCAAGGTGGGCAGCATCACTACGGCCTCCTCAGGGTAGAAGCTGGGACTGAAATGCCCCTGACCCGTCCCCATAAAAAGAAGGAAAACATAAGGTAGCACGTGCCAGAACAGTGAGTTTCTTTCAGAGATAAAAACACCAAAAAGTACAAGTACTGCTTGGAAGGACTGCACTGTGGCTAGGCAGTGGGCATATAAGTGAATGTCACAAGAAATAAATGCTGGGGACTCCTGTATTGAGAAGTTCACATTGCCGGCTTGTCTCTTGGGTCACTATGGTCCACCAATTCCCTATCTCCCTTGCAGGACATGGACTAGCACTGGAGGTTCGGCAAACTGAATAACAAGATTGTCTGCAACTGTACCTTATAGCCTATCACTTAGATCCAATCACCTAAATTCATTATTGTGGGTCTTTGTGTCCTGCTTTAATGAGCAATGCCATGAGGCTGCAGTAAAAGATGGCTCAACAGTTTTTCAGCAGGGGACCTCATGTTTAGCCATCAGGGTCAAGTAATGATATCTCAGTCAAGTACAACACATTTTAAACAATCATTGCTCATTGCATCTATGGGAATGTAAAAGTTGCAAAGAGCAAAACAATTAGCACAAATAAGAATAAAAAGTCTAATGTAATATCCTTCTTTAAACTGCTATTACATTGCAAATTTTAATTGAGCATTGCGAAATTTTAATTGCACATTGCCCACTTTTAAGAAGTGCTTGAATGTGTAAGAAGTTTTATTGCATTCACTGCGCTCTGGCGCAAACTATAACATTTGCAAACCTTCCCCTGTCGGACGTGGTTGCTAAATAGTTTCCTGGTTCGCAAAAGCTATATTAAATTTGCACAAAGGCAAATATGTTCGAACAGAGGCATACATTTTTACATTGCGAATATTTTTTCCGTTCATAAATTTTATTACATCCCCCCCTATGTTTTGGTTGTTATAAGCTATCGTTATACATTTTGTTAAGGCTTTCTGACAAGCTTCTCCTTAGTTTCAGTAAAAAAAATTTAGGAATGTGAATTCCAGCAAAGTATGATCTGTCTCTAATGTACAGTATATGTACCATGGCTGGAGAATGGGCTGTGAGAGCAACCTTTCATACCCATGGGGCACTCCAAAGTAATTGCGTTTGAAAGCATACTGTTTATTGCAATAAGGTTAGATTGGTGAATGAATGATTAGAATTTCCAAGGTTATCTAAAACCTATGCGGTACTATATTAGATATGTTAGGGATGATTTCCAGACCTTTACATTGATTTGTGTGGCATAAATCAGTGTGTCCTGCAGCGCACATCTAAGGTAACTAACCATGGAGCATTAAATAATAAATACATCTGGTTTTAAAGTCATGATCTGTATACCTTAAATTATGCAAAGATGGAAGCATTCCCCTACATAAAAAATGCATTGTATCTCAATATATATTGATCTGGTGTAAGATTACTGATATAAATACTACACAACCTAATGCGATTTTTTGGGACAAACCAACAGGTAGGAGTGAAGGACAATAATACTAAAAAATAAAATTTTTGAAATTATTAAAGAAATGTCAGCAAAAGTAAAGCATAAAAACAAACATTACTTTTTACTAACAGAAGATGAAATTTTGTCATGATTTTTTTTCTGTAGTTTTTATTTAAAAATTACACAGCAAATAATTTACTGTACACTTGTAAAATGTCATTCCTAACCGAACAAGTGTATATTTTTCTTAGTAATAATATTGGAGTGTAGGTGCCATCTCAGATCATTTTGCCTGGTCATGCGCTTTCAGACTGTGCTACACTATGGAACTGCTTTTGGATAGACTATTGTTTCACCTACTCAATGTAACTAAAGAAGTCACAGTGGGAAATGGATTCTTACTATTGATTGCTGTTCTTAGATCTACCAGGGAGCTGTTATCTAGTTACCTTCCCTTCCCACTGCTCTGCTGATAGGGGGAAAGTTAGGCTAATGATATTACTCCAACTTTCAGTGCAGCAGTAAAGAGTGACTGAAGTTTATCAGAGAACAAGTTACATGACTGGGGGCAGCTGGGAAACTGACAATATGTCTAGTCCCATGTCAGATTTCAAAACTACATATAAAAAAATATCTGTTTGCTATTTTGAAAAACAGATTTCAGTGCAAAAGTCTGCTGGAGCATCACTATTAACTGATGCATGCTTAAAAAAAATATGGTTTCCCACAACAGTGTCCCTTTAAAAATGAGGTTTGTTGTATATAGAGCAAAATGATCTAAGCACAGTCTACAATCTAGGAATCTTCATATCAGCGATAATTAACAATGAGGGGGTCCAGACACAAGGAGAATATCCCACAGCCTTACCAATGGGTGCTCTACCTTAGCCACCAGATGGCATTTTAAACTGCAACCAGAAGAGACATATAAGGGCAGTGATCCCCAACCAGTAGCTCGTGAGCAACATGTTGCTCACCAACCCCTTGGATGTTGCTCCCAATGGCCTCAAAGCAGGAGCTTATTTTTGAATTCCAGGCTTGGAAGCAAGTTTTGGTTGTATAAAAACCAGGTGTACTGCCAAACTGAGCCTCAATGTAGGTTGACAATCCACATAGGGGCTACTAAATAGCCGATCACAGCCCTTATTTGGCACCCCAAGAACATTTTTAATGCTTGTGTTGCTCCCCAACGCCTTTTACTTCTGAATGTTGCTTACGGGTTCAAAGGTTGGGGATCCCTGTATAAGGGAAAGGCTACACTATGGTGTATCATTAAAGGGATACTGTCATGGGAAAAAAACATGTTTTCAAAAATAATCAGTTAATAGTGCTGCTCCAGCAGAATTCTGCACTGAAATCCATTTCTAAAAAGAGCAAACAGACTTTTTTTATATTCAATTTTGAAATCTGACATCAGACTTCCCCTGACAGGATCCCTTCAATATGCAGATCTGCTAATCATTCTGGGTACTGTAGTTTTGGAGGTTTGTTAGACAGCATAACTACATTTAGCAACAATGTTATACCCTTTTATCATATATATTTTTTTGTTTGAATATTGTTGACATTCGCTGGGGATGCATTTGACTTTACTTAAATAAATGATGTGCTGCCAACTTCTCGCCTGTCTCAGAGATCACTTGAGGCTGCCCTGTACTGTGTGCATGCAGAGTAGAGTAAAGCTGGAACCAGGTCGCCAAAATCCAACTATGTGCACAGCCTAGGGCCGCAACAAAGATCACAGAGACAGGAAATCCGATGGTAGCTCTCATGAGAATACAACCCAGGCCAGTGCAATTTCCAGCAAAGTGCAGCGCCAAACTAGTGTCCAAAGGGAGTGATTGTTATCACTGTGAACAACCCTTTCATTGTCCTATAATTTGGAGCAACTTCGTATCACTTTGTGTCAACTCTTAGTATTAAATGGCAGATATTATAATGTTGCTTCTTTTTCACCTTTACTACAGTTTGTCGTTTGAGACCATTTTTCCTACGAAAATTAACACTTTCAATGATTGTTAAAGGAGAAGGAAAGCTACTGATGATATACAAAATTTTACAGGTGTCGGATAAACAATAATGTAAAAATGCTATACAGGTATGGGATCCATTATCCAGATTTACCAGAAAGCCATCTATGTCAGGGGACCAGAAAAAAATGGTGTAAAATCCAGGAATATTTAAAATTGGGAAATGTGTTATGCATAATATATGGGTGGGACCACAAAACAACAATGTAAAATGAGGGGAAACTTAAAATCAGGGGATGTAAAATGGGGGTTCTACTGTAATTCATACTTTTACTAATCATTTCCTAAAGATTAGTTTAGTTAATTTACTAAAACAGTCCTTTTTAGTCGATCCCAACCGATATATACTATTTGCTCTTTATTGGTGCCAAAACAATCCTATTGGGTTTAATGTTTAAATGTTTTTTTTTTAGTAAACTTAAGTTATGGAGATCCAAGACCCCTTATCCAGAAAACCCAAGTACCAAGCATTCTGATAACAGGTCCCATTCCTGTGCCTCCTACTACATTATTATGAAGAGATTTATTTAGCAATAGCTTTTGGAACTCACAAAAAAATGCAACTGTGTGTTTCCCATGCTCAGCATGTTTGTAAATGCACAAAAAAAACCCCATCCACGGAAGAACCATTACTCAACAAAATACAGGTAGTTTAAGCTAACAAAACCCTTACCACCCTTTACATATGACGGTTCACAAAACATATAAAGCACTTCCCCAAAATGTCCAACAATGATGCCCAGTGAACAGGCCACAATTCCTTATTTTCTGTCGAAATGCCCTGTGTTTGAGCAAATTCCAATTCCCGTGCAAGTCCGCATTTAACATAAAACCCCCACTGCAGAGTGATGGTGGGGAGGGCTACATCACCTATTGAATTTTTTTTCTCTACTACACTGCAGCATCTTACTCCTCTCTGTCCTCTAAGCCCTTTGAAGGGTTTGATCTCACAGTGAATAGGCTATAAGTGCTGCATCCTTTATCTGTATAACAATGGGCTCTGCATTACAATGAAATATAGATGAGTTCCCAGATGCAGTGTTTCCTGTATTACTAAGGCAGAACCCTGCAGCACTTTGGTGTGCGGCTGCTAAAGCTTCCCTAGGCATCCGGCAGCAGCACATCGTCACTGCAGTCCCCCCTGCACACAGCCGCAGTGCCTGCCAGCCTTTCAATGGAGCTCTCTCACATCCGTTGCTGTAAGTAATACGTGGGCAGCTGATTATGCTCTTATTTCATGTGGCCACAGTAATGCCTATATGTGCTGCACCTTGCGAGTCAGAAGATTTGGCCCTGCTTCCTGACCTAATACAATGCATTCCCATGCAAGGCAGCACAGACATCACCCCCCTCAACTTCCTCTCCTCCCTGCCTCTTCCTCTTTCTATGTGTTTTAAAGCAAGAGCCGTAACACAAGCTACTTACCAAGTGCAGTAGAAAATGCAGGGCTACACATCCGGCATCATCACATAACCGTGCACCTTGCAGCATAACAGCACACCTACCTCAGGGCAGGGACATGGTGGGGGCTGTCAGGGAATGTTGCTCCGCTTTCTATTCTCTTCCTCTCTGGTATGGCAGGTAATGTACTGTAGATTAAATCAGCCTGCCACCCATTTTATACATGCAGTCCATCTGCACATGCTCTCTTGTGATAAGTCGCTTCCCTTTATTAACTCCTCTGCTGCTGTAGCCGTCTCGCGTCTGCAGTGGAGTTGCCCTTTTTTCTGGTGAACAGTACAGCCTTGCCTCAAATTCTCTCTCTGCTTTTTTAATGGCATTGGGACTAACGCGAGGAATGTATAAAAGTGGCAGCAAATCATTTGTTGCAGAAGAAGGACTTTTCTAAATGATGGTGGCCACCTGGTTAGTAGTTCACCAGCCTAATCCTTTAGCCAGCACCATATTAAAAAAAAAAAAAAAAAATTGTAATATAAGTGCCAGTACTTGTATGGGATCTGTTATCCGGAAACCCGTTATCCAGAAAGCTCAGAATATCAGGAAGACTGTCTCTCATACACTCCATTGTATCCAAACTTTTAAAAATGATTTCTTTTTTTCTCTGTAATAATAAAACAGTAGCTTGTAATTGATCCCAAATTCCCAACAAAGGTATAATGAATCCTTATTGGAAGCAACCAGCCTATTTAATGTGTACATGATTTTCTATTAGACTTCAGGTATGAAGATCCAAATTACAGAAAGATCGGTAATCAGGAAAGCCCCCATTCTGGATAACAGGTAACATACCTGTATAATTAGTCACTTGAAACTGTTCAATAATGTGCTGACATGCCTATTATTAACACAGGGAGATAGAAGAGAAGGCAGAACGCAGCTGGTGCATATAAAGAAAAGCATCCTGAGCTTTAAAACATAGCCCATATCCTATATGATTACTATTCTGACTTACTGACCCAGAGGTACAGTAGTAAGACAATGTGTCCATATGAAAGGGTCAGAGTAAGGAAGCTCACAACAGATGATCAGTGTGGGCTAGTATATGGCTTGTCAGTGGGTGGGGGATGGGGCTTTCTCACCCCACTAATCTTCAGAATCTGCTCCTGCTCTTGAAGAAGAGAAGAACTGGGACAGTTAACCATTTGTGTCACTCTCTGCTGTCTAAAGTGAACTTCTTGATGGATGTTCCCATTGCACATCCACAAATATAACCAGTAGCATTGATACAAGCTACTGTACAAGCACTAACTTGTGGACAGAAGAATATTTTCATGAAAGAAAAGCCACACATACAGAGCAAATGAGGCTGAAAATCTTGAATGTTTTAATAAATACTGTACAAGTTCCTTTAAAATTATGTCCACTGACTTCTATAGAAATTCGTCAGTTTTTACTTGCCCAGTTTTTTTTCACGCAAATTTCTATTTTTTTTTCTCCTTAATTTTGACTATTTAAAGGGATACTGTCATGGGAAAAAAAATTCCCCAAATTAATCAATTCATAGTGCTGCTCCAGCAGAATTCTGCACTGAAATCCATTTCTCAAAAGAGCAAACAGATTTTTTTATATTCAGTTTTGAAATCTGACATGGGGCTAGACATATTGTCAATTTCCCTGCTGCCCCAAGTCATGTGACTTGTGCTCTGATAAACTTCAATCACTCTTTACTGCTATACTGCAAGTTGGAGTGATATCACCCCTCCCTTTCCCCCCTAGCAGCCAAACAAAAGAACAATGGGAAGGTAACCAGATAACAGCTCCCTAACACAAGATAACAGCTGCTTGTTAGATCTAAGAACAACACTCAATAGTAAAAACCCATGTCTCACTGAGACACATTCAGTTACATTGAGAAGGAAAAACAGCAGCCTGACAGAAATCATTTCTCTCCTAAAGTGCAGGCACAAGTCACATGACTAGGGGCAGCTGGGAAATTGACAAAATGTCTAGCCCCATGTCAGATTTCAAAATGGAATATAAAAAAAATCTGTTTGCTCTTTTGAGAAATGGATTTCAGTGCAGAATTCTGCTGGAGTAGCACTATTAACTGATGTGTTTTGAAAAAAACATGTTTTCCCATGACAGGATCCCTTTAAGGTTTCAAAATCTTGGCATTCACATATTTTTTCCCCAAGTTGAGACAAAAAAGCAAGCTTTGATAAATTGGCCCCATAAAGTTACTGTGATGTTTGCTATAAAGTGCCTGACTCATCAAAGATTGTACCAGGAGCTCATGTCTTCTAAAGGTGGCCATAAACGTAGAGATCCCTCCCGATATGCCCAAATTGAGGTGGGTGATATCGGACTGATCCGACTGTGGGCCCTAGGACCCGATGATCGGATCATAATGTAGGCAATGCGGGTGGTCGGATTGCAGGACCGCATCAACGAACATCTGACAGGATTTTTAACCCTGTCCCATCAACATATACACCGTCAGAGGGCCCCACGCACGGGCCGATATATGCTGCCGACTTGGTCTGTCGGCAGCTTTAATCGTCCCTTGTATGGCCACCTTAAGGCTAATGTCATGTGGGGTATTCGGCCTGTAATCTGCCCCATGTGAGCACTGATAGCCAAATGATGTGCTTGTCAGTGTTGCTGGAACACAGGGTGAATGGCATTGGGGTTACATTTTCTCTGCCATTGTATTTAGGAAAATACACCACATGACATTAGCCAAAGTGCATATGTTTTTCAACAATTCCAAAGCAGGCTAAACCAGTGCATTGATACGTGTATGGCATGTGTATAGCAGCAAGTATCTTTGTGTCACTTTCTGAATCAGAAGGTACAGTAGATATTTACAACAGGGATCACTAAATTCCTCTGAGTTTAATGGCATAACAAATTCAGCAGCTTCAAAAATTAAAATAAATTGGGAAATATTTAAAGATTAGAAATTGAATCCTTCAGAATAAAAAAAGCACAAGTGAAAGAAAGATGTATACCAGTTTGTGCGGATGCTTATTGACAAATAACAGCAGGTATAAAACCGTAACAAAAGTGGCCAAGGGTGAGTTAAGCCCAGGGCTTCCAATGAAGACGGCTACTTTGCTTTACCTAAAGACTTAGGGGCCCATTTACTTAGCTCGAGTGAAGGAATAGAAAAAGAAAACTTTGAATTTCGAATGTTTTTTTTGGCTACTTCGACCATCGAATTGGCTACTTCGACCTTCGACTCATTCGTATCGAATGATTTGAACTAAAAATCTTTGAATATCCAACCACTCAATAGTCAAAGTACTGTCTCTTTAAAAAAAACTTCAACCCCCTAGTTCGCCACCTAAAACCTACCGGGTGCCATGATAGCCTATGGGGAAGGTCCACATAGTCTTTGTAACAATTTTTAGGTCGAAGGAAAATCATTCGATCGTTGGATTAAAATCCTTCAAAGCGAACGATTCGAAGCATTTAATTGTGCGGTCGAACTATTTGCGGTAAATCCTTCGATATTCGAAGGATTTACATTCGCCAGTCGAATATCGAGGGTTAATTAACCCTCGATATTCGACCCTATGTAAATCTGCCCCCAAATGTTAACTTTTAAGAAAAAGACAAAATCCACAAAAGACTTACACTACACTTTAAAGGTTAATTTAAATATACACATATATAAAATGTCTTACTCCAATTTCAGTTTACTCCACTTCTGTGAATCTCCTGCCATGGTGTGATCAGAGGCCAGAATACTTAAGTCACCATTCACATTTGATATTACAAGTTAGCCATTTTATTTAATAAAGTGAAGATTACTGAAGACACAGATAATGCAGAAACCTGATTTGTACACTCTAAAATAATTAGCTATTACAACTACAATCTACTTTAATGATAATGGTCTTGGTCCTGCCAGGCTTTGTCATGAAAAAGATGTCCATAGCCACCAATGGGTGAAAAACTAGTTGTGCTTCAAAAAAATAAATAAATAAATTGTCGCCCATAAACTTCAATGCATTTGGTGAATTTGTCGCTGTTTCAGCGAAGTGAAACGAGTCAGATTCACCAATCAATAATAACAATAAGCCCTTATATCTGCCTCTCATACCTATAATTTAACATGATAAAGTACACAGAATGCAAAAGATGCAGAAAACAGATATAAATTAAAAATATATATAAATACACAGTCTAACAATACAAAATATTAATTTACATGGAGTACACTAGTCCTTTTGGTTGGTTTTACACTATCACAACACATAGGTTGATTAGAATTAATGCTGTCAACGGTCAAGGTCCTGTTTTTATCTCCGGCTAGGCACCGTTTTTGGCCTAGTTCTTTGTTAAGTTTTAGTTCTCCTCTAGGTAAAGGTGATGAATATTTCATGTGTTATATTTCAAGAAAGGCACCGAGTAATTTGCACAGTAAACAACAGTCACAAGAATTTAGGTCAACTACCAACATAATTCCACACGTACATAAGACAGCCAAGACTAAATTTTTCCATGTGACAAAGACCATAAAAATATAAATGATTTAAATATCAAACACCACAACTGGAAAGTTTTGTGAGGTTCAGTAGGTGGTTTAATGCAAACGACAATTGTATCAATTTGTTACCAGTTGGGTTGTAGTTTGCCTTATTAGTAATCTTATACTATCAATACTACAGTAACAAGATACTGAAACATTTCTTTGCTACCCCCACCTGTCATATACATCTAATCCTATTCAACATTTCAGCAAATGCTTCTGGATCTCTTATAGGACACTAGGCATGAATATAATTGCCTGTATGTAAAATACATGGCAAGCGAGTAGTGTACAGGATCAACATAGATGAACACAACTCCACTACTGTTATGCCAGAAACCGAGAGAACCCAACTGTGGCTAAATGTAACATTTTTCACATGTCTGCCTTTACAATACAAAGCATAGCTCTTTGTTTCATCTTCCGGAGCTAGAACTCCCCTAGGAACAAAGTGTTCGGTGACTAGGAATTGGCAAGGTTAAGGCAGCCCATGACACCAACACAGCAGCAATTCCTATGAAGTAGACATTAAAGAGACTGAGCACTAACAAGAAATTGATTGACTCGCTATCCCCCACCCTCACAAATTCAATTACAAACCTTTAACTTTTATATGTCATGGTAACAATGAAAGCTGGTGGTTTCTACTCATTGATATACAATAAATGATGATGGGATGCCCATTTATCAAAGGTCAAATTTCTAATTCATGTGAATTTTTTTTTCAATTCAAATTTGAAATACTCAATTGGACTGGGAGGTTATTAAAGAAAAAATGTGAATGTCTAATATTTGAATAAACGGTTCCGACCCGAAAATTCAATCATATTTGATTCCTACAAATTGAGTTTTTCTCCCGAAAAAAAAAAAAAAAAAAAAAAACAATTGTCAGGAAGGCTGATAACATCTCCAAATGGCTCAAGGGACCTCTGCCATTGACTTGTAAAAATACTCGGCAGGTTTTAGGTGGAGAATATTCAAATTAGGACTGTGAATTTTGACACTTGACAATTTAAATTTACTATTTGATTGTTACCTCTAAGGTGAACAACCACTTTAAAAAAAATGGACCCTAAAGGGCCTTCCCACAATTCGGAACTTTTTGGATAATGGATGCTTTTCCCTGAGGCCTTGGACTATGCAAAGAATCTTCTCTCTCCTTCACTACACAGAACTAGTCACAAGAGCTAAGTACACTGCAGACTAGCAAATGTAACCTCAAAGTCAATATTAAATCTTTGTGTTATTAAAATACATATTGGAAGCCGCCTTACAAAGAGCCTGCCTATATTTGTTTATGATTTTTAGAACATTATAGTGCATATGAAGACAAAACCTGCGCTTCACTTTTTTTTCTTCTGGGTTAAGCTCTGTCTCAATGTCAGTTCCACAGCAGAATGTTTTGGGCCTCGTAAGGGCGTTGGTGCTAGCAGTGGTTGCCCCCTCAGTTATTTCAGTTCTGGTCCAACTTTTCATGTAAAGTCTAAAGCTGGCCATAGATGTTGAGATTTTTAAAAGATCCAATCGTCATCGTGAGACCATTTTTATCTCCGAACGATCGTACGAATTGTCCATCAACTAAAAAGACCAATTTGCCAGGAAAACAAAGGCGAGCTGCCTGCTTGGCCCTGCAAACATAGTAGCTTTAGTAGTCACAGATTGATCTACAAAAAAAACCTAGATCCTTATCAATTAAGGAAACCCCCAGCGCACTGCCATTTAGTGTACAACTTGCATTTTTTATTATTTTTGCCAAAGTGAATAACCTCGTATTTATCAACATTGAACCTCATTTTCCAGTTTGCTGCCCAGTTTTCCAAATTAGTCAAATCACTCTGCAAAGTGACAGCATCCTGCATGGAACCTATAGTTCTGCACAATCAGCAAAAATAGAAACTTTCAATGCCCACCTCCAGGTAATATGCTGCTGTACAGTGCTATACATATAAGTAGGTTATAAAAATACACATACCGGTATACTTACAGTCATAACAATAAACCCAAGATATATGGATACTTGATACTAATTGCCAGCAATACCGTTAAAATCGTCTGTACTGCAGTCTTTGATGTACAGCAATGTGATTTTCTTGAAACAAGAATAGTGTAGTAAATGGAAATTTGTTACTTGCCTTTTCACTTGTGCCAGAATACAGAAACACCTTTTCCTGCTTTGGGTTCTATAACCTCTAAAACCATTTTGAGCCATGTGCCACTAGGTAAGGGCAAACTTTCAGATGATAATTGTAATAGTTACTGTGTCCAGTACATAAATTAGAGACTACGTGTATATATAGTACATACAGAGCTGCCTATATCCAGTTATGTGCACTGCATCTTTGCCCTTGAGAAAACCAAGGTAATATAGTACAGACTAAGCTACTCCACAACTGGTTAGACTGTCCTGCACAATCTCAAAAAATCTAAAATATCTGCAGGGGAATTCTCCATAATTGCAGGCACAGTTCCTTTCACAGTGGCATCAAAGTATCCAGTTTTTTAATGTGAAAACTAGGGCCACGGACAAAACAAGTGCCAATTTAGTACAAAATAATGGGTGATACTGGTTAAAGGTTTTTTTTTTTACTCAACGTAGGAGGGACCCAGCGATTTATTTGAACACTAGTGCTATATTCTTCACAACTCTGGCCTATAATTAGAAGGGTCAAAAATTTTATTGAAATGTCTGTGGCCTGTCTTTTGGTATCATCACATCTCCCTGTGCACATATATATATATATATATATATATGAATATATACATATATATATACATATATATATATATATACATATATATACACATTATATATATATATATATATATGTTGTGTTACATTGGGTTCTAGTTTGTTTGCCCTCACGGTAGGGGACACTTACCAAAGAATGTGTGTCTAGCTATACAACATTAAATCATAGGGAAAGGAGCAATGGTTATCATACACATACCATTTTTTGAAGCAGTTAGGAGCAACTAAAGTTTGTTTTATCACAACATTGTTTGGATTTATTTTAGAAGAAAGCCCTTGGCTGGTAAGTTAAGGTAAATTATATAGAAGCCACATGGCTGGATGACACTGAAAAACTATAGTCAGAAAGTTCTGACTACAGAGAACAGGGCTGAATGATAACCAATATAAAGGCAGATTTTAGGCACACTGCCCAGACTTACAAAATTATGCAAGATAAGCAGTTGGAGGTAGCTAGCTTGATTATACCAGGGTAAGCTCCTCAAACTGGAACACAGTGTATCGAGTAGCTGTGTGCACATTGCAAAGCGGGAAAACACAGCCACTACAAAACTGTAAGCTGCTTGTTAGACTGTTAGTAATGTCAGTGGGCCAAATCATTCATTGGAGATACAAGCATAGTACCAAGGTACCAGAGCACTGACTAGGTACAGGCCCACTTACACTCAGAAGGGCAAAGCAACTAACCAAACCAGAACACATACTGAGCGGGAACCATGAGATCACTAACGTCATACCAAGGATTTAACAATAATAAATTCAGACAAGGCAAGATTCAGCAACTATATGGATTTCAGGAACCCCTAGCACTACAAGAGAATCTGTTTGCTCAGGCAATGAGCCAGGGGAAGGGTGGAGGAAGGAACTTTAAAAAGCTTCCTGTAGCAGCTTTATTTCCTCAAAACAACTGCTGTACTACATAAAAACTGCTGTAGGGTAGCATTAGATAGTTCTGCACCAGTTGTACGTGAGAATTAGGGCCAGAAGTTTTATCTTCATTAAACTGGTGCAGTTACATGTTTTTTTTTTTATATTACTCTGCTGAGCTTTCCCAATATATAAGACATGATAAAATTTCATTATAAACTACATTATTTATTTGCTTAAAATATAATATTGGTTTTAGGGACATTTTAAATTTGCCAAAACAGCCCAAATAACTGCTTTTTAATAGTCACCTTAAAGGCAATTGTTTGAGTGTCACACTTGGTGCAGCTCTAATATTAATCAAAATTTTTGTCAATATTGGAAATATTTATAAGAAGTAGCACAATTTTATATCAGAGAATCTGAGACTGCTATTAAAGAAATGAAATAGGGTGCAATCAAAAGGTAAAAGTATGAGGGAATGCCATTTTTGGGTCACATTTAAAAGCATTTTGTTGGCGTCACACTAATTTATAATTAATTTACACTATGTAATTAGGTAGTAAGGACTGGGCTGCTGTTGCTTGTGAATCTGCTCTTTGCAGCCCTGATGCACATTGCAGGAGCCACTGGTCTGGGGCCTGTTATTCACATAATTGTATGCAGCGGGGGTCACTCACAATTTTGGGATTTGCTATTCGCCCAAGTGCATATAGCAAGGGACACAAATCTTTGGGGTCTGCCCTCCTGTCAGTGTCCGGGACCGCAGGTCTGCTGCTCATCAAAATGCACATGGCAGGGACCACTGATCTGAGGTCTGCTATTGATCAGTGCATGCAGTAGGGGCCTTAGTATATAAAGCATGGCTGCTTGAATTGAAGGGGCACAGTTTGCAGTGTAGAATACCTGAGAGGCCACCACTGTATCTGTTATAAAATGCTTGAGGGTCACAGTGTGTCGTGAAATGTTTGATGCAGCAACTTAGGACTCTATTCCACATTTCATTTATTTGAAACATCTATTTTCCATAAATCTGCATGCCAGTCCCTACATGACTACTACATTACTCATGGTCTTGGAGATACTCCTATATCTCAAGAACTCAAATCTTTAAAAAGGCATCATCAGGACAATGGGATCCTGTGCTGCGAGCTTGCATAAAGTGCAACATGTGAACTAGTAGTGTGCGCATGCTAAGGCACTCCTCTGGTGCATGTGTTGCCAAGCGTAGGGTAGTATGTTGGTGCTCTAAAAATACTTGATAATATAGTAGGGAGGTTAATGGGATGGCTTCGGAAGCTGCCATAGACTATAACAGACAGGATTCTAGAAAATACGAAGGTTGTGGAAGCTAAATGAGTGAAGTTATTCTGCTTTTGCAGCTCCTTATATCTGCGAGAGTGGGTATCCTACAGGAGTAGTGTTACATGTTCTTCAAATATTACTGACAAACTGTTTGTAAATGTTATTACATCAGACCCACAACTGCAGGTAAGGTAGAAACCAGATTAAGAAAACTGAAAATAAATCCACCTTGTTATGTCTGTGACACAATAACCTCACCCCTACATAATCATGTTCACCTCTGGACTCTTGACTTCCCCACTCCCATTGCCTGGGTTTACTCTCTGGCTAAGGTGGAAACCAGACCCTGAAATGGTTTGCAGGAGGGGCTGAAAGAGTGACCTTATTTCACTGTGTAATAGCAATGATGGCCTAGACCAGTGATCCCCAACCAGTAGTTTTTGAGCAACATGTTGCTCTCCATCCCCTTGGATGTTGCTCCCAGTGGCCTTCCGAGGTGCTTATTTTTGAATTCCAGGCTTAGGGGCAAGCTTTGGTTGTATAAAAACCAGGTGCACTGCCAAACAGAGCCTCAATGTAGGTTGACAATCCACATAGGGGCTACCAGATGGCTGATCACAGCACTTATTTGGCAGCCCAAGAATATTTCTCATGCGTTTGTTGCTCCCCAACTCTTTTTACTTCTGAATGTTGCTCACGGGTTGAAAAGGTTGGGGATCCCTGGCCTAGACATTTAAATGATCACATTTAATTATAAAGTGCTAACATTTTTCACATCATGGTACACATCTTACAAACCTGTAAGGTGGGGATAATTGATACTCTGTAAATGTATGTAGCTGTGGGAAAGTTTATGTTGGGAAAATATTGATAGTCATGACAGTGTTAGTGAGGAGATAATGAGTCAATGGACATTTGTAATAAATTTTTGGTATTGTCGGGGACCTATCTTGATGAGACAAATCTCACTTGGTCATTAAAAATAAGAAGCCCCATCAGTGGGTTCAGCCTGTTGGCTAGAATTTTGGCCATTAATTACAAACATGACTAGGATCTTTTTCTGGTTTGGGAATTGTAGCATGAGTTCCTCTCTAGAAGATGCATTTTGCCTCATAATATTGAATAGGGAAGTTAACGATGGGGAAATAATTTAATGAAAACTGTTTAAAAAATATTGGTATAGCCGTCTGGGCCTAGAGCTTTAATAGGATTTTTATTTAAGACATTTATTTTAAGACTTTATTGTTTGTGATTGGCATTTTATGTTGTCGAGGTGGGATTAGTATTGAGTGTGTTACTGTCTTTATTAAAGGAACAGTAACGCTAAAAAATATTTTATTAAAAAAACCATTCTACCTACACTAATAATACCCTGCATAAAGTGTATTAATAGCAATGCTTTATTAAAAAAAATACTGTTAGAAAACACTGTCTACTGGAGAACGGCGATATGGCGACTCACTCTGCAGCTCTGCACTCCGCATCTTCTCCCTAACCCAACTTCTGCCAGAACTGGAAGTTAGGAATCCAGAGCCCACAGGCTTGAGGCCAGTTACATAGGTGAGATCCTGGCAGCCTAAAGCCCCTGTCCGACCAATTATCTCCCTGGACAGCAGCTCATCTGCCATCGCTGGGGGCATCCCTTCATCCCCTGACCCCCCTCCAGAAGAGAAGTGAGCGAGTTGTTGGTCGGTGGTTCGATGCGGGGAAAGAGCAGAGAGAGCACAGCAGGCACAGTGACCGCAGCTCCACGCAGGATAATAGCGCTCTTCATCATTGCCGACCTTTCTCTCCTCTGCCCTTTAATGTAAATCAACTGATTAGCTGAGGAATGCCAGAGAAGTGCTTTACAAAACATACATACAAAAACTGCGTCCACCGTCCCATTATCCAAACAAGGGCCGGCATTCCTCAGCTAATCAGTTGATTTACAGGGCAGAGGAAAGGTCGGCAATGATGAAGAGCGATATTATCCTGCGTGGAGCTGCGGTCACTGTGCCTGCTGTGTTCTCTCTGCTCTTTCCCCACATCCAACCACCGACCAACAACATGAGGCACAAATCTTTTCTGAGATCCCATTGTGAGGCAGAGCTGTACAGGTAAATCCAGGAGAGTCACGCAGATCTGCTCCTCTTGCTCACTTCTCTTCTGGAGGGGGTCGGGGGATGAAGGGATGTCCCCAGGGAGGGCAGATGAGCTGCTGCTCAGGGAGATAATGGGTCGGACAGGGGCTTTAGGCTGCCAGTATCTCACCTATGTAACTGGCCTCAAGCCTGTGGGCTCCGGATTCATAACTTCCGGTTTTGGCAGAAGTTGGGTTAGGGAGAAGATGCGGAGTGCAGAGCTGCAGAGTGAGTCGCCATATCGCCGTTCAGTAGACAGGAAGCAGTGTTTTCTAACAGTATTTTTTTAATAAAGCATTGCTATTAATACACTTTATGCAGGGTAGATCTATTATTAGTGTAGGTAGAATGGATTTTTTAATAAAAAATTTTTTAGCGTTACTGTTCCTTTAAGAAGTAGGGGGGGCGAATTTGACCCGTTTCGTCAAAAATTCGCCGCCGGCGAAATGTCGCTGACGCCCATTAAAGTCTATGGGCGTCAAAAATTTTTTGTCGCGCGGCGAAATTGTTTTGATGCGCCTCTATTTATTTTGACACACAACACCATACAAGTCTATGGGCGTCATTTTTTCGGTGAAACAAGGCGAAAAAATTAGCCCATCCCTATTAAGAAGTATATAATTAAGAATTTGGCAAAATCTGAAGCAGATTTGTTAGTGTACAGCATTTATGTCAGCAGTTTTGTTCTTAATTCTAGTTTTGGATTTTGCCTCTTTTAGTTTCTTGGTCAGCAGCTTTCCACATTTATTATCATCTTTGTAAAGCCATTGTTTTAGCATATGCATTTGGTAAGCAACCTTTTGTTCATTAATGCTTTATTAAGTTTCAGTATTTAATAAAAGTGATTATAGACTCATAACATAATTGGAGTGGCCATGTGTTAGCAGAAAGACAGTTTAAGGTACTCTTGCATTGTTTATCCTTTTCACCCAGTCATAATGTTTCAATTATACAGAGACCTTTTTTTTCTGTAGAAAACTATTGCTTAAAAAATTCTTCTGACCTCAGTTCACATTTGGGTGAAACTAGTAGCAATACCAGTACCATCCTTGTTGTTGTTATGTTGAATCACTTTATACATGCATTACCCAAGCAGGTAGTGCCCTACTTTTGGAGACTGGAAAAGATTGGGCTAACAAAAATATGGACGTTCGGTTAATTTGACTCAGTTTTGTTTGTTGCTTTTATTTTCTTTTTAATAACATTTTATTTACATACATGTGGTATGGCCATAGGGGTTGCATTTGCATTAACCTATGCTAAACTATTTTGAGGTTGTTGGCAACCTGATCTCTACTCATAACACAGCACAATATACAGTACATATATAGCAGAATAAATAATTTTGCTACATTGATGATCTGATTTTCTTATGGATTGATACATCCGATTTGTAAAATCAGTTACTCCACATAGCAGTTCCCTTAATTTTCGTTTGATCTCTAGAGAAAACCAATTACCTCAAATTCTATTATACATCATTTCCCCATTTTCAATAAAAATATCATTAGGGGAATTCATAATATTTAATATTTAAAAAACAAAATTGTTCTGTCATCTTTAAGAAATGGGCAAAGTTAACATGACAATAATGTACTACAAAGTTTATTTGCACCTATACTAACCAGTGTCTCTCTATTGTATCTGTATTAAAAAAGCATTGGCATATTATTAATACTGACACATGCTGGAGCAAGTGTATGTGATTTTTCACAAGACATGGGGGCAGATTTACATAGGGTCGAATATCGAGGGTTAATTAACCCTCGATAGTCGACTGCCGAATGTTAATCCTTCGACTTCGAATATCGAAGTAGAAGGATTTACCGCAAATAGTACATTCGAACGATTAAATCCTTTGAATCGTTCGATTCGAAGGATTTTAATCCATCAATCGAACGATTTTTCTGCGACCACAAAATTGCTAGGAAGCCTATGGGGACCTTCCCCATAGGCTAACATTGCACCTCGGTAGGTTTTAGGGGGTCAAAGTAAAAAACATCCTGTATGACAAGGATTGCACATAGATTTTAGTAAATGCTTTAATTTAATTTCAAGAGCTGGTGTTGTTGCTATTGAGCTTACCAGTTCTTGAGACCATAGATCGATATTGAAGAAGTCATTTGTTTCACTATCAAACTTTCTTATGAAAAATAGTGATGGAAACAATTTATGTAAAAACTGTATATTTATTTAAAGTAACCAATTTTATGTATATATTAAAGGGGACCTGTCGCCCAAAAAAAATATTCAAACTCCTATTTAATCACATTAGTCAAGCAAAACAAACTTTAATTACACTATATCAATTATTTGAATCTTGTTTCCTTCAGTCTGGGATTTCAAAATTATAGCAAGCAGGCAGCAGCCATTTTGTGGACATTGTTATTTAGGCACATGTATCATCTCAGAATCTTGTTAGTGCACCAGAATGTGATGTCCATCCCCATGCCCTGGCTACACAATTAAATAGTAAAGAGAACAGGGGAATGTGGAGCAGTGACGTCTAAGTGCTGAATGGAAAGTGAAAGTAATTGTCTGCCCCTAGGGCATAGAGGAGGGGCAGACAATATTTGATTGACAGCTGAGATTTTTAAATGAGCTTACAACAGATATGAATGCTTTAATAAAAAATAGAAATTGGATTTCATGTTTAATTTGAAAAGGACTTTTATTATACAGATTTTTGTGTCTGGGTGACAGGTCCACTTTAAAGAGATAATTAGCACTGCATTAGCAAAGCTTTGAGTCAGGGTGCTTGTTCTTGATTGAACGTGTTCCCACATTTTTTGTGTGATCTCATAATCCTTAAGCATATCAAACTCTTCCCTTGGCCTAGCAAGCATTCTCATACCTTAAAGCTCAGTAAGATACATTTCAAATCTGATTCCTTCAATATTGTACTTGGGTCTCTCCCAAACATTTAACCAAGGCCTGTGGCTTCGTCTTGACTTTTAGCTTACAATGAGAATACAAAAAACAATTAATGAAAGTTATAATCCAAATCATCTCTTGATAAAAGACTGTCTGCTCAGTGTTAAGTTTGCAGACAGATTTTGACCCATGGGTTGCTTCTACTCCAACCTTTGTATCTGTACAGATCATACCGCATATGCACACCTAGAAAAAAGGGTTTACAGAGTACTAAGCATGATCTTCCTTTGGCTGAATAGGTCACTGATATACCAGGTTGGGCTTGGGAAACATTCACCATTTTCTTAGCACTGGTGAATTTTAGAAAAAACAAATGTATTTACATTACATACAAAGATATACAATTAGGGGCAGATGTATCTAAGTGTGAAATTTTTTTATTACACTACATCCCCTTTCATTTTAGAGACTGGGTCTACATCCTGTCTTTACATCTTGTTGTTCTACTAGTGAAGGGTGGTATTTTCAAAATAGTGTTTCCCAATTCAGACCTGTTTTTCTTCGTAGAGGACTAAAATTGGCTAGTGGCACAATATAAGTTCAGCACATGCCTAACTGATTTCAATTGGAGCAAGGGCAGTGAGCATGTCCAGTAGGCACCTCTTTGAGGTCTTCATAGTTGGAGAGAGGAGTGCTGAGAAAGCAAAAGGGGACTGGGCTTGCTGTTAGACATGGAACGAACTGGATTAATAAAGAAACTAAATTAATCTGAAGGCAGGGTGATTGGCATGTTATTCTTGGGGGTTGTATAGAGTAATTGTAGGGGATTTTTAAAATAAAAGGTTTATTTTACTTCTACAAACATTTCTGAAATTACCATCCAAAAAGCCTATAGGGGAAGGTGCAGCTGTGATTATGGTGGTGGATACTGAAATATGTGGAAAAACACCATTTGGATATCCAGAGTCAGTATATCTGTGGATATTTCCATGGTGATTGATGCATTTAACAGGGGTTCAATTGATAAAGTAATGCACAATATTATGATAAAATTCAAGTGCACCCTAACCCTTAGTAATCCACCAGGCAGTGCTATTTTCTGATGTAGGATCCATACTAGTATGCTAATCAATATTTAAAAAAGTATACCATCATGCCTGAAATACCTCCTGAATTGTCTGTTAAGCTGGCCATAGATGCAAAGATCTGATCGTACGAATCGAGGATTCGTACGATTTTCGAACCGTGTGTGGAGAGTCCCGACATTTTTCGTCCGGCGGAGATCGGTCGTTTGGCTGATAATATCTCTGCGTGTATTGCCGATCGTATGATTTTCAGTGGGAGACTGTCATTAGCTTTGGTTGGACATAGATATCGTACGATTGCTGTCAGGGGCAGAACATTGCTGATCTGTTCTTTAACTAATCTGACTGGTAAGACTTTGATCTGAATGGTTAGTGGCGGGTCGGGAGATGGGAAAGTCCGATCGTACGATGATTCGTACAATCGGATCTTTGCATCTATGGCCATCTTAAGATATTCATGATGTAGACAAAGGGACATGTTTATAGGTAATGTAGTGGACTGCATGTTTTGTGCCCCTTTATTGCAGCCAATCTCCTTTGATTTGGAACAGCCATGTGTGATGGCAATTTACAAATAAGAGGGGCAGATGTTTCCCTATGCTAGGTTAAGTATTTTCCTGGCAGTTAAGTAAGAAGATGTCATGATTATAGTCGTTAGAAAACATGAGATCAACATGTACTGGGCTTTTGGTACTCTGCCGGAGAAGCAGGCAGTAGTGCTAAGATAAATTGATATAATTTATATAATTCCATTGCATGAACAATAGCATTAGCATTATGCGTATGTAAACTAACAAACATGACAATGTTTTAAAGGGTTTTTATTTTATTTTCATTGTGAAGGTAAAGTTGTCCTTTAATAATATGCCAGTTTATCAATTTGCCCATAATTCTGCAATAAAGAGGTAACAGTTGTTCTTAGAGGCTGTTAGGATTAGATAATTTTCTATTTATTTCCTTGTGCTCATATCCATAGCAAAGTATTCTGAGGACATTCTATTTGCTACAAAAAATTTAATACACCATGACTCCACACATAAAGGGGCACATTTACTATTGGTCGAATATCGAGGGTTAATTAACCCTCGATATTCGACTACTGAAGTTAAATCCTTCGACTTCGAATATCAAAGTATTTACCGTTATTCGTTCGACCGAACGATTGAAGGGATAATCGCTCAATCGAACGATTCGAAGAATTTTAATCGATCGATCGAATGAAATTCCTTCTATCAGAAATTTGCTAGAAAGCCTATGGGGACCTTCCCTATAGGCTAACATTGATGCTCGGTAGGTTTTAGGTGGCGAAGTAGGAGGTCGAAGTTTTTTTTAAAGAGACAGTACTTCGACTATCGAATGGTCGAATAGTCGAACGATTTTTAGTTTGAATCGTTCGATTCGAAGTCGTAGTCGAAGTAGATAATTCGATGGTAGAAATACCCAAAAAAATGCTTTAATTAAATGTCTTTAATTCATCTGAACTTGAGGACATAGCTCTTTAAAATAATTGCTGTTTGAAAAGGACCTTAGAAACCAACTTATAGAATACACAACAGGTTAAAAAAAAAGTGCTGCCTTCCTGAAGTTTATAAATATATTCCTTATAAATTATCTGCAATTGCTCTGACTCTCACATCATTTTTCACCGCTTCTCCCAAATTAATTTCTATAAGTGGTAACCACGGGATATAAAATCAGCATTATTACTTGATACAATGGAACCTCAATTTTACATCCCGATTTTAGGTTTTCTCTCATTTTCCATTGTTGTTTGGTGGTCCCACCTATATATTATGCATAATACATTTTCCTGGATTTTACACCATTTTTTTCTAGTCCCCTGAAAAAAGTAAAATAGATGCGGAGAAGAGGACACGGTATTAGGAGGTGAAAAAAATGTTGATTGTGCTGACAAGGATTTCAACTTTGAACTGTAGTATACAATATAGTATTTTATTTTTTTTATAGAGCACACCGCACACTAATGTAATGAATGAGTATTATGAGGGAGTGCTGTTATTTCTCTTTGATATTTCTGTTTCATGATTGTCTGGTACAGTATGGGACTTGTTATCCAGAATGTTCAGGACCTTATAACAGATCTTTCTGTAATTTGAATCTTCATACCTTAAGTCTACTAGAAAATCACGTAAACATTAAATAAACCCAATAGGCTGGTTTTGCTTCCAATAAGGATTAATTATATCTTAGTTTGGATCAAGTACAAGCTAGTTTTATTATTGCAGAGAAATCGGAATGTTTTGAAAATTTGGATTATTTGATGGAGTCTAGGGGAGACAGGCTTTCCGTAATTCAGAGCTTTCTGGATAGCGGGTTTCCTGATAACGGATCCCATACCTGCACTACCGATCCTAAGTAAAGCAGCAACCCTGTAAATAACTGGAGCACAGTTTTATTAACCCTATTTCATATCCCAAATTAATTTGTTTTCCCATTTCTTTCCTCTCCCCCCCCCCCAATTTGGTTATTTGCTAATTTCACTTAAAGGGGTTGTTCACCTTTGAGTTAACTTGTAGGAGGTTATTTACTAAGCTCCAAATACCCGTAATTCGAAAAATGTGTGATTTTTTTTTATAAAATTTGAGTTTTAAAAAAATCATGAATTTTTCAGAATTTATTAAACCCAGAGGGCTAAAAAGCCAGAATATAAAAACACGGCATCTCAAACCTATCAAGGTTGCATAAAAGTCAATGGGAACAGTACCATTGATTTTTGGTTGTGTCGGGTTTCTGGCAATTCCATGATGTTTTCGGAGCTTTCGGGGGAAATTCACCCAAAAATCATGAAAATTTGAGATTTACCCGCAAAGCAAATTTTCGGGAAAACGTAATAACTAAGCATTAAAAACCCGAGCGGTTAGATCCGAGTTTGTAGCAGCCGATATTGAGATAAATTTGGACCTTGATAAATAAATTTTATTGCAATTTCAGCAATCTGGTTCCTAGGGTCCAAATTACCCTAGCAACCATGCACTGATTTGAATGAGACTGGAATATGAACAGGAGAGGAACTGAATAGAAAGAGGAGCAATAAAAAAGGAGCAATAACGAATGTGTAGCTGTACGAAGCATTTGTTTTTAGAGGGGGGGTCAGTGACTCCCATTTGAAAGTTGGGAAGTCGCATTTAGCTTTACTACGGCTGACTTGGCTGTACTCAGTCTCGAGTACAGCGTAGCTCACTGCACACATACACGCTAACTCCATTCGTGATAATAACGGTCAAGTCTAGAACTAAATGTAGGGGAGGAAAAGGCGCCAGACATAGACGCCGCTCACGTGACTTTCTAAAAGCCCGATCCGCCTAGTAACAAGCTCTGATTGGCCGTTACAGCCGTTTCCGGGTTACAGAGCAGAGAAGCGTTGTGGGAGAAGGGAGGCGTGGTTTCACACGCGAGTGTTCAGCAGACTCGTGTGGTGGTGTGGGCTGAGGCTGAGCCGACAGTCGGCCTCTCGTTTAGACCTGGCCGTTATTATAACTAATGGAGTCAGCGTGTATGTGTGCAGTGAGCTTCGCATTTAGCTTTACTACGGCTGCCCTGTACTCGGGTGTATATTATCTCTACAAATGACTGAGAAACGGGCAACGCCTGCGCTTTGGTGTTACCTGAGAGTATCGAGCAGCTCTGACCTGGGATTCAAACTAGGTCCTTTATTTTCGTGTATACAGGCCGAAACAGTCTCCACAGGCCAGTCCATGCTAGTAGTAGGGTTACAGGCTTTTGGTGATTTTTTTTTTTTAAAAAAAATAATTTAGATAAGTATTTCAACGAATGTGGGAATGTTTAATAGGTTCTCGTTTGTATAGAACACAATGTCATCAATGGGGGAGGGGAATCCAATCATTTTTACTTCAGGCAGTTGGTCAGCGGCGCTTGGTGCTTTGCAGTCTGCTAGTTTTGGTGAAAAATACTGCAGGGAACTAGGCAATCCTGTGCCATGTCATTTTGACCACAGCATATCCCTATATGTGACTTCAAAGGGATACTGTCTGTCATGGGAAAAACTTTTTTGTTTTCCAAAATGAATCCGTTAATAGTGCTGCTCCAGCCGAATTCTGCATTGAAATCCATTTCTCAAAAGAGCAAAAATATTTTTTTTTATTCAATTTTGAAATCTGCCATGGGGCTAGACATATTGTCAATTTCCCAGCTGCCCCAAGTCATGTGACTTGTGCTCTGATAAACTTCAATCACTCTTTACTGCAAGTTAGAGTGATATCACCCACCTCCCTTTTCCCCCCCCAGCAGCCAAACAAAAGAACAATGGGAAGGTAACCAGATAGCAGCTCCCTAACACAAGATAACAGCTGCCTGGTAGATCTAAGAACAACACTCAATAGTAAAAACCCATGTCCCACAGACATTCGGTTACATTGAGAAGGAAAAACAGCAGCCTGCCAGAAAGCATTTCTCTCACATGACTTGGGGCAGCTGGGAAATTGACAATATGTCTAGCCCCATGTCAGATTTCAAAATTGAATATAAAAAAATCAGGCGATATTGCCAGGAAAACTGAGGCTAGCTGCCTGCTTGGCCCAGCAAACATAGATTGCACTGGGACCCATAACAATTTTTTAACCTGGTTGATCAATTTTCTGACAGATGTCGGACGAAAAATTGCAAGATGTACGATCGTTCGAATCTGACGGATTGGTTGGATTTCGCTAAAATCGGTCGTACGGCATAGAAAAATCTTTGCGTCTATGGGGACTTTAAGGGAGTGCCCTAGATTTTTTAAATGTACCCTTTTTTGTGTTCTTAAGCAAAGCTAATAAAATATATAACCAAAATTAATTATAGCTAATTAATTTTATGTGACAGCCTCTGTCTCTATAGAACAAATTACTTATGACCCATTAGGAATTGCTTTGCGCCTTGACGTTATCTTGGCAGACATACAGGGATTGATGGTATCACTTGTAAATAACACGCATTTACAGCAGTTTATTATGCCAGCACCCTTTTAAATATAACAAATATATATATATATATATTATATATACAGCACTGCGAAATATGTTGGTGCTATAAAAATACATGTTAATAAATAAATGGCACCTTGAAGCAATGGAGAAGATACAAGCAATGGTTCCATGCATGCATGGTATATATAGCCAAGATAAGCAGCGAAACGACTGTGTCACCCCCACCGAAAAAAAAATTGGAGGGGGCTTGCAAAGGCACACAAGCCTAGTGTCATTTTAAAGGGGAAGCGTGTCAGGGAGGGGGAATTTTAATATTATAGAGGAAGCTGCTATAGTTACTCCACTGGCCAAGACTGAGATATTTTCTGAGATGTAGACAGAGAATAGATATGAAGTTAAATGGATTCTGTCTTGATTTTTACGGTGTAGTTTTTATTTCTAAATTACACTGTTTACACTGCAAAGAATTCACACTACCATATAAAATTTCATAATTAATCCAACAAGTGTTGGTGGTAAAATTGGTGTGTAGGCAGCCAACTCAGGTCATTTTGCCCGGTCATGTGCTTTCAGAAAAAGCTATTGCTGCACTATGGAATTGCTTTATGACAGGCTATTGATTCTCCTACTCAGTGTAATTGAATTTGTCGCAGTGGGACTTGGGTTTTTTACTATTGAGTGCTGTTCTTATATCTACCAGGGAGCTGTTATCTGGTTACCTTCCCATTGTTCTGCTGATGGGCTGCTGGGGGAGGAAGGGAGGGGGTGATATTACGCTTAACTTGCAGCACAGCAGTAAAGAGTTTCTCGGAGCACAAGTCACATGACTGGGGCAGCTGGGAAACTGACAAACTGTCAAGCCCCATGTCATGTTTAAATTTAATATAAAAAACTTCAGTTTGCTCTTTCGTAAAATCAAATTCAGTGCAGAAGTCTGCTGGAGCAGCACTATTAACTGATCCATTTTGAAAAAAAAAAATGTTTTCCCATGACAGTATCCCTCAAATCATGTATATTTTGTACAAGTTACTAACTATAGTAAATTAGCAAAATTCTACTATAGTATTGTAAATGTTTTATTTTTTATATCTGCTTTATTTTATTGGGTTATATTTTTGCACAAAAAGAGAGAAAAAACAGCTAGAAGCTCAATAGCAGCTTAAAAGATAGTGTTACAGAGGGAATGTGAGAATAAAGAAGATAATAAAAAAATAGAGAAAACAGAGAGTAAGAGGAGAATCTAAAAAGAAAAAGTATTACTGCCTCGTGTTGGAATATTCAAAAATAGAACAGTTTGTATAATCACAAATAGAAATCATAACAAACACTTTAATAAATAAGTTCTAATTAGATTATGAAGTAAATCAGTTTCTTGAAGAACAGCTAGGCTTGAGTACTAGTACAGATTTCACTAGGTTTCCAGCAGCTTTTCCAGAGTGGCGTTCATATTGAGAGGTAGTACTGATTTCTGATATTATTTGGTTACTTGTAGGAAGGTCTGCAGATTTCCATCTCATTGCTATTACCAAGTGTTTTATTTTAATGGAAATAAAGATCTTTTGGATGTCATTACCCATTTCTGTACAATCACACTGGCGTAGTTGTCCCATTATTAAAAAATGTTCTTGTCAAAACTACTGTATTGCATACAGTCCCAGTGCATGAAAGAGTTTTGCCATGTGCTTAAAACCAGAAAACTAGAGTAAACACATCTTTAAAGTTTTATACATACCTCAAAAACAGTGATGGGCGAATCGGACTTCTTTTGCTTTGGCAAAAATTTGTGAAACGGCAAACACGTTGAAGTCAATGGGACTTTTTTTGTGAGATTTTGAAAATAGTGCTAATGTAATGCTAAGGTATTCTCAGTGAATCATATAATGCTTTATTTACTACCATGTACTTTGAAAGCATTGTTCTGTTTCACAATCCTGTACAGTAGAAGGGTGTGTTCATCAAAAGACCACAAGACTGTGAAAGAACTTTTTTCATGCAAAGTGTTGAATATTTGTATAATGGCTAAACATTTTCCAGATACTAAAGACATCCATGAGTGTTCTCATGGTGTAAGTATCTTGAGATGAGGACCTGGACTTTAAATATTGGTGCGGCCATAGCAGAGTAGCTTGACCTACTGTTGTCTTAGGGAGTTATTTAATTAACTCAAATTTTTTCTGGTCAAGGTTTTTTGGGCAAAAACTAAAATTTTTAGAGTGGAAAAAAAAACCTCAGATTTTTCGAGATTTATTATATCCTGATGCTGCAAAAAGGCCGAAATTGAAAAGCCACCATCTCAGAACTGTCGAGGTCCTGTATAAGTCAATGGGAGATGTCCCTATCCCAATTGGAATATATTGTGGCATGAATCACATGATTCAGGTTTTTGCTCAATTGTATCAGTTTTTTTTCCAGATCTGATTTATTCTAGTTATTTTATTAATAAATAAGTCAAAATTGGGGATGGGAGTTTGGTTGAGTTTTTTTAATTTAAATTATGAGATAAATTCGGATTTTAGTAAATAATCTCCAGGGTGAAGCCAATATGGAAGCAGTGCTTTATAGAGTCTATTGCAATGCAAAAAACAGTTGGCAATGGTTGCAGCTGTGCATTGTACCCAGAGCAGTGCAGATCACTATACATGTGGAAGGCACCCATAACAAGTGTTTCTGTTCTGCAGCATATGGCATTCGAGAAATAATGTATATCACACATTATTTATATGTATAAGTACGCAGAGGCTTTACCAGTCAATCACTTTTGATGCCTATAGAAGTAGTGTTCTATAAAGTAACTTATTACATTTAAAATTTACTTTTTTTATAACTCTTTATGATAATTATAAGCATATATCAACAAATGAATAAAATCATAGAAGTATAGAAAAAAAAGGAAATTAAAAGTACAGAAATAATATAATCCAGATTAAACAAATCAAATTAAATCAGTGGAAAGTTTGATCAAATACAATTATGGACATAATCATTTCTATGGCAGTTCAGTAAGATATTGTTCCCATAGTGACCATATGGAAATATGGAGATCAAGTTTGTCCTCTAAGAGAGCTGATAAATAGTGCATAGACTGAATACATTTAAGTCTGTTGATAACATGTAAGATAGATAGAGAAGGAGCCAACCAATGTAAGGCTATGACCCAACATGTAGCAGCTAGTATTTGGGATACTAGTTTTAAAATGTACATTAAAGGACAACTGCTACTGAGGTTCTCTTTCACTAGCGAATTGTCCTCCTGTTAGTAAATTGGCGATGTGCCTGCAGATGGGATTTCTGCCTAATTTTGCTAGCGATGACCACTTCGACCTTTAGTAAATGTGCCCCAGCTTCTTTTCAACTTACAATCTACAACTGAAGCATCATTAAAAATGTGGTGTGATAACTTTAAAACCTCATTAGAATGTTATTTTCCCTTACTACTATGTTCAGTTTAAGATATTTATTAACAGCATGCAGACTATAAATTGTTAAACTTTGGAAGCCAGAACATATTCCAAATATCCACATTTTAAAGCACATATCCTCTAGTTTAGAACATGAAATGGCAACTCCCAACTTATTTTCATGAAAAAGACACATTCAAGAAGGTTGGCAAAGGTGGAAAGACTTTATTGAACATCATTAGTTTAATGTGTTGTATATATATCGAGGAATATAATATGTAAGTGCTACCTTCATTAGTTACTGTATGTCATTCAAAGAGACATTTTGATCATATACTGTAAAAAGTACTGGTTCAATAAATAGCAAACTATTTACAAAAACTCTCAGAAATTATTTTTTTGAATACGTAAATAGTAAAATAATGAAGCAGGAAGGGGTGGACCATTAATATCAGGGGTGTCAGCTAATTGATGAGAACAGAAAAAGTGCAGAGATTCTGAACTGTTATTTTCCATCTGTCACAAATAAAGAACCAGTTAATGAAGTTTTCCTTTTTAACAGTCGCATCCTGAATGCCTGACCTGTGGTTTTCCGGAAAACGGATCTTTACTTTTAGTAACATAGTAAGTTTGGTTGAAAAAAGATACACGTCCATCAAGTTCAACCTTTTAACTCTATTTTAACCATCAAGTTCAACCTTTTAACTCTATTTTAACCTGTCTAACTGCTAGTTGATCCAGAGGAAGGCAAAAAAAGACAATTTGAAGCCTCTCCAATTTGCCTCAGAGGGGTAAAAAATCCTTTCTTACTCCAAAATGGCAATTAGACTAGTCCCTGGATCAACTTGTACTATGAGCTATCTTCCATAACCCTGTATTCCCTCACTTGCTAAAAAGCTATCCAACCCCTTCTTAAAGCTATCTAATCTATCAGCCTGTACAACTGTTTCAGGGAGAGAATTCTACATCTTCACAGCTCTCACTGTAAAAAAAAACCTTTCCAAATATTTAGGTGGAACCTCCTTTCTTCTAATTGGAATAGGTGACCTTTTGTCAGCTGGAAAGACCTACTGGTAAATAAAGTATTAGCTTATTATATGATCCCCTTATATTTATACATAGTTATTATATCCCCCCTTAAGCGCCTCTTCTCCAGCGTGAACATCCACAGTTTGACAGTCTTTCCTAAGATTTTCCATACCTTTTACTAGCTTAGTTGCCCTTCTGTGTACCCAAGAATTCATTAATGCCCTGTTTGAGCACTGAAGACCAAAACTGTATGGCATATTCTGGATGGGGCCTTACCAGTGCTCTATACCAGTGATCCCCAACCAGTAGCTCGCAAGCAACATGTTGCTCACCAACCCCTTGGATGTTGCTCCCAGTGGCCTCAAAGCAGGTGCTTATTTTTGAATTCCAGGCTCGGAGGCAAGTTTTAGTTGCATAAAAACCAGGTGCACTGCCAAACAGAGCCTCCTGTAGGCTGCCTTTCCACATAGGGGCAACCAAATAGCTAATCACAGCCCTTATTTTGCACCCAGGAACTTTTTGCATGCCCGTGTTGCTCCCCAACTCTTTTTATTTTTGAATGTGGCTCACGGGTAAAAAAGGTTGGGGACCCCTGCTCTATACAGTGGAAGAATATCCCCCTCTTACCATGAATCTCTGCCCCTTTTAATACAGCTCAAGACCTTATTAGTCCTTGATGCTGCTGACTGGCATTGCTTGCTACCGCCAAGTTTATTATCTACAAGGACTCTAAGCTCTGTTTCTATTATGGATTTGCCTAGCGCAGTCCTTTTAAGGGTATAAGTGGCTTGGACATTTTTACATCCCAGGTGCATGACTTTACAGTTATCACATAGTCATTAATAAACAAGTCAAATAAAAGTGGACCCAATACCGAGACCTGAGGGACCCCACTAAGAACCCTACTCCAAGTAGAGAATATACAATTAACAACCACCCTCTATACCCGATCCTGTAACCAGTTTCCTATTCATGTGCAAACAACTTCATTAAGCCCAACATACCTTAGTTTAGAAAGCAGTCATTTGTGGGGCTAACATAACACAAAGGCTTTGGCAAAATCCAAATACATCACATCTACTGCTCCCCTACTGTCCAGCATCTTACTTACCTCATTGATAAAAAATCAAATGTGTCTGACATGACTTAGAAACCAAAACATGTTAAGATAAACAAAGGTCCGGGGCCAGATGGTATTCATCCCAGGGTACTTAAGGGCTTAGCTCTGTGATTACCAAACCTCTTTACTCAATTGTTCAGGATTCATTGAGGTCTGGCATGGTGCAGAGAGATTGGCGTATTGCTAATGTGGTGCCGCTATTCAAAAAGGGATTCCGTTCGCGGCCTCAAAACTTTAGGCCAGTTAGTCTGACTTCAGACTAATTCATTTATTTTTATGAAAAGGTGAGTCGGGACCTCAATTCTGGGATATCAGTGGATGTGATTTACTTAGACTTTTTTTTTACTTAAGACTTTTGATACAGTGCCACACAGAAGGTTACTGGTTAAATTAAGGAATGTTGGCCAGGAACATAGTAATTGTACCTGGATAGAGAACTGGCTAAAAGATAGACTACAAAGAGTGGTGGTAAATGGAACATTTTCTAATTGGACCAGTGTCGTTAGTGGATTACCGCAGGGCTCTGTACTAGGTCCCTTGCTTTTCAACTTGTTTATTAATGACCTGGAGGTGGGCATTGAGAGTACTGTTTCTATTTTTGCAGATGAGACTAAATTGTACAGAACTATAGGTTCCATGCAGGATGCTGCCACTTTGCACAGTGATTTGAGTAAATTGGGAAACTGGGCAGCAAACTGGAAAATGAAGTTCAATGTTGATAAATGCAAAGTTATTGTATTCCTCTAGTGTGCCAGGAATTTGCAATTTATCTAAGGTGAGTATGTGTGGGCAAGTCTTGTATCTCTTCCTTCCACATGAGTGGCTTCAAAAATTGCAGGTCCTGGAAATAAACTTTTTATAAGTTTCCTCAGATTTGGAGGTTATGTAAATACCAAAAGAGGTGGATGCAGAAAGATGTTGTTCAGCCTTTTATCTTTTTGTAATGTGCCTTGTAGTTCTATGGCTAATTTCCTGAGGCCCTTGTGGGTTGTAGATTGTGACAAATGGTACATGGTCCTCACTGATTGTTCCCTGAAATTAATTCAACTTAGTTTAAAAATACAAAATGTTCACAATGAAATTTAAGGGGAACTATTAAACACAGAGTTATTAACCTAGAAATACCATTCTGACTATGCCTTCCTTAACAAACAAGCAGAAAGTAAAAACAAATTGAGGCAGATATGTATATTAAATTATAAAAGTTTATTAGAGATAAGAATGATTACGATATGAATAAAGTTTATGTGGTCTAGAAACCGTAGAGACCGTTTTATCAGTACCCCGCAAAGATCTATTCTAAAAATATGTAAGAATGTGAGCTTTTCCAGCTTTGATTCCTCAGTAGACTGATGAATTGTATGTCTACTGGCACTCTCTTCCATTTCTCCACAGCAAAGTAGGGAATCCCATGCATTGGATGTCTTCAACAAGTCTAGAAGAAAGGACACAAAAAACAGAGTCAGACCAAGGACTGTGCTACAGCCAGTGACTAGGAATTACTACCACAAGAAACAATAAGGGGACACATCAGGAGAGGACAAAAACTCATAAAAAATATGGCCTACAAGAGAGGAAGAGGAACAAACTATACTGAATTTTTCTACACCTATATTGACTGATACTGAGAAGAGACTCTTGAAACTTGGACTTTCTTTTTGTCCCACACAATGCTTTTGATATCTGGTGGATATCAATAGATAGAAAACTTTTATTAACTTTTATAAAAAATTTAAAAAAAAAACAACTTTCTTTAAAAAAAAAAAAAAAAAACACGTTGCTTCACTACGTTCAGACGCCTCACACGATACTTGCTTATATGAGAACACAGACCTAATTTTCCCTTAAATATCTTTCAAGAAGTATGCATACAAGTAGAGATGGGCGAATTTGCGCCATTTCGCTTCGCCGAAAAATTTGCGAATTTCGCGCGAAATTCGCGAAACAGCGAAAAATTCGCGAATCGGCGCCGGCGTCTCGTTTTTGACGCTGGCGCCCGTTTTTGACGCCGGCGCCCATTTTTTCGACACCGGCGCCCGTTTGACGCCGGCGTCCATTTTTCGAAAAAAAATTTTTGACGAATCGCGCAAATTCGCCGCGAATTCGCGCCTGGCGAATAAATTCGCCCATCACTACATACAAGTCATACAACTCAGAATTACAAAAAAAGAAAGTGACCCAGAAGTGGGCAAAGTGGGAATGACACTCACTAGGAATGTGAACAAATGTACACATACATTTGGCCTTAAGGTCATAGCACACCATCTAAATAAATGTAGCACTTACCAATCAGTAAAAATATTTATTTTGGAAGCCATACACTTTGTGTTGACACAATTTTTTCTCTTTGAGAATAAGTTTTACCTCCAAAAATGTGGCACGACTGTGGGAAGCTAAACTTGCCCCCTCTTTTGCTAATCTGTATATGGGATGTGGAAGAGATCTCTATCATGATTTCAGTCCTTTTCACAATTATATAAAGTTTTATGGTCACTTCTTAGATTACCTTATTTTGGTGTGGTCGGGCACAAATGATAAGTTTCTACAATTGTTTATGTATATTAATGATAATGATTTAAACCTTAAATTCACATATGAGAAACACCCCATATCTATTGCATTTATTGACATATCTCTTTTAGTTGCCAATCATACTGTAGTGACATCTCTATATCATAAAAATGTAAAGCTAATACCATAATCAATGCCTCCTCCTCATCTTATTAGTAATATTCCAACTGACCAATTATTAAGAATTAGACGTCTTTGTTAAGACTTCAATTATTTTGTCATGTGACCTCAGGAATAGGCTACTAGCAAGTGGGTACCATATGGCTAGCTTGACTCAAGCTTACTTAGTGCTTTGTATACCCCCATACATATTGTATAGAAGTACCTATATTTAAATAGAATAAAGAAGATCAAGCAGAAACAATGCATTGGTATGGCAGACTTATTTGAAAGAAATAGCTCGAGATCTCAAAATAATGTGACATAGTATATAGAAGTGTGTCCATTGAAAGAAGAAAGGAGGCTGAAAATTGTTATTGTCCTGATAAGGCATTTTAGGGTCTAGCCATCAGATTTTATATCTCCAGCCAAGATTACTCGTATTCAGGTTTCATTTAAACCAGATTTTGTTCACCCTGTGGAGTCCATGCACCATCATTATATATATTGTACTGTGAACAATGTATCCATTATTTTTGGCATTTTACGTTTTTTCCTCTTGGAAGTGATTCATAGTCTGAAGGCAGTCAAAATATAATTTTGAGCTTCTGATCAGCAGTGATATTATGATGAAATGTTGACTTTATAAAGCAAGATTCTAGATAATAAATCTTCTATTTCCTTTCAGAATGAACAGTTCTATGATACTGCCATATAATATACTACAGGATCTCCCTATATCCACAGTTCACTACAAAAACTTTCTGATTCTGCACTAGTCTAATTTGTTTTATTAGGCTCTTCAACAGTTAATTGACTAGCCACCTCCACATACGTATCATGTGAAGTAAGGAAAACTGGAGAGCCTTCAATTAAAGTCACTGTAGGTTTATTGATGCACTACATCTTAGTCCACAAAGGTCCTTCCTTAGGTGCGTGTTACAAACAGATGTTTTAAAGCAGTTGACCTCCCATAAGCCCCAAGTGATACCTCAGCTCCATCTAGTGGCCAGAAGACAGATTATATAGACGAAAAAATCTATCCAACAGTTATACCAAAACATATCTTTTTCTGTAGTGTTACATATCAGCCGTGTAATAGGCATTTACCACCAATCCTAAAGAGAGATCATCCAAATCAGTTGCACTGTCCATAGTTCAAGAATTGGTCCAATTTTCAAGCTGTAAAGGATATGTATAGTAGCAGTGAGTTTTTCACACAAAAAAAAGTTAGGCTCCAAGCCTCGCTCATCCCACATTGTTCTACAGAATCAATCCTTTTGGCTTCACATTTCAGTAAAATTTTCTTTTAATCTCCACCCTGCAGTGACCTTTCTATTTGTTACAATACCATCCACCTTAAACTTGCGGCATTATGCTTAGCTGAGTGGAAGTGTCTCCCAACAGGAGTATGAGTTTCAGTAGAATTTTAAGCACCAATAGATCTATTGTGTTCACCTTTTCTTATTCTCACATTACTGGAAGTTTGCTCCACGTAAACCATTCCCCATGGGCATTTTATGGCATATACAACCCAGTCTGAATTGCAGGTGAAGTATTGATTCACAAAAATCTTATGACCACTCTGGGTATGTGTGATGTATTCACCGTTTATGATGGAGTTGCAGCTACTGCAATTTAGACAAGAAAATGTGCCATGTCTTGGGGTGCTCAGAAATCTAGTGGTGTTTTTTTGTGTGCAGATGTCTGCTCTAACATTGGAAATGTTTGCTACCCAAAAAATGTTTTTCTCTTTTAATTTGATGTTAATTTATATATTTAATTGACTTAATTTGTTGTACTGGTCTAAGAGTATCGCGCGACAACATTTTTTTGACGCCCATAGACTTTAATCGGCAGCGAATTTTTAACGAAACGGGTCATATTCGCCCATCCCTAGTTATTTGATTAGATTTTATTGAGCCTGACTGTCAATGCACATTCATAATTAAATAAAATAGAGAGATACATGTTTAACTCACAAAACACACTCGGGGCCATTTTTAAAGTTTTATAAAGCACATATTTATTCGCAAATTGTTGTATTGCCCATGTTTTTTTTTTCCCTGAATTCCAAAATATTGCATCTGCTGTGCCCATCTTTCCATTTTATCCAAATTTGCATTGCGCACAAATATGCAAATGTTTGTTGTGTGCGTCAGTATATTCTCAAATTGCAGAGACTTTTGTGAATATTTTCTCCGCCTCCAAAGTCATGATGTAACTCAAAAGCAATGTGCACATAAATATTTGTAACTATGCCATATTTTAAATGATTGCAGTTTGGGCTCTTACAGACGAGTGTTTGAAGCTGTGCTCCCCTGCGTTCCTTTTTTTATGCGTTCAGCCGCAGGGGAGCGCAGGAGTAGATGCATTCAGTTTTTTTCAATGGGGCTGTACTCACACAGGCGCATGTAGGCACCTACATGCGCCTATGTGAGTACAGCCCCCATTGAAAAAAACGGAATGCGTCTACTCCTGCGATCCACTGCGGCTGAACGCATAAAAACGGAACGCAGGGGAGCGCAGCTTCAAACGCTCGTCTGTAAGAGCCCTTAGAATAAAAATTCATAATTCAGGTTGCACATTAAATACACCAATCTTATCCACCATTATAAATATAACCATGTACAAGGGCAAATATGTTCACTGTGCGAATCATTCTGCACTGCTCAAAGTTTATAAATGATCCCTACTGAGTTTTACGTGTTTGGATATGCCCAGCGTGCCTTTTTAGGCAAACAAAAATGTCAGTTTGAAAGTATTCATTTTTTCCCTGCAGAAAATAGCAATGGGACTGCCAGTGGCACATACTGATACATTTTCAGTGGGCAAAACTCCACCATTTCACCCCACTGCCTTTGTTATATGATTTTTGTTAGTATAATTCTACAGAATATTTCTCCATATCTTGTGACTATTGTTAAAAAGTTAATATGGTCTTGGAGCTAAACTTTTTGAAATGGAATGGGAAATTCTGAATGCAGGTAAGCTTTCCCCAGCAACAAAGGGTTAAGTACCATCTAATGGTGGGGGGAGGGAGTGGCTTAGCTGAGCAGCTGCAATTAGTTTCCTAATTAAGATTACACAAAAGGCAGTCTCAGGAAAGTGTTCAGGTTTGCTGGGTTGTTTGGGCAAGGGGGAGAGATTGGTTGTTGAGAAATGGAAAATGGTTTACTCTAGTTAGAAAGAAGTAACCAATACTGGGCAGTTAAAGCAAGTAGAAATCTGCTACCTATAGATAGAATAGGTCAAATGAAAGTTAGTGTGCTAGTGAAGCCAGACAGACTGAGAACGGATACCTTAGAAAATTAATTGACTTCAAACTTTTAAAGTACAATCTCTTCTATGTAGAGAGAAAGCTCCGTTGCAAAGCTTTTTATAACGATTTTCTAACTGGTGTGTGGTGAATGGGCTGTAATTTTCCTTTTGGGTGGGGGGTGCAAAGAACTGGTTTTCACAAAGAATACCGTAAATCTCTATCATTACAATAGATATGGCTTGTAATGGTGCAAGTGGGAGAAGTCAAATTACATTTATTTCTCAAGTTCCTCGAGGAGGGTCATGTTTGGTGAAAAAAGTTATTTGGAAAAGTGACTTTTTTTTGGAACTACTGCAGTTAACTTCTGTGTGCATTGAAAAAAAGTTGATACAAATGGGAGGCATTCTCTGGCCATATTATAGAAAAGTGTTTTTTTTATCAACCTTAAACTGCAATGTTTTTTGCTTTCTTTTTTTTATTCTGAAATAATGAAGTGAATCCTGTTGCAGGAAAAAGTTATTTGCAGTTTCAAACCGTATGTGTAAACTATACTATAGGCGGGCATAATATTTTTCACCAACCTTGTAAACTGGCATTAAAACTACAAGAACAGTTCTAAAAGAAGCCTGCTGATCTGTTTTCTAGCTGGCTTACAAAATTTTATTTTGATTATATTTAGTCTGACTACAGTTCATCCTTTCTGTGAATGTGATGAAATTAAAATTTTATTTTTTATTATAAAAAATGGAGTTTCATTTAGAATACAAAGGGACTTGTATGGTAAAAGCTGAAGCACAAGGGTAGGATTTCTTTGCCATTCAGTCAGGAAATTTATTTAAGTATTTATAAAGAATGGTGCTGCCCTGCAACATGTATAATGTGTAATGTCCAAACTTTGACTCTCAATTTCACAGAGCTCTCTTGTTCCAACTTTACAGATTCTCACACAACCTGATTGCAGTCAAACTAATTAAAGCAGTATTCTGTACCACACCGCTGTTTTTTTGGTGTTAGTTGAACCCTCACTGTTTGTCAAATTACGTAGAGTTTAGAACAGATCATAATTCCCCAATACTATTGCACTTGGGTGTATAATTTTAAAATGCAGTGTCTTAAAAAAAGCATTGCAATTTAGTAGGGGAAGTTATAACCTAGAATGATTTCAACATTGTTGCATTTCATTAATCTGTTACTGTTCCCTTGCATAATAGAGAGAGCACTTTTGCTTTGAAATCTATTCTTTGTTACTGTGCAGCAATACAGAGCTTATTTTCCGCATTCAGCATTGATGTGCACTTTTCATACAGACTAAATATCCTCCAACTCTTGCATTACTGTGTAATGGAAGTCTTAAAAGCATAAACCGTTCTAGAAACCTTGTGCCTGCCTCTTTTAATGAATATTCTGCTGTAAAGTAGAGCAGCCTAACATTGGGGCTCTTACACACACACCTTTGTTTCTGCATTTTTTAAACACATGCTGTGCGCAAAACACGGCATATATTGCTTTTAAACATTATTTTTTTAATGCAACTAAGTGTTAAAAAACCACCAGGCAGCATATATTGGATTCAATTAGCAAATGCGACACTTTGCGCTTAAACATGTTAAATGCATACCAAAAAGCAGAAGAGAGAGCCACAAACTGGGAGATATCTGTGCAGTGACAATTTGTATATCAGTATGACTTCTCAGTAGTAACCCACTGTAATGGGGACATTGGCATACATCACATTTGTGCATTATATTGTTCCCATTTTAAAATACATGCATAACAAAAACGAATGGGCAGAGATTCTAGTGCAGTCCCTAGTGCAATTTACTTGGCTAATACTGGTTTTGGTGAGGGACAAAAGTGAACCAAAGCTCGCCTTAGACGTGTCTATATAATTTCCATAGCTAGATTAATAATTTCAGGCAGCAAATTGGTTTTCCTGAACACTTAAAATCAAACAGCAAGTGTAAACTAAGCAACAGGAAACCAAAGTTCTAAAATGGTGTATACTGGAAAGAACAGACCATAAGACTTCTATTCCTGTTAGAGTATACTGATTGAAAATTGATTCCTGGTCTTTTCTATGTGTCCACAGTGCTATAAGGATATATTTTTAAACAGTTTGATCATTTTGCCACACTTTATGTAAATTATCCTTTTGCGTGAATTAGCATTTTGCCAATTGGCACTATTTGGAAGTTCATTTTCTGAACATTGCTGTGTAAATGTGTTGATTTATAAACTATAATAAAATAAATCGACCTGAATTATCAACTGTTGAAGGCCTGAATTAGGCATGAACAAACGTCCTTCACAAATATATATATATATATATATATATATATATATATATATATATATATATACATATACATGCTGTACAATAAATGGCTGCATTAAACTATAAACAATAACACATATAAGAGGTAAATAGGGCCGTGCCCAAACAATCTTGCTATCTAAAAGGAGGCGCATGAGACATAGGGGCAGATTCACTAACTTCGAGTGAAGAATTCGAATGAAAAAAACTTCGAATTTCTAAGTTTTTTTTGGGTACTTCGACCATCGAATTGGTTAAATTTGTTCGAATTCGAACGAAATCGAACGATTCGAAGTAAAAATCGTTCGACTATTCGACCATTCGATAGTCAAAGTACTTGCCCTTTAAAAAAAACTTCGACCCCCTACTTCGGCAGATAAAACCTACCGAAGTCAATGTTAGCCTATGGGGAAGGTCCCCATAGGCTTGCTAAGCTTTTTGTGATCGAAGGATTTTCCTTCGATCCTTTGATTAAAATCGTTCGATTCAAACGATTTAATCGTTCGATTGAACGAAAAATCCTTCGATCGAACGATTAGCGCTAAATCCTTCGACTTCGATATTCGAAGTCGAAGGATTTCAATTCGAGGGTCGAATTTCGAAGTAATTTTAACTTCGAAATTCGACCCTTAATGAATCTGCCCCATAGGGTATGAGGATGGGCAAGATAAGAGATGTGGTTTTTAAGATACTACTGATTCCAATTTTTAAACTTTAGTTTGGAAAAAAAGGCATGTATAGGCCAAATACATAAAGGGGGTCTTCCGGATCAGGAACTATTATCACTCCACAGCATTAGACACAATCATAGACTACTTTCTCAGTACTGACTATGCAACCTAGTTACACATAGAAATACTTGTTAATAGCATTGCCTTGACTGTTGCCCACTGCAGTGTTCTTTACCCAATACCACTCAAAATACACTTGGAGGCCCATTTACTAAAGGTTGAATATCGTGGGTTAATTAACCCTCGATATTTGACCATCAAAGTAAAATCCTTTGACTTCGAATGTCGAAGGATTTTACTTTGATGGTCGAATATCGAGCTTAGTAAATGTGCCCCTTAATATTTGGTAAATGAATTAGGAAACATTTTCCTAGACTGTCCATATGGCCCAATGATACATAATGGGGCATTTCAAATTCAAACAGCAAGACGAGTAGTTCCTAGGTACTAGAGATCCACAACTAGTAGAATAGCTTCAATAAGTAAATGAGACTTGAGGGATTTTTAACTTATAACTTAAAAAAAAATGCTTGCCACCTGGGGATTGCTAGATTGTTCTATAATTTGGATCTTCGTACCTTATATCTACTAGAAAATCATGTAAACATTAAATACACCCAACAGGCTGGTTTTGTTTTCAATAAGTATTGTACAAAGTACTGTTTTATTATTACAGATAAATGAGATAATTTTTAAAAAATTTGAATAAAATGGAGTTTATGGGAGATGGACTAATTCAGAGCTTTATAGATAATAGGTTTCCTGATAAAAGATCCCATCCCTGTACTTCTAAACTATTGAAAATGACTCTTGTGTTTTAGATAATCAAGCTATAAGGATATCTCAGATTTATTAAAGGAACTGTAATATACTATACATTATGTAAATAATTATAGTTCTATCCATGTAACATAATGGCTAATTTTATATTTTTTGTGTTTTCCTCTATGGAAGTTATAGTTATGCCTAAGGTCTTCTCTCCACCTCTTTTTTTCATTCTTATTTTTCCCTTCCCCCCTTACATTTAATGTAAAACTACAAAACATGGAGGGCACCATTTGGTCCTTTGGGTTTCTAGCTGGACAACCGGTTTTGGACATTTTTTTTCTTCTTTTTTTTTGCAATGAATGGGAATAAAATCCCTGGAACGTTGTCTAACTCTTGCTGTGTAATGAAGTAGTGAACTGCAATAATTGTCTTTGGGGCACATTTGCTAAACTGAATTGAAAAAAATTAAATTTAGCAAAGACATTTGAAATTTATTCATATGTGATTAGGACAATATTTTAGCAAGTGAACTTCGCATATGAGTAAATTTGCTGCTTATCGACATGCAAAAATTCTACAGTGTTAGCTTCCGCAAGATTGCCAATTTACTAATGTCATGTAACCTGCATTGTCACCAACGCCATTGGAATGATTTTTCACCGTGTCCAACCAGGTGAATCAGTCTTTCAGGGGCCATTATACAAATTTCTGCACATACTGTAGATGTAGTTTTTTTGTATTCAGGAAACTGAATAAATCTTTATATATCTTAGTTATATTACCCGCTCCCCAAAAAAAAAAGTTAGAAAAACTATGTAATGTGTTTTAAGTCCAAAATGTTAGGGGTTTTTTCCTTTTTTTTTTTTAATAACTAGTACCGTTCCCAGTTACTCACTTGTGTTTTATTAACACATTTTGGCTCAATAAACAAAATACAAATAGAAAAAAAAAGTATAGCAAACAATACATAATTATTATTATTATTTTTTTTTTTTTTTAATTCTTAACATGACTAACTAGCTGTTCTGAATTTTCTCCAGGTCAGTAACCCTTTACACACATCTATAAGACCCAACATCAATCACACCTCAGACTGTCAGTGCCCACATTATGTCACTGTTCATAGTACAATACATACTGTTTATCGTAGAGTGGTCCAGATAGGTTTCCTTGTCTCTAACCCTCCACTACCGGTGTGTGCCATACTCTGCCTGTGGGAGGTGAACCTGTTAGTTTTATTTATATTAAGACAACATTTTAGTTAGTATTAGTTTCCAACTTAGTCTGTGTCATATTGTCCTTCAAGGCCACTTATGTCTGGACCAAAGATAGAAGAGATTTCCTCCTCATAGTCCCTGAGTTCTAATTCTATTGGTGGGCCACCTCCTGTCCCCCTCTGATATTTTTTCTATACATTGTCTGTTTAGAAATTAAAAAATAAGCATACAATAAAAGTTTACATAATTCATTAACAGAAATATACATCTATGTTGTGGCCAAATGAAACATCTATGTCCAAACTAAAATATTTGGGGTACAAACATCCATTTTGCAACATTAAAGAGATAAAGCACATTTGGGTAATTTATAAAGTTTGCGCAGCACATATTTATTCGCAAATGGTTGTATTGTCCATGCTATTTCCGGAAAGCTAAATATTGCACTGCTCTGCCCGTCTTACTGGTTTTTGCGAATTCACATTTTGAATCGTCTTACTGGTTTTTGCAAACTCACATTTTGAATAAATATTTGTAAATGAGAGAGTTTGTGCAAGCACACCCAATTTGTCAGGTTGTTGTGCAGAGCAAATATATTCACTTTGTGAACCAATCTGTCTTGCGCAAAGTTTATAAATGAGCCCCAATATATTTAAAGCTACAGGCTCTAATATACTGCTACTGTGAAGCAAATTTAATAAGTATTTTTTACATGACTTGTAAATAGGATAGAGGCATATTAATGAAAATGTTATATTACATGTTTAGTATGGTTTTATCAAGTCTATAGTTGCTATGGTAAAATTAATTCTAGCAACTAGTCATTACTTTGAAATAGTAAAAAAAAAAACCACATTTTTTCAATATATATTCAATTACATAGTTTAAACCAGTTTGGCTACTTTTAACTTGCAGTGTGCTAAAGGACGGGACTTTGAAAGCTTGCAATAACTAAATGAATGCCACAAACATTAAGGGGCAGATTTATTAAAGGTCGAGGTGAATTTTAGAATGAAAAAAAAATCAGATTTTGAGCAGGGATGGGCGAATTTGACCCGTTTTGATTCGCCGCCAGCGAAATGTCGCAGACGCCCATTAAAGTCTATGGGCGTCAAAAAAAAATTGTCGCGCGGCGAAATTATTTTGTTGCGCGTTTTTTTTTTTTTTTGACGCACGTCTCCATCGAAGTCTATGGGCGTCATTTTTTCGGCGAAACGAGGCGAAAAAATTTGCCCATCCCTAATTTTGAGCTATTTTTTGTGTACAAATTTGTGAAATGTGGAAAAAAATTGACAGAGGAAACATTTTGCTGGTAAGTAAAAATACCCCCCATAATGATCAGCAAAATGATAATTACAAGCACACAATATATTTACTCAGCTTTGTATGATGGTGGTTACAGTCATTTGAGCATCAATTTAACACAACCTGGGAACATCACAACCTTTGCTACTTGACTTTCAGGTTAAAAGAAAAGGCAAATATCCAAAATTCCTGGCACCCATTCGAAGGTCCCAGCCCATTTGCCAACCATGATAATTGACCGCAAAGTCTGATTTGTTTAAATCTGCATCTTTAACTTCAATTCTTCATGCCATTACTGGTTATTTGATGTTTTATAAGCTTACTATTCAGTTAACTTTTACATATGGATCTCCTTCCATTGCTTCATAATGCTCAGTTTTAAGTGTGTGGTTTTTCAAACTTTAAATGTGTAATTTTCCTTAAATACAAATGTATTTTTAAAAAATTAGTATATTGGATATTAGCATTGCAATCACATTTGAATGATGTGATTTTTTTTTTTTTTCCTTAAAACAGTGCGGATCATTTTAAAATATGGACAATTGTTAGAGGCGAACACCATATAACAATTTCTAAACTTGTGCTCTAGCATAAGAGAGTAGAAAATCAACTTGCACCTAACACTGTAATGGGTGATAAAGCTTTGCTGTGTCACACTTTCTGTGTTTATTTAAACTCTAGCAAAAGAGACTACTTTTGCATGTCAGTGGTTTGTTTGATAATTTCATGATACTAGAAACTTGACAATGCCAAAATTTAATAGATGTTCAAATGAAAAACAGAACTAAATTTTAACTACAAACTTGAGCTTCACTGTTGTCCATTTGCACTGCAACACCGATTACTTACTCTGCTATAAAATGGTATAGCTCCTCCAAGATTGTATGGTCCTCTGCAATCTATCTGAAAGGCATGATACAACCATTTTAAGGTTTTAATGTAGAAGTAAGATTATGATGATATCTACCATCTCAGCCATTGCCTTTCTAGTGACCAAAATGTAAAAAATGCCATTCAACATCCTTTAAAAGTTTTTTAAAAAGTGCCCTGCTTGAAGAGCATACATATGACAGACAAATGGGATAAAGGCACAATCGTATTTCTCTTTAAAAAAAAAAATGAATTAAAAAAACTCAAAACAGCATATGTTCGGTTTATACGATTCCATATTGTAAACCCTGAGACAAGATTAGCATTATTATTTCTCTGATGTTTGAAAAAAATATTTCTAAAAAGCCTTCAATATGAAATGATGTTTAATGGGGTAAAAAAACTGAAATTAATTACAGGCTTAAAGTGTAATACCTATTGATGACTATGCAAGTTTCAACTGATTTAATGTAGTTTATTTAAATTGTTAATTACATTTATCCTGTGTTTGGAATCTACAGCAGTTTCCTCAGCGTGCGTTGCTAGCTTGCCACTGCCCTACTGGTGTTGAGACTGAACATGCATCAAACATGTGCTTGGGGGGCAAAAAAGAAAAATTGAAAAAATATTTCTACACTGAGATTTGGCATCTGTACAGTCGGGCACCTTGGTTTCATATAGCATAACAAATTTATTTCCATCTAGAGCTGAATTATCTTGATTTTGATTTCAAAGGATCATACAAGGTACAACAAGTAGGGATGGGTGAGTTTGACCCATTTTATTTCACCAGAAAAAGTCTATGGGCGTCAACATTTTTTGACGTGCATCTTTTTATTTTGACGCACAATGCCATACAAGTCTATGGGCTTCATTTTTTTCGGCGAAAAAATTTGCCCATCCCTAACGACAAGCACTCCACAGTTGATGGCAATTTGCTAAAAATTAGCCTTCCTCCGAACAATCCCCACTCATTCTTAGGATTGAGCTCCTTCCCAATAGCAGCATGCAGGTTTATCCTAGAAAGTAAGCAGTCCCACTAGGCCGAGGGGGGTGGGGTACTTAAAACCAAAATAATAAAAGATACAATGACTATAATTTTTGAAAAAATCATTGCATACAGTTTTTGTAAAGGGCTATAGATAGAATTAAAACTATTGTAAAATGTACCATTTGCTTAATTTTGCTCCGTAATGTTTGTTTTATTCCTGTCTTTTTGTCTAAAAAAATATAAATGCATCATGTTATGAATGATATGGGTTAATCATAAAATGAGCTTGTGGTGTGCATTGAATATGTCCATAGAGAATTACATTATAGAAGAGTTTACTGTTTTCCACAGTTCTGGGGCATAACATTTTTTTCCGAGATCAAGGAGTGCTGCCACACCTCTTATGTTGAAAATCCCTGAAAGAGAGACATTCATGCACACAGGCCCAAGTTAAATATTTCTGGCTATTAAAAAGTTCTTTGTGACACACCCTGGCCCATACACATTGTCTATTTCTCACTGAATTTTAAAATAGGAATTGCACTTTCTAAAGCATAGAAGACTTTCATTTTTAGCTTAATTAAATGGGCATTGACATATATTTTGTAGGTTGAAATCAGTTATGGTGGCTCTTATAGTTATGGAATTTATAAAAACAGGAAGGGCTAAAACAAATTGGATTTTTAATAGATAAAACACACCAACCATGTTTCTTGAAAATAAAAGCCAAAAAGTAATTACAATTGTCAATTTTTAAGACATAAAAACAAATACTATGTATATTACCCCTTTGTCATCTTTCTCAGGGACTTTATCATAAACTTTTTCTTTAACCTCCAAAAATTTGGATCCCCATAACAAACATGTTATTATTTGTTTAAAAACCCAACCAGATGGAGGATAGGTAAACTCACATTAAAACCATTTTAATAAAAAAAAAATTCCTCCATAGTAAGGTGCCTCACAAGCAATGTTTTTAATTAATATAATGATGGTAAAAAAACATGGAATATGATATACTACTTTTACTGTATTAGGCAGTCTAATTCTATTTTAAGCCAGAGGTGGCACAGAAATGTTCTGTTCTTTGAACTGCACAATGCAACAGTATTATCAAAATATTTATGTACCCTGTCCCTTTTGCCTGCGGCCCTACCCAGTACATGGACTGGAAAAAAAACCTTTAGAAATAACCATTTTCTTTAAAATGATAGACAAAAAACTTTTCAAAATCAAGTTGTAACTGTCAAGTTATCAGGAACCTTGCACAGTAATGGATACCTTCAGAGGAATTTTCTGTTGTGCACAGACAGAACAGGCCAAAACAAAAAGCTTGGCAAGTGAAGGCCACCAACAGTATCTAGACACAAACTCGTGCATCTTCTTAACTCCAGGATAACCAGAAATTTTTGATGAATGAGCCCACTTGAGAATTTGAGGAACCATTTGTTGAGGAATGAATAACTTCCCAGATGGACATTCGGGAGGAGAATCCAAAGAGGCACAATCAGACAAGCACAAAGAAGTAGGAGCCACAATAAACTCAGAGGGAATAATAGGGCAGGGTGGGATCGGCCTCCTTTTCCATGAGACATCTAGATAGAGCATCTGCCTTCATATTCTTTGACCCTGGTTGATAAGAAATTATAAAATTAAACCTGGAGAAGAAAAGAGCCCACCGAGCTTGACAAGGGTTAAGTCTTCTGGCAGAAGAAATATATTCTATATAGATTCTTGTGATCTGTCAGAATGGTAAAAATTTGATTAGCACCCTCCAACAAGTGACGCCATTCCTCCAGAGCGAGTTTTACTGCCAATAATTTGCAGTTGCCCACATCATAATTTCTCTCTGAAAGTCTGTGGAAAAAATAAGCACAAGGGTGAAGAGTTCCTTGGAAGTTCACTCTTTGGGAGAGGATGGCACCTACACCCACCTATAAAATGAATGGACTAGCCGGATCAGGATGAATGAGTACAGGAGCTGGAGTGAATAGTTGCTTGAGCTTACAGAAAGCTGCGCTGAAGTCTTGTATAGTTTTTTTCGTGAGCGCTGTAATGGGAGCCATGGTCTAAGAGAAGTTCTTTATGAATGTACGATAAAAACTAGCCGTCCAAACTGAAAGTCCAAAAATCGCTGTATGGCTTTCAAGCCAGTAGGACCTTGACTAGGTCCATTTCAAAGCCTGAAGTAGAAATTACATATCCCAAAAAGGAAATACTGATCTTGTGGAATTCACATTTCTCAAGTTCGGCCTAGAGACAATTTATTCTTAATCTGACCAAAACTTTTTACTTGGGCAACGTGATCCGGAAATCCAGAAGAGTAAACCAGAATATTGTCCAGATATACGACACAAGATTGCAACAGATCACAAAGAACATCATTGATAAAATCTTGAAAAACTGCAGGGGCATTGCATAGGCCAAAGGGCATGACAAAGGGTATTGAAAGCTGTTTTCCATTCATTCCCCTGGCGGATGCGTATCAAGTTGTAGGCTGTCCGTAAGTCAAGTTTGGTCAAGACTTTGGCTCCCCTTAACCTATCAAAAAGTTCCGGAATAAGTGGGTATTAGTTCTGAGACTGCCATCTTTTTTCTGCACAAAAAAGAAACCGACTCCAGCAGGTGAAGTAGACTTCCTGATGAAGCCTTTGGATATGTTCTCCAAAATGTATTCCTTCATAGCTAGTGTTTCAGGGACAGAGGGTATGTTCTTCCCCTAGGAGGAATAGCGCGGGTAACAAATCAACAGGACAATCGTAAACCCGATATGGTGGTAGAACCTCAGTAGTCTTCTTTTCAAATCTTTATACACATCTGGAAGAAGACTAGAAGTTACAGACAAAGAAGAAGCAGAGACTGGGACAGTGGAGGAGAAAATGCAATTTGAGTGACAAAATGAGCTCCAAGTGGTGAGTTCTCCAGTAGACCAAAAGAGGGATATATAACCAGAGCCAGGGGAACCCCAAAATTATAGGAGTTTCAGGACACTGAATGATCAGAAAGGAAATCTTTTCGTGAAGACTGCTGACTCAGAATAGAACTGGAGTAGTGGCTGAAGAAAGTAGTCCTGGAGATATTGGTCGGCCATCCACAGCACAAGCAAAAAGCAGGACTTTGAGCGGCTCAGATCTTAACCCACAGGATTTCACAAAAGATTTGTCGATAAAATTTCCTGCAGCTCCAGAATCAACAAAGGCTTGGCAGGAGAATGTTCCAGACAGGGTTGAGAGGGAAGCAGGGAGAAACAGTTGAGACTTATAAACATTTGGTAGTGCACAAATCTTGCCAAGGGAACACTCCCCCCTCACACCTAGGCTGAGGTGTAGTCGGGCAAGGCCTAATGCGATGCCCACCGAGACTGCAAAACATATAAAGTCCTTCTGCTCGCCGTGTTCTTTCTTTGGCAGTCAAGTCCGTAGCTTCAGTCTGCATAGGTTCATCAAGAACCGTTGGAAATGGGAACCATCAAAGGAAGAGACTCAGATCGGACAAAAGTAAAAACAGCGGGTTTGCGGGTACGGAACTTGAGTGAAGATTTTTCTCTCATTCGGGACTCTATCTTGACAATGAATACTACAAAGTCATCAAAAGTGGTAGGTAAATCCCAAGTAACCAGCTTGTGCTTTAGATCCTCATGAAGCCCCCTCCAGAAAGCTGCAATAAGCGCCTCATTGTTCCAGGACACTTATGCAGCCAGAGTCTGGAAATTTATGGCATATTCGGAGGCCGTATTGGATCCTTGGTTGAACTTTATGAGCCAATCAGAGGCATTAAGTTTCCGACCCGGAACATCAAAAACTTGACGAAAAGTGGAAAGGAAGGCCGTAGAGTCATGAACCAGGGGATCATCTCTATCCAGTAGTGGAAAAGCCCAAGCAAGAGCCTTTCCCTGTAGAAGAGCGATGATGTACGACACTTTAGATCTCTCCGCCATGAATTGATCGGGTGCCAAATCAAACTGGATCTTGCATTGAGTTAGGAATCCTCGGCAAGCATCTGGATCACCCCCAAAGCGAACTGGAACAGGCATCTTCGGAACTTTTGCAGATGTAGGCGGAGTGAGCAGAGGTCCCAGAAATTTGAAGTGTCTCCAAACGCGAGGTAATATGCTGCAATGCATATTATCTGGCTGTCCAGACGTTTCATCATCACGTCAAAGTAAGCTTCCACAGAAGGGGAAGCAGCAGTCTGGGAAGGTTCCATGACCCAAGCTAACTGTAATGGTCACATTATCAGGAACCTTGCACAGTGATGGGTACCTCAGACGCACAGGTGGACCTTGTTCACCAACGCCCTTTTGGGTCCCTGGATTTCTGCTGTGCAAAACCAACAAGAAAGTGCATACTCATTTTGCACTTAATTTTGGTTTGGGCAGCTATAGTACAATTGGCCTTCTCCAAGGCAAACATTACAACCCTTAGCCTTGGGGCACACATGTTCGAATCAGTCCCAGTTTCTGCATCTGCAAACTTGCTGGTAGTCGTCAGTGGAATGTTTTAAGATTAAAAGGGGCTGGTGGTAAAATCCCTTTTTTTAAAGTGACCAGATCACTTAAGTCATCTTGGAGTACATTGGGGTTATAAATTCTTACAACCAGTGATTTAATGTCTTCATAGCGTATGCCACTTTGACACCCTTTAAAAGTTCAAGGTTGCGATGTTGCTCTAATTAAACAAAATCTATGCGGGTTTTCTTATTCAGGAACTTATTAGCGGTCCACAAAACAGTTTTATAATCTATTTAAGTGTTCATTCACTTTTCTTCTCCTCAAACTCCATTCTTACCAAAGTATTAACCCATGCATGAGCCGAAATGAATGCATTTATGGCCACCATCATAGCTCTACTGCCTGTTTTCCTCAACAAAACAGTATTCTGATACACATGGAGTAAATGCCTTGCCTGAGTTCCTTGGAAGGAATAGCAGCTTAGTGCTTAATGTCAGAGTCCAATGCCCCAAGGCCAAGGGTTGGTGCTTCCTAGACACACAGCCAGACCACCTGATATATAGTAATATCTCCTAAACCATGAACCAAAGATCTTTGACATCAATCGGCCTAGAAGTGAGAACTCAATTGCTTGCGCAACAACAGCCCTATTCTAGGCTAGACTCGCTAGCATAGGGAGAGGATCGCCTCCAACATCTACACCTCTTGCCCTTCCTCACTGGCACCACTCTCTCTAATTTAAATATATTTGCCAAGATTTTCACTAGCATCTTATAATCACAGTTCAAAAGTGTAATTGGTCATCAATTTTTAATCTCCCTTCTGTCCCCCTTTTTAAAAAATCAATGTTATTAAACCCTCTTTCAGTGAATCTGTCAACTCGCCATTCCCATAACTCCATCTCAATACCTGCAAAAGATCTTCCTTCACCTCCTCCCACATACTGATGTGGAACTCTACTGGCAAACCGTCACTCCCTGGTGTTTTCGCTCTTTGGCTACCTCTCACCGCATCCCAACATGCTTTTCGAATTAGTTTCTCCTTTTCCCAGCCCCCCCCCCACACAGTCTTAGGCTTACTCTCGTAAGTCTTCTGTGTTCCTGCTTCCAATGATCTTTCTCCTCCTTTCTTCTCCCAAGTCAATTTCCACCACTGCTGTTCTCAGGTGTTCCAGGCTCTGATTCACTTGCCTTTGCTGTCCTCCTGGTGCACCGCAAAACTGTTTGCCGTATGCAAAATCCCTCCTGTCATCTTTACTTTTTTTGGGGATGATCACTCTGCACTACTCCATCTCTTTGCTCTTACTTGGAGAAAAGTCCATCTCTGCTTCTGATTCCCCCGAGTCTGTGCTGACCTCCCATTTCACTTCCACTTGAGTCCTCTTCTATTTGTACATGCCTGTCCATTGTCTCTCTCTCCCCTGGCTCCTTGCTCAATACTTGTGGTGCCGGCAGCCCTGAAAAATTTACTGGTGATCTCGCTCCTTCCATCACCTCCTCAACCACTTCATAGATCCTTAAAGTCGTCTCCGCCACATTCTCTACTCTTTCCACCTGCTTTTCACATGCATTTATAATGTGACTAGTTCTATGTACTGGCCCTGTTACAGCTCTTGCATATGATTAACCAGCAGCTACCTCCTTGTAATAAGGAGAAGTTCGCTGGAGGGTGTTTTACACCCCCAATCTCCTCTGGAGCTGGTGCCAGTACTTGATCTTTCCTTTGAAGAAGTCGTATCTATTGTACTGGTTGACTCCCCACTGTGGAGCAGCACCATTTCAGGAATGGCAACAACTCATCTAAGTCCATGAATGGGTTATCCCTTGCATCTCTGGGGTCTCCAGCAATCCCTTTCCCATCTCCAGCAATCCCTTTCCCGTCTCCAGCAATCCCTTTCCCGTCTCCAGCAATCCCTTTCCCGCAAAACACCACCACCTGCATATCTCTCTTTGCTTGTTGACCACACCGAGGGCCCAAGATCCCATTTTACCTTAAGCGGTTCTTCTTCAATTGCACATTCCTGCAAACAATTGATATTTAAACAAAAAGAAGACTATCTGAAAAAATTGCTATCAGACCGAATGCTTCTCACATTGATAGAACCAACTTTAAAAGGCATATATTAGGAAGAAGAAAAAAAACACCTATACATTCATTCATCTCTTTTTTGGATCTCTCGCTCTTGCAGAAGGGGTATCTTTTGAATGTTCTTCCACAATAACCCCCCTCATCCCTGTCAAGGGCTCTCCCTTTGACAACTCTTTTTTTGCTTTATCTACATTTCTTGCAAAAGGGTTATACATATGGACCACAACTGGGGTCCTTCTACATTATTCCTTTACAGAAAAAGAAAGTTCTTTTAACTCCTCTTGTGAAGCTCTTTCCTGTATTCTCATATAGCAGGTTCGCAATTCATTGGCAGTGGTAAAGTTGATATCGTTAAAGATTTTGTTTTAGTTAGTAATGTTTTTTCGGATCATAAATTACTGAAAGTAGAGTTTAACCTTAAAGAAAAAAGTATTAAAAACAAAAAGAGAGATTGGACGTTCAATGCTCAGTTATTAGAAGATGAAGAAGTAGTTGAACTATTTAAGTTAAAATATGCTATGTGGCAAAAACAAAAATATAATTTTTCTTCAAATAAAATGTGGTGGGAATGGATTAAAAAAGAAATTAAAAACTTTTTTATAAATATTGGTATTAAAAATGGTAGAAATAAAAGGAGAAAATATAATGAGTTAAATATTAAATTGCAAACAATGTTAAGATCAGAGAGAAAGGTTTGGAGGTGACGGAGGAAATTAATAATTTAAAGGAAGAGATTAAAAAATGGATAGAAAACAGAGGGAAGGAAATCATTTTTAATTCTAAAATAAAAGATATAGAAGAAGGTGAAAAGTGTTCGCAATATTTTTTTAAAAAGGTTTTAAGTAAAAAAGTACTTATTGATAAAATAGATGATGAAGAGAGTATAGATGGAATTTTAAAAAAAGTATATGGATTTTATAATGATTTATTTAAAGAAAGAGAAACTGATTTAAATATTGTGGATAAGATATCAGTAGATGATCAAGCGTGGGTGGATAGAGAAATTGATTTAGAAGAAATATATGCTGTGGTGACATCCCAATACACAAGTAAAATTGCGGGCAATGAAATCTTATTGGCCTACTGTTGTTCCACTGATATATCCCCATTCTCCTGAACATATATCCCCCCAAATAAATCATAAGTGCTGTAGTTGGTAAGTTCTATTTAAGCATTTTCTCATACTATGAAAGATATACGATACACATCACCACATCAATATCACCACATCAATATCCAGTCCCACCCTCCTTTTTCACGCCTTTTTTGACCACCTCTCTCTTCATTTTCTCACATGCCGTCCCCCAAAAGAATATAAACATCCTCTCCATCTTAGCCACATTTTTTTGTGTTGGTGGAAAGACCATGCAAATATACAATAAGATTGGCAGTATAACTGCCTTCACAATGAGAACCTTTCCCCCACAAGATAATTCTCTTAGTCTCTAGAAATTTAATTTGGCTGCAATCCTACTCCCTGCTTCATACCAACCTCTTCTCCTTTTTGATCGCTGTTAAAACAAACTTCCAGTATCCTGATTCCTTGTTTCTTCTGCAAATCTCCAACTTCCTTTTTTACTCCAGATTGCTTGTATCTGCTTTTGTTCCAGTTTACTTGAAAACCTGCTGCTAGACAAGAATTCCTGGCGTGCTCCTGCGCTCTCTATAACCCCTCCCTTGTGTTATTTACTAACGTATAATATATAACCTAAAACTTTTATAACTCTCCTTCCGCTTCCTGGAACCTCTTACCCCTTGATTCCTGTATCTCTCCTGAATACCTGCAATAATGGCCCTATTACACATATGAACATTACCGGCGACAATGGGCAACCCTGTCCCTGTCTCACCCCTGACCGAATCTTGATCCTCTTTCCCACCTTCTCATTTATCACTATTCTACTACAGATATCTTTGTACAATGCTTTAATTACTTTGCCGACTCCCTCCGGTACTCCCATTTCCTCCAACACCTTAAATAAAAAGTTATGTGCTACCCTGTATGGTTTTTCAAAGTCAATGTTTGTTACGATCAAACTCCCCCTCCCTTCTCCCACTTCCCATATAATATCCCTTAATAAGATTAAATTCTGCTGAACTGTTCTTTCCGGTACTGCTCACACCTGCTCCTCACTTTATATATCAATAATTTAAACCTGTTTGCTAAAATTTTTGCTAACATCTTTATCGCTATTTAACAGGGTAATTGGTCGCCAATTCTTAATGTTCCTCCTGTCTCCCTTTTTAAAGAACAAGGTGATTAACCCCTCCTTCATTGAGTCTGTCAGTTCCCCTTTTTCATAACTCCACTTTAGCTCCTGCAACAAATCCTCCTTCAGTTCTTCCCACATATAAACGTAAAACTCTATAGGTAATCCGTCACCAGTGGCAGATTAAGGACATGTGAGGCCCCTAGGCTACACTTTCCACAGGGCCCCCTTCTAGGCCAGTACATGCCATTTAAAAAAAAAAAAAGCAGACCGCCGTGTAAATATGCTAGTGGTTTAAGGCTTAGGCAATGGCACATGACGCTATCGTATTTACACAGCAATCTGATTAGGCATATCATAAAACAAGAAAGAGTACAATAGAGACCTGTTTGAATAAATGCATATCAAAAGCAACCATTGCTTTGGTAGTTTGTGTCTACTGCACTGTAACTGAGCTGAACACACAATAGCAATGAATAGACAGACATGTAAATTTAAAAAATATATAAAACAAGTTATCAATAGAATGTTTTCTTTGTGCTTTCCTGACAGAAAACTCCTTGATCAGGCTTGTGAAATCCATTTTCTGTAGGACATCACTTTCAATTGACATCAGTGCCAGGTGATTCAGCCTACTCTGTTGCATTGTTGACCTTAGTTTGTTTTTTATAAGTGACAGTTTTGAGAATGAGCGCTCACCACTTGCATTTGTTACAGGTAATGTCATGAAGAGCCGAAGAGCAATATCAACATTTGGAAAAACAGACAGCAATTTCTTCTGCCTTATTAACTGTAGGCCCCTTGCTGCTGTTGTTTTATGTCCTTGCAAAAATTCTCTCAACTGACATATTTCATTGGCAAAATCATCTTCCAAATCATCTGTATACTTTTTTTTGAAGATTAGTAGCTAGTATATGAAGATCATCAGAAGAAACAGAAGAAATGTTGTTCAAGAATCCAAATGTATGATGTATACCACAACAAGTCGATCAATTACCGCTAAGAAAACACCTGTTCTGAACCTCTCTCTCGGCCTGTCTGTATGCACTCTGTCTCTGCTGCTTCATCTGAATGTTTTTTTCTCTGCCGTCGTTTATCCACTTTATACTGTTGGGAAACTGAAGAAGAATTTTTTTTTTGCTTCTTAAAGTTGTCAAATTCTTCACGTAAACCAGCCACATAACCCTTCAATGACCTGACCAAATCAATTGCATAAATCCATTCTGGTTAAGGTCATCTGCTATGTTGTTCAATGATTCATGAATGTTGGCGTAATTCACGGTTAGTGCTTTTGGTGGCTTGTGCATGTGCTGACCATCTGGCGTCGCAAAGGGTTTTTAATGTCTGTTGTTGATATTTGGCTGTAATCCTGCTGTAATTATATGGCAATGGGCGCAAGACTTTGATAAAAAATTAAAAAGAGTTTGAACAAAATTAAAAAACTCTTCTGACTCGAAGCAACAATTCACACAATTTGCCCCAACTAAATTTAGGAAGGTATGTGCAGCACATGGTACCCATTCAACTAAAGGATTATGCTTTTTGATACGTGACTGCAGACCTTTATAAGCACCTGACATATTGGCTGCGTTGTCATAACACTGCCCAAGGCAATTTCTAATATGAATTCCCATGTCATCGAGCATTGTAAGTACTGAATGGAAAAGTGACTCTCCTGTGTGATTTAGAATTGGAAGAAATTTAAGAAAACGTTCTTCAATGCATCCGTTCTTCAATGTTGTCAAACAGGAATGGCTCTCTCTATCACCGAACAATTTACAAGCAAAACAGTAAATGTTACCTCTTGAAGGGGAATATAACAGCCAATCTCTAGAAACGCATTCCCCATTTGCTAGTTTTCGTTTGAAAAGTGTTTTAGAGAAGTACCTCTTTTGATGTTTTTGAAATCTTTCTTATGCTGCAAAATCTGCATCTTTGTTTTGACATAACTCTGGGCCCTTTTTGGTCCAGTATAACCTCAATTGTTCATCGACCCAGCACGCAGGGTCTGAGCTTTAGGAATTTGATCCTGTTGCTTCCACTCTCAGATTTGGTTTGACAGACACAACAGTCACTGCCTGGATCAGCGCATGTTGGGTTGTTGGTAGAAACAAAGGGTGTTTCAGTTGTCAGTGATACTGACAAAAGTTCATTTGTGGATACATCACCATCAGAGGACTCAGAGCAATCATTGTTGACTTGTTTTGTGATCTCTAAATAACCGCTCCTTTAGTGGTTAGCTCAAGGTCTGATTCAGAATGAGTGGATGGAGATCCAGCAGACAGAAAATACCCAGTCAATTTAGGGATGTTCCCTAAGCAGGTTCACCTGTTGCTTGTCTTTAAGCCTCTGAGCTTTTCGCTTTTGTGCCCCACTAAGGAATTTTTTTTCAGACATTTTTGACTAGAACCAACTTATAACAAAGAGCACCACAAGAATAATTAACACAAGTCTCCGTATCTGAATTTTTTTTTTTTTTGCTCAACTATATCAGGGCAGCAGCAGAGCGTCAGCGTATGTGCACGCAAACTGACACAAACAGGCACACGCACTGTGACGTACACCTGGCCAGGCAGCAAGCAGCAGGGCCCCCCCGGACTGGATGGACGGTGAATTAAAAAACATTTAAGTAAACTTTCATGGGCCTCTGCCACTAATGGGCCCCGAGGCTGTAGCCTTAGCGTTAATCTGCCTCTGTCCGTCACTCCCTGGCGTTTTCCCTCTTTGACTACCGCTGATCGCATCCCATAACTCTTGCTCACTTAACTCTTTATCTAACCCCATCCCCTCGCTCTCTTCAAATCTCTTATCTATCTCTTGCAACATATCTCTCTCTAACTCCGGATCCCTTTGCCTCTCCTTGTACAGATCTTCATAAAACTCCTCTTCACCTGTTCCTCGTCTTTTTGTTCTACTCCTCTCTCGTCTCTCACCACTGAAAAATGTTCTTTCCCTTTATATGCTTTTTTAAAGAAATATCTTGTACATTGTTCCATATTCCTAATCCCTGATTGAAAGATAATCTATTTTCCCCTTTCCACTATTTCCTTGTTAAATTCCCTCTTTACCTCTGCTATATCCTGTTCTACCTCACTCCCTCTCGCCCTTAAAGCATACAGTTTTTTTTAGCCTGCCTACTGTTATCTTATATCTTTCCCTCCTGGCCTTCTCCCTTCCCTTTTCTGAAAAAAATCTGCTGTCTTTGCTTTAACCTACTCCCACCAATCTGTAATTTTTTGAAATTGTTCCTTTCTCTTCCTCAATTCTTTATATTCTTCTCTTGTGCTACTCTCTTCTAAAAGCGTTACGTGTAGCTTCCACACCCCCCTCCCGTTTTCTCTCTGTTCACCTAACTTTATTTTACCTGTTACTAGTTTATGGTCTGAAAATACAGAATCAATTACCCCGTATTCTTCCCCTGTCACATTTTGCGATATAAGGATTTTGTCTAATCTTGATCTAACTTTTCCTGTCTTGGCCTCCCATGTATACCTACTTTTTTCCTTATCACCCACACTCTCAAAAATATCCACATAATTAAAATCCCTTATCTCTAATAGAACTTTGCTAGATGTGTCTAACTGTTTCCCTCCTCCCTCCCCCCTCCCTATCCTCTTTGGTTGTTACACAGTTAAAGTCCCCTTCAATAATTGTTGGCTTTTTCTTTTTAACTTATTAAACATTTCAGCCCTGGTCTTTACATCAGTCGGTGCATACATGTTAAACAAACGTACATTATTTCCCTGCTATCTGTAAATTAACCATTAGTAGTCGGCCCGGCTCAATAACCATATAACTATTTACTTTGACCCTATCATTTTTAATCAATACCCCTACTCCCGTGTCTCCACCTCCAGACCATATGGATTTCCCTTTTTCCCCACTCCCTTTCGGCTGGACTATTCTTAATCCCACATTCTTGTAAACAAAAGATATCACCATTTTGTGTTCCTATATGCTCCAGAATCGCCGCTCGCCTCGCATTCACCCTTAGACTTCTGACATTCAAGGAGCATATATGAACTGCCATGGTTTAAAACAAAATAGCACTATAACAGCATGACATTACTTTTTGTTAGGTTCCGACCCTTTTACAGTCTTATGCTTAAACTTATGCTCACGTGACTTCAATGTCCCTTCAACGACTGATGGCTCCGGTGACTTTTCTCCTCCGCTTTCCTCTTCTGCTCTCGGCTGCAAGTCCGCCACTGCCGCTTTCAGTTGCTCTCCTCCTCGCTGTCCTCCTGCAGCACCTCGAAGCTGTTTGCGGTATGCGAAATCCCCCCGGTCGTCTTAACTTTTTTGGGGGAAGGACGCTCTGTTGCTCCCCCTCTTCTTGTTGCTTTTATCTGGGGTACAGTCCATCTCTGTTTTGGACTCTGATTCTGTGCTGAATGACCTCCCACCCCATTTTTGGGTTTCTTTTCTAGATCAGCCTCACTGTCCTGACTCCCTTCATCGATCTGCAGCTCGCCTTCACTTGAATCCTCCTCTGATGGGAACTGGATGTCTGCTGCCTCTCTCTTCTCTGGGTTCCTCTCTTTCAGCTTGTGCTGCAGCAGTGCTGAAAAGTCCACTGGCGATCTGGCTCCCTCCTGCGCCACTTCGTCCACCTCTTCCATCCTCAATGCCGGCTCCTCTTCTTTCTCTCTCAGCTGTGGCCTCTCACTTGCGAGTAAAGTGTTATTAGCTCTGTTTACCGGCCCTGTTATAGCCTTCTCTTCTGTGGGCAGTCTTTGCAGAGATGCCCTTCTACTCCGCAGATTGGCTTTGGGCACCTTCCTGCCTCGTGACTTCCCTCTCTGCAGTTTCTGCATCTCGGGGCGTTGGGGCATTCTTCTTTAATGTGCCCAAACTGCAGGCACAGAATGCAATACTTGGGCTGCCCTGGGTAGGACAAGAAGCCTCTGTTGCCACCCAAGGAAAAGTTTGCTGGGGGGTGTTTGACTCTATTCCTCTACTCCCCTATTCCTTCTGGGTCTGGTGCCAGCGTCACCCAGAACTTAATCTTCCCGTTGAAGAAGTCATATCTGTTATGTTGCTTGACTCCTCCTCTCACCGATGTGCAGTATCTTTTCAGGAACGCCTGAACCTTATCCAGATCCGTGAACGGGTTAAACAGGTGCACAGTCACTGGCTTTTCTTTCATCTGGAAGCTTGGCACCAGCGTGATTCCTTCCATCTCTGGCAGCCTGATCACCCTTTGCCTTTCTGGTAGAAATTCAGGCAGTAGTCTTCCCTGTGGAAGGTCAGGTCATAGATCCCCCTGCCACTGGAAGTCTTGCATGCAGAATATCTTCAGGGGCTCCAGCTTCAATTTCTCCCTCAGCAGCGTCTCCACCACGAACTCGAGATTCACTCGTCGTCTGTGTTCTGGCTGAACCAGTAGGCGTACAGTATTTCTGATGCGTGACTCAAAGGCCGCCATGCCTCTGTGATCTGATCTTAGCCAAAAAGCAAAGAAGCGATAATCCGAAACATGTGCGAGCCGACGGCCCCACCCCCAGGCTGGGTGTGCCTCCACGGGGAGAGGGGCACTGTGCCCCCCCCGTCTCACAGGACACCGAAGGCCCAACCGCCGACACCACTCCCTGCCCCAGGCCCACACTAGCTGCCAGACCTGCTCTGGCCCTGGTTTGGGCCTAGTTGCGCCTCTGAGGCCTGCAGCCTCCCAGCACCGGCTCAGCACCTTCCCGGCACCCCGCATTTGCTGGCAACCCCCGCTCGTTCCTGCAACGAGGTTGACTTTGCAAGAACGCAACCCGGGACAATGGGCCGGCTGTAGCACACAGCTTAAAAGAGGTTCTATGGCACAGATAAAAAGAAAGGGGGACAAAGAACACCCTTGTTTAACCCTGACTTTAAAAATACAGGCTGAGTTTTCCATTCACGGAAATTTGGCTAAAACAGGATCTATATAAAACTTTAATACTGTTGAGAATAAAATCAGGTACCGCCATTCCTTCTAAAATCTTAAAAAGAAAAGCAGGAGATATTCTGTCAAAGGCTTTTTCAACATCTATAGATAAAATGGCTAAATTTTGGCTTCTCTCCTTGCAATACCAAATGACGTCTCTTATCACATTTAAGGATTTGGCCATATTCCTTCCAGGCACCCCACTGACCTGCTCGGAATGAATTAGTTTTCCTGCAATGGGTTTAAGCCGTATTGCAATTAATGTAGCCATAACTTTATAATCCACATTTAGGAGAGTGATAGGCCTGTAGTTTTCCTTATCACCTTTTTTAAAAATCATACAAACAATCCCCCTTCGCCTGGAGGGGGGTAAAATATTAATATTAAAAGCCTCTTTGTACAGTAAAAAAAGATCGTCTTTTAAAATATCCCAAAAGTGCAAGTAAAATGCAATGGGCAGTCCATCTTGACCAGGAGATTTACCAAATAAAAAAACTTTTAAAAACAGTTAAAAGCTCATCTGTGGTAATATCTTTAGATAAAATTTGCTGGTCTAAAAAACTTAACTTACACTCAAACTTTAAGACAATAATTTAAAACAGAGAAGTCAATTTGCTTTTCATTAAAAAGGAGTTGATAAAAATTGAAGGTTAGATTTAAAATATCATTCATATCAGTTTTGCCATTTAGGGACATAATACAATCTTTCTTATCCATAACCTTCTTAAAGAAAAATTGTGAACATTTCTCACCTTCTGCTGTGCATGTGAGTTAAAAATGATTTATTTTCCTTTTTGTTCAATTGACTTCTTAATTTCGGCTTTCAGGGATAAAATATCATCTTCTACATCAATTCCAACATCCTTAAGTTTAAAAAGAGCTTGTAAACGTACATTATAGACATATAAAACCATTGTTTTTTTCTTTTTTGCAACAATTTTCCCAGCTTTAGTAAAAAAACTCTTTAATTTTAGGCTTAGTGCCCTCCCACCAAAGTAGCATTGAGTGGGAGTGGGATTTCGTACATTTTGCCAACTTTGGTAGGTCCGTCCAAAACTTTCACATATTTGAGGGTCACCCAGCAATTGTACGTTTAGTCTCCACAGACCTCCATTAACCCTGTTGTCCCCAGAGAATTTAAAACAAGCAGTTAAAACCTGGTGATCAGAAAACATATTGCTTAAAAGATCACATTTAAAAGGGTTAAAAGCCTCAGAACAAAATATAAAATCAATTCTGGACCCTCCTGTTAGACCATGTAAAACCAGGGTTAGTAAAACACATTTTAAAAGCATCTTTTAACTTAAGATCGTCAGTAAAATTTTGCAATAAATAAGTTCTGTCTTTTCTGTTTGGGTCACCTCCTTGATGTTTTTTGCCGGTAAAAACACAATGCTTCTGCCCTCTCCTGTTTGTCAGGAGAGGCATAAACATTAAAAACACGCATAAAAAGACCCTTATAAAACATGTGAATTAAAACTGCTCGTCCGGGCATAGTCTCTGTCACGCTTTGCAGCGAGAAGTGTGGGCCCCGAAAGTTCACAATGTCCATATCTGAGTCCAGGCTGCTCTCGCAACCGGGAGCTTCCTCGCACTGTGCTCAGATCCCACCGCCAGTGTGCTGTCTTACCAGGGGCAGGGCCTACCATAGCCAATGCAGGCACCGGTCCCTAATCCGCTACTGACCTTCTACGTGAGCTCAGGGCTTTCATGGAAGGCTCCGCCGCAGGCAACCCGGCAGAAACCTCCGGTCCTACAGAGCTCCTTCTCGCAAGTACGGTGTTTGATTTTAACGGTGTCCTACGTACCGTCAGTATGGACGGCTCACCCGACTCTCCCGAGGTTGTCTTGGCTAAGTCAGTAACCGCTACTGACTTTTGCTCAGACCCCGGCTTAGGCTTTGTCCGCCCAGCCCCTACTCCCTTTATTTCAGCCTTACTGGGGCAATCTTTGTATATTTGGCCCTCCTGCCCACACATATTACAAACTTTTTGAAGCTTACCGCTGCAGCGGTATGGCCCGGTTGACCGCACCTATAACACCGGACCATTTTAGCTTCTTTGCATGACTCGCTCGTGTGCCCAAAACGAAAGCAGTTGCAGCAGTATAGAGGCATACCGGAATAAAAAAGGTAGCCTCTGTTGCTGCCAATAGCAAAATTTGACGGGGGATGCATGAAGCCACCCACTCCGTCAGGGTCTCTCTGAAATTTAACAAAAAAAATTCCTTTTGCAGTTCCAGTGCCCTCGGTACAATACCGCTTAAGGTACGTAGTGATGTCAGCAGTAAGTACGTGCAGGTTGAACATATGGATGACCAGCGGGACATCGTCCAACCCGTACAAAAGGAAAAATTTTAGGCCATCCAGCCTTTCCTCTCTCAACTCTTTATTCGATAAAACTGTGTAGATGTTCTCGCAGGCAGACAAGGAGGTAAAGGTGACCGCCATCCAGCCTTTCCTCTCTCAACTCTTTATTCGATAAAACTGTGTAGATGTTCTCGCAGGCAGACAAGGAGGTAAAGGTGACCGTGTACACTCCTCGTCTCCCTTGGTCTTGGAGGCACAGGATCTCGTCGGTCCTCAGGCTATATTATGCACTACCCGGTCATAGACCTTTTCAAAGTCTATAGCTAAGACAGCTACTGATTGCTTTCTCTCTTTACAGTACCACAGTATATCACGCAATAACATGAGACTTTCCATGATTCTCCTCTCTGGGGCAGCACAGACTTGTTCTTCTTCCACCATACTGCTGATAACCTTCTTAATTCTATTTGCTATAATTTTTGCTATAAGTTTGTAATCTGAGTTCAACAGTGATATTGGCCTCCAGTTTTTTAAGTTTTTAACATCCCCTTTTTTGTACAACAAAACAATAATTTCACTCATAGATTCAGACAATCTTTCATTTTTTAACACTTCCTTACATACTTCAAAAACATAGTCCCCCAATATATCCCCAAAAACACAATAAAAATCAACAGGTAATCCATCACTCCCCGGTGTTTTACCCTTTCTCGTGCTTTTAATACATTCAACTTCTTTTTTTTCTATATCTTTATCTAATAAAGCTTTATCCTCTGAATCCAAAATATAACCGAGTTTCTCAAGAACATCATTTTCCATACCTCTATCTCTTTCTTTTTCGGGAAAATAAATTTTTATAAAATTTCAATACCTCTTCTAAGATACCTTCATTCCCTTTAACTTCTTGTCCCTCTTCGCCAATAACGTCATTTCACACTTTCCACTAAACACCTTTTTAAAGAAAAATTTTGTTCACTTCTCATCTTTTTCCTTTATCGCTGATTTAGCCTGAAAGACTATTTATCTTCCTAAATCTTCCATATATTTTCTAATCGATCCCCTTGCTTCTTCTAATTCTACGCTCACATTCTACGCGAGAGCAAACATTGCCCTTATCGCTAAAATAAGTAAACCCAAAATCTTTCCCAACATCTGTTGACCTTTAAGTTTGCACTATATCTAAAAGTTCTCTAGACGAGCTATCTACAGGTAACTTGCTTTCAGTACCAGTTCGATCTCCCGCTGATAATATGCAATTATAATCTCCCATAACTACAGTAGGGATCTTCCCAACCAAATATAACTTAAATTTACCAAATAAAGATAATCTTTCTTGCCTATTATTTGCCGCATAGACATTTAACATTTTTCATAACACCCCATTATATTCAAAAATAACCATTACACACTGGCCAGGAACCACATGAACTATCTTTTTGACATTAAATTTGTTCCCTTTAAATAAAATTCCTATACCTGTATTATTTTTGTTGCATACAGACCATACGGCAGGACCATGTTCCCATTTTGCCATTCTTGGTACTTTCAGCAGGTTGCATTCCTGTAAACAAATTATATCAGCATTGTTGAAAGACAAAAACTTAAATACAGCAACACTTCTGTAAGGAGACCGAATACTCCTTACATTTAAAGAAGACATTTTTAAAGGCATTTACATTAATGCAAAGAAATAAAACAAACACATCATGTTTTCTTTTTTTCAGGCTGTTTCATTCCCCTCACCCTTCCTCTGTTACTTTGGGAAGAAACCTCACTCCTCACCCCCTTCATTCCAGACACAGAGTCCTCCCCCTGAATAGCAGCGCTCCCCAGCTTGGATTTTTTGGGTTTTTTCTTTTCTTTTACTTCAAAACCCATAACGTCCTGTAAGTTCTGGACCGAGTCATTGCTGACAAAAGAATGTACTGATGATGAGTCCACAACTGAGTCAGACCCACTAGGAAATTCACCAATATCCACAGATTGTGAGAGAGGCATTTACAGGTTCACTATGAAATTCACCAATTTCCTCATATGGTGCGACAGTTACATCCTCACCAGGGTCAGATGATGAAAGGGAGGCAGTATCACCACCGTCAAAATCCCCTTTTCTTTTCAGAGATCCTTTACTTTGATCCATTTTTTCGAATCCATCCTCTCCTTTCCCTAAGGTTTCTTTGTCCTCACCTTCCGCCAACAGAGTTTCAGGGACATCCTCACACACATGATGGATATCCTCTCCACCCCGATCACCATACCTGGCTCCGGAGTTGGAATAGGGGCCGAATCCACCAAGTCCCCCTGATGGAGCTCCGTCACAACAGTCACCTTTTGGGGAGCAGGACCCCCTCTCACTTCATCCGCATAAGTCGGTTCCGTATTTAACTTGGCCCAACATTGTTTTGCTAAGTGATCATCCAGCCCCTCACAGATGGCATTTTTTCCCATAGACACATTCTGCAGTCTTATGACCCGGCTTGAAACAGTTCCTGCACACTGGGCCAACTTTGCAAACATCTTTCAATTTCTGCAAAATACAGGTTGACCCGGATAGAACAGGTAACCCCTGTTGCTGCCTATGGAAAAAGCCTGAGGTGGATGCTTTGTTCCTCCAATTCCATCTTTTTCAGGAGCAAATTTGACCCAGTACCTTCGTTGACCATTGAAGGTCCCCAAAATATTTTTGAGTGTTACACCCACAGAGACAAAGTCACAATAGCGATTGAGAAAAGTTCTAATCTCAGTCTCATCCACAAAAGGGTTGTACATATGGAGAGTAAGAGGTATCCTCTGCTCTGTCTCATTCAGCATGAAAACAATACCTTGCAAATTGGGGTCACCTTCCTTTTCTTGTTTGCGTGCAAGCAAGGTCTGTACATCCTCCTGGGTTTAAACGAAACGTCAAAGTATCCACTCTGGGGAAAATTCTGGACATAAAACAAGGATTTGTGTGGCAAGCTGAGTACACCTTCAATAACCTTCTTCTGAACATGGTAGAGTCCCCACGTTCCTTTTTTCTCTTCTGGAATAAACACCCGCACGGTCCGCGGTGCATCAGGCGCTGTGCGCACTGACATCCTCCTCCAAAAACTATCGCCTTCTTCCTGCTTTATTGGAGAGCCCTCCGCCCTATAGCAGCATCTGGGTGAAGTCCCTAAAAGGGGCGATCCCACAAGGCCGAGTAGAGGGGTTCCGTAGGCACCTTAGGAAAACAACAAAGTGCGGACACTTGATCTTAGCCAAAAGGCCGGAAGCAATAACCCGAAACGCGAACAAGCAGACGGCCCCAGGTTGGGCGCGCCTCCATGAGGAGAGGGGCACTGTGCCCCCCTTTCACAGGACACCGAAGGCCCCAGCCGCCACACCGCCGACACCACTCCCAGGCCCGCTCTGCTGGTATAGCCGCTCTGCTGCCACCTCACTGTAAAAGTGTCTATTTTTCTTTGGGCAGTCTTTACACACATGGCCTTCCTGACCACACATATCACACCTGCCTGGGTTAGGACACCGTCCGACTTCATGCCCACTCTCCCCACAGTTCCTGCAACAAAGTTGGTTTACACACTCGTGCTTCGTGTGCCCAAATTTTAGGCATAATCTGCAGTAAGCAGGCTGTCCAGGATAATAAAGAAATCCCTTGTTCCCTCCAATTGAGAAATTAGCTGGAGGGTGTTGCACCCCCCCCCCCAATTCCTTCAGGGTCAACTTTCAGCCGCACCCAAAACTTGTACTTTCCGTTGAAGTAGTCAAAACGGTTAAATGCCTTGTGCCTCCTCTTACAGTTGAACAATACCTTTTAAGAAAGGCAACCACTTCATGATAGTCCGCAAAGGGGTTAAACATGTGCAACAAAAGGGGTTTCTCCTCCATTTGGAAGCTTGGAACAAGCAATATTCCTTCCATTTCTGGAGTGTCCAAAAAAAGTCTTTCCTTTTTTAAAGAATTGAAAACACTCACTTCTGCAAAGACGGTCACATCATATATTCCTTGCCACTGAAAATCCTGTAGGCAGAATACTTTCGTCTGGTTTACTCCAAACAGTCCATGCAGCAATTTCTCCACAAATCCAAATCCACTCTCTTGCGTTGCGCCGGCTCTACCAGGAAACGAACGGTATTCTTGATGCGTGCCTCAAATGCCGCCATCATCGAATTGGTCACTCTTGATCGCAGCCAAAAGGCCGAGAAGCAATAATCCAAAACGAGCGCGAGGTACTGCAATACCAGGTCGATGCATGGAGTGGACAGAACAAGCTCTTTTTCCATCTCCCTGTTCCAAAAATCCATTTAATATATGGTCCCCAGATTGGGGACATATCAGATATTAAACTGATTAGAACAGATTTTTTTTTTAATTCTTTTATTGAAATTTCATAAAACAAAAAAAATCGTGTTTTTATTTCACATATAAATAATATTTTTCCTTTTTTTACATTCAAAATACATTTGTCATAGGAAAATTAACACATCAATTTATACATCAATTGAAGTATACAAAATAGATCATTTTCAAAAAGCACTTACGTATTACGTAAACCACTCTTTCCATTTTTTTAAATTTCCATATACCTTCAGCATTTGTTACACCCATTTTCTTAATTTCAATTAAACCATATGCATAAAACCGTCCCCGAATCATACCTACACATTGTTTTTCCGTCAATTCTTCTTTTTTAAAGATTAGTATGTTCCTAACATCCCATAGGGTTTCCTTAACACAATTTACTAAGAGCCACAAAAGTCTCGATTTTCCCTTCTCAATATTCATGAAACTGAACATCATCATATTAAAGGTTAACAATTGCACTCCTGTCAAACCCTTAACAAAAAGGCCAAGATTTCTCCATACCTCCTTTGTGTATTCACAGTCCCAGTACAGATGTACAAGATTTTCCCCTCTTTGTGCATTTCTCCCTTGGGCATACCTCACTATCTACTAATTTCCTCTGAAACTCCCGGGTTGGGAGGCAGCCATGTACAGACATCCATGCAACATCTTTTTGTCGGTTGATTAACTCTTTGTTGTTAACATTTTTCCACACAACCTTACTTTCTCTTTCTGTCAGACCTCCTACATTTTCCATTTCTTCTCTATCCACTAGGATAAAAAAATTCAGTTTTCTTTTTAATTTTCTGGTGCACACCCTCCCAACTTTCTCTCCCATACAAGTCATTACCAAACTTGACCTCTAATATCTCAATTGCCTCTTTACTCACATTCCAGCCACACAATTCACTCTCTCTCCACTCCCCAAATATTTTGCACACACTTTTCTTCATGTTCACACTAAACCTGTCAACAGTTTTGTCCTCCTTAATCCTGCTTGTGTCCTACATAATACTGTTATATCATCCATGTAGCCCATTACTTTCAGGCTTCTTCCTCCACTGCCAGGCACTTCCACCCCTTGTACCACTTTGTCCTTTTCTAACATGCGCACCATTGGCTTAATCACACACACAAACAACACAGGGGAAAAGGACACCCCTGCCTCACTCCAGACTTTATCCACACATCCTCAGTCAGTAAACCATTCACCAATATTCTAATTACAATCCCAGCATATAAGCAACTTATCCATCCTAACATTTTCTCTGGAATCCCCATTTTTCCTAAAACTTTAAACATAAAGCTATGCACCACTTTCTCATATGCTTTTTTTCGAAATCAATTGCCAAAACTGCTACTGCTTGCTTCCTCACACCACTGTACCATATTGCATCTCTCAAACATACCAAACTCTCCGCAATTTGTCTTTCAGGAACCGCACATATTTGCTCTTCCCCCACCATTTTATCTATTATCCACTTTATTCTATTTGCTATTACCTTCGCAATCAACTTGTAGTCTGTGTTTAACAGGGAGATCGGTCTACAGTTTTTTAGATATTTTCTGTCTCCTTTCTTAAACAATAACACTATTATGCTCTCTTTCATTGATTGCGATAGACAATTTGTCTCCAACACCTCCATACAAACCTCATACACACAACTCCCCACGACGTCCCAAAACTGGCAATAAAATTCTATCCATCGCTTCCAGGAGTCTTCCCCTTTTTCATACATTCCTCCAGTTCCTCTTTTGTCAGACCCTCACTCAAAGCTTCCCTATCTTCTGCATCTAAACAATTCTCTATCATTTCTATAGTGTATTTTTCTAAGTTTATCTCTCTTTTTTTCCTCTGTAAACAGTTTACTATAAAAATTCCACACCTCATGCTGCACTTCCTCACTCTCATTTACCTCCACACCATCTTCATTCAACACAATAACCATGTCCTTTTTCCCACCAAACACCATTTTAAAGAAAAACTTTGTGCATTTCTCATCTTTTTCTCTTACCACAGACTTTGCCTGCACTACTATTTTCCTTCCCAAAACTTCTAAAAACTCTCTCACTTTTTCTCTTGCCTCTTCCATTTCACTTCTCACATCTTCTCCATCCCTTAAATTCTCTAAATATTCCAGTCTCACTTGCCATCTCTCATACTGCTCTCTTTCTCTCTTCACCTTCTCACATCCTTTCCTGATAAAGAATCTTTTTGTTTCAGTTTTTACCCACTCCCACCATTCAGCCTTACTGCCAAAGTCAGTCACTCTCTTTTTCCACTTTTCAAACGTAACCACATACTCACCTGTAATTATATCATCCTCCAATAATTCCAAATTCAGTTTCCACACTCCCTTTCCATGCTTTATAGTTGTTTCCACACTCACCGTACATTTTATGGCTCTGTGGTCTGTAAACAGTTCTCTTTTTAAGGAAAAATCATTACAGTCAATATTATTTGAAATAAAACAAGTCTATTCTGGAGCATACTTTCCCATTATCACTGAAAAAAGTAAATCCATTTTCCACTCCTGTATCTTTTAACCCAAAGGTTTGTATAATGTCTAACAGTCCCTTGCTAGACACATCCATCCCACCTTCCCCAGTCCCATCACTTAACCTATCTTTTACATTGATAACACAATTAAAGTCCCCTGTCAGCAGAGTAGGCTCCCTTCCTCCTAAAAATAATTTTAACTTTTGAAACAACTCTAGCCTTTGCTGTTAGTAGGGGCATAAACATTAAATAACTTAAAGGTTACTCCACCTGTTTCAAAATAAACCAAGAGCGCTCTTCCTTGCACCACATGCTTTAGTTACCTTGAAATGGTTCCCCTTAAACAATATACCCACACCACCATTCCTTTCCCTACTTGTTGACCACACTGATGGCTCAAAATGCCAATCCCCCTTTTTTGGAGATTCCGTTATGCAGCATTCCTGCAAACAAAAAATATTATTGCTGTATGCAGACAACAACTTAAAAAATGCTGCTCAGCGTACTGCAGAGTGAATGCTTCTTACATTTAATGATAACACACTATAAGTCATTTTAAAAGTAAAAGAAACATTTTTTCACATCATTACATTCATCCTTCCTTCCCTCTGTCTTCCCCCTTCCTCTTGCTCTCCCCTTTTTCTCGGGAGGTGCACCTTTTACACCTCTCATTTGAGACTGTTCTCCTCCCTTGGGAGGAGCATCAGTAGTGGGCACATCCTTTACTTTGACCCTTCTGACTTTTTTTTGCCTGTACTTGAGTCTTTTGGGACATATCCGGGCCACAAGAAGAGTCTGAGTCAATAGCCCCAGAGTCTGCCCATGAGGTGCCTACACGGCTGTCAAACTCCTCAATGTTTTTACTTGGTGACAGGGAAGACTCACCCTCCTCTTCCCCTTTCCTTTTTAGGGTCTTTAAGCTCATGTCCATATTCTCCTCCTCTGCCATCACCTTCTTGTCCTCCCCTTCAGCGAGAAAGAGGTCTGGCACAATGTCCTCCACCAATCCAAGAGGTACTAGTCCAGGGGTCTCAGTGTCAGAGGCAACCTCAGACTGCAAATCTCCTCCCCTTCCTCCATGTCAGCAAGGTCAGCCAAAGAAATAAATGCATGTGCCCCTGCAATTTCAGGTACACCCTTTTTTGCCATGTCAGCATATGTGGGCTTAGGCCTTTCCACAGTAGGACACTGCCTAGCCCTGTGTTCCACCGCACCGCAGATGTGGTAAAATTAAACATGAAATCCAATTTATATTTTTTATTAAAGCATTCATAGCTGTTGTAAACTCATTTAGAAATCTCAGCTGTCAATCAAATATTGTCTGCCCCGCCTCTATGCCTAGGCATAGAGGCGGGGCAGGCAATTACTTTCACTTTCCATTCAGCACTTCCTACATGTCACTGCTCTCCCCACGTTCCCCCGTTCTCTTCAACATTTAATTGTGTAACCAGGGCATGGGGATGGACATCAGGTCCCCCATTCTGGTGCACAAACAAGATTCTGAGATGATACAAGACATGTCTTAATAACAGTGTCCACAAAATGGCTCCTGCCTGCTTGCTATAATTATGAATTCCCAGACTGAAGGAAACCAGATTCAAATAATTTATACAGTGTAATTAAAGTTCATTTTGCTTGACTAATGTGATAAAATAAGATTTTGAATATTTTTTTTTGGTGACGGGTCCACTTTAAAGGTCACAAGGACATTGTTACGTTCTCTCCATATGAGACATACTCACAGTACTTGCGAAGAGAGGCCCTTATTTCCTCCTAAATACTCAATAATTTCTCCAAGGCATGCTAATAAGTAAAAAAAAATATGCTTTATTTACATCAATAGTTAAAAACATGAGAAATATCCCCTCTAACGCCTGACGCGTTTCATGCTTACCCAGCACTTAGTCATAGGCAGAATCCAACTAGTCTATTTTGCTCTGTTCCTTAAGTACTAGCACATGTAGTCCCTCCCCTTAATAAAACCAACCACAACCATGTGTTACAATTGCCATATATCATCCAATGGACTACTGGCTTTGTTCAGATACAATGATCTATGTGTTAGATAATCCATGTTACAGGGCATGTACAAAAATATAATTATACAATAAAAAATAATCATATACATGTAATTAAATATAACAAGTCACATCAAATATGTAATTGAGGCCTAGTGGCAATCTGGTTTGTAGGTGAAAGATCCAATAAACCTCTCTTTTCTTTAATTTCATCAGGAGGTCTCCCCCTCTAATGCTTAATTTGCTCTATTCCTTGTATGGAAAAATACTATAAATTACTGTTATTACATTCCTGGAAGTGTCTAGTGACATTGGTTTTGCTGCTTAGTTTAATGTTACTCACTTGATTGATATGTTCCCTGATACGTTCTTTCAATGATCTAATAGTTCAACCCACGTATTGTTTACCACACTTCTGTGCTGGCTGGCTGTAGCGGTGAGGTGTCATCAGGATCTTGGGGCTTGATGGTTTCCGCTTTCCCCAATGCTACTTGAAGGAGCTGATCAACCATCTGCGCCATTGATTCAGCTTTTGCTTCTGACTCCTCGTCTCCTTCCGAGCCTGTTTCCAACAGCTCTATCCCCTCTAGCTCTACTTCCAGCATCTCGGATTCTGTCAGCTCAGCTTCCGCCAGCTCTGTGTTAACCTTCTTCCTCTCCTGGGAGTCTGTTGCTGGGCTCTCCTCTAGCTTCCTCTTCGCTGCACCTGTAGGGGGAGAGAGGGGGTGGGCAGGGAGGGGAAGTCCCCCTGGGATAGACCTGCTGCCACTGGAGGGGGGGTTAATGTGGCTGCAGGGGGACGAGTGGGGGTGGTGGGGGCTGGGAGAGGGGTGGGAGGGCGCTGGGGAGGAGGAGAGGCTGGGGTAGCTGGGGGTTTGGCTGCCACAGTGGGGAGAGGGGGGGGTTTGTCTTACCAGTCCTAGGTCTTGAAGGTTTTCCCGGGGCTTCCTTCACTGCTGCCGCATAGGATCTCTCTCTCTGTGGGCAGTCTCTGTAGACGTGCGATGCCAGTCCACAGAGGTTGCAGGTCTTCTTCCTGGGGCAATCCTTGGTTTCATGCCCCACTGCCCGGCAGATCATGCAGGCCGTTGACTTGCAGTCTTTCCCCTGGTGTCCCATTTCTCCGCATTTCCTGCAGGTCTGCGGCAGGTCCGGGTAGTAAATGATGCCTGGGGAGTTGCCGAGGGAGAAACTCTGGGGCAGGTGTCGGAGGCCGTCGGGTGAGCTGTCTTCCTTCTGGAGTTTCACCAGGATGGACCACTTGCCACACCAGAACCCGTTGGGGTCCAGGATACTGGCAGGGTCTTTCAGGACGGTACAGAAGCGGCTGAGGAAGGTGGAGATGTCCTTTGGTGGTGTGTGCGGGTTCCGCATTGAGACCGTCACCCGCCTTTCCTCCCTTTGAATAGGCAGTTGCCCACAAAGCGAGAGAAAGGGGATTCGGGGCTTGCCGCCTTTACCCTCTACCAGTATCTCCTGCAGATCGCCATGGAGGCAAAGGTAATGTAAAAGAGCCCAACTGATGAAGCTCTGGATGCTCAGGGTCTCGGACGGAGTGAAACCCTGCTCCAGGACCATCTTCTTCCCGAACACTTCAGAGGTCAGGTCCGGAGTCCTGCCCTCCACCTCCTTCAGTTTTAGCACCACAGTCTGCCTCATCCAAGGCTTCAGATTGGGGGAGGCAGGACTGGGGCCGCAGCATCAGGGCTGGTGGAGGCACCAGTGGTCCGGGTGCTGCTGGTCGGAGGGATCCTGGTCTTCGGGGCTCCCTTCCAGCTTGGGGCGATGTCCTTCGCTTTCTTCATCTTCCTTGCCTTGCCTGCCATCTTCATCCTAGGGGAGTAAGGGTGCCCAGAGGAGAGAAGGAGCAAAAAAAAGCAGAGAAAAAGAGAAGGAGAGGTGGAAAAAGAAGGGAGAAGGAGAGAGTGGAAAGCAGAAAAGAGAAGTTAGCGGGGTTATGCAAATTACTCCAAGGGTTGTCCTTCAGGAGCGAGTTTTGACCCCGAGGGTCGTCCTTCCGGAGCGAGTTATGACCTCAAGGGTCGTCCTTCAGGAGTGATCGTGTAAGCTCTCACTACCGGCTTTTACCCTTGGCTTCGGGTTCCGACCGGAGTGGTTGATCGTTCTCGTTGCCAGGAACTATAGCCCTTAAAAGGACAAAGTCTCAAGGCACCTAATGACAGATACTGGTGTTTCCCAAAAGGTACTACACTTGATCTTAGCCAAAAGGCCGAGAAGCGATAATCCGAAATGCGCGCGAGCCGACGGCCCCACCCCCAGGCTTGGCGCGCCTCCACAGGGTCCTTCTCGTTCTCCCTCCCCTCCTTTGGTTCTGCTTTTTGAAACTGAGTAAGAGAGGTGCACCGGTCCTGGAGGTACTGCAATACCAGGTTGATGCGTGGAGTGGACAGAGCAAGCTCTTTTTCCCTCTCCCTGTTCCAAAAATCCATTTAATATATGGTCCCCAGATAGGGGAAGTATCAGATATTAAACTGATAAGAACAGATTTTTTTTTTTTTATTAAAACAGATATATCAAATGTGTTACAGAAAGGAAAAATCAAAAAATAATTATATTTAAGTCACACAAATAGCTTGTCAAAACTTTAGACTTTCATAAAGCATGTTAACTGCCCCTCCCCTCATATCCCAACAATTTCTTCCACTTCAGCGTTTTCCAAATGCTTCAGCATCTATTTCACCCCTCCTCTTTATTTCACTGGTAGAATGTGTATAACTTTGCCACAATCATATCAACAGCTTTTCTCACTGGTATGTCTTCATTTTTAAAGAGTTCCAGGTTTCTACAGTTCCACAACACTTGTTTAATGCAAGCGGTCAGTGTCCACAATAAAGCCGTTTGCTGTTTATTCAGGGTTGTCATGCCGTATAGTGCTATCATACATGTTAACATTTGTATCCCAGAAATCTCCTTTATTAACCCTTCGCATTTTTTCCACACCTTTCTTGCGAATCCACATTTCCACAAAACATGTCTTGTTGATTCCAAATTCCCACATCCCTCCTTCGGGCAGATATCTGTTACACTTAAACGTCTTTTCTTTTGGAACACTCTTGTAGGTAAAACTTGTAGCAGCCCCAGCCAGACAATCTCTTTTTGTTTACCTTGGATTTGGGCTTGTTTTAAACTTTTCCAAACTGTTTGTGTTTGTGCATGATTTAAGCCCTCTATTAGGCCCATTTCTGCCCTGTCTTTAATCGCTCTTACCAGTTTTCTCCTGTCTTGCTGGATCTCTGTCGGCTCTTCAGATATCTTGTACTTCTTTGCTTTTTTCTCTATGTACAAGTAAAACTGCGGGCAGTGAAACCTTATGGGCCTATTGTTGTCCCACTGATACAACCCCATTCTCCGAAACATGTATCCCCCCAAATAAATCATGAGAGCAGCAGTTGGTAAGTTCTTTTTAAGCATTTTTTGACACCATGAAAAATATATGACACACATAACCACTTCGATGTCTGGAAAATCCAACCCTCCTATTTCACATCTTTTCTTGACCACCTCTCTCTTCATTTTTTCGTACGCCGTCCCCCAAAAGAATATGAACAACATCCTCTCCATCTTAGCTACGTTTTTTTGTGTTGGCGGAAAGACCATGCAAATGTAAATTAGGATGGGCAGTATAACCGCTTTCACGATAAGAACCTTTCCCCTAAAAGATAATTCCCTCAGTCTCCAGAAATTTAATTTAGCTGCAATCCTACTCCCTGCTTCATCCCAACTTTCTTTCCCTTTCAGATCATTGTTAAAATAAATTCCCAGAATCTTGAGTCCTGCAAATCCCTAACAACCATTTCCTTTTTTACTCCAAATTGTTTGTACCTGCTTTTATTCCAGTTTACTTGAAACCCTGCTGCTAAACAAAAATTACTGACATGATCCTGTGCTCTCTGTAATCCCTCTCTGTTGATATTTACTAACATTACATCATCCATATAGCCCAAAACCTTTATTACCCTTCCCCCACTTCCTGGTACCTCATATCCTTTGATTCTTGTATCCCTTCTGATAACCTGCATTAATGGCTCTATTACACATATAAACATTATCGGCGACAATGGGCAACCCTGTCTCACCCCTGACCTAATCTTAATTCTCTTTCCCACTTTCCCATTTATCACTATTCTGCTATAGATATCCTTGTACAATGCTTTTATTACTTTGCCTACTCCCTCCGGTACTCCCATTTCCTCCAAAACCTTGAATAAAAAGTCATGTGCTACTCTATCATATGCTTTTTCAAAATCAATGTTCGTTACAATCAAACTCCCCCTCCCTTCTCCCCCCTCCCATATAACATCCCGTAATAAGATTAAGTTCTGCTGAACCGTTCTTTCCGGCACTGCACATACCTGTTCCTCTCCTATCACTTTATCTATCACTAATTTAAACCTATTTGTTAAAATTTTAGCTAATATCTTATAATCGCTATTTAACAAAGTAATTGGGCGCCAATTCTTAATGTCCCTCCTGTCTCCCTTTTTAAAGATCAAGGTGATTAACCCCTCCTTCATTGAGTCTATCAGTTCCCCTGTTTCATAACACCACTTTAGCATCTGCAACAAATCCTCTTTCAGTTCTTCCCACATACAAGCGTAAAACTCTATAGGTAACCCGTCACTCCCTGGCATTTTCCCTCTTTGACTACTACTGATCGCATCCCACAATTCTTGCTCACTCAACTCCTTATCCAATCCCATTCCATCACTGTCTTCAAATCTCTTATCTATCTTCTGCAACATATCCTTCTCTAACTCCTGATCCCTCTGCCTTTCCTTATACAGATCTTCATAAAACCCTTCTATCACCCTCTTCACCTGTTCTCCATCTTTTTGTTCTACTCCTCTCTCGTCTCTCACCACTGAAAAATTTTCTTTCCCTTTATATGCCTTTTTAAAGAAATATCTCGTACATTTTTCACCCTGTTCCAAATTCCTAATCCTCGATTGAAAGATAATTTTCTTGCCCCTTTCCACTATTTCCTTATTAAGTCCCCCTTTAACCTCTGCTATATCCCACTCCACCGCACTCCCTCTAGCCCTTAAAGTATACAAATTTTTAAGCCTGCCTACCGTTATCTTTCTCTTTCCCGTTTGGCCTTCTCCCTTCCCTTTTTCTGAAAAAATTCTGCTGTCTTTGCTTTAATCCACTCCCACCAATCTGTAATTTTTCTAAAACGTTCCTTTCTCTTCCTCCACTCTCTATAGGCCTTAGCATATTCTTCCCTTGTGCTACTCTCTTCTAAAAGCGTTAAATTTAGTTTCCATACCCCCCTTCTGTTTCCTCTCTCTTCCCCTAACTTAATTTTCCCTATTACTAGCTTATGGTCTGAAAAAACAGAATCAATTACCCTAAATTCTTCCCCTGTCACATTTTGCGATATAAGGATTTTGTCTAATCTTGATCTAACTTTTCCTGTCTCTGCCAACCATGTATACCTACTTTTCTCCTTATCACCCACACTCTCAAACAGATCCACATAATTAAAATCCCTTATCAACTCTAATAGAACTTTGCTAGATGAGTCTAACTGTTTCTCTCCTCCTCCCTCCCTATCCTCTTTGGTTGTTACACAGTTAAAGTCCCCTATAACAATTGTGGGCTCTTTCCCTGGCAAAAAGACTTTTAACTTATTAAACATTTCAACCCTGCCCTTTACATCAGACAGTGCATATATGTTAAACAACCGTACATTTTTCCCGGCTATCATTAAGTTAACCATTAGTAGTCTGCCCGGCTCAATAACCATATAACTATTAACTTTAACTCTATCATTTTTAATCAAAACCCCTACCCCCGAGTTACGATTATCTCCACCTCCAGACCATATGGATTTCCCTTTGTCCCACTCCCGTTCAACTGGACTATTCCTATTCCCACATTCTTGTAAACAAAAGATATCACAATTTTGTGTTCCTATATGCTCCAGGATCGCCGCCCGCCTTGCATTTGCCCTGATACTTCTGACATTCAAGGAGCATATATGAACTGCCATGGATTAAAATAAGATAGCACTATAACGGCATAACATTACTGTCTCTTATGTCCCGACCCTTTCACAGTCTTTTGTTTAAACTTATGCTCACGTGACGGCAATGTCCCTCCTCTGCTCTCTCCTGCAAATCCGCCACTGCCGCCTTCAGGTGCTCTAGGCCCTTCTCGACTTGCTCCACCTCTGGTCAGGTGATCACCTATTTCTGGTCAGGTGATCTCTGAGGCAGCACAGATAGAGTCACAAAATGGTGGCTCAAGGCAAGAGATGTAAAAGGGCAATATTTATGTAAATATATATTCCAGTTTGGTAAGATTCTTTAATATGTCATTCAATTTGATATAAACTATCTGTTGCTTAAAGGAGAAGGAAAGCTACTGAGGCATTTTATTGCGAATAGATTAGCTGCAATAGTGCAAGCTAGAATGCTATATTTATTCTGTAGAATGTTTTACCATACCTGAGTAAAAAGCTCTAGAAACTCTCTGTTTGTTTAGGATAGGAGCTTCAGTATTAACATGGTGTGACATCACTTCCTGTCTGAGTCTCTCCCTGCTCTGGGCTCAGATTACAGCAGAGAAGGAAGGGGGAGGGGAAGAGTAGCAAACTGAGCATGCTCTTGCCCAGGGCAATGAGGTTTAAGCTGAAGGTAGGAAGTCTGATACAGAAGCCCATGAGTACACAATAGAAGGAAAGAAATGCAATGTTTCTTTTGACAGAGGACTCAGAGTAGCACTACTTTGGGGGTTTACTGGTATATTTAGATGGACCTTTCTGATAAGGCTTACTTAGTTTTAACCTTTCCTTCTCCTTTAAGTATTCATTTTGGGGGTATAGTTTTCCTTTAACTGGAGTAAAGTCCATTTCTGTATCGGACTCTGAGTCAGTGCTGACCTCCCACCCCATTTTTGGGGTTGTTTCTAGATCAGCCTCACTGACCTGACTTCCTTCATCAATCAGCAGTTCGCCTTCACTGGAATCCTCTGATGGCAAATGAACATCTGCTGCCTCTTTCCCTTCTGCAGATTCCTCTCTTTCGGGTTTTGCTGGTGGCGGTGCTGAAAAGTCCACTGGTGATCTGTTTCCCGCCTGCACCTCTTCGTCCACCTCGTCCATCCTCGATGACGGCTCCTTCTCCTCCACTCTCCTTCTTCTTCCCTCAGCTGTGGCCTCTCATTTGCGAGAAAAGTGTTATCAGCTCTGTGTACAGGCCCTGTTACAGCTCTCGCATATGATTGGCCAACAGCTGGGTCTTTGTAGTAGTACAGCCTTCTCTTCTGTGGGCAGTCTTTACAGAGATGCCCTTCTAATCCGCAGATGTCACAGCGTCTTGGCTTTGGGCAACTTCCTGCCTCGTGACTTCCCTCTCCGCAATTTCTGCATCTCGGGGTGTTTGGGCATTCGTCCTTAATGTGCCCAAACTGTAGGCACAACCAGCAATACTTGGGCTGCCCTGGGTAGGACAAAAAACCTCTGTTGCCACCCAGGGAAAAGTTTGCTGGAGGGTGCTTTACTCCCCCTATTCCTTCTGGATCTGATGCCAGCTTCACCCAGAACTTTATCTTCCCGTTGAAGAAGTCATATCTGTTGTGTTGCTTGACTCCTCCTCTCACCGATGTGCAGTATCTCTTCAGGAAGGCCTGAACCTCATCCAAGTCCGTGAATGGGTTAAACAGGTGCACTGTCACTGGCTTTTCTTCCATCTGGAAGCTTGGCACCAGTACGATTCCTTCCATCTCTGGCAGCCCCATTAGTCCTTTGCCTTTCTCGAAGAAGTTCAGGCAGTCGTCTTCCCTGTAGAAGGTCAGATCGTAGATGCCCTGCCACTGGAAGTCTTGCATGCAGAATATCTTCAGGGGCTCCAGCTCGAATTTCTCCCTCAGCAGCGTCTCCACCACGAACTCAAGATTCACTCGTCGTCTGTGTTCTGGCTGAACCAGCAGGCGTACAGTGTTTCTGACGCGAGTCTCAAAGGCCGCCATGCCTCTGCGATCCGATCTTAGCCAAAAGGCCGAGAAGCGATAACCCGAAATGCGCGTGAGCCGACGGCCCCACCCCCAGGCTTGGCGCGCCTCCAAGAGGAGAGGGGAACTGTGCCCCCCCGTCTCAAAGGACAACGAAGGCCCCGGCTGCGACGCCGCAAACACCGCTCCCAGGCCCACACTAGCTACCAGCCCCAGGCCCGCTCTGGCCCTGGTTCCGGCCTAGTTCCACCTCTGCGGCCCTGAGACCCGCAGCCTCCCAACACCGGCTCAGCACCTTCCCGACAGTCCCGGCACCCCGCATTTGCATAGGCCCGCCTCTTGCTGGCAACCCCCGCTCGTTCCTGCAACGAGGTCGACTCTGCAAGAACGCAACACGGGACAACGGGCCGGCTGCAGCACACAGCTGGCTCTTTCTTTCTTTCTTTCTCTTCCCGTCCACCTCTGTCCCTCCCAGCCCTACTGCTGCTGCTGGCCTGTCACACTGCTGCTGCTGCTGCACACTTGTGCTTGGTTTCCCTCCGTGCTCCCCACACAAGTCAGTCGCCGAGACAGAGTGCTGGTGCCAGTCCGCCCCAAACTTTGCAGGCTGCTTGTTGCTGCTTTTGTAGGAAAGGGAGTCCTTCTCGTTCTCCCTCCCCTCCTTTGGTTCTGCTTTTTGAAACTGAGTAAGAGAGGTGCACCGGTCCTGGAGGTACTGCAATACCAGGTCGATGCGTGGAGTGGACAGAGCAAGCTCTTTTTCCATCTCCCTGTTCCAAAAATCCATTTAATATATGGTCCCCAGATAGGGGACGTATCAGATATTAAACTGATAAGAACAGATTTTTTATTTTTATTGAAAAACATTATTTACATGTTCACATACATTTCATTTCATATTCTTCTTATCAGGCATTACATTTCCCACCAACATAGTATACACACACCAAAACTAAATCAGTTCTTTCCACTTTTTTGTCTTCCAAATACCTTCCGCATCCAATTCTCCTTTCCTCTCTTTATCTATACAATAATAAACATACAATTTACTCATCATGAGATTTACAGCTCTTCTTATTGTGATTTCTTCCCTTTTAAATATCAAGATATTTCTGCATTCCCACAGAGTTTGTTTCATACATGCAAGAATAATCCATAACACTCTACTTTGCATTTTATTCAAATTTGCCAATCCTGAAACTATTATTAAGTAAGACACAAATTCCAACCCTGTTAGTTCCTTCACGAGTTTCCCAGATTTCCTCCATACTCTTCTAGCAAAATCACAATTCCATATAACATGCATTGTACTTTCCATCCCACCACACATTTCCCTTGGACAAATTTCTGATTTACACAAATCTCTTTTCTTTTGAAACGCCCTTGTTGGTAAAGCATTGTGCAGGCTTAACCAAACAATATCTCTTTGCTTACCCTGTAGTTCCACATCTCTACAGTTTTTCCATATTTTCTTTGCATCTGCATCATTGAATTCCATTATTGAACTTTGTATATCCCTTTCTTGTATGCTCTTCATTACTTTCCCCTTTTCTTTCCAATCCTCAATTTTTACCATACTTAAAGAAAATTTTTCCACCTTCACCTGAATTATCAAGTACCACTGTGGTACCTGAAAACAATATGGTCTATTATTTTCCCATTCTATTAAACCACTCTTCCGTAGCACATACCCTCCCACGTACACCATTAAATTTGCTGCTAATAATTCTTTTCCTACTAGCTTTATACACAATCTGTAATAATGAATGAACAAAAATTCTTCCAACCTTGGGAACCCCATGCCCCCATTGACCACATCTTTCATCACCACTTCTCTTTTTAGTTTTTCTACCTTAGATCCCCAAAAGAACACAAACAGCAATCTTTCAATTTTTCCAATTGTTCTCATGTTCGGATAAAACACTTGACTGACATACAAAATTAACGGAAAAACTACCGCTTTTATAATAAGTACCTTCCCTTTGAAAGACAAATCCCTCATTCTCCAAAAATTTAGTTTCTTTACTATTTTCCCTCCCACCTCATCCCAGTTCTCTTTTCCCTTAAGATTCCTCGTGAAAAAAATCCCTAAAATTTTTATCCCATCCCTCACCACCTTTAATTCTCTTTCATTCACTTCTTCTTTTTTTCCAAAGTTCATCATTGCACTTTTCTCCCAATTTACCTTAAAAGCTGACGCCGTGCAAAACATTTGCACGTGTAATTTCGCCCTATAGAATGCATTCGATGACGAACACACCAGAACTGTATCATCCATATACCCCAAAATTTTAACATTTCTCCCCTTACTCCCTGGTATCATGTATCCTCTAACCACTTTATCTTTTCTAATTACCTGTAGTAACGGCTCAACCGCACAAATGAACATTAAAGGCAACAAAGGGCATCCTTGTCGCACTCCTGATTTAACAAAAATTTTCTCCCCAACTATATTATTTATTAGCACTCTGCTACAAATATCTTTATAACCTACCTTAATAGCATTTAACATGTTTCCTGCCATTCCCATTTTCTCCAGAACCTTAAATAAAAATCCATGACTAACTCTATCATATGCCTTCTCAAAATCTAAACTTACTAACAATAATGTTGCATCCCTTTCTTGACTATCCCAAATCATATCTCTCACAATAATTAAATTTTGGTGAATCGTTCTCTCTGGCACTGCACAAACCTGTTCTTCCCCTATGATTTTGTCAATAACATCCTTCAGCCTATTTGCAATGATCTTCATTATTAACTTATAATCACAGTTAAGCAATGTTATTGGTCTCCAATTTTTGATGTCTCTTTTATCTCCTTTCTTGAATAGCAAAGTTATTAATCCCTCCTTCATTGACACCGGCATCTCCCCTTTGACAAAAATTGCATTAAACAAATCTACCATCTCTTCCTTAATAACTGGCCAAAATTTCTTGAAAAACTCTACTGGAATCCCGTCACACCCTGGCGTTTTATTATTTTTAGAACTCTTAATTGCACTTAGTATTTCTTCTTCTGAAATTTCTCTATTTAAACTTTCATTGTCACTTTCATCCAACACTCCATCCAAACTCCCAACCATCTCCTCCTCCAGATCCACATCTCTCCGCTTTTCTGAGTATAGCTCTTGATAAAAATCTTCCACTTCTCTAAAGATATTTTCCTTATTTTCCACCTCCACCCCTTCTTTGTTTAGAACTGACCTGAAAACCTCCTTATTTCCAAAGGCCTTTTTAAAAAAAATAGCTGGTACATTTCTCTCCTTTCTCTATATTTTCTACTTTTGCCTGGAACATAACCTTCCTCCCTCTTTCCATGATTTCTGTTTTTATCTTCTCTTTAATCTCCACTATGTCCTCAGAAACCTCTTTACCTAATTCTCTCAATATGTACAAAAATTGCAATCTGCAATTCAATAATTTAAACCTCTCTCGCTCTTCCCTAGCTTTTCTCACTCCTTTACCTATAAAAAAACTTATCTCCTCCTTCACCCATTCCCACCATTCCACTATGCTCTCAAAATTTTCGTTTTGCTTTCTCCATATAGCATATTTATTGACAAATTCACTCTCCGTCCTCTCATCATCCATCAAACTCACATTCAACTTCCACACCCCTTTTCCAAAGAACACCTCCTTTCTAATGGAAAATTCCGTTTGCACCATCTTGTGATCAGAAAATACATTACTAGCCGTACTATAAGACACAACTTTGAAATTTGAAGAAAACAAACAGAGATCAATCCAAATTCACTTTCCCTGTTTCTGATACCCAAGTAAACCTATCCTGTTTATCCCCCAAAATTAAAAATGCATCTGATAACTTAAATTCAGTTATCACCTTATTTAACATAGCACTGGAGCTATCAATCCCTCCTGATCCTTTCCCTTCTCTATCTTCTCCTGATCTAATACAATTGAAATCCCCAACTACCACCGTAGGTTCCCTCCCAGGTAGAAAAATTTTTAACTCCTCAAGTAGTTGCGTCCTTGCATTCCTTTCTGCAGGAGCATACACATTTAACAGACGAAATTTTATACCATACATCTGTAAATTGACCAATAATAGATCTCCCTGGAACAATAATAGTATAACTTAAAACTTTAACATGAGCATTTTTTATCAAGACCCCAATCCCAGCATTTTTATTCTCTAATGCTGGTGACCAAATTGCATGACCCAAGTCCCACTCGTTACTTGCTGGGCTTATCTTCAACCCGCACTCCTGCAAACAAAAAATATCAGATTTGCACATCTTTAATTCATCCAGAATTGCTGTACGTCTAACTTTCGAACCAAAGCATCTCACATTTAGTGATGAAATTAGCAGGGTCATGATAAAACTACATATTAGGAATTACATATCCACAAAACCTCATTTGTGCTTTCCACTCCTCCCCCTCCCTCTCCCTTTAACTTTGCCTGGAATTCCAACTGCTGAGGCAAAGTCTTTTACAGCTTTCTTATCCAGAAAGCCAGTAGCAGATACACAAGAGCCCTCAGATGAGTCCATAGAGTCCTGGCCAGAGATTTCCCCTACAGTCTCTGCTGTTGTGGGGAAAGAGTCAATATTTCCATCCTCATTCCCCCCTAACAGAACTTCAAAAGGGTTAACAGACAAAGCGATTCCCTCTGCCACTGCTGTCACTTTAATTTTTTTTGCGCAGGGGGAACCCTATTTCCCTCTACTCGCCTTTGCCTTGCTTGTCACCGTCTCCATTTCACACTGATTCTCCTCTGAGTCGGATGATATATCCCACTCCAGCACCGCAGAGGTGCCAGACGCTCCACCAGCCGACTCCGCCTCTATCTCCGATCCTGACTCCTCCAGTATACGCGGCCCCGCTGATGACGTCATCATAGCCGCGCCGACATCGCTCACTTGTGCTGATACTTCCGGACTTGCTGGAACGCACTCCTGTACAGGTGCGTCTACCACTGCTGTACCGCACGTACCTGTAGGACCGCCCTCCTGTGCTGCCACGCGTCTCTGCTCACCTGTGTCCTCCATTTTGTCTTCCTCCGTGGGTACTTGTGCGACTATAACTCCCTCCACACTTACAACGGGAGTTTGCGCACCAACATCTTCCACAGACTCCGACTCTCTCTCCTCACTCCCAACTGCCGGTGGTGGTGAGCGCACATACATACGCTCCGCTGCCACCTTACTGTAAAAACGTCTTTTTTTACTTGGGCAGTCCTTACAAATATGGCCTTCCTCACCACATATGTCACACCTGCGGGGTTAGGACACCTTCCGACTTCATGTCCACTCTCCCCACAGTTCCTGCAGCTGGGCTGGTTGGCACACTCGTCTTTTGTGTGCCCAAATTTTAGGCATATTCTACAGTAGGCAGGCTGTCCTGGGTAGTACAGAAAACCCTTGTTTCCATCTATAGAGAAGTTTGCTGGAGGGTGTTGCACCCCCCCAATTCCTTCTGGGTCCACCTTCAGTCTCACCCAAAATTTGTATTTGCCATTGAAATAGTCAAAGCGATTGAATTGTCTTGTGCCCCCTCTCACAGACGAACAATATCGCTTGAGGAAAGCCACTACTTCAGTATAGTCCGCAAATGGATTAAACATATGTAGCAGAAGGGGTTTTTCCTCCATTTGAAAGCTTGGCACCATTAAAATTCCTTCCATTTCTGGGTTACCCATTAGTCTCTTTCCTTTTTCGAAAAACTGTAAGCACTCACTTTCAGCAAAGAATGTGACGTCGTATATCCCCTGCCATTGGAAGTCCTGTAGACAGAACACTTTTGTCTGATCTGCACCAAAAAGTCCATGTAACACCTTTTCCACAAAGAATTCCAGATTAACTTTCGTGCGTTGCGCTGGCTCTACCAGGAAACGGACTGTGTTCTTGATGCGCGCTTTGAAAGCCGCCATCACTGGAGACGATCCACTCCACTTGGTCTTAGCCAAAAGGCCGAGAAGCGATAACCCGAAATGTGCGCGAGGACAAAGAGTTATGGTAAATTTTTATAGTATCTTCATTTCATTTTTGGCTATCACTTATACCTTCTTTACAGTTATGGGGATATATTTTTTAAAAAACAAAGTCATTAACATTTAAAATTAAATGCTCAATAATCAAATTTAATAAAAAAAAACAACCATGAAGCAACTACTAATTTGTTTCTCCCTAGTTTTTATAGCTACTACTATAAAAAAAAATTTAAATGTTTGATTTTTAAAATGTAAACATATACACAATCCCTGTTTTGATTAAAGGGTAAGGCATTTTTCAGTAGCAGTATGCACAAAATGTCTGTCTTAAATATATTGATAATGGGTTGAGTGCAGAGGACTCTTGTATTTGTGTATATACACACGCACGCACGGCCATTGCACACGCTTGCGGATAAGTTACATACCCTGGTGCTCCAAGGAATTCAAATATAAGTAAGTAGATGCCGGTGCACATGGAATTTTTTAAATAAATACTCCTTTATTATATTGACGTTTCGGTCCTCTGCTGGGACTTTTTTCAAGAATATATTCATTTAAATATGTGTTTTTGTTATGGTCAATAATGTAATATCAAAATTGTAAACTCTTTTTTTTTTAAAGTAAACAAAGAATATGAAACAGAAATACATATTTAAAATATCCAAATACAAAAAAAAACTGTAAAATCATTTAAAATAGTTTTCTGAATTGACACATAAAATCTACAACTTTTAGATTTAAAGCACATAAATTTCACTCATAAATCTTGTTTGGGAGCCAATTCTCGTGGGACTTCTTAGCACATCGCCCCCCTAAGGGCTCTTACACATGACCGTTCCGACCTGCGCTCCCCTGCGTTCCGTTTTTTGGCGTTCAGCCGCAGGGGAGCGCAGGAATAGACGCAAGTCATTATTTGAAATGGGGCTGTACTCACTCAGGCGCGTGTAGGCGCCGAACGCAGGTTCAGACGCAACATGCTGCATTTTTCCTGCGTTCGGCGCCTACACGCGCCTGAGTGAGTACAGCCCCATTTCAAATAATGACTTGCGTCTATTCCTGCTCTCCCCTGCGGCTGAACGCCAAAAAACGGAACGCAGGGGAGCGCAGGTCGGAACGGTCATGTGTAAGAGCCCTTACGCTAACACAGATACTCACGTGGAATATGCACAGGGGCCTGGGCCCTTCACACGGGGATGTCTCACTAGCATTGTATCACTTGCAATATGGGTAGTGCACTAATGCTTTTTATGCTGCTACCTATGATGTCACATCCTGAATTTTGGCGCCATTTCAGGGTTCAAAAGGGGCGGTTGTGTTTGGGGTTTCACTTCCTGATGACGGCTCGAGTTTAGGAGCCGAAACGTCGCAATAAAGTAAACTATTTTTTCACTACAAAGACCTGTGTGTGCGGTTCTTTCGTGCACTATATATATATATATATATATATATATATATATATATATATATATATATATACACCCCTGCTGCCTGAGTAAGATAGATAGATATTTTACTCAGGCAGCAGGGCAGTTGTGTGTCTGCTAATCAGAACAATTGATAACAGGATTACAGAGTAAAAAAGTGAAATAACACTCATGTCCCGGGCGCAGACAAGTGTTGTAGACATAATGAGATAAGTGCAAGTGTGTGGGGCGTCTCTGACAGCAGCTGCACCAATCACTCGCATTAGGAAGGCAGAGGGGGCGTGGCTTCACGATCGGCGCACCGGAGAAGGAACGCACCTGAACCTGAGGCGAGTGATGCGTCGCCACGTTTCTTTAGCGTTGGTGTTAGACGGGAGCGGCGTCTGTTTAATGGTGGTTATTGCAGAGACGCGGTGCCGCTAGAATATATCATGACTGGGGCTGCAGTTTCCTCCTTTACTTTCCTCTCCGATTCCGTTATTCGTACGAGCGCGGCGCAAGGCTCGTGTCTCCAGCAGCCGCAACAGGCGCAGGCAAAGCAGCAACAGTTGATGCCTGTAAGTAAGACGCGCTCGTTATTTCATTAGGAATCGTGTTATTAATGTTTTAGCCACTTTCTGGTAAAAGAATAACGAAATGTAACCAGATGTATCAATATCTTGTATAATCTAGTAATACTTGTTTCATTTGTTGCTACTAAATCCCAGACAGACTTTGCCAGCCCCACCCCCCGCCTCTTCATCTCTCACTAGCGATTGCTGACCTGCAGCTCGTCTGTTTCATACTGCGCCCAAAATAGCGTCAGACTGCGCCTGCTTCTGTTGCGACAGCGCTGGGTATAGCATAGTAAGTGCAGTGAGATGGTGTGTGGGCTACTAACAGATTGATGCCTTTTATTATCATTTATTTTTCGTAGCATATTTTACAAAATGTTAAAAACACTTTTTTTTTTTTTAATGTGTTGCTAAGAGCAAGGGCTCTACCAACAGGTTTACTTATTACTAGTGATGGGCGAATAAATTCGATTTGCGGTGAATTTCCGCATTTTCCCACCGCCGAATAAATTTGCAAATATCCTGTGAAAATTTGCCTGCGTTATATTTCAGATTTTTTTTTTTTTTTAGTGAAACTTTTTTAATTGCTCGATTCTTTAGTGAAAAGTTAAAATTGTTCGATTTTAGTGAAACTGTTCAAATTGCTCAATTTTTTTTTCTGCTGATTCACTGCACATGCTCTGTGCTGCTGTCACTTACTGAGCTTAGGGACCCACTCACAATATACAGTACACATAGAATAGAAATGTCACAATATAAGGCTGATTAGTAATTAATACACATAATTACTACATGGCAGCACAGAAACCAGTGCAATTAGCATCAGAATTTAATAATCAGCAAACCTGTAGCATCAGTTTATATTACAGGGGAAGCTCATTTTCTGCTGGATAATTAGTGACGAGCCCTAAGCTTAGCTTCTCAACAGCCAATCAGAGCCCACTGAGCATGTGAGTGTCACAGACACTTTCCAAGATGGTGACCCCCTGTGACAAGTTTGAAGTCCTGGATCATTGCTGCTATTGACAAGCTGAAACTTTAGCCTCGTGCAATAAGTTCAGTATGTAAAACATAGAATTTTTAGCCCTATTAATTTTTAGGGTTTAGTTCTCCTTTAATTCAGTGGGTTGAACAAAAAGATTGCACTTTTTTAACACAATCACCAGATTCTGGGTTTCCTCCTTTTTAATGCTCTGCCAGGCCTTTACTGTAGCGACTTTCAGTTGCTGTTTGTTTGTGGGCCTTTTTGTCTGAAGTTTAGTCTTCAACAATTGAAATGCAGCTCAATTGGGTTTAGATTAGAACATTTTTATGCAATCTTTTTGTTCAATCCACTGAATTATAACCGAAAGTCTGCAGTTCAACTGCATCGGACTTGTTTTAATTAAAATTCATTGTGTTCATGTACAGAACCAAAATTAGAAAAAAAGTTCTTTATCCAAATATTTATGGACCTGTATATCTAATTTTTAAATCTGACATGGGACTAGACATATTGACAGTTTTCCAGCTGCCCCAGTCACGTGACTTGTGCTTTGATAAACTTCAGACACACTCTTAATGCTGTGTTGCAAGTTCTAGTGATAATATTCCCCCCAGCAGCCCATCAGCAGAACAATGGAAAGGTAACCAGATGCCCTGTTGTGTGCTTTATATCCTAATTAATTACTACCAAAAGCGCTAAACAATAGCTTTGTGAAAAGGGGTTCACATATACATAAGGGTAGCCACTTTTTCATATCTATCTATCTATCTAATCTTGCAGGATATATTTATAGTATTCTTTTGTAACTTGCGATACGGTTTATACAGCTCAGAGTTTCTCTGTAGTAAATTACTCAGACAGGGGCAGTTGTGTGTCTGCTAATCAGAACAATTGATAACAGGATTACAGAGTAAAAAGGTGAAATAACACTCATGTCCCGGGGCGCAGACAAGTGTTGTAGAGATAATGAGATAAGTGCAAGTGTGTGGGGCGTCTCTGACAGCAGCTGCACCAATCACTCGCATTAGGAAGGCAGAGGGGGCGTGGCTTCACGATCGGCGCACCGGAGTAGGAACGCACCTGAAGCGAGTGATGCGTCTCCACGTTTCTTTAGCGTTGGTGTTAAGACGGGAGCGGCGTCTGTTTAATGGTGGTGATTGTAGAGACGCTGTGCCGCTAGAATATATCATGACTGGGGCTGCAGTTTCCTCCTTTACTTTCCACTCAGATTCCGTTATTCGTACGAGCGCGGCGCAAGGCTCGTGTCTCCAGCAGCCGCAACATCAGCGCAGGCAAAGCAGCAACATTGTAAGTAAGACGCGCTCGTTGTTTTATTAGGAATCGTGTTATTAATGTTTTAGCCACTTTCTGGTAAAAGAATAACGAAATGTAACCAGATGTATCAATATCTTGTATAATCTAGTAATACTTGTTTCATTTGTTGCTACTAAATCCCAGACAGACTTTGCCAGCCCCACCCCCCGCCTCTTCATCTCTCACTAGCGATTGCTGACCTGCAGCTCGTCTGTTTCATACTGCGCCCAAAATAGCGTCAGACTGCGCCTGCTTCTGTTGCGACAGCGCAGGGTATAGCATAGTAAGTGCAGTGAGATGGTGTGTGGGCTACTAACAGATCGATGCCTTTTATTATCATTTATTTCGTAGCATATTTTACAAAATGTTAAAAACACTTTTTTTTTTTTTTAATGCGTTGTGAAGAGCAGGGGCTCTACCAACAGGTTTACTTATTACTAGTGATAGGCAAATAAATTAGACTGGCACAAATTTGCAGTGAATTTCCGCGTTTTCCCACCGGCGAATAAATTTGCAAATCTCCCGCGAAAAATTAGCCTGTTTTTAGCCGTTTTTTTTTTTTTCTGAGAGTGAAACCGTTTGAATTGCTCGATTCTTTAGCGAAAAGTTAAAATTGTTAAATTTTAGTGAAACCGGTGGAATTGCTTAAATTTTTTTTTTAGTGATAACGTTCGATTTGCTAGATTCTTTATTGAAACGTTCAAATGGCTTTTTTTCTTAGTGAAACCGTTCGAATTTCATTCTTTAATGAAAAGTTCATTGTTCGATTTTAGTGATACCGTTGAAATGGCAGGAAAATTCGCCTGCGTCACTTTTTTTTTTTTTTTAGTGAAACCGTTCGAATTGCTTTATTTTTTTTTAAAGTGAAAACGTTCAGATTTCACGATTTTTAAGTGAAAACATTGGTATTTTTGTCAACTTTCTGATTTCATGGTTTTTCACATTTTTCACTGTTTTGTGAATTTTTCGCCATTTTGCGGGGAATTCACTAAAGGGCATATTTACTATGCTCGAGTGAAGGATTAGAATGAAAAAACGTAGAATTTCAAAGTTTTTTTTTGGCTACTTCGACCATCAAATTGGCTATTAAGACTTCAAATCGAACGATTCGAAGTAAAAATCGTTCGACTATTCAACCATTCGATAGTCGAAGTACTGCCTCTTTAAAAAAAAAAAAAAACTTCGACTACCTACTTCGCCACCTAAAACCTACCGAGCACCAATGCTAGCCTATGGGGACCTTCCCCATAAGCATTCCAAGCAATTTCTGATCGAAGGAAAATCGTTTGAACGATGGATTAAAATCCTTCGAAACGAACGATTCTAAGAATTTTAATCCATCGATCCAACAATTTCGATATTCTACCATCGAAGTAAAATCCTTCGGCTTCGTAGTCGAAGGATTTACTGCATTTACTTTGAGCGATTTTTGCGGTAAATCGAAGTCGAAGGATTTTACTTCAATGGTCGAATATCGAGGGTTAATTAACCCTCGATATTTGGCCCTTAGTAAATGTGCCCCTAAGTGTTGGGCAAAGTGAAATGGGAGAAATTTGCCCATCACTACTTATTACTTGTCCCTTGGGTTGTGGGTGGGTGATCTTCCATTGGAAAAGGGAGCACAGAACTGCTACATTAGAGCAATTGTGGGGATTTAAGTAGCATCGTCCAATCAGCACTTCTGATAAGTGATTCATGTGAGATTATGAAAGCAGAAGTGATTGCTGTAAGTTCCTGCTGTGTTCCATGTTCACTAAGTTGGATTTAGTGCATACACCTGCAAGTATATATCCTTGTTTGGGACAATGAGCAGGGCTTTGTAGTGGGAAAATTCTCCCATTCTCCAATTGGCTGCAATGTTAAATACAACATCCCTCAATAAATTTGTGTGTAATGTATATTGTCATTTAAAGGGATACTGTAGTAGGAAAACATTTTTTTTCTCCAAAACACACCATTTAATAGCGCTTCTCCAGCAGAATTCTGCACTGAAATTGGTTTGTCAAAAGAACAAACAGATTAATTTACAGTTAGGTCCATAATTCTTTGAACAGAAACAACTTTTTTTCTGATTTTGGGTCTGTATATTGCCACAATGAATTTTAAATGAAACCACTCAGATGCAGGTGAAGTGCAGACTTTCAGCTTTAAAGGACAAGTAAAGTTAAACTAAAGAAGTATACTAGAAATGTTGTACGTTATGTTTAGGCTTCTGTACCAGTCCAAGACAACCACAGCCCTTTAGCAGTAAAGATCTGTCTCCAAAGATGCCCCAGTAGCTCCCCATCTTCTTTTCTGCTGATTCACTGCACATGCTCTGTGCTGCTGTCACTTACTGAGCTTAGGGACCCACTCACAATATACAGTACACATAGAATAGAAATGTCACAATATAAGGCTGATTAGTAATTAATACAGATAATTACTACATGGCAGCACAGAAACCAGTGCAATTAGCATCAGAATTGAATAATCAGCAAACCTGTAGCATCAGCTTATATTACAGCCAGGGAAGCTCATTTTCTGCTGGATAATTAGTGACGAGCCCTAAGCTTAGCTTCTCAACAGCCAATCAGAGCCCACTGAGCATGTGAGTGTCACAGACACTTTCCAAGATGGTGACCCCCTGTGACAAGTTTGAAGTCCTGGATCATTGCTGCTATTGACAAGCTGAAACTTTAGCCTCGTGCAATAAGTTCAGTATGTAAAACATAGGATTTTTAGCCCTATTAATTTTTAGGGTTTAGTTCTCCTTTAATTCAGTGGGTTGAACAAAAAGATTGCCTTTTTTTAATACAATCACTTCATTTCAGGGGCTCAAAAGTAATTGGACAAATTAAAAAAAACTGAAATTAAAATGTTCAATTCTAATACTGGGTTGAAAACCGATTGCTGGCAATGACAGCCTGAAGTCTTGAACTCATGGACATCACCAGATTCTGGATTTCCTCCTTTTTAATGCTCTGCAGGCCTTTACTGCAGTGGCTTTCACTTGCTGTTTGTTTGTGGACTTATTTGTCTGAAGTTTAGTCTTCAAAAAGTGAAATGCAGCTCAATTGGGTTTAGATCAGAACATTTTTATGCAATCTTTTTGTTCAACCCACTGAATTATAACTGAAAGTCTGCAGTTCAACTGCATCTGAGTTGTTTTATTTAAAATTCATTGTGGACATGTACAGAACCAAAATTTGAAAAAAGTTCTTTATCCAAAGATTTATGGACCTGTGTATCTAATTTTTAAATCTGTCATGGGACTAGACATATTGACAGTTTTCCAGCTGCCCCAGTCACGTGACTTGTGCTTTGATAAATTTCAGTCACTCTTTACTGCTGTGTTGCAAGTTCTAGTGATAATATTCACCTCCCCCCCCCCTGCAGCCCATCAGCAGAACAATGGAAAGGTAACTAGAAAGCAGCTCCCTGACACAAGATAACAGCTCACAGGTAGATCTAAGAACAGCACTCAATAGTAAAATCTAGGTTCCACTGCAACACATTCTGTTACATTGAGTAGGAGAATCAACAGCCTGCCAGAAAGCTGTTCCATCCCGAAGTGCTGGCTCTTTTTTTTTTTTATTTTTATTTATTTTTTTAAATGCACATGTCCAGGCCTACACACCAATATTACAGCTAAAAAAAATACATTTGCTGTAAAAGGTGTAATTTAGAAATAATAACTACAAAATAAGTTATTAGAGAATCCCTTTAAAGTTCTCTTTTTAATTTTTGGACTCTATATTGGTGTAGAACCAAGTCTCTCTTTATAATAATTCAAAACTAAGACTTGGTTAGGGAATGAAAACTGTACGATTAATAAATATACAAAACGTAGAACTATTTAATATAAGAGATGGCTATTGGCTAATGTAGTTGCATAGTAAGCTGACCATAAAAAGGATGTTTATAGCTGCCAATTCCATTTATCCTATTATTACTTTTATTATTATTATTATTAATATTGACTTGTGCGTGTGTTTATGACCAATAGTGTAAAACTACAGATGCATGTGTAAAATTTCCACCGCGTCTATTCCCATTTCATTTTGGATTTCTTTCACCTTTTTTAACAGGCAAGTGTGTCTTAGAAGCATAATTCGTGGTGAAAGTAAAGAGCACACATCTAGAAATATGAGGAGCCTTCTATCATCCAGGATCTGATGCATTTTATTGTCCTGAATACAAATGTCAACTGCACCCAGTACTCTGCGGTCAATGAAACCTGCAACTACAACTGCTGTGATTTTGTGCAACTGCAACTTTTAACCTCTCAAACTTTGGCGATTGAAGTCCATAATTGTGGAATTACAACTTTCTATTCATCGCTGTATTTTGGGTTAATTGACGCTATGGCTGCATTATGCGGAGCTAGAACCCCCAGCTGTATTCTGTTCTCTGATTGGAAATGGCAACTATGGCTGCTGTGATTGTTTTGAACTACAACTCTCAACCAAATTGTAAGTATAATCGGAATCATGTACTGTAAATTCATTTGAATCATGTACTGTAAAATCATTTTATCTCAAGGGTATTATCTGTTGCTTGGGAACGGGTGGGTGGGGGCACTTTCCTGTACTGAAAAAAAGAGAATGGGACTTTCCTGTTAAATTAGAGCAATTTTGGGGGATTAGAGAATAGCAGCCAATCCGCAGGTTTGTTTGTTGAAAGCATAAATGTCACTGATTGCTTTAGGCAAATGCTGTGCAGTTTCATATGCAGCTGTGTTGTAAATACTTCTAGATGTTTGCAGCCATATCATTATCATTGTTGATAACTCTGCAGCATATGTCCTTAATATACATTAAGGGTTAATGGAGAAACAAAAGATTTCTAATCTCTTGTGCAAGAAAGGCTTGGTATCTATTTGCCATACGTCAGTACAAATTAAGCCATGATTATTATATGAAGCCATATATATTATATTAAGCCATGATTATGTAAGATTTTATGAATGTTTAGCGCTTTTGGTAGTAATTAATTAGGATATAAAGCACACAACAGGGCATCAAGTTCTGTTTTTGCTACAGTCCTTGTCCAGAGAAATGAGACCGTTCTTAGGCACGTGTTTATACCAGTCTGTTTTGTTAAAGGGGAAGTAAACTAAAGTGTCATGAAATTATTTGTTTTTTTGTATAGAGGTCAAGATTGGCGTGTAAAGATGGGAGATCTAACCTCATAACCTTACCTTTTTAACTCTTCTAATCTTTTTCTTTCCCCTTTTTATTTTTCTTTCTTCGGTTTTTTTCTTTTTCTTAGCATATATATATATATATTTATTTTTTTTATTTTTTTTTCCCTTTCCCCTCGAGAAGCACGGATAGTAATAATTTCACACTGTGAGACTGTGGTATTGCTAAGGGTAAGGTAGGGGGAAGCCCACGGGGGAAATTATGTACACTTACTCACCATGACGCACTGTTAATAAAACAAAATAATATCACACTTGTCCCTCCTAACCAGTACAGATAAGGGACACTCATGATAACACTGGCAAGGTCTCGCACTAAGACAATAGCACTGGGTTTTATACTACTAAGGGCACTTACACCATATAAATAAAACAGGAATCTTTTTTTTTTTTTTTTTTTTTTTTTATTTCTCTCTCACATCGACATCAGTCCCTTAATATGATATAAAAATTTTCTCCTTATATAAGCACTAAGGTTTTCTCTATTTATTTACATATTTATTTATTTTTATCACTGGAAGAGTATCACTTTGGAACATTGGTACTAGTTATAGGCCAACATGGACACGCATCACTTTTTTTTTTTTTTTTAACACTAGTAGAAACACTGACACCAAGTGGACGGCGATCCGGCCTTTATAATAGCAACACTAGCATAAGTAAACCCACATTCTCATGATGGATGAATACTGTATCTTTTATGAATATTGTCCTTTTTTGGGGTGGGGCCTCCCCCCCTTTTCCTTTTCCTTTTTTTTTTTTTTTTTCTTTCTCTCTCTCTTTTTTTTTTTTTTTCTCTCTCTCTTCTCTTTTCTTCTGATTGATATTTGTAAAGTGTCTATTGGTAAATTGTAAAATTTGTAAAAGCAATAAAAACTTAAAAGAAAAAAAAAAAAAGAAATTATTTGTTTTATAAACAATTTGCAGCAGCCTAAAGGTTCAGCAATTGTATAATTGTAGTAATGATCCAGGCTTTCAACATTGTTACAGGAGCTCTGTTAGTATCAGTGGCACTGCACATGCTCAGTGTGCTCTGGGTAGCTGCTTATAAGCAAAGCTTGGGGGCTATTGCAAATTATCAAGTATGAAATTAATGATTTGCTTTTACTAGTCGCTGATGCTACAAAACTGATTGTTAAATGATGATGCAAGTTATACTGGTTTCTTGGCGGTCAAGTATTAATCTGAATTCTTTACTAATCATCTGTATATGGTGACATTTATATTTTATCAATGCTGCAAGTTTATGTATCACCTAATAGTGAAACAAGTTTGTCGATCTCAATAACTGTATAAGAAACGCTAGGATATTAATTGCCAGTGATATCTGCTTCTGCGGGCGACTAATCTCTTTTTTTAATGTGAATTGCTGGTGGTAAAACCCATGTCTTGTTTCAGTCTCCCAAAATCGCATGAAGTTGCCTCAATAGGAAACCTCAAGGAATTTTGGAAGACTAAGTGACACATGGGGTTTACCACCCGAAATTCACATTATTGCCAGTGGAAAAGGTTTTACAGGAGATTAGTCTCCCGCAGAAGCAGATATTTTATTGCTGCCATTTAATCTCCTAGTGTGCCATTGCCCTTAGTGTAAAAATTTTCACCTCACCAAAAACAGTAGAACTTTTTTGTACTGTTTAATAATAAAAAAAAGATGCTATGTATGGCTGGCATTTTTAAAGAAAACTCGTATTGTCTTGGCCTAGAGAATTTTCTAGTTGGGTATTTAAAAATAAAAAAAAACAATACTACTTTGGTTTAGGGCCGAGTAACAGAGGGACCAGGGTTTATATTATTAAAAAATGTCTAGTTCACCTTTAAAGCTGACGTCATATGTTACCAAAGGTTCTATTACTATCATGTTTTCGTGTTATATTTATGATTTGACTCCTTGTTCTGCCTCTTTTGAGCTTTCAAAAGGAGAGAATTATTTATTGTTTCTTTCTATTTGGCCTTTTTCATATTAATATTCTGTACTCTCCCTCCAACCACTGCTGGGTTGCTAAAGTAAATAAGACCCTAGCAATTCGAAAGCACGAAAATAATGGACAGCTTACTAAAAGTGAATTTATGGGTGCTACTATTATCGGGTGAGTTGAGCAACTCCACTCAGGAGCCAATGCAGAAAAAGCTACTCCTGGTAAGGAACAAGTTGCTGTTTCTTAAACTGTAAATCGGGCTCCCTGCAGAAACTATGTGGTTCCATAGCCACTTGGGACACCATCCTGCATAGGAAAAGGTAAGTGCTTTTAATTACATTAATTCTGTATTTTGCACATAGGGTTTGAACAAGATTTATTACTCTTTGTTGTTTAAAGATCAAGGATTGCCTTTATGAAAATTAAAAAAAAAAAAAAAAAATCCTATTTTAGGCCGACAACATAAATGTTTCCAAATAAATTTTTATGAATGTGCAAAAGCTCTTTACGTCGTTCTCCATTGAAATTTGGTGCTATTTGTTTGTTTTAAATCAATGTCCAATTTATTTTCTTGTTTTAAAGTTCTGCTTTCTTGTCATTATAAAGGTTTGTTAGATTTATTGTTATGAATGCTGGACATAATCCTTAAACTGTAAAGGTCGAATTGGGAGCAGAGTCAGTAAATACTATAGAAACGCATACTGGAGACCTCTAGTGACCAAACAGAGGTGAAACTGCAAATACAAAAAACTTTTCTCCAAAGTATGCTGATTAGTAAAAAATATATATTTTATTCACATCAATGATTAAAAAACATTAAGAGTATACCCTCTAACGCCTGACGCGTTTCATGCTTACCCAGCACTTAGTCATAGGCAGAATCCTTAAACTGGCCATAGATGTAAAGATTTTTAAAAGTTCTGATTGTGAGACCACGATTATCTCGAAACGATCGTACGAATTGTCCATCAACTAAAAAGACCATTTCAGGCGATCGTGCCAGGAAAACAAAGGGGAGCTGCCTGCTTGTCCCTGCAAACATAGATTGCACTGGGATTAAGATTTTTAACCTGGCAAGAAAAATCTTTGCGTCTATGGGGACCTTTATACAATATTAGCTCTCTATTAGTGGAGTTGTCAAGGAAAGATTTATCTGCTCCCCCCCCCCCATAGGTTCACAGAGAAGAATAGGTGTTACTGACCGTCTGGGAGAAGGGGGATAAAAACGCCTCTGTGTGTTGGAATATCTCTATCTCTGATTGTCTGGGAATAATAGTAAATTGCTTGAAGGGATGGGGCTTTAGTAAGTATGATAAAACCATCAAATAGATATATCATAGTGTGTGAGATGACCTAGAGAGAGAAAAACTCTGAAGTTGTTTTGTGTGTTGTATTTCTTCCAAAATGCTGCTGCTGTTTTTTTATACTGAGTCCTTCTAATCAATTGACTAATTTAAGGGTTTAAGCACACGGGCAGATTCTGGGAGATTTAGTCGCCTGGAGACTAATAGCCTCTTCTGCGGGGGGCAAAAATCTTTTGCCTGCTATAATGACAAAACGCCAGCACCAATGCACTTGTGGCACTTCGATTTTCGAAGTCACCCGAAGTTTCCTCGTGAGGCAGCTTTTGGCGACTTCGGAAATCGAAGCATCACAAGTGCATTGGCGTTTTCTCATTATAGCAGGGGGAAGGCAGTTCTGGGAGATTGTCGCCCTGCAGAAGAGGCGATTAGTTGCCAGACGACTAAAGATCCCCGAATCTGCCGTGTGCTTAAACCCTAAAAGAAAACATTTTTTTTACTTGTACACAGAATGAGTCAGTTTTCACTTCCTTTATGTACTACTAAGGTTAATCTCAATCGCGTTTGTATTTTTGCTGATATCATTTTGGGAATAATATTAAACTGTTCATGGCATACTACAGCCAGCAGGAAACAATTTGTTGGGAGATTACTATCTTTTGCAAGTTCTTTATTTAGTGTGCGCCATGTCCAGTTTGCCATCAGCCTTAGAGGTGAGCTGTCTGCTCTACTTAATAATAATAATCATAATTGGGAGAAATGGGCAAAAGTATTGTTTGCCTACAGTCCAACAGGATGATATGCCCAAGAGCAGCTTCTCCCATGTGTAATGCCACTCACACATGTTAAAGTATCTCTTTGCTCCACATCAACCTGTGCCCATGGGCAAATAGAGGTCAGGTGGTGTGCTTTGTGCTTACCTCAAATATTTTGTGGAACGGAGTACAGCTTAAAGTTTGGTCTAAAATTATGGCTTTGGAAGAATACAGTTTAGTTGGGGGCCCTCTACCGCAGTATGAATAAACATGATTTATATTTGGATGTAATTGTCCACCCCTCTTTCTTTCTCCTGGGCCTCTGAATGAAACAATCTGCTGTGCACAGGGAAGCAACATTATTTCCAAATACTGTCACTTTTACCAAAACACAAGGGGAGGTGGCAAGGCGTGAGGTGACAATCTGATTCAGGGATGTGCACTTAAAACTAGGAGGGCCCTATGCAAGTGCCTTGTGGTGTCTGGTCGGTAATCTTGTCCTCAGATTTTTTTCATTTATGTTATACATAAAGACACACACACACACACACTCTGATGTGTTCAGCAGGGATCAGGAACCTTGGCTCTCCAGCTGTTAAGGAACTACAAGTCCCACAATGCAATAATGGAGCCTTTTGAAGGAGTCCAAAGGCAAATGCATTGTGGGACTTGTAGTTCCTTAACAGCTGGAGAGCCAAGGTTCCTGATCCCTGTGTTAGAGCCTTTGAAGTGTTATAAGTAGTAATATATTTCTCTGAATTAATGATTTTAGTGAATTTTAAAACCTTAGTTAACTGAGTTTTGAACTGATCATGTTTATAGGAAAGTCTGTCAGAATATAGGAAAATATAACTATTTGGTGTTGACATTAGGGACTGTGATATGTGATTAAAAAGTGTGTTCATATGTAGAAGTAAAAATATGTATAGTTTAAATTCTATTTCTATTATGGCAATTTTCTAGTTAGAGGTTTTATTAGTAAAATATGTAACACACTGCTGTATTTGTTTAAAAAATTGTTAGATTATAATCCGATTGCGACATCTAGAGGTCTATGTTTATGCTGGTTTGATCATTGTAATATTTACTGTATTTATAGTCATATCTGACAGTAATATCTTGTGGACATCTTTTTATTCAGACTGTCCTATTCCGACTTCTGAATGCCTTCCGACTGCTAAAATGAAAAATTGTGTCAATGCACTGGCGGAGCTTCGTTTTCCAAAGTCGCCTGAAGTTTCCTTGTGAGGCAACTTCGGGCGACTTTGGAAATCGAAGCACGAGTGCCATTGTGCTTGCGTTTGGTCATTATAGCAGGTGGAACGCAGTTCAGTGAGATTGTTGCCCCGAAGAAGAAGTGATTAGTGGCCAGACGACTAAATCTCCCTGAATCTGCCCGTGTGCCCCTGTCCTAATAACTCAGCATTAGTGTGCTGTCACATCAATTAATCCTGAGAAGCTAGATCTATATACAGTGAAACCTCAATTTATGTACCCTTATTAATTTTTCCTGCATTTTTAATTTTTTATTTGTGGTCCTTTCCACCAATTTATAATGCATTTCAATGGCCGCATTTGCTTGATTTTAAGAAAAGTATTCCTGGAATTTACATCAAAATTTTGCCCTGATGGGCCCAAAAACTGCCTTTTTCCACTATGCAAATTATTTGTGAAATAAAGAGGTTTAAAATAGTAACTCAATGTATATTTTGCCATGGTTCTGAATGTAAATGGTCAATTCCAATGAGTCTGCCCGTTATACAGTCCTGCACCAATCACTTATTGCTTTAGGTTGTGTGTGTAACTGACAGTGTCTTGCACATGCCCCCATAGTGTAACATTAACACTGCAGTGTTTAACCCTTGTTATTAATGTAATAAATATTGTATTTCAAAGTAAAATGGACTTGTGCTTCTATCATTTCAGTACTTGAAGAAGAAAGTTTTCCCAGATTTTAAATTTTCCCGGATTTTACGTAATTTTTTCCTTGCTTCCCTTGAAAAATGTAAAATGTTCTGATTGTATTCTTATGAGATTTGTTTTATTCAACTGTAATGTTAGAGTAATTAATTGCATATCTTAATTTGACTCATTTATTTGGTATAGATGCCGACCCATGAAGGGATGAGACTGTGTTAATTAAGTAGTTGATCTTTATCTCTCAAAATGTATATATTTTTGCTGTTGTTATAGTTAGTAAAGTGGGTTATTTGTATATGCTGACATTTTGTTTGATTTTTGTTAATACCTTGATGTGGTATTAGTCTGATATCACATGGTATCATTTCTAGCTAGGGATGAAATCTACGAGCAGCCTGCTGAAAGTGATCTGCCATTGACTATCATTGCAGTTGCCAGAAGTAAAACTTGTTATTCTTGATGGTCTGCAATTATTGCCAAAAAAGACTTGTGTATAGTCTATAGAAGAAAAGTAAGTTGCTTTAGAAAGTGGAAGAAATGTATAACTGATTAGAAGGCTGTAGAAGTATCGGAAATGTGTGCTGGAAAAACGGAATTTTCCAAGACTTAAGAAAACAGGGAATTGGGGTATCGAAGGTATTGTACGCTAAATTCTATTTTTTAAAACAAGGTAAGGTAAGGGTCTAAACATTGATTTGCATAAAGATTTTTTCTTAAAGTTCCTTGAGTGCAAAAGCTTCTTCTTGTAATTTGTGCATATACCTTTTGTTATCAAGATGGCAAACACACACATCAAACGGGATACAAGATAATACTATAAATATAATTTAAGCAGAACAGTGTTGTATGAGTAATTCAGTGATTCAACAGATCCCTGGTAAATGTATGCAAAAGCAGAACCTGACCAACTTTATTTGCAAATTGCAATTGATATACCAAGACAGTATTCCCAGCTGCCCATGTATCTGCCCTTCCTGCACCAGGCGATCTAACATTTTTACAGTATGTACATTATTCAGATTTAATTTAACATATTTCTCAATATACCACTTTCATTTGACACTTGGAGCTTTAGTTGAACTACAGATCCCACAACAGCACCCATCATACATCATAGTTTACTTAGTATGAGGGCTCATCTTGCGTCAGAGAAACTATAGAATCCTGTCCCCAACTTTGTCCTTACTAAAGTGTATAGTCTCAATACTTCTTGGTATAGGAACAGATACTCCATGCAGAAACTGTGCTGCAGGATTTATTCAATAAATGCTGCAGCACAGTTTCTGCATTGGAGTATCTGTTCCTAATACCAAGAAGTATTGAGACCATCATACATCATATAAGGATGCTTATTTCCACCCCAGGTGCTAGAAATAAAGGTTTACTTTGAACAAGTGGCACTACTCAATGCAAATACAAACCAAAATATAAAGCAGCTCTGACAAGCACAAGTGATACTTCAAACCTGCACCAGCACTACATCATCACACTCAACTGTCATCTACAAATAGGGACGTTCAATAATACCTGGTACCTACCCAGCCCTGTACTAAAAGAGCCTTACAGCATATAGATTCCAGAAGTGGCTGCTAGTAAAAGGGATGAAAAGAAATAACACATGTATTGTTGTATGGTACAGCAAACTAGAATGAATGGCACTGTTTGAAAATAAATATAAATGGGTACAATCCAAAAGCACAAGTGACCTGATTGCAATATGTTGGCGCTATATAAATACATGTTAATTATAATCCCATATGTATTAAGCAGTGGTAATTTACAATTTTCAGTGCTGAATAAATATTCACTCCATTTCTTATATGATTTTTAATAAATATTATTACACTTGTACACTGTGCATCACAATTCAACAAGCACCATTCTGCATATATTATAGATACAATTTTAGCTGTTAAAAGTTCTGTTTATACCTTTTTTTTTTTTTTTTTTTTCATCGCAGGTCAATTAGCCCATCCAAAAAAAAAAAAATCACCCCCAAACACTCTCCAGCCCCTGCTACAATCAATGTAGTAAATAAACTGTTGTTAGACTTTGCCATGTATGCTACAGGATAGGAGGAGGAAAATAATTGAATATATTGGTATTTTATACTGTACACACCATCCAATGGAATGTAGTATTCTATTCCCAGCAATCTTGCAACTGACCTGCTTTCAACTAGACAAGCTGCATGTCAGCATTCGTTTGTAAGGGAATATTAATTGGTGTAAGATTCTGCTTGCCAAATTAAATTGACATTTTCCAATTGATTTTCATTTTATTATTAATTATTTATTTATTTAATTTTTTTTAAGTTATTTAGCTTTTTATTCGGCAGCTTTCCAGTTTGCAGTTTTAGAAATCTGGTTTCTAGGGTCTTATCCTAGCAACCATGCATTGAGTGATTGATTTAAGAGACTGGAATATGAACAGGAGAGACCGAAATAGAAAGCAGCAATAACATTACATTTGTAGTTTTACAGAGAATTTGCTTTTTAAAGGACCAGTAACATCAAATTTTTTTTTTCAAAAATTCGTTAGTACATAACGAAAAAATAACACCAACACAAATTAAAATTTAAAATAGCAAAGCCTTTATTAAGAAATAACTTACAGATACTCCACTTCCTGTCCTCTTCAGAAACGGCGAAAAGGCGACCATCCTTCCTGCAGCGCTCGATTTGTCCTCCCTGACAGCGTGTGAAGTGAAGAGAGTTGAAGCTGCGGCTCAAGACCCTTCGGGACCGACACAGACCGAAGACCTTTCTGCTGTGACACGACTGGGAACTTGTAGAGGAGACGCGCGTAGAGCCAGTGGAAGTGTTTTTGTAGCGGCGCTGAACCTGCAGCCCCGTGTGACTGGGGAGGAGTCGGTACAAGATGTAACCCGACGATGACAGTAGCTCCACTGCGGCCGAGGAACCAGCTGGTCCGACGTGTGGCAGTTACTCGGGCGGTTACCATGACTACGAAGGCTCCGGCAGCAGCAGATTCCGCTTATCCACCCGCTCTGACCTGCAAACAGCTTCTGGAGCAGGAGTCCGCTCTTTACTTCCCCAGGAAATGCCTTTCCGAGGGGCAGGGGATGCTGTCGTCACGGGGCTTCGGGTTGACACCTTCGGGAGGCTTTTCTTTTAGAAACAGTCTCCGAACTAATCCCACCCCAGCCGGCTCTGGCTGCTGCTGCACTTCACCTCGGTTCTTGAGCTGGTAGCGTCTCGAACTGCTGCCCCTGCACACAGGCACTGTGCCCTCCTGGCCCAGTCTGCTTCTTGCCGACAACCCGCACAGTCTGCTCCATCCACGATCTCAGGGCTCCTCTATAGCAGCAATGGCAGCAGCAGCAGCACAGCTGGGGAGCACCGCACTCCAAGGTAAAGCTGTCACAGATCTGGATGCGTCGCTGCTTTTTTCCGACAATCAGTCGGTGGGTCGGCAGTCAGGGCTGCATTCCTGGAGCGGAGGAGACGGTTTGGAGACATCGCCTTCCTACTGCTGCTGGATGAAGGAGGATGAAGAAGAGCTGAGAAGGCGATCGGGCACTGTCAGTGAATAGCCAGGAGAAGAAATCAAGCGCTGCAGGATGGATGGTCGCCTTTTCGCCGTTTCTGAAGAGGACAGGAAGTGGACTTTCTGTAAGTTATTTCTTAATAAAGGCTTTGCTATTTTAAATTTTAATTTGTGTTGATGGTTTTTTTTTCGTTGTATTCTAACGAATTTTGTTGTAAAAATTTTTGACGTTACTGGTCCTTTAAGGAGTCAGTTACCCACATTTGAAAGCTGTAAAGAGTCAGAAGAAGACAAATAATTAAAAAAGAAAGAACAAAGGTCTATTGAAAAGTTACTTATAATATCCATTCTATAACATAAAAAAGTTAACTTAAACCACCCATTTAATTTGTGTGTGTGGGGGGAGGCTCTGAAAGGTTACTAACAATTAAATGCTTTTCTCCTCTTTTACCAAAAAAATATATATAAGTATCTAGTTCCATAGGCAGCAGTGTTGCCTTGCTATAACCACGCAGACACAAGTTAATTAACACCACAACAACTTTCAGCTTCCACTGAATATTTCATATGTACAGAAAACCCAATTTTAGGGGGGGGGGGACAAATACTCTAGGAAAATGTAAAATAATCGATTTATTTGCATGATCCACTGTATTTTGGGGGGGGACCACAAAAGAAAAAACGGTGGTGGGTCAGGGGGATGTAAAAGTGAGGTTTCACTGTATTTGCTTTGATAGACGCACAGACAGACTCAGACGCACAGACTCAGACGCACAGACTCAGACGCACAGACTCAGACGCACAGACCCACCTACAGCTCTGAGCGGAAAGTTACGCGTGTGTAACAAAATACACAAAGTAAATGCCTTCAGATTTATCCCATATAAAATGCCACATAACATTTCTGTTTTATCGTTTCGTTGCAATTTCAGCTGAAGGTTAGAACAATATGAATAAAATGGCTAGAATATGTTTTTTTTTGTATCCTAATTGAATAAAAATGTATCTCGTCTTTCTCACTTACATTCGCGTGCGATCTGCTCTCCCGATCCTGTGTGTGTGCGGATCGTACGGATAACGGAATCGCCGCTGAAGCAAATGAAAGTCTCCACGCTTGCACCTTCAATCCCAGTTGAGATAAATACAGTAGCACTCGCAGCACCTTCCGTGGCATAAAACACCATTAAAGCGACGCAGCTCCAGTCTGTTACTGAGTCAAGAGTAAAGTACAAATGAATCAGGTGCATCAAGTTCAGGTGCGATGGTGCCCGCCCCTCAGAGAGCGAAACCACGCCCCTTGTTCTCCTATAGGAGAGATTGCTACAGCTACTTATCACCTTATCGCTCGCTGCTGTTTTTTGGACATGGATGTTCTTACGCTTTTACTCTGCCTTTTAATTCTATTATCAGTGATTCTGCTGTCCTGGAGGATTCGCAAACAACGACTTCGTCTGCCCCCTGGACCCCTCCCGCTGCCCCTGCTGGGAAATATACTGCAGGGAAACTCTGTGCTGTACGACTCTTATCGCAAGGTACAATAGATTTCTATAATCAGGACACTGCTGAGTGTGTAGCTGTAGGACTATACATATCACTGGTTGTTTTAACTATTCCCTGCTAAATAAATGCTAAATTATATGAATCTGATCAGCTACACTAAGGCTGCCATGCTGTTTGCACATTTATGTGTCTGCCCTTTCATCAAAAGGTGCTCATAATACTGTTTATTATTCATATTTAATCATTTTTAAAAATGCATGTAACCTTACTCTTTTCACAATAAGGGCAGAGACACGCTCAGATTTGGGAGATTTAGGGCAGAGACACATGCTCATATTCGGGAGATGTAGTCACCCGGCAATAAATCGCCTCTTCGTCAGGGCGACTAATCTCCCCGAACTGCCTCCAGCTGGCTGGAATCTAAATCGCCAGCGGGATGGCACCTGGAGCGCTTCGTTTTTTGAAGTCGCCCCGAAAAACAGGAGATACGTCGCTGGGTGAAAGGGCAGAGACACACGGTCAGATTCGGTGAGTTTAGTCGCCCGCCTTCAAATCTCTTCTTCGGGCAACTAATCTCCCCCCGAAACTGCCTTCCCGCTGGCTAGAATGAAAATCGCCGACGGGATGGCACTTGGACGACTTCAAAATACGAAGCGCTAGAATGAAAATCGCCAGGCGGGAAGGCAGTTTGGGGAGATTAGTCACCCCAAAGAAGAGGAGATTTGTCGCTGGGCGAAAGGGCAGAGACGCGTTCAGATTCAGAAGATTTAGGGCAGAGACACATGCTCAGATTCGGGGAGATTTAGTCGCCCAAAAATAAATCGCATCTTCTTTGGGGTGACTAATCTCCCCAAACTGCCTCCCGCTGGCTGAAATTTAAATCGCCGGCATGATGGCACTCGGAGCGTTTCGTTTTCCGAAGTCGCCCAAAGCTCACCGATTCCCATCCCACCAGCTTTTATATTGTAGCCGACGGGAGGCAGTTCAGGGAGATTAGTCACCCTGAAGAAGAGGAAATTTGTCGCCGGGCAAAAGGGCAGAGACACAGAGATGGTGGGATGACACTCGGGCGACTTCGAAATACGAAGCACTCTGATTGCCATCCCACCAGCGATTTTCATAAGGCAGTTCGGGAGATTAGTCACCTCGAAGAAGAGGAGATTTGTTGATGGGCAAAAGGGCAGAGACAAATCTCCTCGTCTTCGGGGTGACTAATCTCCATGAACTGCCTTCCCGCCGGCTAGAATGAAAATCGCCGGCGGGATGGCACTTGGAACACTTTACGAGAAAACTTCGGAAAACAAAGCAATCTGATTGCCATCCCGCCGGCAATTTTCATTCTAGCCGGCGGGAAGGCAGTTTGTGGAGATTAGTTGCCCCAAAGAAGAAGAGATTTGTCGCCGGGCGACTAATCTCCCTGAATCTGACCGTGTGTCTTTGTCCTAAGTCACATTTTGAAAGCTGGAAAGAGTCAGAAAAAATAAATAATGAAGACCAAGTGAAAAATTGCTTAGAACTAGCCATTCAATAACATACTAAACATTAACTGAAAGGTGAACCGTCCCTTTACACTTACATAGTAGTACCCATGAGACATTGCCCAACAGCTGAGAGTTATATATCATAGACTGACATAAACATGGCTTCAATGTATTTTTTTTTCCCTTCTAATTCTGACCTCCAAACCAGTTAGACCAGTATAATCACTGGTCTGACTAGTGGCCCAGGGGTCACAGCAGTCTGCAGGCCTGGAGTGGGATTCAAAATAGACCCTGGCATTTCTAATGAACAGAGACCCAAACATCAGGCCAATAAATAGTGATTGTCTATGGCACCTTATAGCAGCTCCTTTGGCACCTGCCAGAATATACAAATTGCCAGTTCAGGCCTGGCAGTCTGGCTGCCGTGACTCCTTACCTTGGATAAGAATTAAATTGGATCAGTAATGAGATTAAGCGTCTCCTGCATTGTTTATACCTGTAAAGAGATTATATTGTTCACACTTTATATTGTCATTGTCTGCTCTATGCTGCCTGTGTGTGTGTCATACTGTCTCTGCCCTGCTCTGCCTGTGGAAAGTAAGCCTGGTAGAGGTTTGTTCTAGAGGTTTCTTAGCATCTGGAAATAATTATTATCAGGTCCCTAAGGTGTTTAATTATCTGCTGGGAGTTGCTGTGCTATTCACAGTGGAGGAGGAGCCGGCAAATGGATTTAAGGTTATGTCTTAATATCACTTAATCATTTTTATATGCTACTGAGTCATATCCCTGTTCTACCACCATTTATTTGAATATGGTCTGAAAAGTTCTTGTAATAACGTGGGTGGGATTTAAAAAAAAATATGAGTGGTGAAAACTGGCTTCCATTTTTGGCCCTACCCAAAGCAGCCCAAAAAAATTGCAGCCCAGAAAATTGCAGCCTGTGGTATCAGAGTTAGATTCATGTTTATTTTCTTGCAAAAACAGAAAGTATCCTTTGTCTTGTCTCAATTCCACCAAAGTAGGTTTGTGTATATATATTACTAAGGCACAAAGTATAGCATCTAATTCTACATTAGCAGAAAAAAGGGTCATCTGTTCCTGCCTGCCATAGCCAATAGTTGGGAGCAGGGGGGCACAGGGATACTATCGTACTGGGCCTAAAGGGTGCCCTGCTGTGCTGCACTTTTCGAACATAGCCGGCCCCCCTTGATAGTGCCAAAGCTGCCAAAGTCCTGAAGCCGTGAAAAGACCTGAAGCCACGAAAGGAGCCGAAGTTGAAGTCCCGAAGTCGCATAAAGACACAAAGCCGTGAAAGGAGTCGAAGTTGAATTTCCAAAGTGGCGAAAAGATCCGCGACCACGAAAGGAACCAAAGTTGAAGTCCTGAAACAGCTAAAAGACCCCGAAGCCACGAAAGGAGCCGACGTTGAAGTCCCGAAACAGCTAAAAGACCCAAAGCCACTAAAGGAGCTGAAGTTGAAGTCTCGAAGTCCTGAAAAGACGCAAAGCCACGGAAGGAGCCTGAAGCCACTAGTTCAGTTCTACTGAACAACAATGTTTTTTTTTTTTAATTTTATTAAACCCCTAGCCACCAATGTATTATTTTAATACTCTATAGGCCCCTGTCACCAATGTTTTTTTTTTAAAAAAATATTCTCTGGGGCCCCCAATGTTTCTTTTTAACTTGTAAGGGGGGGGGCTGGCGCCAGTGTTTTTTTAAAAACATTCATGGGGGGGGCCCTGATGCCAATCATTCTTTAAAAACTTTTATGGGGGACCCTAACACCAATGTTTTTTTGTTTTTTAACTTATAGGGGGGGCATGGTCACCAATTATTTTTTTTAACTTGTAGGGGGGCCCTTGGGAGCTGAGGTGGGCAGGGCCAAGAAACTTTTGGTGTATGGGGCCCAGTGATTTCTAATGACGGCCCTGGTTGGGAGTCTACAGGATGTTAATTTTTTTGTAGATGGGTCAATTTTGCCAGCAGTTCTCCATAGTCCTCAACTAGAAGTGAATCTAAATCGGTTTAATTCTCTTCCATCAGATTTCTGAAAAGTTTGGTCCAGTGTTTACAATATGGATGGGTTCTACACCAGCAGTGGTGCTCTGTGGATATGAGGTACTGAAAGATGCTTTAATAAATCATGCTCATCAGTTTGGTGCCCGTGGATCCTTGCCAATAACAGAAAGACTGACAAAGGGATATGGTAAGATCAGTAGTACAAAATATAAAAATCTCACTGTTCTACATAAACTGAATGTATATTGTTAAATGGTACAACCTGGCCTTTTTTGGTGGTGATAACACATGGCATATTTCTTGTCCATGGGAAATCTACACTAATTCAGTAGAAAAAAAATGCCTTTCCCGTTACTTACATTTTTTATTCCTATTGACGTTCACATTACTTCTGAATAGTTAACTAAGTGACGTTCAAATCCTTCGATGAAAAGAAAACAAGGATTTTTTTTTTTAATAATTTTTTTTTTTTAAAAATAATATAGGGGGACACCAGGACAATTCATTTTGATTGCATATGTTGCCTAAGATTGCCTAAGAATATGGTTCTCTATTAGGAGTCTCAACAGCTTTTATTTTTAGTAGAACAAATCCCTTGACATGCCCAAGGCAGGTCTTTACACGTCTCTCCAAGGAAATAATGATACAGTATTAATACTCTGTGTATATCTACCTTTTCTTATGAGGCAAAGAAATAACTTGGAAAACCATTGACTTCTTTGTGGAATATAAATGACAAGTCAAAATTAATAGGGTACAACCCCCAGTTCCAAGGACATACTGCATGCAAGCATAAATGAAAATTTACCCCATAAATCAAAAATCTTTCATAAAAAAAAAAAAAAATACTTGGTAAAAAATAGAATTGTAACCTGCTACATTTTTTTGCATTTGTCAGATGTTTTAATTATACTTCTGTCAACACTCCTTATCTCTCATTTTAGGGATTATTGGAGTCAATGGTGAACGCTGGAAGCAGATGCGGCATTTTGCAATGACAACATTGAGAAATTTTGGCATGGGGAAGAGGTCCATGGAAGAGAGAATACAAGAGGAAGCTCGGCACCTAGTACAAGCTGTACAACAGACTGGAGGTAGACAAAATTTGCACAATAATGATGGCTACACAAGGGCAAAGCTTATAGAATGGTTGGTGAGAATGCTGTGTGTGTTACATAATGGTGAAGTCTATGAATTTCTGGGTCAGCCAGTCATCTAATAATTTCAAATGAACTGGGTCATTCCTCAGTCCTTTTTTTATTAAAACAGTATCGGGAAGTACAAATTACAAAGTACAACATTTTGATTGCGATTAGTCGCTGCAATTAGGTTTTTAAAAATCGCAGCAACTAATTGCCCAGTGTGTCATTACTCTTAAGGGTCAGGCCACACGAGGTGATTCGGGGAGATTAGTCGGCCCAGCGACAAATCGCCTCTTCTTCAGGGCGACAATCTCCCCAAACTGCCTTCCCCCCGCCGGCTAAAAAGAAAATCGTCTGCGGCGCACACTGCGCTTTGTTTTCCGAAGTCGTCCGAAGTTGCCTCACGAGGAGGGCAGGGGGAAGGCAGTTTGGGGTGATTGTAGCTTGAAGAAGAGGCGATAAGTCGGCAGGGCGACTAAATCTCCCTGAATCTGCCCGTGTGTCACAACCCTTAAAGGTAGTGAAAAATTGTGCAGGTTTTGCTAGATGTTGTGAAACCTGTGACCTTACACATTTCATATAATCTAGCCACGATATCCATGACTCATGATTTATTTATAAGAGGTAAATAAATTCAGAGTTTGGCTGTGCACACTTATAGCTACTTAGCCAATGATTGTACTCCCTGGTTTTGTTTTTTCTTTGTACCTTTGTATATCTTTATTTGTGTCTTTTGAAGAGCAGCACTGCATAAAAATTTCCCTCAGGATCTCTTAGGGGGTTATGTATTTAAAGACACTAAGGGGGTTATTTATCAAACTCCGAATACTAAAATCACGAAAAATTCAGATTTTTTTCAGAATTTATTATACCCCAAGGCTGAAAAAAATCTGAATGAGAAAATCTGCCATCTCCAAGCTGTTGTGGTCCTGTAGAAGTCAATACCAAAGGTCCCATTTCAATATCGTGGTTTGCGCCGAATTTTGGCCAAAAATCTGATTTTTTTTAGAATTTTGGCGGGAAGATTAGACTTTTTATCGGGAAATTGGACTTTTGGCAGGAAAATACCATTTTTTTCAGATTTTTTGCCCCAACCGATATTACCGAGCTTTTTCTATGTTAAATAAGGCGCAATTGGGAGTTGGTCAGACCTTTTTAATAGAAATAATGAGATACATTTTGACTTTGATCAGGTGCAGTAACACATAGCAACCATACTACTGGCAAACTTAGCGCCTTATATTACATATGGGGATTAGACTATACGCTCTATGTGGAAGGGACCTAATTCCTACTGTATATCACAACATGGCACTTAAGGTCTGTGCATTTATATATATTATGTGTACTTATTATGTTACTTGTCCTCCCTTTGTGCATTTATTATATTGTAACATAGTAAATCACTGTGTTAACATACATACATACATACATACGCTAAAAAATATCTATCAATCATCTATCTGCACATGTTTTTATTATAAATGCTTTTGGAATAGTTTTGATCTCACTTTTTCTTCTCAGGGGAGGAATTAGATCCTTTGGTTCTCCTGGAGCGTTCAGTAAACAACATAATCAACTTTATGGTATTTGGCAGACGCTGGGATTATGAAGACGAGCAGTGCCTCAAATACCTTAACATCACCAACAGCTTGATTGGTTTTATCAGATCCCCACTAGGAGTGGTATGTTTAGTGTCCTTTTGCAGCCTCTGCTGACAATTCAGAAACAAATGACAAGCATACATATGTGTTCCTATTCCAAAAAGAATCACTGGAAAAATGTAAATTTTTGTCAATGTTAATGTCACTTTTACAGACATATGCTGCATTTCCCCGCATTATGTGGTACCTGCCTGGCCCGCATCAGAAGATATTCCAAGACAGTGAAGTGCTGACATCTTTCTACCATGATCAGATTCGTTCTCACTGGAACACCCTGAATTCTGATTCACCACGGGATTTTATTGACTGTTTCCTCATCAAGTCCAATGAGGTGATGTACCATATATATTTATATACAGGAATATGCAAAACCAATACTTTTGGCCAGTGCCTTGGCCAATAAATACTTCCACCCAAGGCAGGTAGCCATTCCTGTTACTCAAACATCCCACTGATGGCTCACTACCCTGACCACCCCTGCCTGCGCCCCTACTTGCTCTCCCCTGCTCCCCCACCACTGTTGACAGGTCACAGCTACCTTTTCAGGAACTTGAGTATCCGGACATGGCTCGGCGGCTCAGTTCAAGCATGTCCACCGTCCAGTAGTGGGCCACAGACCGGCAGTTGGGAACCCTTGGGATAGACTACCACGAGGTCCAGACCCAACAAATGTATTATACAGTCATGTACAAACCCATCACTCCGGGGTACATATTTAAACATTTAAGTTGGGTTTAAAAAAGACCAAAGTCCATAAAGTTCAACCCATCCAAATGAAACCCAGTGCATATACACACACACTCACACTAACCCTCCATACTCTATAAACTATATATACCCATATTAATACTTGTAGATTTTAGTATAACAATAGCCTATGATATTATGCTTGTCCAAGAAAACATCAAAGCCACTCTTAAAAACATTAACATAATCCGCCATCACATCTTCATCCAGCAGTGCATTCCACAACCTCAATGTCCTCACTGTGAAGAACCACCTACGTTGCCTCAAATGAAAGTTCTTTTCTTCTAGTCTAAAGGGGAGGCCTCTGGTGCGGTGATTCTCTTTATAGGTAAAAAGGTCCCCTGCTATTTGTCTATAATGTCCTCTAATGTACTTGTAAAGTGTAATCATGTCCCCTTTCAAGTGCCTTTTTCCAGAGAAAACAACCCCAACCTTGACAGTCTCCCCTCATAATTGAAGTCTTCCCTCCCTCTAACCAGTTTAGTTGCACTTAGTCTCTGCACTCTCTCCAGCTCATTTATATCCCTCTTAAGGACTGGAGTCCAAAACTGCACTGCATACTCCAGATGAGGCCTCACCAGGGACCTATAAAGAGGCATAATTATGTTTTCATGCCTTGAGTTTAATGCTCATTATTTGCTTTAGTAGCCCCAGAATGACATTGCCTGGAATTAGGCAACTTATCGACAAAAAAAAAACCTAGATCCTTCTCCGTTAAGGAAACTCCCAACGTTTCTGACGAAGTAGCCGCCCCCCCCCCCCCCTCGCCAACTTACATGTCGGGAGGGGAGGCAGGAACACTATTGCGGAGAGCGCAATTGCACTCTCTCGCAATAGTACAGCCGAATTTCCCTTTTAATAAACGGAAATTCGTCTCTTAAAGGTGCAGGAGCGGCTTTCTGCCCCCCTGGAATCCTCTCTGGCGCTGCCACCTGAGGCGAGCAGCTCAGCTCAGCTCATCAGTGGAGCGCCCCTGCTCCCAACACACTGCCATTTAGTGTATAACTTGCATTTATATTATTTTTGCCAAAGTGCATAACCTGCATTTATCAACATTGAACCTCATTTTCCAGTTTGCTGCCCAGTTTTCCAACTTTTTTACTTTGCAAAGTGACCACATCCTGCATGGAACCTATAGTTCTGCACAATTTAGTATCATCTGAAAAAACAGAAACAGTACTTTCAATGCCCACCTCCAGTTCATTAATAAACAAGTTGAAAAGCAAAGGACCAAGTCAATTACATCAATTCAAAAATAATAATAAATGCCACTGCTGATCTTCATAATGTCATACAAACTCTTGTAAGTAATGGTGGGTCAAAGGTAGAGATGCAAAGACTCTTTCTAAAGTTTGTTTTAATATTATTATTATTAATATATGTTAATTATTTCAGATTTTAAAAAAAAATGACATTGTAAATTAGAAGTCGTTATTATCTGTTTCTTAAACACGTGTAATATTATTTTCTTGCGCAGGAAAATGACCAAAACGAAAGTGAATTCTGCTCAGATAATTTAGTACATTCAATCATGGATTTATATGTATTCGGTTTGCTGGTCATGATAAAATACCCAAACATTCAAGGTAATTTTTCAAACTTCGTGAGGTATGGTAACATTTCTGTCATGGGAAAACATGTTTTTTTTTCAAAACACATCAGTTAATCGTGCTGCTCCAGCAGAATTCTGCACTGAAATCAGTTTCTCAAAAGAGCAAACAGATTTTTTTATATTTAATTTTGAAATATGACATGGGGCTAAACATATTGTCAGTTTCCCAGCTGCCTCCAGTCATGTGACTTGTGCTCTGATAAACTTCAGTCACTCTTTGCTGCTGTACTGCAAGTTGGAGTGTAATCACCCCCCTTTCACCCCCCAGCAGCCAACAACAGAACAAGGAAAGGTAACCAGATAGCAGCTCCCTGATACAAGATAACAGCTGCCTGGTAGATCTAAGAACAGCACTCAATAGTAAAATCCAGGTCCCACTGACACACTTCAGTTACATTGAGTAGGTGAAACAACAGCCTACCATCCTAAAGTGCTGGCTCTTTCTGAAAGCACATGACCAGGCAAAATGACCTGAGATGGCTGTCTACACACCAATATTACAACTAAAAAAATACACTTGCTGTTCAGGAATTAAGTTGTATATGGTAGAGTGGATTATCTGCAGTGTAATTTAGAAATAAAAACTACACCATAAAAATCATGACGGAATCCCTTTTAGTGCAGATTGCTTTTTCATAATGACAGTATTAGGTGTATATAATGGCACAGAATTATAGTAGCCACTGCTCATTTATAGGAGGAGTATTTGGTGCATGGCTTGAGGAGCAAGATGTCCTGTATTTTCACTTATCTCTAGATGCCAGTAACTACAGGAATCCTTTTGTATGTTGTGCCAACTAAATTTGATGCAGGGGCCATTTTTTTTTGGCTCCCATTATGACGAATCCTGCACAGGTTTCATCAACTGCATTTTTTCCAGCAAGTGCAATTAGACTAGAATGTTGCGGGGGGTGGTGGTAAAAAAAAACATTTGTGAGTATAAAACAAAATAGTAATTTAGGCAATTAAGAGCTTGTTGCTTGTAATGATTGGTAAATGATTCTATTCTGAAGTAAGTGAGAAAGTCTTCTTTTCTCAGCCAAGGTGCAGACAGAGATCGACAAAGTAGTTGGAGCAGATCGATGGCCGGGATTGGCAGATCAAGACCAAATGCATTACACCAATGCAGTTATTCATGAGATTCAGAGGTTTTTGGACCTGGTACCAATGGCCCTTCCTCACATGTTAACAGAGGACACAGTATTCCGTGGGTTCAATATCCCAAAGGTAAGAGTACATTTCATTCACTTTAATCAAAATCACTCCGTATTTCTGCTACAGTATACCCGGTCAGGTGGACTTATAGCTTTATACACAGTATTTATGTGATAATTTACAATTGGCGTTTGGTGATGTCCCATATGAAATGCAGGCCTGATTCCTTTATATGTTTCTGGAACTCCTTGAAGGTAAATTTTAATAAAATTACAACAAGACTATATCATATGTGTAGTGATTAACCAGTCTTTCATGTTGTTTGCTTTAAAAAAAAATGTTGGGATAGGGAACAACTGTTTTACCTATACTTGGTTCAGCACTATGGGACCCAGCCCAATGGAAGACACCAGAGGAATTCAATCCAGGGCATTTCCTTGATGAGAAAGGACAGTTCTGTTCTCCGGCTGCATTCATACCATTCTCAGCAGGTAAAGTGCTTGCAGTAAAAATACAACAACTGGACATGCTAACATATAAACATTCATATTTAAATATGTAATATTGTAATAAATGTATATATTAGTAAGGATGAATTGCAGGGTTAGAAGTAACTGACAGTTGCTTCATTACAGAACTGAATACCAACAGGTCATTGTCTCTGTGTGGGTTTCCTCTGGTACATTTTCTTACCGAAATATACAGACTGACTAACTGGCTTTTAATGAAATTGTCTACAATGTATTATAATAACGCAATAGGGAACATGTGGTCAGATTTACTAAAGGGTGAATTGTCGGCAGTGACCGATTCGCACCCATCGCAACACTTCACCAGGAGCAAATTCGTTCAGACTACGCTAATTCACTAAAATGCGTACTTTTGTCCTGGCTAATGCTAGCATTTTATAGTGAAGAATATAATGTAAGTGACAGAAGATGGAGGAAGATCTAGCTACTTTAATGTACTTCGCCTGGTCTGAGGTGGTGAAGGCAAATTTCTGTAAAATCCGCACTTTATTGAATTTAGTGGAGTAGCGAAAAGTCGCCTGGCGATAGATTGCGAATGATTGCTAGTGACAGTCTCTTTCGCGAGAGTGTTGGCGCCTGCGCCCATTAGTAAATCAGGGATGTCCCTGCGGGCGATAATGCTAGCGAATTTTCACTAGCGTTTGCCACTTCACCCTTTAGTAAATCTGCCCCTTCGACTATGAGATCCATTGTTGCAGGAACTAATGTCATGGAACTACATAAATGTGTCGGTGCTATAACAATAAAGCATGAAAATTATAATTTTATCTTATAGGAAAGAGAATCTGTCCAGGAGAAGGGATGGCTCGTATGGTAATCTTCCTCTTCTTCACTGCCCTGCTCCAAAAATTCACTATCAGAGCTGCAAGTCCCACTGATACCTTTAACCTGGGTACACTGAGAAGGGCCTTCCGGAAAAAGGGGCTATTCTATAAACTGAGAGCCATCCCTAGAACGTGTACTGTGGAGAAGCATTGAGATGAGCACAAACTGAGAAGCATAGTAGAATAATAAACTAGGGTTAGAGAAATTGTACTGTATAAAAATGTCTATGACATTAGGAATTCATATTTAATGCTAATGATACAGTATATATATATTTGTGTGTGTGTTATGAGGATCTGGGTACACAAATAGCACTTCAAATTATTTTGCATTTTATATATATATATCGATCTGTAAATGGCAGTGTAAATTCCTTTATGGTTTTACTACCTTTATTGATATACATCACTAGAATGTAGCCAGAGGAAACTTCCAGTAGAGAATATATATATATATATATATATATATATATATATATATATATATATATATATATATATCTTTTAAAGGAGAAGTAAACCCTAGCCCCCCCTCAATCGTCATCTTTTGTCTGTCTCTGATCCTGTTCTGTTAGAGAGATAACATGGATCTTAGATAGGGTTGCCACCTTTACTGGAAAAAAATACCGGCCTTCCTATATTCTTGCAGTTTTTTCCTATTAATAACATTGGCATCAAGCATCATTGTTAGCGGCAAGGCAGGTAAAATACCGGCCAGATGGCAACCCTAATCTTAGAGGAGCATGCGCAGTTGAATCAGTTTCCTGAATAATCTTCTACTGTGCATGCTCCTGATCAACAAACAACAAGATCTGTATCAACAAATGACAGAAAAGGATCAGCCTTTGTGCTTTAACCACCAGGGAAAAGTGGTGGCCTCCCAAAGCATTGTACATGTTATTGTGCTACATAAACAAAATAAAATAAGAACATAATCCTTAAATTTTTGCTGTATTGTCAGTGTAAATTTTTTTTCTTTATATTCCTTATTAACGCATAACATTGTTGTAAATTCAGATGTCCAGATTGACGACCTGTTAAGGTGAGATTTGGGGTTAGAGCTAATTTGCTGCCCTGGGTAACCCTAGTATAGCGGTGTGAATGTTAGACTTGTATTTATGTGTAATCCAGCTTGAAGGCACATTTGAGGTTAGAGCTACGTGCTGTTTGCAGTTACACCGGTTTTGTATCCGTTTTATAGCTGGGTTGTTGGTCCAAAGCTTGAAAACTAGTAAAGGCAACATCTTGGGTGCATCTTTGCTTTCCAGGATACCTATGAAACTATGACAGAGTGACTAATACCATTACCATACCAGTACCCAGAAAGACTGGGGTTAGAACTTTTAGATTGTAATGCTTCAGTATTTTTCCACAGTGTCGTAACCTTCTCTTTGTTCTGAGAATTGCAATCCTCTTATAATAAAGATTTAGGACTTGGTCCCTAATGTTGGGTCTGGGCATTCCAAGTACACAGAGGCCCAAAATGTCCTCCACCAGCCCACTGACTGTGACTGTCTATGGCATCTTACAATAGTCCCTCTGACATTTGCCAGAACCCAGAGTCCAGGCCTACCTATCTGAAGAAAGTTGTTCTAGAGTTTGCAACAGTGTGCCCTCATGGGCTGCAGAATTTTTACCTCCCTCTTTGACAACATTTTTACCAAATGGGACTTTGGGAGTCATTCTGAATTGAATCCATGGAAATGGCACAACTTTATATGACTATGAAGATTTTCATTCATCCAGGTCATAGTATATCTAGTATAGGTCAATCTAAAAACAACTGGACTTGCTGAGTAATTAATGAAGACGTTTCACTACTCATCCGAGCACCTTCTTCAGTTCAACTGACTGGTGTGGGAAGTTCTCGGCATATAAACTCTTCCACTAATCCATTTACAATGGCACATTGTAACTCTTCAAAGAGGTGACATCTGAAGAAACTCACAGAGGTGTTGATTCTGTGTAGTTACTGTGATAGGATTATCCAATGTGTCATGCAACTCCTAGATACAGCTGTTACTTGTGAGAGTTGCATGAATGGATGTGTGAAGTGTTCTGAATCCGCCGGGGTACAGATGTTAGAACAGCAAGTCCAGTTGTTTTTAGATTGACCTATACTAGACACAACTTTATAGTTATACACTCCCATCCATGCAGACACACAGCAGATATTGACAAAAAATGCTTACCTTCATGTTTTTATTCCAAAATCATCTATCTGCATACAGGCTGACGCCGGCGAACAAGGTTGCTGGCAAACAAGGAGATTTGTTACCTGCTGTGTGTGCCTCTTTGGCAAACAAATCTCCTAAAAATGCCTTCTCAATGTGAAAGGTTTGGATTGGCACAAGTAAACAAGGTTACTCATAGCATTTTGTTTTAGCTGTGGGGAAATTTGAAGGAAGGTATTTTCCCACAATTTAGCCAGATCGCTGTGAGTTATGTGTTTTACTTACAGCAATATGAAACTTTTGCAATGGGAAATAGTTTTTTTCCCAGAAAAGGTGGCAAGCCTAATTATGGTGCTGATATCTGATATCTAGTCACATGCCGTACGAGCTGACATAACGCGCCGTACACGCTGACGCCACGCGCTGTATTCAGTGAAAGTGATGTCAGTGCGTTGTGCGTGTGACGTCACTTCCGCAATCTTCCCCGGACTCCCTACCCCTCACCCTCTCAGCTCCATCACCGGATATCCTATGGAAATCCGTGGGGAGGGTTTAAAAAAAAAAAAATAGGCACCCCGAAATCGTGCAAACCTAGGCACAGGCCCTCGGGGGCCTATATATAAATACAGCCCTGCTAATGTGCCTGCACCTGGCCCAGCACAATGGTTCCAGGTGCAGACAAGGAGGAAGGCTAATGCAAATATAGGAGCCTTTTTTCAGCAGACCAAATTCAACCCTGTGTAGCATCAGCCTAATAGGGTGCTTGTAAATAGCAGAGATCTCCAAAAACTTCTGGTGCCCCTACAATGAATATTCCAACAGACAATGAGCACAGGGCAATTAACTGTAACCCTTTCACTTTATCTCTTAATCCCCTAGATTGAACAATGGATCACCTACCCTGAGACACTCTGCGGTAATGCCCGTCACTTGAGCAATAAAGGCATTTTAACTTCAATAATAATTGTGGTGCTGTTCATATCGTACTCTGACTGCATTTGCTGGTGGAAAGTGGCCTGTGTGGCATTAGCCTTAAGATGACCATATACGGCTGATAGAAGATGCCAGCCGTGTATGGTCATCTTAAGGCTAATGCCACACAGGACTGAAATTTGGCCTGCTGAAAAACACAGGTCAAGAATCAGCTCCTATACTGGAATCATACCCTTACCTTGCTTGCTGAAACCTTGGCATCGTCCCGGGTGCAGGCACATGTGGCGGATTTTCAGCGCCGAAAAAACAAGACTGTATTTCGGATTAAATTTGCCCCATGTACCTGCACCGAAGCCAACATAATGGTTCTGGGTTTACGCAAAGGGGCTGATTGCTGTAATTTTTATGTAGCCATCTTGTTGCTAGGGTATTATTTACCCGAAACCTGGGAGTGACTTGAACACGAGATGGGCATATGACTTGGAGAGGGCCTGCATAGAAAGATAAGTAATGAGAATCAACAATAGCAATAAAATTTTAGGGTAGAGGCACAAGCTGCTATTTCGAGAAGATTAGTCGCCCAGTGACAAATCGCTTCTTCTTCTCCCCGAACTGCCTTCCTGCCTGGCTAGAATGTAAATCGCCGGCGGGATGTCACTCAGATCGCTTTGGCTTTCCGAAGATTCCTCGTGAGGCGACTTCGGAAAAGTAAGCGTTCCGAGTGCCATCCGAAAAGCCAGCAGGAAGGCAGTTCGGGGAGATTAGTCGCCCGAAGAAGAAGCGATTTGTTGCTGGGCAACTAATCTCCCGAAATAGCAGCATGTGTCTCAGCCCTTAGTCTCACGGAGCAATCAGTTTTTGCTGATGGAGTCAGTGACCCACCATTTGAAATCTGGAAAGAGTAGGAAGAATTAACCAAATATTAAAAAAAAAACTATTAAAAATAAATAATGAAAGCAAACTTGCTAGGAATAGGCCATTCTGTAACATACTAAAAGTCAATTTATGGGTGAGCCACCCCTTGAAAATAACAATAGAATAGTAGCAATTGTTATGAATCCTCCAATCAAGGTGAATACTTATAAATAACTTATAACTAATCTTAAATGTGCTCTCTAGGTGTAACATATAATTACCCTCTTCACGCCACTAGATGGGGATTCTCCACCCTCTGTTCACGGCCTTTGTGTTGCAAAGTTCTGGAATATACATGTTACATTTGCAGTGAATGCAGATGTATAGACAAAGAATAATACAAATTAAAAATATTTATACGAGTCCTCTGTATTACTTTTAACCTGTTGAAGTTTGTATATTTTATCATTAATTTGCATTCAACATGGTATCATACTGTCAAGACCTTGGGGCTCATTTTTCATTCCCAAAACCTAAAGAGTCAGCAATAGCAGCTCATCAGCAGAATAAACTATAAGTGACAGGCAGAGGACAGTTTCCTATAAGGGGTGTATGCATCAAGACAAATTCTAGGACAATTACTCACAATTATGTGAGAGGTACAAGTGTTAGTCTTACAGGGACCAATATTTGGGAAAGTGGGGGAGGTCTTAGAGATATTTAAAGGACAGTTTAAACATGGTCTAATTTAAATTATATATGGGTATAGGACTGCTCCTGTTTACCATGGCCATTAAAATTTTGTGACACTCTAACATGGCTTGCTTCTGGGTACTTGAACACAGACATTGTGCAACTCTGTGCTACATGCTTGCATATAATACAGTAGAGGAATGGGGGTCTTTAACTCAAATGTGCATGGAGCCTGCTGGACATGACAACAAGTACATCAACTCCATGTCCTAAAACTAAACATCCCTATTCCCCAAAGATTGTCAAAGTAGGGCAATGATTCATTAAACTTTTTTGCCCTTTAAATCCACAGTGGCACCCAAAGCCATGTTATCATTTCATTTCAATGAAACCTAAGCAATCTCCAGGTTCCTACAAATTAGGGATGCACCGAATCCACTTTTTTGGATTCGGCCGAACCCCCGAATCCTTCACGAAGGATTCGGCCGAATCCGAACCCTAATTTACATATGCAAATTAGGGGTGGGAAGGGGAAAACATTTTTTACTTCCTTGTTTTCTGACAAAAAGTCACGCAGTTTCCCTCCCTGCCCCTAATTTGCATATGCATATTAGGATTCGGGTTCGGCCGGGCAGAAGGATTCGGCCGAATCCGAATCCTGCTGAAAAAGGCCGAATCCTGGCCGAATCCCGAACCGAATCCTGGATTCGGTGCATCCCTACTACAAATCACGCTGAACTATGAAGCCAATATTCAAAACTGAAGGAATCAAAGTGCTGCTTTATATTCCAAAATAGAATGGAACAAAGTCATGTATTGGTTCCTTATAAAATCTGTAAAAAACAATAAAATCAACATTGCCAACACACAAAACGAATGATAAACAGTATGGTTACAAGCAGACAAACGTATCTGTCGTCTTGTGAATGCAATCTGTCTGATGCCTGCACATAGTTTAATATTAATATCTTTTTTTTTTACTCAGAACAGTATTTATCAGGCAAAGCAAATCACTGAGCCACAGAGCCTACTAATTTGGTGCCTAAGGTACAGACAGTAAAGTTGTCCAACACATAAAGATCACGAAACGAGTGGATCTCTATCCGATATGCACACATTGAGGTGGGCGACATCAGGCTTATACGATCGTGGGCCCTAGGGCCCAACAATCGGATCATAATGCTGCGGATCGCAGGACCGCATCTACGAAAAGATCCAGTGGCGATACAACGCAATTTTTAACCCTGCCTAATCGACATCTGGCCAACTTTCAGCCAGATATCAATCGGGGAAGACCGTCGGAGGGCCCCACATATGGGTCAATAAGCTGCCGACTCGGTTTGTCGGCAGATTTTATCGGGCCATGTATGGCCACCTTTAGGGTAAGAGCACAACAAGATTTGGCAAGATGTAGTCGCCCAGCGACAAATCGCTTCTTCTTCGGGTGACTAATCTCCCCGAAAAACCTTCCTGCCTGCTAGAATCTAAATCCCCAGAGCGCTTCATTTTCTGAAGTCGCCCGAAGTTGCAGGAAAAGCTTTTCGGTGAGATTAGTTGCCCGAAGAAGAGGCGATTAGTCGCCTGGAGACTAAATCTCACAGAATCTTCCTGTGTGTCTCTGCCCTTACTTGTTCAAAGCAAAATACAAAACATCCAGAATTGATGCAGATAAACCTAAGTACTCATTAACTGAAATGTTAGTTCAAGCGTTAGTAATGTGAGAGTAAAGAGTGAAAGAATAAACCCTTTCACTAAACAAACAGAGCAAAAGACAATCTTGAAAGGACAACTGTACCCTTGAACATTTGGGGTAAACTTTGGTCAGTACACAGGAATAGCTATACTAACGCAGTATCACTCAGTATACATTACTACCTGTACTCCTCTATGGTGGTCCTGCATGACACTGCCCCCTTTTCCCTTTTTCTATCCCCCAGATGCAGGAAGTGGGAGTAATTTTGTCTTAAAAGCACAACTGCACTGTCCAACACAAAAATAGCTGCTACTATCTGATATATAAGGGCAGAGACACACGTGGAAATTTGGGGAGATTAGTTGCCCAGCGACAAATCTCCTCTTCTTTGGCGATTTGTCTCCCCTCAATGCCTTTCCGCCGGCTAGAATTTAAATCGCTGGCGGGATGCTCAGAGTGCTTCGTTTTCTGTAGTCGTCCAAAGTATGAGACAACTTCAGGCGTCTTTGGAAAACGAAGCCATTCGAGTGCCATCTAGCTCTTCTTCGAGCGTCTGAATCTCCCAGAATCTCCACGTGTGTCTCTGCCCTAAGAAGAGCAAAATATCTAAAGATAACGTGAACGTCACATCTGACTTTTTCTGTGCTGGTGGGAAAATGCTGAAGGGATGTTCTTGGCTGAACACATGGGCATTTAAAATATTTATGTGTAACAGTTGCAAATTATTTATCCTTTAGCTCATGTATGGAAAAATACATTTCATTTCAAACCAAGGAAAACACACAGTCCCTTCTCTTTGTGTGGTGTGGTTCATTTTGGATAAATGAAGATTAGAAGGTTAAAGAGAAGGGTAGCCCCAGTAGCAGTAGGAGAATATTACAGTATTTGGCTACTCAAAAAAAGTAACTGAAAGGAACACCAACAAATAAAAGTGTTTTAAAGGATAACTAAAGCTTAACTAAAGCAGTAGCTAGAAATGTTGTACATTATGTTTTGTATAGGGATGCACCGAATCCAGGATTCGTTTCGGGATTCAGTCAGGATTCGGCCTTTTTCAGCAGGATTTGGATTCGGCCGAATCCTTCTGAAAAAGGTCGAACAGAATCTGAATCCTAATTTGCATATGTAAATTAGGGATGGAGAGGGAAATCACGTGACTTTTTGTCACAAAACAAGGAAGTAAAAAATGTTTTCCCCTTCCCACCCCTAATTTGCATATCCTTAGTTTTGTACTTCTGTACCAGCCCAAGGCAACCACAGCCCTTTAGCAGTAAAGATCTGTGTCTCCAAAGATGCCCCAGTAGCTCCTTTTCTGCTGATTCACTGCACATGCTCTGTGCTGCTGTCACTTACTGAGCTTAGGGACCCACTCACAATATACAGTACACATAGAATAGAAATGTCACAATATAAGGCTGATTAATACAGATAATTACTACATGGCAGCACAGAAACCAGTGCAATTAGCATCAGAATTTAATAATCAGCAAACCTGTAGCATCAGCTTATATTACAGGGGAAGCTCATTTTCTGCTGGATAATTAGTGACGAGCCCTAAGCTTAGCTTCTCAACAGCCAATCAGAGCCCACTGAGCATGTGAGTGTCACAGACACTTTCCAAGATGGTGACCCCCTGTGACAAGTTTGAAGTCCTGGATCATTATTGCCAGGACGTTAACCAAATGCAGACACACACCCTGACCCTCCTGGAAAAACTGTATCCCTGGTGCTCAGCAAACAGGGCATCGGCAATACAGAGCAAAAAAGTTTACTGGCACACAGGTAATGCTGGGAGGGTGAAACCCTTGCTTTAAATTTATTTTAGTGCGGCATGCAACATTTCGGGGACAACCCCTTTATCAAGCATATTGGAACAGAATGCACAAAGTAATTTAAAGCATAGGTTGGTTACGTGTCAAATTAAGTGGGTGTAACCATGATTAACATAATTAGATAAACAGCTAACAGCATAAAGTTACGTTTATATGTCAACTATTGGAGACGGTCCTCACTAAGAATTACTTTGTATATAATGACGAATATTTCTTACAGTTACAAGGTTGTGCCATGAGTGCCAATATGGCACCTGCTTACGCCAATATATACATGGACCAAAAAAACATATATCTTTGTTGAAAAAACATATATCTTTTCAAATTGTGACTTTAATCAGTATATACATCACTACATGAGATATGTCGACGATACCTTTTTTATATGGTCTGGGACCATAGAAACATTGCATGATTTTGTGTCCTATCTTAATGGGGTACATTCAATGATCAAATTTACATTTGAAGCTAACCCATATGAACTCTATTTCTTAGATGTTAATATTCAGGTTGTGGGATCCACTTTTGTTACATCACTTTACAGTAAGCACTCTGAAAGGAAGAACTTGTTAAGGCCCTCGAGTTTTCATCCTCCCAGCCTCTTTAAGGGCCTCCCACGTAGCCAACTAATGAGGGTCAAAAGGATCACTTCCATGCCTGAACTTTACAACTCTGAATCACTTACTATGGTGGATGAATTTGTTGAGAGGGGTTATGATCAATCCACACTGCTGGCCACACAAAGAGAGGTGGAACTTATATCAAGTGAAGCTACGCTAACTAAAGGTGGCCATAGACGCAAAGATCCGCTCGTTTGGCCAAACGAGCGGATCTTTCCCCGAAATGCCATTAACAGGCATGGCTATATGGAGGGTAATCTGATTGTTCGGCCGTATGGCCGAATGATCCGATTACGATGTGCCATGGGCTCCGCCGGACAAAAGATGTCGGCACACGCCACACACGATCCGAAAATCGTATGAACCCTCGATTCGTACCATAGGATCTGTGTGTCTATGACCACCTTTAGAAACCAAAGGATAGATCTGTTAAATCTCAAAGAATCCCTGTTTTTTACACACTTTGATACTAATTCTAAGTTTCACGTAATGTAATTTTTGAAACATTGGAAGATTTTGAGCACGGATTCTAAACATGGGCATCTGTTCAGGGCACCACCCGATTTTTCTTATAGAAGGGGTAGGAATGCTGGTGAATTGATTAAACGGAAGGTCAACTCACACAAAGGAGTACGTAACATACTAGCTACTCAGAACATGGGAACCTTCCCCTGTAGAAATTGTAGTCACTGCAGTGCCATCATCCCCGGTAGTTTTGTGACACATCCACATTCAGGTTCTAAACATGATCTTCAAGGCTTCTTCACTTGTGATACATGTGATCTTGTGTATTGTATCAAGTGTCCATGCGGTTTATTATATATTGGCCAGACCAGTAGGGCTATTAAAACTAGGCTTAATGAGCACTTATCGCCCAGTACTCCCTACGGCACAGATGCAATATAAAAAGACAGTTGATAGAATAAATAAACCAAAAATAGAATCTTTATTGGCAAAACATTTTTTTGAACATGGACATCAGTTATCACTACTGAGATGGCAGGTTTTGGAGAAAGTGATTTTTAAACCAGGCATGGATAAAAAGAAAAATCTATCACAACGAGAATGCTATTGGATCTGGTTGATGCAGTCGCGATACCCGAAAAGGGTTAAATGAAGATTTCAATATGGCTTGTTTTCTTTAAACTTGTACAAGTTACTAAACCTTGTTGTTTTCCTTTTAGATAAACAGTTTTGCCGGATTGGCTTCAGGGACAGTTTTCCTCTCTCCCACATAGGGAAAGCTAGTTAACTTGCTTCTGATGTTTAATTGAAATTGATACATTGTTACACGCTAGACTGCTGTATCTTGTCTATAGACTAACGTGATACTTTGTCTTCTTTTTCTTGGATGTTTTTAATTTTTGGACTATTTATGGATCTTATGAATAACAAAGGTTATGAATTTTTACCATTATGGACTATTTTTCTAATGGATTTTTTATGGACACTTTGATCATTTGGACACTTAAACTCCTTCACATATTATTATTTGGTGCTTAGGGGTAATTTTCACAGCTAAGGACCAAACCTCTTCCAATGAAACAAATATTGAATGAATAATAAAGATGAATATTAAGAGGCCGATTCACTATGGGTCGAATATCGAGGGTTAATTAACCCTCGATATTCGACTGTGAACTAAAATCGTTCGACTTCGAATATCGAAGTCGAACGATTTTGCGCAAATCCTGCGATCGATCAAAGGATTTTTCGTTCGATCGAACGATTAAATCCTTCGAATCGAACGATTCGAAGGATTTTAATCCAACGATCGAAGGAAAATCCTTTGATCAAAAAATCACAGGCAAGCCTATGGGGACCTTCCCCATAGGCTAACATTGACTTCGGTAGCTTTTAGCTGCCGAAGTAGGGGGTCGAAGTTTTTCTTAAAGGGACAGTACTTCGACTATCGAATGGTCGAATAGTCGAACGATTTTTAGTTCGAATCGTTCGATTCGAAGGTCGTAGTCGAAGGTCGAAGTAGCCCATTCGATGGTCGAAGTAGCCCAAAAAAACTTCGAAATTCGAAGTTTTTTTTATTCTAACTCTTCACCCGAATTTAGTGAATCGGCCCCTAAATGTTGTTTGTGAATCTACAATCTCTTGTAACTTATACCAGCAAAGATATAAAATACATCAAATTTGCGCCACCTGCCAATTTTTAACCCTAACCAACTCGGCGAGTTACACAGGCCTGAAAAACATGACTCCCCAAAAATCTGTATAGACACAATAAAGAAAAAGGAGCTCACAAAGGACCAAACCATAGAGACTCTGACCGAGTAGAAAAAGTTGTCCGTGGGCACCTGCCCTTACCCTCAGCATAGGGAGTGGTAAACTGTAATCTGCAATAGTATGGGCGATGGAGCACTCCAAAGAATTCCACGAAGGGTCACAGAAATATAAAAGTAAAATTTTTTATTCAAAGATACATTAAAAAATCATGATCTCCTTCCACCCCATGCTTGCTTCCTCAAGCTGGCCAAGTTGCAGCTGTTCACACTAGAGATGGGGCAATTAAGGGGTGATATGATAACTATGTGTAAATATATAAGGGGATCATATAAAAATCTCTCTAATGCTTATTTACCAGTTGTTCCTTCCTGCTCACACAAGGTCATCCATTCCGAAAGGAAAGAGGTTCTGTCTTTATTTTCGGAAGGGGCTTTTACAATGAGAGCTGTGAAAATGTGGAATTTTCTCCCCGAAACAGTTGTACTGGCTGATACATTAGATAGCTTTAAAGGAGAAGAAAAGGCATGTTATACTTGGGGGAGCCAAAGGTTAGGCACCCCAGGTGATTGTATTTACTTACCTGAAACCCCAGACCAGGGCTTCTATCAGCAGAAACTGCCTGGGGTTATTCCAGCGAGCAACACGGAGCGATCCTCTTCCTGCTCCTTCTTTCTTCTTGCGGCTGTGCATGGGCATTAGAGTAAAAATCCAACATTTTATGAAAAAGCCGGCGATTTCCTTCTACAACGCATGCATGTTTTAATTTTAAGCCTGATTTATTTCTGTGAGTGCTACAGCAGAGCAGTAGGGATGTAGCGAACGGCGGAAAAAAAGTTTGCGAACTTGCGTCCAAAAATGTGAACGGTTCGCGAACGTCGCGAACCCCATAGACTTCAATGGGAAGGCGAGTTTTAAAAGCTAGAAAAGACATTTCTGGCCAGAAAAATGATTTTAAAGTTGTTTAAAGGGTGCAACGACCTGGACAGTGGCATGCCAGAGGGGGATCAAGGGCAAAAATGTATCTGAAAAATACATTGTTGACACAGCGCTGCGTTTTGTGCTGTAAAGGGCAGAAATCACACTACGTCACTCAGGTGATGTTTCTGGACACGGAATGTGAAAAAGCTCACACAGCTAGGTGGCACTTGGTTAAAGACTGGGCAAACAATGCCTGCAAGGGCAACGTATACAGTAGTGGATACGGAATATATTATTGCTGCTGTAAAAACATCACTCAGGTGATGTTTACGGACACGGAATTATTATTGTTGTTTAGACAGAATGTGAAAAAGCTCACACAGCTAGGTGGCACTTGCATACCTCCCAACTGTCCCTCTTTTGACCACTCAACCCCCTGTCCCTCTTTTGTACTGGAAAGTCCCTCTTTTCTCTGCACTGAACAGCCAGAAAAAAAACAGTTTCTAACTTAATTAGCTTTTGGCAGAGAGCTCAGAACAGCTAACAGGTGCAATGAAGATACTTTGTAACAATTTTGACTCTGGTTGGTGCTGGTGGTGGTGAACTACTAGGAGGAGCAGCACACCAGTCCCACTCCCCAACACAGCTAGACTAATAGCACTGGGCTCTTACAGTAGCAAAGTAAAAAAAACAAAAAAGAAAATAAAAGCAGTCCTTACAAGGACTATTGGGTTATTACAGCAGTCAGCAGATGAGATCAGAAGCAGTGCCCACAGCAGCTACATACAGAGCACTGCAGTAGAAGGTAGATTACTAGTCAGCAAAGCTAACTAACCTAAACTCACTGTCCCTCAAATCCCTGCAGAGTTCTGTCCCTACAATACAGAGCAGTATCAAGTAGATTACTAGCCAGCAAACTTACTATCAACTGTCCCTCAAATCACTAAACAGCTCTCTCCCTACACTAGCTCTTCCAAGCACACACAGGCAGAATGAAAAAACGCTGCAGGGCTTCAGTTTATATATGGAAGGGGAGTGGTCCAGGGGGTGTGGGGGTGGTCCAGGAGGGAGAGCTTCCTGATTGGCTGCCATGTATCTGCTGGTCTGGGGGAGAAATGGCAAAAATAAGCGCCAGCTAAGGGGAACCCAAATTGGTGAACGCCGCGCGACGTTCGCGAACATTCGGCTGTTCGCGCGAACTAGTTCGCGGGCGAACAGTCCGCGACATCCCTACAGAGCAGCAACTGACTTCCGGCTTAAGAATAAGTCGGGTTAGGAGATGTGGAGCTCGCACATAGGATAAAGCTGAGGGCTATATCGCCCTATTTCTGAGACACAGCACAACTGGAAGTAAATATTCATTATAGTGTTTTTTAATAAAGCATTAAAAATAGTGAACATTGTGCTGGAAGGAGGAGGAGGTACTAGAGGGGGCTATAATGTTTTTTAACTTAAAAAATTAAAGTGTTACTGGTCCTTTAAACAGTTGTCAGCATACACCCAGAAGTCATTGCAATGTAGAAATATTTAAAAACAGTGAACATTGCTGATTAATTCCATGATTTATTTATGATATTGTTGAATCATATATATTCATACAATGTACTGGGCACAAAAATGTTTTAAGGGTTTGCCAGTCATATGTCTCACTGAAATATGTTTAATAAACAATATACCTTAGAAGTTGCTTTGGAGTCCCATGGTAATGGACCTCCTTGTGTCCTATCAATTCCTGATATTTCAAAATAGGTGGTACATTATTCACTTAAAACTAGAATTAATTAAATATAAGAATCTGTAACATCTTAGACATATTTGTACTGTAGTGTTTTGTTTTTTCTACCCTTATCCATTGATTGTCCCCTCTTTACTTGTCACAGTATGTTCTGACCTCCGTTCTCCACAGTACAAGTTCTAGGGATGGCTCTCAGTTGATAGAATAGCCCCTTTTTGCGGAAGGCCCTTCTCAGTGTACCCAGGTTAAAAGTATCAGTGGGAATTGCAGCTCTGATATTGAATTTTTGGAGCAGGGCAGTGAAGAAGAGGAAGATTTCCATAAGAGCCATCCCTTCTCCTGGACACACTATCTTTCCTGTATAACACAACGATTTGTTACAAAACAGATTCTGTTGCCATATGGGGATAATGTTTGTCTGGATTGAGAATCAAAACAGACTCTGCCATTTCAAGTGCACAAAGGCCTCACATAGAAGAAAAATAAAGCACTAGTCTAGCCAGCCACTCTGGCACTTAGGGTAAGGTCACACTGGGCGATTTGGGGAGATTTAGTTGCCTGGCGAGGAAACTTCGGGCGACTTCGGAATGCGAAGCGATGTGTGTGCCATGCCTCAGTCGATTTTTCATTTTAGCCGGCGCAAGACAGAGGTAAGGCATTCGGGGAGATTGATCACTAATTGCCTTGTCACAAGACAAGGCAATTAGTTGCCAGGCGACTAAATCTCCCCAAATTGCCCAGTGTCACCTTCCCCTTATAGGTTGTCAATCCAGGTCAGAATGTCATTGCACTACTCATATTAATTCATTATTTTAATATTTCATATTTTATATTTATCCGGAAGATTGACAGGTGAACGGAGGTTACTCTCTGAAAACCCTCAAAATCAACACGTAAACATATGTTTCCTCGATAAAGAGTCTTTTAATTCTTTAGACATCAATATGATACAACAAGTAGAATACAGTTATTCATTGAGCACATACATAAGACATTTCTAGTTGCCTGATCTATTATCTTACGTGACCCTGATGTTAGGGGGTTCCAAGGCTTTGATGTTCCTTCTGGCCTTCTCTCGTGGGAGTGTTTTCTCTCCCTCCCTCTCTCTTTCTAATGTAAGTTTGTTTTAAACTGTTTTACCATATATCATATTATTGTTAACATGTAATAATAGAGCACCAACATATTGCTCAGTGCTGTGATACCCACCCATCAGTTATAGATATAATATACTTTGGAATTGCCCACTATGGGTACTGGTGTGTTTCAGCACAACCTTATATGTAGTAGATCTTAGTTAATGAATTAACTCCTTCATAGGCTCTTTGAAACACTAATATGTTAGTGAAATCTAACAATAGCCTGCGATGATGCTGATACCCCTTGTCTATTTCTGTCAGAGCAGGCAAATTCCTATGTACAGAACTAAAAGACTCAAATCCTATGTTTTATATAAAATGATATAAACAAATATATATATAATATGTATATAGTTTATATATAAATCCATTAGCTATATATATCTTCCGTGAGCCAACAAAAGTATTTGTTGGCCCATTTCTTCAGCTGAGAATGTATAAGGACACCCACACTTTACCTGCTGAGAATGGTCTGAATGCAGCCGAAGAACAGAACTGTCCTTTCTCATCAAGGAAATGCCCTGGATTGAATTCCTCTGGTGTCTTCCATTGGGCTGGGTCCCATAGTGCTGAACCAGTTAAAGGTATAACAGATGTCCCCTGTTCCAAGATTAAATAAATAAATAAATGACATTACGTAATCTGTGAATGGCTGCCCCTGGAGGAGTCATGCGCATGAGAGTATCTAAATTGTGCGGCAAGGACCCTATATTTAGTAAAGCTGCTATGGTGATGTGGCAGGAGAACTGTTAAAGGAGTTCTTGGTTAGCAACTTCTATGCCCACGGAGAACATTTTATTATTCATATGCTCCATGCTAGTACCACTGGTCTGTATTTAATCCTGTGCATGTTCAAGGGTATATAATATCACTTTGTGACTATGTGGTTGAGATTTTATGTTATTTGTACTATAGGGGATGGGTGTGTGGGTTATCCACCAGTAGGGTGGCCACCTGGCCGGTAAAAATGATGGTTGTTCCCAATGTTATTAATAGGGAAAAAAGATAAATATATAGGAAGGCCGGTATTTTTTTCCAAAAAAAAAAATGAAAATGTTGGCTAAAATCGATTGATGGCCCAAGGGCCAAACTATTGGATTACAATTGCGGGAACAGGAGCCGCTGGAGCGAAGACCACATCTGTTTGCCACAAAATCAAACCTGCCTGATCAACATCTGCCCAATTTTCAGCCAGATATCAGTTGGGTGGCCCCATCAGAAGGCCCCATACATGGGTGGCAGCTTAAATCTGAGCATGTATGTATTTATGATGCTATAAAAAAAAGTACTGTTTTACTTTTTGTGGCCCTTGTTGAGTCTTTGAGTGCCCATGTACCCATTTTTTTGCTGTTGATCTCTTCCATGCACCCAACTTTAATTTTGAGCCCTTACTACAAATCTCATCTTGGCTGCCACCAGATTAACCTCTCCAGACCCACTTCTCTCCTTTTCTGGTATGTAGACACTACCCTTACTACATCAGGTACAGGTCTGTGCTAGGCTGCTGCTTTGCCATATTGGACACTGTCAACAACCCCCAGTAGACACCTCCTCAATGGACCATGTCTGCACCATTTGGTCTGTGTCCCACCAGGATGCATTGCTTATGCTAAACTAGTCTTTGTTGACTCTTCCTTCCACACAATGTTAATGTTGCAAATTCTTAGTCTTACCTCTAGTCTAGCAAAATTTGCATTACCGTCAACGAGCTCTGACATTTGCTTATGAAACCAGCTATGTACTGAGAAGGTGCTCTTAGTGGATGACGTTTTCAGTTTGAACAGGCTATGATCCAACAGGATCCCAGTATCGGCTATGGACCAGATCAAAAGTCATTATACAAGTACGGCCAGGATGTTCTCAAATGTACCAGATGATGTAAATGATTAATTGGGGAAGATTATTTTTTAGCAAGCTTAACCTAAGCTTTTTTTTTACTATTTTACTGTGGTTTATGCTTTATTGTTTATTTGGATGCACACATTACATTTAATGGTACACTTGGTTATAAGGAAAAACGTAACCGTGTAAAAAAAAAAACCAGACACAGTCAGTTATTCCTGCATTTTTTATATTGTTTGTTTTGGTGCACACATCATTTGCAATAGTACACTTGGTCTGAACTGAACCATTAACATAACCCAGACGACCCCATGTATTTGTTTCAACTGCTCATACAAGTGAATAAGTAACTCCTTTCTGAACACTTTGGGGCCGATTCACTATGGGTCGAATATCGAGGGTTAATTAACCCTCGATATTCGACTAGGAACTAAAATCGTTCGACTTCGAATATCGAAGTCGAACGATTTAGCGCAAATCCTGCGATCGAACGATCGAAGGATTAAATCCTTCGATCGAACGATTAAATCCTTCGATCGAACGATTAAATCCATCGAATCGAACGATTCGAAGGATTTTAATCAAACGATCGAAGGAATATCCTTTGATCAAAAAATCTCAGGCAAGCCTATGGGGACCTTCCCCATAGGCTAACATTGACTTCGGTAGCTTTTAGCTGCCGAAGTAGGGGGTCGAAGTTTTTCTTAAAGAGACAGTACTTCGACTATCGAATGGTCGAATGATTTTTAGTTCGAATCGTTCGATTCGAAGTAGTAGTCGAAGGTCGAAGTAGCCCATTCCATGGTCGAAGTAGCCCAAAAAAACACTTCGAAATTCGAAGTTTTTTTAATTCGAATCCTTCACTCGAGCTTCATGAATCGACCCCTTAGGGTAAGGCCAGACGAGGAGATTCGGGGAGATTTTGTCGCCTGGCGACTTATCGCCACGTCTTTTGCGCGACTATATCCCCGAACTGCCTCAGCGTTTTTTCGCCATAGGCTACAGCGCAAAATCGCCTGCGCTAATGCACACGCGGCGATGCGTTTTCAATAGTCGCCAGAAGTTGCCTCACCCTAGTTTGAATGACTACACTAGATAAGGAAAACCCTACCAAAATGTGATTAATCAAAAACTTAAAGGTACCTCTTTTATAGAACTGTGAGGGTAATGTCACGAGTCTGCACCACTGCAGAGCGAATGTCAACAAGAAAACGCAAAACTGAGCATTTACTTGCTGATAACCCTCTGTGTGCCTGCATATAAGCCAGTGCTGTGCCTGTCAGTGCAAAGACATGGCAAATCGCGTAGGCTTCTCTCGTCTATAGAGGAAAAATGCAGGTGGAGAGAAGCAAAGGTTCAACCTTGTGTGTCATTAAAGGGATACTGTCATGGGAAAAAATATTTTTTCAAAACGCATTAGTTAATAGTGCTGCTCCAGCAGAATTCTGCAGTGAATTTAGTTTCTCAAAAAGTGCAAACCGATTTTTTTATATTTAATTTTGAAATCTGACATAGGATTAGACATATTGTCAGTTTCCCAGCTGCCCCCAGTCATGTGACTTGTGCTCTGATAAACTTCAGTCACTCTTTACTGCTGTACTGCAAGTTGCAGTGATATCATCCCCCTCCCTTTCACCCCCCATAAGCTTAACAACAGAACAATGGGAAGGTAACCAGATAACAGCTCCCTAACACAAGATAACAGCTGCCTGGTAGATCTAGGAACAGCACTCAATAGTAAAATTCAGGTCCCACTGAGACACATTAAGTTACATTGAGTAGGAGAAACAACAGCCTGCCAGAAAGCAGTTCCATCCTAAAGTGCTGGCTCTTTCTGAAAGCACATGACCAGGCAAAATGACCTGAGATGCACCTACACACCAATATTACAAGTAAAAAAAATACACTTGCACTCCTTATGCCCTGGCACTGTTGTGGGGCCTCAGTATATGATCCCCTTAGTCTCTTAAATAGGTGGTGGTCACCCTGGAAGTAATGATTAGGAATAGTTTTGATCCAAGCACAGAAGAATGTTCCAGAGCCTAATGTTCTCTCAATCTGCCACTATCTGAGTGACAAAAAAAGTCAAGGATAAGTTCAGGCTAAGGGGCAAGGAGACATGAATTGGTGACGGGTGCAAGATAGTGTCATGGGCTGGGAAACTGGTCTTGTTCTTGTCTTGTGGCAGATGTATAACTTATTAAAGGAACTGTAACAGCAAAAATATAAGGAATATAAAAGAATGACAATATAATGTAGTGTTGCTCTGCACTTGTAAAACTGGTGGGTTTGCTTCAGAAACGTAATTATAGTTTCTATAAAAAAAATGCTGTGTAGCCATTGGGGGCAGCCATCCAAGCACAGGATACACAGTAGATAGCAGATAAGTTCTGAAGAATCCCATTGTATACTTCAGAGCTCATCTGTTATGTGCTGCGTATCCTGTGCCTTTTCTCCTTTTTCAGCTTTGAATGGCTGCCCCCATGGCTATCCAGCAACCTTTTAATATAAATGATTGTAGAGTTTCTGAAGCAAACACACCAGCTTTACCAGTGCAGTACAACAGTACTTTATATTTGTATTACTTTAAAAGATTTTCAATTTTTGGTGTCACTGTTCTTTTAAACACAAGGTTCTGTGGTTCACAGGCAATGACTATTACCATATGTGTATGGCAGTACTCCAGTTAGGATCCAGTAAGATTTTCCTTACTGAGGTCAACATACCTCCCAATTGTCCCATTTTTAGAGGGACAGTCCCTCTTTTGACAGCTCAACCCTCAGTCCCTTGTTTGTACTGGAAAATCCAGTTTTACTCTGCACTGAACAGCCAGAAAAATAAACAAACTTTCTAACTTAATTGGCTTCTGGCAGAGAGCCCAGAACAGCCACAGTTGCAGATAAGATACTTGTATAACAATTTTGAGATAAACAAATGAGTAATTGTAACAATATAAGATAACAGGTCCCTTGGGAAAAGTTAGACTCACGGCTTAAAGGTCAATTCACCTTCATTAGCATAACTGTAATAACTGGAAAAAAAAAAACACTGAAATATGTTTAACTTTCATAACCTGCCAAAGTTTGTAAAATGAACATGGTAAGTAGGGGGTGTGGCTACAATAAATACATTTTTTGTCCCTCCAAAATGTTGGGAGGTATGGGTCGGTTGGTTCCCTGCAGCAGAAGTGGTAAGGGTTTAACAGTGATGAAACATAAGTTAAATAGGGTTTGGACACTGGCAATTGTAAACCGGCATGATTTCAATATAAAGGCAGGATCAGACTGGCCTGGGAAAAAACCCGGTGGGCCCCCGCCGGCCCAGACCTGCTCCCCCAATCTCAGGTTGCTGGCATTCGTGTTAAAAATGGGTGTTGGTTAAAAGCCCCATGGATTAAAGGAGAAGGAAAGGTTTAAACTAAGTAAGCCTTATCAGAAAGGTCCACCTAAATATACCAGTAAACCCTCAAAGTAATGCTGCTCTAAGTCCTCTGTCAAAAGAAACACCACATTTCTTTCCTTCTATTGTGTACTCATGGGCTTCTGTATCAGACTTCCTGTTTTCAGCTTAAACCTCCAGGGCTAGGGCTTGAGCATGCTCAGTTTGCTCCTGTCCCCCTCCTCCCTTCTCTGCTGTAATCTAAGCACAAAGCTATAAGTGAGCAGGGAGAGACTCAGGCAGGAATTGATGTCACAACAAGCTAATATGGCAGCTGCTATACTAAACAAACTAAGAGAGCTTCTAGAGCTTTTTACTCGGGTATGGTAAAACATTCTACAGAATAAATATAGCATTCTAGCTTGCACTACTGCAGCTAATTTATTGGCCTCTGTAGCTTTCCTTCTCCTTTAAGCCTTTGGAACCAATGATGTGGTCTTGGCAATCTCTCTCCTTTTAAGGCTAATGACAGGGAAGGGCTAAGCCCTCTGATTGAAACCAATACCCAGGTCAGGAGACACTTATCCCAATAAATGTTTTATTACTTACTGTTTTATAATTACAGAGATGGCCATACACTGGCAGATTTAAACTGTTTATTCAACCTCTTCGGACCTTTAGTGCTTTGTTTTCACACAGCTGCTAAGTAAATGCTACCTGCTGATTGCTGTTAGTTACTAGATCAGTAGTAGATGTCACTGGTTACAAGCCAGTCATTTGATTCCAGTATAACATGAGTTGTGTTTTGATTCCTTTTCCCTGTGTTGAATATCTCAAAATAGGACTAAAATTATTTTATTTGGCAGAAATACAATTCTTGAAATGGCTTCTGGAATAAAGATGAAGAAAGATTAAACCTATGACACTAGGAGTATTCTTTTTTTAGGTTAGACTACTGGTTTCAGTTATTTCTACATTTTCTTACTATAACCAGATAAATTCCTGAAAAAAGCAAAGCAGGGTCCTAAAACTATCAATATTGACCTATTTGTTAAGGGCTCTTACTCACTGGCGTTCTGACCTGCGCTCCCCTGCGTTCCGTTTTTTGGCGTTCAGCCGCAGGGGAGCGCAGGAATAGACGCATGTCATTATTTCAAATGGGGCTGTACTCACTCAGGCGCGTGTAGGCGCCGAACGCAGGTTGAGATGCAACATGCTGCATTTTTCCTGCGTTCGGCGCCTACACGTGTCTGAGTGAGTACAGCCCCATTTGAAATAATGACATGCGTCTATTCCTGCGCTCCCCTGCGGCTGAACGCCAAAAAACGGAACGCAGGGGAGCGCAGGTCAGAACGCCAGTGAGTAAGAGCCCTTAGGGAAATCCAGAAATTATGCTGATGAAATCATACATAGAGGCTGTGTCTACAACCCAGACACTCAATCCTATTTAATACTAGTTCCACCTGCCCAAAATTGTGCAGAAATCTGCTTCATTTGTAGAACCTGAAGTAATAAACTTTTGGATGCAAGTTAGAGCCTGCGTCACAGATAATCTCTTTACCTTTGGGCCCAAATCTCATGCCAAATCAGCTGGGGTTTGTGGAGCCAGCAGGGTCCTGGTCTGCAGGGCCCAAGAGGGATGGGGCCCATCAGGTTTTTTCCAGTATCCCCCTGGCCCAGTCCATCAATGGTTTTCAGGAGTGTCTTTCTGCCTTTTATAAGCTTCAATTGGCATTAATTGCATGAGTTAAATATTGTCCACTCAGGGGACATTGGCACAAAAAAAAAAAATATGTTTCACAATGTAAATGGAATACAAATTAGCTGAATAAAACAATTAACTTTATAGATAATTAAGTATGTCCTACAAAAATGTATCTAGCACAGTTGACAAGGAAAAAACATTGTCTTTGGAATATTCAATAAATGGGAATGACAGACCAGAATATTGTGAAAGAAAATGGACATTTGACTCCTGGTGTGATATTAACTGTATAGCTGCCAGCAGTTGTTGCTTCTTCAACGAAAACAAAACAAGTCTTCTCTGATCAGAATATTGGGGTAAATCTATTTGCTCTTACACTTGGCAGTAAAACATATCAATACTTTCAAGTTACAAATGATCTCTTAAAGAAGCAAAGGTGAACAGCTGAGTAGCTCTCTTTTTTGCAGGGCTTTCAAACAGACACCGCAAATTGGTAAGGGGGTGGATGGGAAACCACAACCACCTGTGAGGGTCAGGGCACATGCTCAGAAATGGGGAGATGTCGCCCGGCGACAAATGTCCTCTTCTGGGTGACTAATCTCCCCGAACCGCCTCCCGCCAGCTAGAATGTAAATTTCCAGAGTGCTTTGATTTCAGAAGTCGCCAGAAGTTGCCTCACGAAGAAACTTCTGGCGACTTCGGAAAATGAAGCGCTCTGAGTGCCATCCTGACGGCGATTTACATTCGGGGAGATTAGTCGCCCCGAAGAAGAGGAGATTTGTCGCCAGGCAACTAATCTCCCGAATCTGAGCGTGTCTCTGCCCTTAATGAAATGGAGAAAAAAAAAAAACTTTCCCGTGTTCCAAGTCTTCTTAACTTAACTTGAGCTCTAATTATGCTAACATATGAAATAAATCAGTTTCTGTTAATCTTCATGATGGCAAATTCTATTAGATTCAGTTTAATTTGAGATCCGTCATTAGCAGAATTATTGTATTAGTTCTTCAGAGTACAGGTCCTAGGAATGGCTCTCAATTTATAGACAAGCCCTTTTTTCCGGAAGGCCCTTCTCAGTGTCCTTAAGTCAAATGTATCAGTCTGATTTGCAGATGCGAATGTGAATTTCTGGAGCAGGCCAGTGAAGAAGAGGAAGATTTCCATACGAGCCAGTCCTTCTCCCAGACACACTCTCTTTCCTGTAAGATACAATAATGTGAGACTGTAGATTGTAGTGCAACAATATAAATGTTATAGTATTGGTAATGCCAGTATTTTGCCAAATTTTAAGCAAACAGGGGGTCATTTATACCAACCACAAACTTGCCTCTTTGTCTGACTTTAGTCCTCATACAAGTCCAGGGCCGGACTGGGAGTAAAAAGCAGCCCGGGCAAAATAATCAAAGCAGCCCACATGTAAAGACACTGGGGCTCATTTATCAATAGTGGGCAAATTTGCCCATGGGCAGTTACCTATAGCAACCAATCAGCGATTAGCTTTTAAAAGTCAGCTGCAAGTAGAACAATGAATGCAGCAATCTGATTGGTTGCCATGGTTTACTGCCCATGGGCAAATTTTCCCAGTGTTGATAAATGACCCCCACTATGTTTTGCACTCAGCCACACATAGGGGCCGATTCACTTAGGGTCGAATTTCGAAGTTAAAAATACTTCGAAATTCGACCCTCGAATTGAAATCCTTCGACTTCGAATATCGAAGTCGAAGGATTTAGCGCAAATCCTGCGATCGAACGATCGAAGGATTTTTCGTTCGATCGAACGATTAAATCCTTCGAATCGAACGATTCGAAGGATTTTAATCCAACGATCGAACGAAAATCCTTCGATCAAAAAATCACAGGCAAGCCTATGGGGACCTTCCCCATAGGCTAACATTGACTTCGGTAGCTTTTAGCTGCCGAAGTAGGGGGTCGAAGTTTTTTTTAAAGGGCAAGTACTTCGACTATCGAATGGTCGAATAGTCGAACGATTTTTACTTCGAATCGTTCGATTTCGTTCGACTTCGATCGAATTCGATCGAATTTAACCAATTCGATGGTCGAAGTACCCAAAAAATACTTCGAAATTCGAAGTATTTTTCATTCGAACCCTTCACTCGAGCTGAGTGAATCGGCCCCATACAGTATATTGGGGTAAAACTGCAAAAATGGTTATAGGTGATGTGCATAAAGGGCTGCCTTTTTTCACTTAACTGTAATTAATGTAAAATATTACGGTTATTCATTAATTATTATTATTATTACATTATAGTACAGTAAAATATTATGTAATGGCACCACATAAATCTAGTGTGTCTATATTAACCACTTTGTTGATTTGCCATTTATTTATAAGCCTTGAACATTTTATTTAAAAATTACAAGGATTCAATAGTTCACCATTATCGTATGGGGTATATTACTTCTTATAATATGCAAGTGATACGTGATATGCAAGTGATACAATCTGGACTGTTGAGGGGGGGGGGTTGGGGAGTTCTAGTTCAACAAGTGATTTGTTTTTCAGGTTAACTGTTTATTGCTAAGAATGTTTTGTGCTGCGCAGGTACCAGCCACAATCTGGGGGGGGGGGGGCTTGGTGAGTTCTAGTTCAACGAGTGCTTTGTTTTTTGGTTTAATGACTATTAAACCAAAAAAGAAAGCACTCGCTGAACTAGAACTCACAAAGTCCCCCCCCCCAACAGTCTAGATTGTGGCTGGTACCTGCGCAGCACGAAACACTCTTAGCAATAAACAGTTAAACTAAAAAACAAAGCACTTGTTGAACTAGAACGCTCCAACCCCCCCTCAACAGTCCAGATTGTATCAGATTGTGGCTAGTACCCGCGCAGCACAAAATATTTTTAGCAATAAACAGTCAGCGATCCCTCTCCCAGGCTCCCTTCCCGTGTCTATAGCTTTAACCTCCCCTACTGAGCAGTACCTCTTACTAGGAGCTGACATGCCAACGGATCACAATGCAGAGAGGCAGGTCTAGACGAGACGAGTCACATGACGAGCTGTGACGTCTCCTATTCAACCACACAGGCCAGCGAAGCTGCGAGGGGGGAGGCGGCGTGCTGTCACAGAGCACAGCAGCAGAGTCTCTCTCTCCCTCCTGATTATACCGGCAACCGAGTGCTTCAAGTTGGGCCACATTGAACTCTATCCCAGGCTGCCCTATTGGTCTTGCCTTCATTCAAGGCGACGGAGGGGGAAACACACTGATTTCTCTGTTCAGGAGCGGCCCACTTAAACAGGAAATAGAGCGGCCCCACGGGCAATTGCCCGAGTTGACAGATTTCCAGTCCGGGCCTGTACAAGTCCTTGTAACCCCTGTCTGACTTATCGTTCATTGGCACCAGCCTACAGGTTTGTGTCCGTAAAACACTTAAAATGTTCCTTGCAAGTCATGCCTCGTCTAGCACATCCATTAGAGCTAGGGAGATGCTATACTGTATAAGTGCAATACATAGTAAAACAAAATTCTGTGTATATATTCCTGTGGTGCTCAATCTGGAAACCTTCCTGCAAACCTTGGTTCCAATCATCCATAGAATGTAGAAAATCAGATGGCACACACTCCAGCAATCAAGCTAAATATTTGCAGTTTATTGAGATCTCCACTAGTGATGGACGAATTTATTCGCCAGGCGCGAATTCGCGGCGAATTTGCGTGATTCGCAAAACTCCCGCGAAAATTCGCGTCAAAAATTCGTCGGCGTCCAAAAAATTTTTTCCGAAAAGTGGACGCCGTCGTAAAAAACGGGCGCCGGCGTCAAAAAACCGGTGCCGAAAAAACGGGCGCCGGCGTCATAAACGGGCGCCGTCGCCATTTCGTGAATTTTTTGCCATTTCGCGCGAAATTCGCGCATTTTTCGACGAAGCGAAACGGCGCAATTTCGCCCATCACTAATCTCCACACAACGTTTTGGAAGTGCTCAAGTGCTCTATGTGCTCTATGCTCTGTTTATAAATCAAGCTGGGCATAGACACAAAGATCTGATCATTTGAATCCTCAAACGATCAGACTTCCCCATCTCCAGACCTGCCACTAACCTTTCAGATCAAATAAAGAAGTAAAAGAACAGATCCAATGATGTTCTACCCCTAGAGCAATCGTACGAAAGTTATGTCCGACAACAGGTAGTGACAGTCTCCCACTCAAGATTGTCCGACTGGCAATACATGCAGAGATATTATCAGCAACCGACAGAAAACGTTTAACCTGCCTGATCAACCAAACGACCACTCTCCATGGGACGAAAAATGTCTGGACTCTCCACACATGATCTGAAATTCTTACGAATCCAGGGTTCATACGATTGGATTTTTGCGTCTATGGCCACCTTAAGCCCCATTGTTTCAGTGATAAAAAGAGTTTCACACTGCAGAAACTTTGTTTGTGCCAATTTTAGTTAAAAGGATCCTAACATCAGAAAACATGTTTTTTCCAAAACACATCAGTTAATAGTGCTGCTCCAGCAGAGTTCTGCACTGAAATCCATTTCTCAAAAGAGCAAACAGATTTTTTTATATTCAATTTTGAAATCTGACATGGGGCTAGACATTTTGTCATTTTCCCAGCTGCCCCTGGTCATGTGACTTGTGCCTGCACTTTAGGAGAGAAATGCTTTCTGGCAGGCTGCTGTTTTTCCTTCTCAGTGTAACTGAATGTGTCTCAGTGAGACATGGGTTTTTACTATTGAGTTTGTTATTAGATCTACCAGGCAGCTGTTATCTTGTGGTAAGGAGTTGCTATCTGGTTACCTTCCCATTGTTCTTTTGTTTGGCTGCTGGGGGGGGGGGAAGGGAGGGGGGTGATATCACTCCAACTTGCAGTACAGCAGTAAAGGGTGATTGAAGTTTATCAGAGCACAAGTCACATGACTTGGGGCAGCTGGGAAATTGACAATATGTCTAGCCCCATGTCAGATTTGAAAATTGAATATAAAAAAATCTGTTTGCTCTTTTGAGAAATGGATTTCAGTGCAGAATTCTGCCGGAGCAGCACTATTAACTGATTCATTTTGAAAAAATGTTTTTTTTTTCCCATGACAGTATCCCTTTAATCACCTGCACTTAGAGTCTTCAGACTGAGCGGCTGTTGCGAGGGCAAGAGTATAAGAAGCCCAGTGAGGGCCTTATTGATTGAGTAATTGTTAGGGGGGTTCTAAAAAGAGTTTGGCATTTCATTTTCAGGGGAGGCAGCTCCATAAATGAGGTTTAGCTAATGTAGTACTATAATCACTATGTTGAGTTATTCTAGGTACTAAAAACAGTTAGGGCTACATAAATGCCACATCAAACAGCATAGGCCTCACCAGGGAACATGGACATCTGAGAAAGGTTTAAAGGAAAATATGGTCCCTTTGCTGTTTCCTGGAGAGCTCCAGAATGTTCAAAATTGAGAGCAAATCATTTATGCCAATTTTGTGTGAAAGCAAGAAATATATTCTTAAATTATTTAAGCTCTCCTGTCAGGAATAGGTAAGGGGTGCTAAAGCAGAGGGAGGTGAGTCCTTCAGGCAGGAGCTGATACTGTGCTGACTGGAACAGAACTGACAGGCAAGAGCTGAACAAGGGTGAACAAGAACAAGACAAGGGCATGGATAGAGCAAAATAAGGAACTGCACAAACCTCTGAAATGCTACATAAATGTATGTCTATCCTGCCCAGCGAGACCGTGTACTTGATAGGGTTGTTCACTTCAATAACTCACATGTAGATGCACCCAGTATAGTCTTATAGTCTTATGTATAGCACCATGGGTTCTGGAGGAATGTTATTTTGTTTCTACTATGTACTGTATTATTGTTTAGGGCTGAAATGACAATAAAATCTACTTGAACACTTGACCACTTGACTTGGGGATCGACTCCCAAAAAAATATGTTTGTGACCATTCTTACATAGAATTACTGATACATTCCTACGTATTTTATTAACGTGTACAGGGCTGCCATTAGAAATGACAGGGCCCCTTACAGCAACATATTCTGGTCCCCGCCCACCACAGGCCGGCCCCCAAGCCCCACCCAAGATCCCGCCCACACCACAGTAAGAAGTCTATACATATGTCAGCAGTGGTCAGGGTCCTCTATAAGTTAAAAAAAAAAACATTGGCGTCAGGGCCCAACAAATTTTTTAAAAAAACATTAGCAATCAGGGTCCCCCATAAAAATTTAAAGAAAAAATATTGGTGGTCAGGGCCCCCCTACAATTAGAAAAAAATCATTGGTGGCCAGGACCCCCTATAAGTTAAAAAAAAACAAAAAACATTGGCGCCATGGAACCAGATAAAAGTTTTTTAAAAAACATTGGTGGTCAGGGCCCCCCCTTACAAGTTAAACAAAAACAATGGTGGTCAGGGCTCCCCCTTTACAAGTTTAACAAAAACATTGGTGGTCATTGACCCCCATAGAAAATAAAAAAAACAATGGTGGCCAGGCTCCCACTTACAAGTTAAAAAAACCATAGGGGGTCAAGGTCCCCATAGAAAAATGTTGGGGTTCTGTGGAACTTACCTTAGGTTCTTCTTCCTTGTCCTCGGGCGATGGCTGATTCTTCAGCTTTGTTCTACAGCATTTCTGCTACTTTCCGCTATGGGTCTTTCAGCCGCCAATTCGGGTCTTTCCGCCGCATCTTCCTTTGTCGCTTCGGATCTTAAGGGGGGCCTAGCTTTTCTGAGAGTGCAGCATGGCCGGACCCCCCTTTCACCTTAGACTTTGCCGGGCCCCCCTGATGGCAGCCCTGTACGCATGTGTTAGTATCACTTTGAGAAGAAACACCTGTAATTCTATGAGAATTCGTGGGATTCTCTACCCGTTGCCATTGCTGTACTGCCCTTGTTAGTAGTGTGAAACACTATAAGGTACCTTGAAACGCACATAAAATCTCCCTACTGCTTGGCCCATTGGTATTATTTAAAATAATTTGCAGTATGCATAAATGAGCACTTGTCAAGACTCCTTACATGCCACATGGTTTCTAAAATTACCTGCTGAGAATGGCATGAATGCTGGGCACATATAAAACTCTCCATTCTGGTTTAGGAAGTGTTCAGGATTGAATTCCTCCGGTGTTTCCCAGTGTGCCGGGTCCCTTAGGGCTGAGCCAATTAATGGAATGACTGTGGTTCCCTGTTGCAAGATTTGAAAAAAAAAAATATCAGATATACAGCAGACACACACGTTAAAGGAGCAGGTGAGAACCTTGCCTCAGGCGGCACTGAGCGGCCAGTAACAAGGGGCAGCAAAAAAAAGCAGAATGGAAATTCGGTTCCGCTAGTGCATTGTATAGTACAGAGTGATATAGCATTTAGGTAATAGGGTTGCCAAGTCAGATAGAACTAACAGGTTTGTAAATATGCTGTATGTCAACTTAAAGAACATACTAGGAATGATTCTCTTTTAGACCTAGTAATATCTAATAATACCAAACTAATCGCCAGCATTTGTTTGGGTGAACAAATAGGGGAATAGTGATCATATCATGGTCTCCTTTGAGATTCTGTTGCAAAGACAACTCTGTAAGGGAGTAAGTAAAACATTAAATTTTAGCTGTGCAAATTATTCTAGTATAAGGGCATCTCTGCAATATATTTAATGGGAAAGGCTTTAACGGGGTTAAACACTGAAGGGAAATGGAATGTCTATAAAATGAGGAACCAGCTAATGAATGCTTCCTTTTAAAATACCCAATTCTAATAATATAAATATTGATAGATGGGTCACTCAGGAGGAAATTCAAAGAGAATAGACCATGCAAAGGTCAGTGACCAAATTGCAAATGTGGTGCCACTATTCAAAAAGAGATCCCATTCTCACCTGAAAACTATAGGCCTGTTAGTCTGGTAGGAAGGTTTTTGGAAGGGGGTAATAAGGAATAAGATCTTTGACTACATATATCACAATATTATTGAGTAAGGGTCTGGCCACACGAGCAGATTCGGGGAGATTAGTCGCCCCATCGACAAATCTCCTCTTCTTCGGGGCGACAATCTCCCCAAACTGCCTTCCCCCTGCCCTCCGCTGGCTAAAATTAAAATCAACTGGGGGAAGGCACATGCTTTGTTTTCTCAACTTCGGGCGACTTCGGAAAATGAACTGCCACGTGTGCCTTCCCCCAGGCGATTTTCATTTTAGCCGGCAGGGGGAAGGCAGTTTGGGGAGATTGTCGCCCCGAAGAAGAGGAGATTTGTCACTGGGGTGACTAATCTCCCCGAATCTGCTCGTGTGGCCTGACCCTCAGTGCCAGCATGGTTTTATGCATAACAGATCTTGCCAAACTAATTTACTTGCTTTTTATTATGGGTGAGCAAGAACCTTGAGTCTGGGATGACAGTGGATGTGATCTACAGATACAGTACCACACAGAAGGTGAATAATTAAATTAAGGAATATTGGCCTGGAACAAAATATTTGTACTTGGTCAGAGAACTGGCTGAAAGATTAGAAAGTGTGGTGGTTAATAAGAACATTTACCAAGTGGACCAGTGTTTTTAGTGGAGTACCACAGGGGTCTGTACTTTGCTTTTTAACTTGTGTTTTGCTTATAAATGACCTGGAGGTGGAAATTGACACAGTACTGTTTCTATTTATGTTGATGATAATAAATCATGCAAAGCTGTACGTTCTATGCAGGATGCTGCCGTAATTCCAATTTTTACATCAGAATTGTGGCTCTGCTAGTGCAGAAAGCACAGTTGTGTTCTCCACAGTAGTGATGTAGCCCCTAGGCAAGTGCCGAGTCTGAGGGGGGCAGCAAGGACCATAGGAAAGCAGCTGTTTGCACTTTAGCAACCCACTAAGGCAGTAGCTATGAAACATTTAGGGGCACACTTTTGGTCGAAAATTCACCACAGTTACAATTTGCAGCGAATTCACCAGTTTACTAAGAGGCAAAGAAGACAATTTGCTAGCGAAAAAGCTCAGCGCTAGAGAACTCTCACGCCGTTTCGCCAGGCAAATTTTCGTTCAGGTGAAAGAAAGCAAATCTGCAAATGTATTAAGTGTACATTTTCCAATACGTTACCAAAAGTCTATTTCGCCTTGTTCTACATGCCAGATTGTTAAGCTGAAGTGACATCCTCAACATTATTACTATGTCAGTGACATCATATTCTATATTCAAAAAAGTAATTAAAAAAAAGAAAAAACTGGTGTTTTTTCATATTTTAATGTGGGATTATGTTAAAAAGTTGTAACTGTTAAATATATGTTATTTACACTGTTTTAACCATTTGAAGCTCATACCACATTTGTTTTAGGCTGGGCTCAAGTCTAGGACATTAGAGGATCTATTATGTCCTTATTTTGCTTCCTTGGACATTTGTAATAATAAGTGGCCACTTCCAGCAATTTCACCATCACTAATAAAGACATACATATGACCTTAATGTAGCTGCCATATTGAAATTGACGTAATCGTAAGTATGTTAATAAAGTTTTCCTAGGAAGAAAGTAACACTGGAAAAAAATCGCTAAGAAACTTTCCCACTGACAAATTTGACAGATTTACATTTACAGACAAGAATTTTCAAATTTTTGATGAATATCGAATTAACGTCTGATGTAGTTTCGCAAAGTATGGCAAAGCTTGCCGACGTGAAAATTCGGACCTAAGTCAATTTGCGCCTTAGTCTGGTTTGCCAGGGCAGACATGGAGTAGTGACATGTTGGGCTCAGCCTTAAAGGAGAAGGAAAGGTTAAAACTAAGTAAGCCTTATCAGAAAGGTCCATCTAAATATACCAGTAAACCCCCAAAGTAATGTTGCTCTGAGTCCCCTGTCAAAAGAAACACAGCATTTCTTTCCTTCTATTGTGTACACATGGGCTTCTGTATCAGACTTCCTGCCTTCAGCTTAAAGGAAAACTATACCCCCAAAATGAATACTTAAGCAACAGATAGTTTATATCAAATTGAATGACATATTAAAGAATCTTACCAAACTGGAATATATATTTACATAAATATTGCCCTTTTACATCTTTTGCCTTGAACCACCATTTCGTGACTCTATCTGTGCTGCCTCAGAGATCGCCTGACCAGAAATACTACAACACTAACTGTAACAGGAAGAAGTGAGGAAGCAAAAGACAGAACTCTGTCTGTTAATTGGCTCATGTGACCTTACATGTGGTTTGTATGTGAGCACAGTGAATCTTACGATCTCAGGGGGCGGCCCTTATTTTTTAAAATGGCAATTTTCTATTTATGATTACCCAATGGCACATACTACTAAAAAAGTATATTATTATGATAATGGTTCATTTACATGAAGCAGGGTTTTACACATGAGCTGTTTTACTCAGTATCTTTTAATAGAGACCTACATTGTTTCGGGGGTATAGTTTTCCTTTAAACCTCATTGCCCTGGGAAAAAGCATGCTCAGTTTGCTCCTCTTCCCACCCCCTCACTTCTCTACTGTAATCTGAGCCCAGAGCAGGGAGAGACTCAGGCAGGAAGTGATGTCACACCACATTAATACTGCAGCTCCTATCCTCAACAAACAGAGAGTTTCTAGAGCTTTTTACTCAGGTATGGTAAAACCTTCTACAGAATAAATATAGCATTCTAGCTTGCACTATTGCAGCTAATCTATTGGCAACAAAATGCCTCCGTAGCTTTCCTTCTCCTTTAATGGTAAGATTTGGGGAGAATGCCTGTTTATTCTTCTAGATACACCCAGGCCCAGATTTATGGTGAGGCCACCAAGGCCCAGGCTTAGGGCAGCAGAATTTTTCGGGGCGACGTGCTGCCCGACCAGGAGACAGGAGATACAATCGTTTTTAAAATTTCCCTTGCACGGTGCACCAATCCCCATTGCTCCGGTCCCGATGATGAAAATTTGTGAGAATAAAATGGAGGGGATGGGGGCAACGAATGTCAGCGGATCTAGGGGTGCCCGCTATGTAAATCAGGCCCTGGATAAACATAAACATTGAAAATCAGTTAGAGTGTGATTTGGAGTGAAAACTTGTTCTTGGAACTGTGACTGTATGACTGATGCACCAATATTTTCTTATATTTGCTACCTTGTAATGATTAAAGGGTGGCCTGGCCCAAGTGGGTGCTACATGGATTTTGTATGTCATATGCATGGGGATAAAGTACTTTTAAATACTGGCAAAGAAAGCAAATTTCATTATAACATTATTTTAGTACTTAATTATTTTATTTTTCCCTAGGCCCTACTACAAACTTAAGGATAATATCTCTCACCTTGAGGAGTCTGAAACCTTTAAATACTGTGTCCTGTGTTACCATGTGTGGAAGGGCCAGTGGAGCAAGATCCAAGAACCTTTGAATCTCATGAATAACGGCATTAGTGTATGGCATCTGGGGTCTGTCTGCTATCCCAGGCAGTCGATCTGATCCAACTACTTGGTCTATCTCCTTCTGAACCCGTTCTGAGAAAACAACATTCTCCCATTAACTTCAGCATTTAGGAATGTGCCTCAGTTTTCTCATTAAACGAATGTTACCCTCAACAAAACTCACCTTGAATATGGGGGTATGTAATAATGGCCAACAAGCTGAACTGCATAGTATTTGCAGTGGTCTCTGTTCCGGCTAAAAATAACTCAAACACTGTGTTCACCAGATTTTCTTGGCTGAATTCACTTGAGTGCAGGTCTTTTTCCTACGGAAGAAAGCATTTATTTTATCACGTGCTGGATAAACTGAACAAGGAACACCTTCCAGAATTAAAACTGCTCTAGCAGTAAGTTCTGTAGGATTACTATGATGGGCTCCTTTGGCAGGTGTAAAACTTAATACCAGTTGCACACTGTCAGGCTGTTTAATTATTTAACCAGCATGTCACTTCTACAACATCATGCAAACAGTCTCTTACGGAAAAGTTCTACATCTACAAAATGCCGTTTGATCCTTGCATCTTGGACTGAGTCCTCTACAAGGTAAGTGGCAAAGCTATTCAGGAGCAACATAGCCTATACACCTGCCCCTGGCCTGCTTTTGATCTCTAACTAAATGTCTTGCAAGTTAGGGGCAGGATTGGTGACTCCTAACATTGTGCTGCAGGCCTGCCCTACAAGTATAAAAGACTGCAAATGAAGATAGTGCAGTATTCTATGGAAAGGCAAGGGTCTTTGGACTCCATTCTGAGATGCAAAATGTGCACCTAAGGTAAATAACCACAGGGCATGGTCCAAAGTGTTATGTGATGGTAGGTCAATATTGGAACTAGTTTTACAGTACGTGAGTGCACATGAAGTGATTTTGCACGACACCCAACACAGTTGAAATACGTGTCCCAGAGTAGCTTGAGAAGATTACAGGACACAGGCCTTATGGTTAGACATTAAAGGGATACTGTCATGGGAAAAAACATTTTTTTTCAAAACGAATCAGTTAACCCTTTCCCTGCCAGCCGTTTTGTCCTAGATGCGAACATCTACTGCCAAGCAGTTTTCAGATATTTTGCACTCTTTCACTTTAAGGGCCTTTCCTGGGGTGGTCTTTTAGTTAACCCAGGAAAACAATATATTGTTTTTTTCAGGACAACCTGAACTTTCACAATATGCAAGAATTTTGGTGTAATTCTACTTCTGTAAAAAAATATTGGATTCTAAGTGTCAAATAAAATGAAAAAAATCATATTGCACGAAGAACAATCACATATATCAGAAACATCATTCATTTTATGTACGAGAACACAGCCGATTTAGAAAGGTCTATGTCTCCTGAACGCGACAATACCAAATATATATAGTTTTATGGAGATTTCTCACTTGTATAGCTCAAAATCTACAAGCAGTACACAACCAAATTTCCAAAGCAACACTCCCCAAACGGCATACTTTTGATTTCAAGGCCAAACATTCCGCTAACAGTAGGTTTACCCTAGAAAACTACCCATTACTAGAAAGAACAGATTCTGGTGAATCAAAAATGGGTAGAAATATCTTTGTACTCCAAACCACCAAGTTGCAATTGTTTCCTAAAGTTATAATGTTTTATAGAAATTGGTGAATTTTTTGAAAAATTACCTCAAAGCTTCCACTCTACAGCAACATATCTCCCACACGTCATTAGGTATCAATGTAAAACACCCCAAATATAAAATCCTGGGTCCACTGAACAGTTTGATGCCCAATATGAATAGATGTACCCAAGCACGTGGCATAGGAGGCCCCAAAAGGAAGACCCCCCGTTTGTTCTGTCATTTCAGATACTGCAAAATCAACACATTTACATCGTTTTGGGGGGCGGCAAAGGTAGAAAAAAGTACGTTCACCCCAAAAAACCATATATTTTCGGAAAGTACACATTCCCCTGAATCCAAATTGGGTATGCATGTCTTTCTACACCAAAGTACCAAGCGGCAAACCATTCCTAAATTTGGTGATTTTGGCGACATTTCCAAAAATCACCTAAAAATTTCTAACCTGCAGCATTGTATTTCCCACATACTTTTAGGTATCAAGAGAAATCACCCCAAATATGAAAGCCTAGGGTCCTCTGAACAGTTTGATGCCCAATATATATAGGTGTACCCAAGCACGTGGCATATAGGGGCCCCAAAAGGAAGACTCCCATATGGTCTGTCATTTGAGGTACTGCAAAATCAACACATTTACATCGTTTTGGGGGGGGGGCAAAAGTAGAAAACAGTAAGTTCACCCCAGAAAACCATATATTTTCGGAAAGTACACATTCCCACGAATCCAAATTGGGTATGCATGTCTTTCTACGCCAAAGTACCAAGCCGCAAATCATTCCTAAATTTGGTGATTTTGGTGACATTTCCAAAAATCACCTCAAAATATCTACCCTGCAGCATCGTATTACCCACATACTTTTAGGTATCAAGAGAAATCACCCCAAATATGAAAGCCTAGGGTCCTCTGAACAGTTTGATGCCCGATATGTATAGGTGTACCCAAGCACGTGGCATACAGGGGCCCCAAAAGGAAGACCCCCATATAGTCTGTCATTTCAGGTACTGCAAAATCAACACATTTACATCGTTTTGGGGGGGGGGCAAAAGTAGAAAACAGTAAGTTCACCCCAGAAAACCATATATTTTCGGAAAGTACACATTCCAACGAATCCAAATTGGGTATGCATGTCTTTCTACGCCAAAGTACCAAGCCGCAAATCATTCCTAAATTTGGTGATTTAGGTGACATTTCCAAAAATCACCTCAAAATATCTACCCTGCAGCATCGTATTACCCACATACTTTTAGGTATCAAGAGAAATCACCCCAAATATGAAAGCCTAGGGTCCTCTGAACAGTTTGATGCCCGATATGTATAGGTGTACCCAAGCACGTGGCATACAGGGGCCCCAAAAGGAAGACCCCCATATAGTCTGTCATTTCAGGTACTGCAAAATCAACACATTTACATCGTTTTGGGGGGGGCAAAAGTAGAAAACAGTAAGTTCACCCCAGAAAACCATATATTTTCGGAAAGTACACATTCCAACGAATCCAAATTGGGTATGCATGTCTTTCTACGCCAAAGTACCAAGCCGCAAATCATTCCTAAATTTGGTGATTTAGGTGACATTTCCAAAAATCACCTCAAAATATCTACCCTGCAGCATCGTATTACCCACATACTTTTAGGTATCAAGACAAATCACCCCAAATATGAAAGCCTAGGGTCCTCTGAACAGTTTGATGCCCAATATGTATAGGTGTACCCAAGCATGTGGCATATAGGGGCCCTAAAAGGAAGACCCCCATATAGTCTGACATTTCAGGTACTGCAAAATCAACTCATTTACATTGTTTTGGGGGGGCAAAAGTAGAAAACAGTAAGTTCACCCCAGAAAACCATATATTTTCGGAAAGTACACATTCCCACGAATTCAAATTGGGTATGCATGTCTTTCTACACCAAAGTACCAAGCCGCAAATCATTCCTAAATTTGGTGATTTTGGTGACATTTCCAAAAATCACCTCAAAATATCTACCCTGCAGCATCGTATTACCCACATACTTTTAGGTATCAAGAGAAATCACCCCAAATATGAAAGCCTAGGGTCCTCTGAACAGTTTGATGCCCGATATGTATAGGTGTACCCAAGCACGTGGCATACAGGGGCCCCAAAAGGAAGACCCCCATATAGTCTTTCATTTCAGGTACTGCAAAATCAACACATTTACATCGTTTTGGGGGGGGCAAAAGTAGAAAACAGTAAGTTCACCCCAGAAAACCATATATTTTCGGAAAGTACACATTCCAACGAATCCAAATTGGGTATGCATGTCTTTCTACGCCAAAGTACCCAGCCGCAAATCATTCCTAAATTTGGTGATTTAGGTGACATTTCCAAAAATCACCTCAAAATATCTACCCTGCAGCATCGTATTACCCACATACTTTTAGGTATCAAGACAAATCACCCCAAATATGAAAGCCTATGGTCCTCTGAACAGTTTGATGCCCAATATGTATAGGTGTACCCAAGCATGTGGCATATAGGGGCCCTAAAAGGAAGACCCCCATATAGTCTGACATTTCAGGTACTGCAAAATCAACACATTTACATTGTTTTGGGGGGGCAAAAGTAGAAAACAGTAAGTTCACCCCAGAAAACCATATATTTTCGGAAAGTACACATTCCCACGAATTCAAATTGGGTATGCATGTCTTTCTACGCCAAAGTACCAAGCCGCAAATCATTCCTAAATTTGGTGATTTTGGTGACATTTCCAAAAATCACCTCATAATATCTACCCTGCAGCATCGTATTACCCACATACTTTTAGGTATCAAGAGAAATCACCCCAAATATGAAAGCCTAGGGTCCTCTGAACAGTTTGATGCCCGATATGTATATGTGTACCCAAGCACGTGGCATACAGGGGCCCCAAAAGGAAGACCCCCATATAGTCTGTCATTTCAGGTACTGCAAAATCAACACATTTACATCGTTTTGGGGGGGGCAAAAGTAGAAAACAGTAAGTTCACCCCAGAAAACCATATATTTTCGGAAAGTACACATTCCAACGAATCCAAATTGGGTATGCATGTCTTTCTACGCCAAAGTACCAAGCCGCAAATCATTCCTAAATTTGGTGATTTAGGTGACATTTCCAAAAATCACCTCAAAATATCTACCCTGCAGCATCGTATTACCCACATACTTTTAGGTATCAAGACAAATCACCCCAAATATGAAAGCCTAGGGTCCCCAATATGTATAGGTGTACCCAAGCATGTGGCATATAGGGGCCCTAAAAGGAAGACCCCCATATAGTCTGACATTTCAGGTACTGCAAAATCAACACATTTACATTGTTTTGGGGGGGCAAAAGTAGAAAACAGTAAGTTCACCCCAGAAAACCATATATTTTCGGAAAGTACACATTCCTACGAATTCAAATTGGGTATGCATGTCTTTCTACGCCAAAGTACCAAGCCGCAAATCATTCCTAAATTTGGTGATTTTGGTGACATTTCCAAAAATCACCTCATAATATCTACCCTGCAGCATCGTATTACCCACATACTTTTAGGTATCAAGAGAAATCACCCCAAATATGAAAGCCTAGGGTCCTCTGAACAGTTTGATGCCCGATATGTATATGTGTACCCAAGCACGTGGCCTACAGGGGCCCCAAAAGGAAGACCCCCATATAGTCTGTCATTTCAGGTACTGCAAAATCAACACATTTACATCGTTTTGGGGGGGCAAAAGTAGACAACAGTAAGTTCACCCCAGAAAACCATATATTTTCGGAAAGTACACATTCCAACGAATCTAAATTGGGTATGCATGTCTTTCTACGCCAAAGTACCAAGCCGCAAATCATTCCAAAATTTCGTGATTTAGGTGACATTATCAAAAATCACCTCAAAATATCTACCCTGCAGCATCGTATTACCCACATACTTTTAGGTATCAAGACAAATCACCCCAAATATGAAAGCCTAGGGTCCTCTGAACAGTTTGATGCCCAATATGTATAGGTGTACCCAAGCATGTGGCATATAGGGGCCCTAAAAGGAAGACCCCCATATAGTCTGACATTTCAGGTACTGCAAAATCAACACATTTACGTTGTTTTGGGGGGGCAAAAGTAGAAAACAGTAAGTTCACCCCAGAAAACCATATATTTTCGGAAAGTACACATTCCCACGAATTCAAATTGGGTATGCATGTCTTTCTACGCCAAAGTACCAAGCCGCAAATCATTCCTAAATTTGGTGATTTTGGTGACATTTCCAAAAATCACCTCAAAATATCTACCCTGCAGCATCGTATTACCCACATACTTTTAGGTATCAAGAGAAATCACCCCAAATATGAAAGCCTAGGGTCCTCTGAACAGTTTGATGCCCGATATGTATAAGTGTACCCAAGCACGTGGCATACAGGGGCCCCAAAAGGAAGACCCCCATATAGTCTGTCATTTCAGGTACTGCAAAATCAACACATTTACATCGTTTTGGGGGGGGCAAAAGTAGACAACAGTAAGTTCACCCCAGAAAACCATATATTTTTGGAAAGTACACATTCCAACTAATCCAAATTGGGTATGCATGTCTTTCTACGCCAAAGTACCAAGCCGCAAATCATTCCTAAATTTGGTGATTTAGGTGACATTTCCAAAAATCACCTGAAAATATCTACCCTGCAGCATCGTATTACCCACATACTTTTAGGTATCAAGACAAATCACCCCAAATATGAAAGCCTAGGGTCCTCTGAACAGTTTGATGCCCGATATGTATAGGTGTACCCAAGCACGTGGCATACAGGGGCCCCAAAAGGAAGACCCCCATATATTCTGTCATTTCAGTTACTGCAAAAGCAACACATTTACATAGTTTTGGGGGGGGGGGCAAAAGTAGAAAACAGTAAGTTCACCCCAGAAAACCATATATTTTCGGAAAGTACACATTCCCACGAATCCAAATTGGGTATGCATGTCTTTCTACACCAAAGTACCAAGCCGCAAACCATTCCTAAATTTGGTGATTTTGGTGACATTTCCAAAAATCACCTTAAAATATCTACTCTGCAGCATCGTATTACCCACATACTTTTAGGTATCAAGAGAAATCACCCCAAATATGAAAGCCTAGGGTCCTCTGAACAGTTTGATGCCCAATATGTATAGGTGTACCCAAGCACGTGGCATATAGAGGCCCTAAAATGAAGACCCCCCCTTGTATGTTCTGTCATTTCAGGTACTGCAAAATCAACACATTTACATCGTTTTGGGGGGGGCAAAGATAGAAAAAAGTAAGTTCACCCCAGAAAACCATATATTTTCGGAAAGTACACATTCCCACGAATCCAAATTGGGTATGCATGTCTTTCTACTACAAAGTACCAAGCCGCAAACCATTCCTAATTTGGTGATTTTGGGGTCATTTCCAAAAATGACTTCAAAATTTCGACCCTGCAGCATCGTATTACCCACATACTTTTAGGTATCAAGACAAATCACCCCAAATATGAAAGCCTGGGGTCCTCTGAACAGTTTGATGCCCAATATGTATAGGTGTACCCAAGCACGTGGCGTATAGGGGCCCCAAAACGAAGACCCCCATATGGTCTGTCATTTCAGGTACTGCAAAATCAACACATTTACATTGTTTTGAGGGGGGCAAATGTAGAAAAAAGTAAGTTCACCCCAGAAAACCATATATTTTCAGAAAGTACACATTCCCACGGATCTAAATTGGGTATGCATGTCTTTTTACTCCAAAGTACCAAGCCGCAAACCATTCCTAAATTTGGTGATTTTGGGGACATTTCCAAAAATGACTTCAAAATTTCGACCCTGCAGCATTGTATTACCCACATACTTTTAGGTATCAAGACAAATCACCCCAAATATGAAAGCCTGGGGTCCTCTGAACAGTTTGATGCCCAATATGTATAGGTGTACCCAAGCACGTGGCGTATAGGGGCCCCAAAACGAAGACCCCCATATGGTCTGTCATTTCAGGTACTGCAAAATCAACACATTTACATTGTTTTGAGGGGGGCAAATGTAGAAAAAAGTAAGTTCACCCCAGAAAACCATATATTTTCGGAAAGTACACATTCCCACGGATCTAAATTGGGTATGCATGTCTTTTTACTCCAAAGTACCAAGCCGCAAACCATTCCTAAATTTGGTGATTTTGGGGACATTTCCAAAAATGACTTCAAAATTTCGACCCTGCAGCATCGTATTACCCACATACTTTTAGGTATCAAGACAAATCACCCCAAATATGAAAGCCTGGGGTCCTCTGAACAGTTTGATGCCCAATATGTATAGGTGTACCCAAGCACGTGGCGTATAGGGGCCCCAAAACGAAGACCCCCATATGGTCTGTCATTTCAGGTACTGCAAAATCAACACATTTACATTGTTTTGAGGGGGGCAAATGTAGAAAAAAGTAAGTTCACCCCAGAAAACCATATATTTTCGGAAAGTACACATTCCCACGGATCTAAATTGGGTATGCATGTCTTTTTACTCCAAAGTACCAAGCCGCAAACCATTCCTAAATTTGGTGATTTTGGGGACATTTCCAAAAATGACTTCAAAATTTCGACCCTGCAGCATCGTATTACCCACATACTTTTAGGTATCAAGACAAATCACCCCAAATATGAAAGCCTGGGGTCCTCTGAACAGTTTGATGCCCAATATGTATAGGTGTACCCAAGCACGTGGCGTATAGGGGCCCCAAAACGAAGACCCCCATATGGTCTGTCATTTCAGGTACTGCAAAATCAACACATTTACATTGTTTTGAGGGGGGCAAATGTAGAAAAAAGTAAGTTCACCCCAGAAAACCATATATTTTCGGAAAGTACACATTCCAACGAATCCAAATTGGGTATGCATGTCTTTCTACGCCAAAGTACCCAGCCGCAAATCATTCCTAAATTTGGTGATTTAGGTGACATTTCCAAAAATCACCTCAAAATATCTACCCTGCAGCATCGTATTACCCACATACTTTTAGGTATCAAGACAAATCACCCCAAATATGAAAGCCTGGGGTCCTCTGAACAGTTTGATGCCCAATATGTATAGGTGTACCCAAGCACGTGGCGTATAGGGGCCCCAAAACGAAGACCCCCATATGGTCTGTCATTTCAGGTACTGCAAAATCAACACATTTACATTGTTTTGAGGGGGGCAAATGTAGAAAAAAGTAAGTTCACCCCAGAAAACCATATATTTTCGGAAAGTACACATTACCATGAATCTAAATTGGGTATGCATGTCTTTGTACTCCAAAGTACCAAGCAGCAAACCATTCCTAAATTTGGTGATTTTGGTGACATTTCCAAAAATCACCTCAAAATTTCTACCCTGCATCATCGTATTACACACATACTTTTAGGTATCAAGAGAAATCACCCCAAATATGAAAGCCTAGGGTTCTCTGAACAGTTTGATGCCCAATATGTATAGGTGTACCCAAGCACGCGGCATACAGGGGCCCCAAAAGGAAGACCCCCATATGGTCTGTCATTCCAGATACTGCAAAATCAACACATTTACATTGTTTTGGGGGGGGGGCAAAAGTAGAAAAAAGTAGGTTCACCCCAGAAAACCATATATTTTCGGAAAGTACACATTCCCATGAATCTAAATTGGGTATGCATGTCTTTGTACTCCAAAGTACCAAGCCGCAAACCATTCCTAAATTTGGTGATTTTGGTGACATTTCCAAAAATCACCTCAAAATTTCTACCCTGCAGCATCGTATTACACACATACTTTTAGGTATCAAGAGAAATCACCCCAAATATGAAAGCCTAGGGTCCTCTGACCAGTTTGATGCCCAATATGTATAGGTGTACCCAAGCACGTGGCATACAGGGGCCCCAAAAGGAAGACCCCCATATGGTCTGTCATTTCAGGTACAACTAAATCAACACATTTACATTGTTTTGGGGGGTCAAAAGTAGAAAAAAGTAAGTTCACCCCAGAAAACCATATATTTTCGGAAAGTACACATTCTCACGAATCTAAATTGGGTATGCATATCTTTGTACTCCAAAGTACCCAGCCGCAAACCATTCCTAAATTTGGTGATTTTGGTGACATTTCCAAAAATCACCTCAAAATTTCTAACCTGCAGCATCATATAACCCACATACTTTTAGGTATCAAGAGAAATCACCCCAAATATGAAAGCCTAGGGTCCTCTGAACAGTTTGGTGTCCAATATGTATAGGTGTACACAAGCACGTGGCATACACGGGCCCCAAAAGGAAGACCCCCATATGGTCTGTCATTTCAGGTACTGCAAAATCAACACATTTATATTGTTTCGGGGGGCCCAAAGTAGAAAAAAGTAGGTTCACCCCAGAAAACCATATATTTTCGGAAAGTACACATTCCCACGAATCTAAATTGGGTATGCATATCTTTGTACTCCAAAGTACCAAGCCGCAAACCATTCCTAAATTTGGTGATTTTGCTGACATTTCCAAAAATCACCTCAAAATTTCTACCCTGCAGCATCGTATTACCCACATACTTTTAGGTATCAAGACAAATCACCCCAAATATGAAAGCATGGGGTCCTCTGAACAGTTTGATGCCCAATATATATAGGTGTACCCAAGCACGTGGCATACAGGGGCCCCATAACGAAGACCCCCCATATGGTCTGTCATTTCAGGTACCGCAAAAGCTACCCATTTACATCATTTTGAGAGGGGCAAAGTTAGAAAAGAGTAATTTCACCCCAGAACACCATATATTTTTCGGAAAGTACACATTCCCCCGAATACAAATTGGGTATGCACGTCTTTGTACTCCAAAGTACCATACTGCAAAGCTACGCTAAATGCTGTGGTTTTTATGACATTTCTAAAAAATCACCTAAAAATATTGTAATTGGCTGCATTTTTCTCACCCAATTTCTTACATACAATTGTAAAACACCCTAAATATTGATGCCAATGGTCTACTGAACAGTTTGATGACCAATATGCATAGATATACCAAAGCAGCTGGCATGTGCGGACCCCAAATACAAATAGTGCATATGAATTTTCTCGGCTGCCGATTCGCCTTCTGTGAACAAAGACCTTTGACTGCACATTGTGTGCCACAAGACCCTCCTAACGGCACATGGACCCCCAAAACCATATATATTTGGAAAGTACACATTCTGACTAACCCAAATTTGCTAAAAATGTGTTTGTACTCCAAATGATCAAAGAGCAAATGACGCTAAAAAAAATGTAAGGAACAACAATGAAAGCATAAAAATCCCAAAAATCAAATACAATTAGGCAAATCAATAAAATAACAAAATAACTGATCCAACGGTGTGGTTAGTGGTCAAAATGCTTGATCCACTAGTCACACTGGTAAAGCAACAGTTTTTTAGGGAATAACAAGAAGGAAACTGGTAAACTGAAGAACTAAAAAAAAAAAAAAAACTAACAAAGATCCTATAAGTGTGTGTCTGTGTATACATGTGTGTGTTTGTGTATACATGTGTGTACAGCTCTGACAAGTGTATAAGTGTGTGTATATCTGTATGTGACTCTGTAAAATACATAAAAAGCCAGTAAATTCAAAAAAAAATCTACCTTTAGTTATATGTGTGCTGTGTATGTGTAAATGCATGTATGTATGTGTGATTGCATGTATGTGTGTGTGTAACTGTGTAAATAGAAGGGCACTTACAGTTTTTTGGAGAAGAAGGGATCAGAAGCAGATCTGCACACTCCAGGATCGCAGAGATCAACAGCAGGAAGTGCGTGGGCGGAGCTTCACACGAGGTCGATCCAGGAAGAAGCAACACAGTGAGAGCAGCATTCAGCACACAGGATCAGGTAAGAAGTCGGGTCCTGCGACAATCGCAGCACAGGACCCGACTGGCAGCCCCCTAGGCTAGTTGTTTAGGGGGTGGAGGGGCCAGGAGAACCTCTCTGCACTTTGATTTTTGCAGGAGTGCAGAGAGGCAGCTGATTAAAGAAAGAACGTAGCTCCTACGTTCTTGGCACTTGCAGCTTTTTTTAAAATAACGTAGGAGCTACGTTCTTGGCAGGGAAAGGGTTAAAGGAATTGTTCAGTGTAAAAATAAAAACTGGGTAAATAGATAGGCTGTGCAAAATAAAACATGTTTCTAATATAGTTAGTTAGCCAAAAATGTAATGTATAAAGACTGGCGTGATTTTATGTATAACAAGTCAGTCAGAGCACTACTTCCTGCTTTTCAGCTCTCTTGGTTTACACTGACTGGTTGCCCTGGCTACCAGGCAGTAACCAATCAGAGACTTGAGGGGGGGCCACATGGGTCATATCTGTTGCTTTTGAATCTGAGCTGAATGCTGAGGATCAATTACAAACTCACTGAACAGAAATGTACCTTGTGGCCCCCCTTCAAGTCGCTGACTAACTCAGAGTTATAGAGCTGAAAAGCAGGAAGTTGGATTCTGGCTGTTTTATTAGACATCTGTTCACTCCAGCCTTTATACATTACATTTTTGGCTAACTACATATATTAGAAACATTTTTTATTTTGTGCAGCCTATCTATTTACACAGTTTTTATTTTCACACTGAACTATTCCTTTAATAGTGCTGCTCCAGCAGAATTCTGCACTGAAATCCATTTCTCAAAAGAGCAAACAGATTTTTTTATATTCAATTTTGAAATCTGACATGGGGCTAGACATTTTGTCAATTTCCCAGCTGCCCCAACTCATGTGACTTGTGCTCTGATAAACTTCAATCACTCTTTACTGCTGTACTGCAAGTTGGAGTGATATCACCCCCTCCCTTTCCCCCCAGCAGCCAAACAAAAGAACAATGGGAAGGTAACCAGATAGCAGCTCCCTAACACAAGATAACAGCTGCCTGGTAGATCTAAGAACAACACTCAATAGTAAAAACCCATGTCCCACTGAGACACATTCAGTTACATTGAGAAGGAAAAACAGCAGCCTGCCAGAAAGCATTTCTCTCCTAAAGTGCAGGCACAAGTCACATGACCAGGGGCAGCTGGGAAATTGTCAAAATGTCTAGCCCCATGTCAGATTTCAAAATTGAATATAAAAAAATCTGTTTGCTCTTTTGAGAAATGGATTTCAGTGCAGAATTCTGCTGGAGCAGCGCTATTAACTGATTCATTTTGAAAAAAACTTTTTTTCCCATGACAGTATCTCTTTAAGAATGAGACCAGTTTCTAGTATTTCTCCCCCCCCCCCAATAATTCCAAATGGAAAGTAGCTATCTTTATCTGCCCAGAACCACCCATGTTTACCCAGACATGTTCCTGATCTGCCCAAAACTCTATCATTTCCTGAACCATTTTAAAAAATCATTTTGAAACCTTGAAGATAGGGCAAGAGACTTGGGGCATCTGCCCTGGTCTAGAAGTAAAACGGCTCTGTGTACCTCTGGATTGTTTTACTTCTAGACTGGATTTGAGGTTGCCGAACCTCTACCCTTGTGCATAGCATTGTAATTATCTTCTACAAGGGTGTGCGAGAGCCAGATCTCTATTGGGCATCTGCCTTGGTTTCATGTAGCAACAGTAGCAATTTCCTATTCCACATCATGATTTTACATGTCTGTTTTAGCCAGCAATTTTATCTGCACCGATTTGGCCAAATGAAAGATGGAGCATTCTAAATTAGACTAGATAAAAAAAGAGACTCGTCTACAGTAGACTTGATTTTCATCTTTCCAGTGGTATGAAAAGTAGATTCATTCCATGTGATTCATATCAAGTTAAAATATAAATGTAAGAAGCATGAGAAGGGTAAATGTAAATGATTTGGAAGGCATTAACTCTATTTCATTGAATTACCTGATCAGCTTTGATGAGGAAGCAGTCAATATAATCCCGTGGGGAATTGGAATCCAGTGTGTCCCTGTGAAACTGAATCTGCTCTCTGATGAAAGATTTCACTATCTCACTGTCATGGAATATCTTTTGGTGTGGGCCCGGCAGGTGCCGCATGATCTTGAAGAAGGCAGCATATATCTGCATAAGGAATAATAAAGTATAATTTGCTGGGAAGAATGTGGCATTTCTTCAGAAAATGATGTGCTTTTTCAGAAACCATTGATATCTAAGAGATTCGTATTGGGGTCAGTTTTTAAAAGGTATATTGAGTTGGAATTTTGATGAGTTTGGAGGTTTAATTGCCTCAATCAAAGAGCTAAGAAGTAAAAACCACTGACTATGACTTTAAAGGGATACTGTCATGGGAAAAAAATGTTTTTTCAAAATGAATCAGTTAATAGTGCTGCTCCAGCAGAATTCTGCACTGAAATCCATTTCTAATAAGAGCAAACAGATTTTTTTATATTCAATTTTGAAATCTGACATGGGACTAGACATTTTGTCAGTTTCCCAGCTGCCCCCAGTCATGTGACTTGTGCTCTGATAAACTTCAGTCACTCTTTACTGCTGTACTGAAAATTGGAGTGATTTCACCCCCTACCTTTCCCTCCCCCCAGCAGCCAAACAAAATAACAATGGGAAGGTAACCAGATAACAGCTCCATAACACAAGATAACAGCTGCCTGGTAGATCTAAGAACAACACTCAATAGTAAAATCCATGTCCCACTGAGACTCCTTCAGTTACATTGAGAAGGAAATACAAGCAGCCTGCCAGAAAGCATTTCTCTCCTAAAGTGCAGGCACAAGTCACATGACCAGGGGCAGCTGGGAAATTGACAAGATGTCTAGCCCCATGTCAGATTTCAAAATTTAATATAAAAAAATCTGTTTGCTCTTTTGAGAAATGGATTTCAGTGCAGAATTCTGCTGGAGTAGCACTATTAACTGATGTGTTTTGAAAAAAACATGTTTTCCCATGACAGGATCCCTTTAATGATTTAGAGACAATTGTTGTGGCTCATAGTGGTACAGTAACAATGGAAGTGTGAAGATTGAATGTATTATAAGTTTAGTGCTGTTGGTGCTGTGGAGAGGAATGAGACATATATAGTCAGGCTACTAAGGATCTCAGTGAGAGGCCATTTAACCCCCTCACCTCACCTCACCTTTAAGCCAATGTGATTAAAGAAAACTTATTTTGCCAAATAAATTATAAAATATACTGATGAAGTGTTTAAACTTTCTTTCAGTGCAAAGCAATATTATTCAGAAGAAGGCACTTCAGTTCTACTTGTCTAACAGCTGAGAATCGGGCTTTTTTGGCAATATAAGGGGCCTAATTTATTGTTGTTTCAGACACCGGCTAGGGAAAGGGAACTGACCATATTGCTTGGTAGTAATTATACTATTTATTACCCCTTTCTGCCTATCTTTCTCTGCATAAGTAATATTCCTGATACTATTGGGACAAGATTACTGAACCAGTCTAGTCACTGCTGGTTACTGTATATTGTGAACCAGATAAATGAAAAGCTACCTAGACTTCAACAGCAACCGATTAAGGCACCATTCTGATACCATAGGGCAGTGTACTGGGGATTGCTCTCCAATTATAAAAGTAAAGGAGCACTACAGAAAATGAGTCCAAAAGTCACATGTTATCCCAAGTATTGAAGGCAAAAAATAAACTACATGCTAACAATACTGTGCCACCAAGAAACCCACTTAGCCTCACCTAACACAACAACCCCCTACATGCATAAAGGCAACTCAGTCTGCACACAACCAACCCTGACTTCAATATACTTTCATTTTTTGGTGTTACTGTTCCTTTAACCCAGTGGGAAGAGAGAGTGGGTGAGCCAATAACACCTGATTATGGTTAGAAATGAGACCTAACGACATAGTATACTGTAATTCCAAAAATATTCGATTTTAAATTCAGACGATAATTTATTCAAAAGGGCACTGACCACTCCTAATGGGGTTCTGATGAAGAGAAGGATGTTATTCAACACGTTGACCAGCTTGAGAAGCGTCTTATCTTCGTAGCCCCAGCTTCTTCCAAACACTGTTAAGTTAATAATGTTGTTTACCGCTCGTCCAAGTAAATGGGCAGGATTAAATGGCTTCCCTGGAAAAGAAGACCCAAGATCAGTAGCAAATAGCCAAGTGTTCAACCGTCAATATTTATCATAGCTGTATTCCTGTTTTAAAAGTACTTTTGGCCCTTTATTCATAACTGATAGGAACAAAATGATAAAGTGAGAACTCTGTCTCTCCTGTATTTACTGCTTTTGTTTGCATTCAGCATTGAAAGGGATTTATCACTTCCATTTAGTGTGCACATGATAAAGAGCCTCTTTTTGGTGCCCTACATGTGTATTGCCACATATTTCAGAGCAGACCTAGTATGGATAATTTCTGAAAACAAGTGCATTGTGTAAAGTGCAATTTCAGAAGCAATTTTCCATGTTGCTTTTTACCTACTATTCAATATTTTTTTCTATAATTTTAGCATCATTGTGACTGCATGCCAAGTTGGCAAATCACAGATAAATCTGCCCCTATGAGTTTCATTTGTCTTAAAGGAGAAGGAAAGGCTAAAATTAAGTAAGCTTTATCAGAAAGGTCTATATAAATACACCAGTAAACCCTCAAAGTAATGCTGCTCTGAGTATTCAAAATAAACACCACATTTCTTTCCTTCTATTGTGTACACATGGGCTTCTGTATCAGACTTCCTGTTTGCAGCTTAAACCTCCAGGGCTAGGGCTTGAGCATGCTCAGTTTGCTCCTCTCCCTCCCTGCTGTAATATGTGCCCAGATCTATGAGTGAGCAGGGAGAGACTCAGACAGGAAGTGATGTCACAACAAACTAATATGGCAGCTGCTATTCTAGACAAACTGAGAGAGATTCTCAAGCTGTTTACTCAGGTATGGTACAGCATTCAGCAGAATAAATATAGTGTTATAGCTTGTGGCTAATCTATTGGCAATAAAATCCTTTAGCTTTTCTTCTTCTTTTTAAAGAACTATTGGCGCCCAAGTTATTGAAATATATGTTTTGTGGAGGGATGTAGGAGTTGGCGGGAGTGGAGAACAATTTTATCAGATCTAAGATGTACCATCTTGGATAAATTGAATCTTAGGAAAACCCCCATGTGCCCCATACTCACCACTACAAATCCACATGTTGTTGCATCTGTCAATCACTCCATAATTCTTTCCTGACAGTAGTACTTCTAGCTGACCCCTTGCCCATCACCCTCCTGCTAACCTAGGGGGGCAGAAAATCTAGTCTGATTCCAACAATGTGCTTCTCTAACAGTTTTGTGCTGAGCATTGAGATTTGTTCTTTGCAAATTAAAATTTAACCTAAAAAAAATCTGATTGGTTGCTATGGATAACTGAAGTACAATTGAGCATTCATTGTAGTAATTTAAACTAAATTAATTTCAGTGAAAGTCCATCCCACTCAGTGTTCATCGGCTCAATACCTCCTGTGTCCTGTACAGCCTGTATAAGGTGCCGAGCCTCCTCTTGTATTCTCTCTTCCATGGACCGCTTCCCCATTCCAAAGTTTCTCAATACAGTGATTGAAAAGCGACGCAACTGCTGCCATCGTTCTCCATTTGTGTTAAGGACACCTTTAATAAAAAAAAATGAAAGGGAGAAATTGGATTATTCCTATAATTTGTAATAAAACAGGACCATGTTTTTGTGCCTTGCACCCTACCCAACTTAATTTGTGCCTCCAATGAGGGACACTCTCCAAAACTGGACATGTGAACTTAACTGTATTTTTTAGGAGTCACCCTAATTTAACCCAACGGACCATGTTACTTAAGGTAACAGTCCCTTCGCCCACTGCCAGTAATTTGCAAGCAAATCCTAACTAACTAATGTCATTGAAAATTATAGAAGTGTCACCAGATATCTGACACACGGAGTGAAATTGGGAGTCTGGAACTGGGCAGAACAAGATGGGGTCGGACTTGAAGCACAGAGTGGAACCCATACCCGACCCGTATCCACAACCTGCAATCCGCAACCCGCATTCTTACCCGCTACCCGACACGACCCACAAGTACCTTATCTGCAACCCACGACCCGCTGACCATCAAGAATCAGGAAGTGCTGTCATTGTAAACTGGAAGTGACATCATCAGAAGTAGGCGTGATCAAAAAAAAGGAGTAAAACAGGAAGTGTTGTCATTGTAAACCAGAAGTGACATCATCGGAAGTAGGTGTGATCAAAAAAAAAGCGTAAAAATTGCTATTGAGAAGACCCACGGCCCGACCCGCGACCCACAAACCTGCAGAACTGCCTACCCACGTCTGTACCCGCACCCAGAACTTCAACCCGCGGGGTACCGCAGGTTTTTGCGGGTAACCCACAGGTACCCGTGGGTACCCGACCCAATGCAGGACTCTAGCACAGAGGCACCTGGTGGGCATATCTGCAGGATTAAGGACAAAGAACTGCTCTTCTCTCTGTTTCTGGAATCTAGAATAGATGTATCAGCATTATCAACTCAAGAGTGACTTGATGGATATATATCAAATAACAACAGTTACAGGACATGGTGCCAAATCTGCTGTCAGCACCTGATGTGTAGAAAGCTCTAAGAGAGCATATTAGGTATATCATAAATAAGCCCCTGTGCTTTGCCTGGTGCAAAACTTTTATTTGACTAGTTGTATACCTGTGAATTTTTTGTATATTTCTCCTTTGTCTGTATTTTATTTGACCACAGGAATGTAATTCTCTAATTAAAAGGTTTGGTTGGTTATGCAACCAAATGCAAAAAAGCTATAAAAGCGAGTAGAGCTTTAGCTTTCCCTTATTTTTACCAGTCCCTATTTAGTTATTTTGCTCAAGAAGGAGGGTGGATGGAGCTAAGCATGAATGGAAGAATGAAAGTTCATCCAGGTGTAGACATGCCCTGTGGATGGTGGTCACAAACATTAGTTTGAAGCCTACCTAGGAATGTTGTAGGATCACCAATGAAGAAAAGCACTCAATTGGTTAGATAAGAATCATAACAAGGCAAAGGTTGACTGAGTGCTAAGATACTCTCCTGGCTCTCTATCTCAGTAAGACACCCCCGCTCCAAGGTGTATGGCAGTCACCAAACAAATATGTGGACACTGAGAGAAAGCACTCAAGGCAGATTTACTGCTAAGTGATTTATTCACGACATGTTTTGGGCGTCCGCCCTTTATCAAGTGTCCGCCCTTTACACTTGATAAAGGGCGGACGCCCGAAACATGTCGTGAATAAATCACTTAGCAGTAAATCTGCCTTGAGTGCTTTCTCTCAGTGTCCACATATTTGTTAGATAAGAATCATGTGACGCTCTCCTTGGAAGCCTTTGTACAAACCACAAGGTCAAGTCTGAGGGGGAAAGTTCTGTGTAACCTGTCCTCTGCCAGATTCAATTGGGATGGGGACAAATTAGAAGTAGAACCCTCATTTTTGTTTTTTTGGAGACTAGAAAGCTGGGAAAATGTAAAGTCAGGAACTTATGTCCTGGGAGAAAGCTGCACTTTCCTCTGCCAGAGCGAGGAGCTGAAATCAACATCAGGAGGTGTCAGTGAGAAGCAGTAAGGACAGGACTGGATGCTGCTCCTGCCACTACCTAACTAGTGTGTCTGTGTAAGTTAGGGGGTGGATAGGGGGATGTCTGTGGAGCGTTTGATCCAAGGGGCATGTCGCAGGTCTCCGCAAATCTAAAAAGTGTACAGAAGCATGTGGCACTATAAGTAAGTCATCAAACAGTGTGAAAATTACAAAAAATAGATGGAAGTGGCCTCTTTTTGCACTTTGCATACTGAGTAGTGAGCGAATCCATGCCTGGAGAATGTTTTCACCCATCAATTCTTACTTGCCCCTCCTGAAAAACTTACTGTGGACACCCATGTGTGGCAGTTTAGCTACTGCTCATGATATAAGTGTATTTTGCAGTAGCAAGTCCTGAGTGAAATAAGTTTTATGGCATGTCTTTGTTCCCAGTAATCTAGTAATAAATGTTGATAGGAACTAAACAACGAGGACACAAATAGATGTTAACATGGCCATACACTGTCATTGCAGCCTCACCAAATTAGTAGATTTGAGCCAGATTTGGCCAATTTAAGGTTGAATATATGTTAGGCAGGTCCTTCAGTGGCCCCCATACACAGATCAATAATCTGTCAACACTGGAGGGACCACATTGGCAGATGTTATCAGTCATTGTATGGCCACCTTTACTCTTGGCTAACAATGATTAGAAAACTTACCATATCCATTGGTTAACCTCCCAGACAGTGCAAAGATCCCACGGTCACCAAATTCCTGAGATTGGTTGATCAAAGCATCTTTCAGTGCCTCATACCCACAGAGTACCACCAGCGGTGTGGAACCTTGCCATATAGTGAACACTGAGCCGTACTTTTCATAAAACTAAGACAAGAGAGGACATAAAAAAAGTGAGTTTCAGTTGGCAAGTCAACAGCCACTCTGGAACAATATATTAGCAAACTAGCCGTTAGGCAGGTTTTATACAGACACAAAAGATTGAACTAGATGGACATGAAAACAGTCTGATCCTCGAGGTATGCTATAGCTAGCTATATAGATGGATGAATATGTATAGATGGATATGTAGAAGGATGAATGACTAAATATATATATATATAGAGAGAGAGAGAGAGAGAGAGAGAGAGAGAGAGAGAGAGAGAGAGAGAGAGAGAGAGAGAGAGAGAGAGAGAGAGAGATGGATATATAGGGGCAAATTTACTAAGCAGCGAAAATTCGCCAGCGACGGCTTCACTGGCAGCGCAACACTTTGGCAGGTGAAAATTCGCTCAGACAACGCTAATACACTAACATGTGAAGTTGCGTCCAGGGTGTCGAACGCTGGCGAAGTTGTGCTAGCGTTACTGCACCAAGCGAAGTGAAGTTGCGCTAGCATTGGCTAATTTGCATACGGCAGGAAGTTAAAGTTGAATGGACGTATATGTTGCAGCAAATATATTACACTACACAAGCCCAGGGAACCTTAATAAATAAAATAGAGTTGTTATATTGCCCTACACATGAGCCCAGTGTATAGTTTATGTTAGGAAATGTAGGGGGGGAAGCCGGTTACCGAAAAAATATTTACGCTCTTTTTCAGCCTATCACCCTGAAAATGGAAAAGACAATATCGCTTATTTTTCAACTATTTTTTTTTTATCTACTCTATTGCACTTTGCCTGGTCTGAGCTGGTGAAGGCAAGTCTGGTGCAAGAGGTAACGTTAAGTATAATCGGCATCTTAGTGAATTTGCGGAGTAACGTCCATTCGCCAGAGCTGTTAGGGAGGTGTTAGGGAGCGAAGTACAGCTAGAGTCTATCTCCTTCGCTAGCGAAGTAACACCAGAGACCGTTAGTAAATCAGCGAATGTTCACTAGCGTTAATCACTTCGCCCTTTAGTAAATTTGTCCCATAGATGGATGAATATATATAGATAGATATATAGATGGATGAATATATAGCTAGATTTGGTTTTTTTATAATTTGAAACACAGGAAAAAAAAGCTTCAATTTAACCCAAAGGGCCAAAAACACACCAAGTGCATTAAGGGTGCAGGTGAAACCACCTTAAAGGGAAACGGTCATGGGAAAAAAAAAATTCAAAATGAATCAGTTAATAGTGATGCTCCAGCAGAATTCTGCACTGAAATCCATTTCTTAAAAGAGCAAACAGAGTTTTTTATATTCAATTTTGAAATCTGACATGGGGCTAGACATTTTGTCAATTTCCCAGCTGCCCCAAGTCATGTGACTTGTGCTCTGATAAACTTCAATCACTCTTTACTGCTGTACTGCAAGTTGGAGTGATATCACCCCCCTGCCTTTCCCCTCCCCCCAGAAGCCAAACAAAAGAACAATGGGAAGGTAACCAGATAGCAGCTCCCTAACACAAGATAACAGCTGCCTGGTAGATCTAAGAACAACACTCAATAGTAAAAACCCATGTCCCACTGAGACACATTCAGTTACATTGAGATGGAAAAACAGCAGCCTGCCAGAAAGCATTTCTCTCCTAAACTACAGGCACAAGTCACATGACCAGGGGCAGCTGGGAAATTGACAAAATGTTTAGCCCCATGTCAGATTTCAAAATAGAATATAAAAACATCTGTTTGCTCTTTTGAGAAATGAATTTCAGTGCAGAATTCTGCTGGAGCAGCACTATTAACTGATTCATTTTGAATTTTTTTTTTTTCCAATGACAGTATCCCTTTAAAAAAGACAGGTTTACAAAAATCCTCCATATCACCCTGCCAAAAGGCCCATAATGAAGTAGAGTCTTTTGGCTCCCATTTGCTGAAGCTAGGGGGAATACCTTTTATTTCCAGCCAAAAGGTTTGCATGGGGGCAAGGAGTTCCCTTTATCTGCCTCCTATAATTAAAATGCATGATAATAAGAGCAGAGCAATAGCAGCGTGTGTAACAATATAATAGGGAATAGAGGGGCAGAAGAACATTTGTACAAAGTGAATAATGAAGATTATCATGTGGAAGCGCAGAATGAACAGTACTATAGATATGATTGGTGATCTAAATTCATTATTTTAATTATGTATCATTATTTAAGTGCACTTTATGGATAGTCAGGTAAGAACTACACCTCCAGTAGCAATTATGCCTTTTATATGCCCAAAAGTGAACTTACCTTGCGATAAGAGTCACAGAGCACAGTGGTCCCCTGTAGCACATTTCCCAGCAGCGGAAGAGGAAAGGGTCCCGGGGGCAGTTGAAGTCGTTTCTTGTGTATCTTCCATGTCAGGAGTGAAAGTAAGAAAATGGAAAGACAGAGGAACATGGTCATTGGCTCCATGTCTGGAAGTTATACTGAGCAGGCACAGAATGGGATCTATCAGTCCCCTAATACAGGCTGCTATGAATTCACCTGGGTATGAGCACCAGTAGCAGTCACTTCTTTATAAGCAATTTAGCATGTCAATCACAGCAGGGGGCGGGGCATCACAGAGGGATTTAGCAGCATACAGATAGGATAATAAGGGGTTTGTACTATTCTAGATCCATCCCTGTACATTCATTCTATCACCTAACTACAAATAGTATTGACATTTGTACATCTATTAGTTACACATTATTCTTGAGGGAGCTCAAATTCCAGTCTTTGAGTACTGGTCAGCTTTTATTCCAAAGAATCCACAGTTACTCTACATCCAACACTTTATTGCATTTCTGTTTGTAGTTCTATACAAATATACACAGACCTATTTGTCTATTAAAACGGGGGCCACGTTGGTCCCTGGGCGGACTGCTATCCTGACCTCTGCAAATACTATACCTGTGCCCCAGACAGCTTGGGATATACCCAATGACTCATAATACATATGTAGTGATGGGCGAATTTGATGCGAATTTTCTGGGAAATTTGCAAAATGGTGAAAAATTAGCGAAACGTGAATTTTGACGCTTGCGCATTAAAGTCAACGAGTGTCCAAATTATGTTGCCGTGCGGCAGTTTTGACATGAGCGACTTTTCCGACGCAGGTCCAAATTTTTTTTACATCGGTGAATTTTAGCGGTAATTTATTCACCTGCGGCGAAACGTGGAAATTCACCGCAAATTCATGCCTGGTGAATTTATTCGCCCATCACTAATAATACAGGTATGGGATCCATTATTCGGAAACCCGTTATCCAGAAGGCTCTGAATTACAGGAAGGCCATCTCTCATACACTCAAACATCTGATTGCTATGGGTTACTAGACCTTTTTGGCTATAGACGAAACAACTGATTGAGCACATCAATATTAGTGATTATCACTAATGATAAGTAAAACTCAACCCGCACCCGACCCAGACTCGCCCTCCCACAACCTGCTCGCATCTGACTTTCGGGTTCCTTTTACAGACCTGCGCCGACCAGCCCTACCGATGATGTCACAAAAGGGGAGGGGCAAACAAGCATGCTGCTATAAAGTCGGAAGCAAGAAGCTGGAAGCTGGCATTTGAAGGTGGTACAAAGAGGAATTCGACGTTGGCCAGAACCGCACATCATTAATTGTCACATTAGCCATGGCAAAAAGAGGCAATTGCCATGGGCATATTATATCATCCAGTCAGAGCTGCTGAGGAGAAGAAGCTGCTGTTGCCTAGAAGGAAGAAGGCTGCTTGCTGAATTTTAAATGTAAGTTTCCAAAAAAACAAGATCATTGGATCTTGTTTTTTTTTAATCCCTAGCCACAGTGTTGTTTTTAGCTTTTATAAGGGGAGAACCATGACCAGTTTTTTGTTTTTTTTTTTGCTTTAATGAGCATGGGGGAAGGTGATTTTTTTGTTTGGATAGGCTAAGTCTAATGTTACATCAACAGTTTCTTCCCCTGTGATTTTCCACTGGTGGGAAAATTGCTGATTCAGCCCCATATTATAAACATTAACAACAGTTATAATTCCCCTGTCTGAGCACACAGGGTGGAATTGTGTCTAAAATGCTCTATAACTGAACTCTGTCCCATACATGGGTTACTAACTAATGCTCCCACACGCTACCTGGTACAAAGTCATGTTTCACTTGACATGGACAAAGCCCAGACTATTTTGAAAATAATATGCATAGCACTCTTTTATTATCAAAATTATAGAAAAAGTTCAATTCGTGCACATTACTGGAAACCAGGGCTAATGATTGGGTTGTTTGACATTAAAGGAGAAGGAAAGCTATGGAGGCATTTTATTGCCAACAGATTAGCTGCAATAGTGCAAGCTAGAATGCTATATTTATTCTGAAGAATGCTTTACCATACCCGAGTTAAAAGCTCTAGAAGCTCTCTGTTTGTTTAGGATAGCAGCTGCAGTATTAGCTTGGTGTGAGATCACTTCCTGCCTGAGTCTCTCCCTGCTCACTTATAGCTCTGGGCTCAGATTAAAGCAGAGAAGGGAGGGGGGAAGAGGCGCAAACTGAGCATGCTCACGCCTGGGGCAAGGAGGTTTAAGCTGAAGGCAGGAAAGAAGTCTGAGTGAAAGTGAGATCTGGTCACAATGGTCCCATAACGACTACATCACACGTTCACACTTTTCTCCGTTTCTATCTACCTGAATAGATCAGTGGAACTACCATTGATGGAATTTATTTTCTGTGCAATGTAAGTATCAAAAATCCCCACAAACCAGATAAGCCATCCTGGTTAAAGCTCAGTCTCACCTACTCACTAACTCTGCTTTGCACTTAGATCAGATCCTAAACTCTCCTGAGATTTTAAGTGCAAAAACTCATGATGACATCACTGGAATTACCAAGTAGGGATTTTTTTCCCGAAATACACTAGTGAGCAATACCCCTTGCCCCTCCCCCAGACTAGCTCAAATACACACATTGGTCCGTCAGAGGATTTTTATTTTCTTTTCTTTGTATGTTGGGGACCCTGGCCACCAATTTTTTTTTGTTTGTTTTTTTTGCATTAACAGGGGACCCTGGCCGAAAAATGTTTTTTTTTTTAACTTGGGAGGAATGGCCACTAATGTTTTTTTTTAACTTGGGGGGGCCTGATCACCATTTTTTTTTTATTACTTTTTATGGGGACCCTTACCACCAATATTTTGCTTTTTGTTTTATTGGGGGGCCCTGAACACCATTTTTTTTAACTTAGGGGGTGCCCTCCAATGTCACATATTGATATGTGGGCTGCTTTGATTTTTTTTTTTGCCAGGGCTGCTGAAAAAATAATTTGTAAGGGGTCCCACGATTTTTAATGGTAACTTTGGATATTAGGAAAACAAAAATGATATGGAAAGGCAGGAACAGTTGTTGACCTTCTGGGATCTGAGTGATTTTGGCGACAACCAAAGTATTCCCCAACCATTGCTCCATTTATTCATGAAGACATGTCCCACTGGTCCGGCACGTCCCTGTACACAACCACACAGGGAACCACAGGTAAAAGGCTTTGCCAGACTGAAGATCATTCTTCTTAACTTGCACTGGATTAATGCACAGGCTCGGCTGTAGCCTAGAAGCCCAATGTGATAAGGGGCCCATGTCGTTTTTTTTGTTTTTTTTTTTACAATTATTATTTCTGTTTTCTTTTAATATTTATTTTTATTTGCACTGCTGGGTATGGTCAGGTGCACCTGCTGGAAGACAAGTGACTGGTACTGCACCCTTACGTTTTCATTTTTTATTATTTATGGTTCTTGAGTTATTCAGTTTTTTATTCAGCAGCTCTCCAGTCTGGTTGCTAGGATTGAATTACCCTAGCATCCATGCATTGATTTGGATGAGAGACTGGAATATGAATAGGAGAGGGCATCAATATAAATATGGGTAGTGATGGGCGAATTTCCCTCCGTTTCGCTTTGCCAAAAAATTCGCAAATTTCCTGTGAAATTCTCGAAATGGCGACAAATTTGCGAAAAATTTGTAAAACTGACTCCTGCATCAATTTTGGAGGTGCGCCTAAAAGTCGATTTCGTTAATTTCGATGCGGGTGCTAAAGTCAATGGATGTCCAAATAGTGCTGATGCACAGTGATTTTGACGCAAGCGACTTTTTAGGCGCACGTACACAATTTTTTGATGCCGATGAATTTTCGCTGGCGTTTTGCCAATCTATTCACCGGCGGCAAAACGCGGAAATTCATTGCGAATTTGCACCAGGCGAATTTATTTGCCCATCACTAAATATGAGCAATACAAATTAGCAACAGCAATAAACGTGTAGCCTTACAGAGGACTTGTTTTTTCAGATGGGGTCAGTGACCCCCATTTGAAAGCTGTGGCAAGTCAGAAGAAGGCAAATAATTGAAAAATGCTAAAAAGAATAAGTAATGAAGACCAGCCATTCTATAACATACTAAGGGCAGAGACAGACGAGAAGATTTGAGGAGATTTAGTCGCCTCTTCTTCGAGCGACTAATCTCCCTCAACTGCCTCCGCGCCGGCTAGAATCTAAATCTAGCCTAGTCTTGCTTTAGTCTTGATATGTTCCTCAACAAACATTATTCGCCTGTAAAAATTAGAAAATTTGCTTTAGGTATCAATAAAAAGCAATAAACAAGACTAATGAAAGAGGACAAGCACTATGGCAGCTCTATCCCTCAGCGCCATCTGTTGCGAACACAGCGCCATCTATTGGCCACACAACATATAAACCGTAGGAGCAGATTATTATTTAGCGCCATCTGTTGGTTGTACAGCGACATCAGCAATGCCTGCGAACATAGCGCCATCTATTGGTCACACAACATAGAAACCCGTAACAGCAGATTATTATGAAGCGACACCCGGTGCCTACAAAGCACCAATAAGGATTTTCTAGCACAGAGCGACCTCTGTTGGCCAGAGAGCGTTACAGCTGTATAGACCGCCGGCAAAAGCAGATCGTCTTCCCCCGACCCCCGTAGTAACTGATCTCCTACCGGGATTAATGTTTGACCCGACTCTTCCAGTCAATTCAAGCCGGCTTTATAGGCTCGACTCCCTGAATCTCTGGGATTGTCTGGTATGGATATTTCATCAGACAATGGACACAGGATAATTAACGCGCACTAATCCCATTAACAAAATGCAAGATAAAAAGTCTCTCGCCTAGCGCCCTCTGTTGGTTATAGGCAGGAAATAACAGTAACTGCAATATCAGATAGCGCCCTCTGTTGGTACAACAAAGATTAACAATGAGTCTCAGATAGCGCCCTCTGTTGGTACAACAAAGATTAACAGTGACAGTAATCTCAGCTAGCGCCCTCTGTTGGTTGAATGAAAGATTAACAGCCTAGCCCACTCTTTTAGATAGAGAAAAGATTAACCATGACTGCAATCTCAACTAGTGCCCTCTGTTGTAAGATTAACAGACAGTAATCTCAGATAGCGCCCTCTGTTGGTTGAATGAAAGATAAACAGCCTAGCCCACTCTTTTAGATAGAGAAAAGATTAACCGTGACTGCAATCTCAGCTAGCGCCCTCTGTTGGTACAACAAAGATTAACAGTGACAGTAATCTCAGATAAGCGCCCTCTGTTGGTTGAATGAAAGATTAACAGCCTAGCCCACTCTTTTAGATAGAGAAAAGATTAACCATGACTGCAATCTCAACTAGTGCCCTCTGTTGTAAGATTAACAGACAGTAATCTCAGATAGCGCCCTCTGTTGGTTGAATGAAAGATAAACAGCCTAGCCCACTCTTTTAGATAGAGAAAAGATTAACAGTGACTGCAATCTCAGCTAGCGCCTTCTGTTGGTACAACAAAGATTAACAGTGAGTCTCAGCGTCCTCTGTTGGTACAACACAGTGAGTCTCAGCTAGCGCCCTCTGTTGGTACAACAAAGATTAACAGTGAGTCTCAGCGCCCTCTGTTGGTACAACACAGTGAGTCTCAGATAGCGCCCTCTGTTGGTTAAATGAAAGATTAACGGCCTAAGCGTCCTCTTTTGGTTATGACTGCAGTCACGCCTAGCGCCCTCTGTTGGTGAGACAACTATATCGGCCCAGTTGTATTACAATGACATCGTTCTTACACACATCGTTCTTACACAATGTTGGTTAGAAATCAAGCCAGACAACACTTTTTATCACAGTGACTGCCAGATTTTCACAAAGCGCCACCTGTCGATCAGAAAGCAGCACAGCAACAGTAACTGCATTTTTTTTCTTCTCCAGCCACTGGGCGGCATTGAGAATACAGGCATGACAGTTTCTCGGCGCCATCTGTTGGCCGAAATACAGAGCACAAGGCCTGTTAGTGATATTTGCCTATGGCAAGACGCCACCTATTGGCCAGACTGCAACACAGCAATGGTTCTGTTGCTTCTCAGACAGCCATTCCTCTGATTTTCTAGGATTCCCTCGGGCTCCTGATTTGTCATTGGAAAATCTACAGTCTTTCTTTTTTAGTGCTGCCTTGTAAATACAAGTAATTCCCCCAACCCACTAGTTAATGTCATGACCCCACAATCTACTGAGTCTGGCCCTGAACAATGAGGTGATGAGACAACAGGATTCAGCTGAACTGGAGCAGCAACTTGTTCCTTCATTGAGCTCAGCAGTGAAACTGTCATATAAGTGTTTCTGGCCCAAACAACTGCTGTATGTTGCTGTGTCAGGCAGTTTCCATTGGAAGCACAGTGGGTGGTTTCAGGTGTTTCTCCGCCAGCTGAAAAACTGACCAATAGACTCTTCACCAGCCGCTTTTACTAATCACTTCCATTAACAATATAGTTACATGTATTTAATTTTAATGCAAAGTGAGAAACAGTGGGAACTGTAGCCCCAGATTCCTTATATACAGGAATGGACCCTGACCCCCCCCCCAACCCTAAAATAAGCAAGGTGCCAGACCGGACCGCCATCAGAAATCACAGAGCCCCATACGACAAAATTTCCTGGGCCCCCTGGGCTGCGCCCACCACAAGCCCCACCTACAGGTCCGCCCTCCACCACACAGTAAAAAAAACAAAAAAAATATTGGTGGCTAGGGTTCCCACGTTAATAACAAATAAAAAGATATTGGTGGTCAGGCCCCCCATTAAAAAACATTTGTGGCCAGGCCCCCCCCATTAAAAAATATTGGTGGCTAGGACCCCAAATGAGAAAAAAAAATCGGTGGCCAAAATTGGTGGCCAGGCCCCACCCCACATTATGAGAAAATTGGTGGCCAGGGCCCCTTAAACGTCCATGCCTTCCCAAGTCAGCAGCTCTCAGAAAGATGGGGGGCCTGGCTAATCAAGTAAGTGGCGTGGCCCCCTTACCCTCGGGCTCCCTACAACTCTCCCCCTTATGGCTGTAAATATTTTAGTTTGTGCAACTGCCACAATGAAAAAATATATAATACCACCTCACAACAACAAGTGTTGGATTCAAAAAATATCAATGAAAAATAATAATAAGTATGAAAACACTCACAGTTCACCTCAGTCCCAAGGTGCAAGGACTCATGAGCCTATGAGTAAGTGCCCACACAGGCACGAAACGCGTTAGGCCTTCATGTCCTAATAAAAATTTTCTAATTTTTTATATTTGACTCTTTACTTTTGGAAACCCTCACATCCTTGTGATGCAGTGTTTTTGGCCCCTTATGGCTGCCCTGGTGCCAGATATATATATGGCCCATTTCCTACCTGTGATCATTCACTCACAAATCTTCTGCTCCAGATCCCAGTGCAGGAACATGTTCAGTGAAAGTAGATGGCTGATCCTATTATTCAAGCTTTTAAAAAAAAAAACAAAAGAAGAAAAATTTGAAATGGTAGAAACCAGCAGCACACTGAGTGTAGTGAAATAAGTGAGATTTTGTTTATTTAGCCCATGTACATACAAGGTAAGGGCAACATTTCGGACCCCAATGGGCCCTTTATCAAGCTTCACGTGTGCAGTAGAAGGAAAAGCTGAACTTTAAAGTCGGCTATTTCGTTCAACTGCGCATGCGTTTGCCCCGGGAAATTTGAAGAAAGAAGAAGCCACTCTGTGGTGCTCACTGGTATAACCCAGGGCCGGTGCAGTTTTCTGCTGATAGGAGCATCGGCCCGGGTTTCAGGTAAGTAAATACAATCACTTGGGGGTGTCTAACATTTGGTACCCCAAGTGTACGAAGCCTTTCCTTTTCCTTTAACTTGTCAGAGTTTCTAATGCTAATGTAGTCCTGCTGCACAAATATGGCCCTTATAGTGAATAAAGGAAGTAAAGAAAGGTGATATAAAAGCTATCAGACAGATACTTTTAACATAATGTTATGATAGATATTAAAAAAGTTAATTTTCTGGTGTCAGTATCACTTTAATGGAGCTGAACAAGAGGAAAATGAAAAAGACCCTTAAAATCAAGTTCCACTGAACAAAAATTGTCTTTTTTTTAACCCCCTGGCCACCAAGGTTATTTTTTTTTAACTTTTATGAAGGTCACCAATGCTTTTTTGAGGGGGGCCTGGCCTCCAATGACTTTTTATAATGGTGGGGGGTTAGTGTTTTAGCACTGATGTATGCAGTGTCCCCAATCCGACCCTGGATGTATGTGTGGCCTTATTAAAACTGCCTAACTTTGCCAGTACAGGTAGTTAATAAAATGATCTAATGTGTGTTTCTGGCCAAAAAAACCTCCTGTACTTAATCTGTCAGACAGCTTCAATTTATATCAAAAGGAAGCACAATGGGTGGTTTCAGGTGATTCTCTGCCAGCTAAAACTCACTGCCGAGAAACTCCCCTATGTCTTTTCCTCCTTGTATAGAAAAAAAGGCCACAAATACTCTTGTAAGTAATGGTGCTATGACTTCCAAGAACATATCTGTGCATTTTATATACATTCAATCGGCAGTGTGAATTGTAGTCCCAAATTCCTTACATACAGTAATAGGCAATGGATTCTAACACCCCACAGCCTCCCTTAAAATAAGCAAGGAACCAGAAATATTGTCTGATCCCTACATTAATCTTACGGGTGATAATTAGCTCAGAAATCTTCTGCAACACTTTGCCATGTGTCAGAACAGCACTAACTGACTGTGTTGCAGTGGGACCTGGATTTTACTATTGAGTGCTGTTCTTAGATCTACCAGGCAGCTGTTATCTTGTGTTAGGGAGCTGATATCTGATTACCTTCCCATTGTTCTTTTGTTTGGCTGCTGGGGGGGGGTGATATCGCTCCAACTTGCAGTACAGCAATAAAGAGTGATTGAAGTTTATCAGAGCACAAGTCACATGACTGGGGGCAGCTGGGAAACGGGCAATATGTCTAGCCCCATGTCAGAATTCAAAATCAAATATAAAAAAAAAATCTGTTTGCTCTTTTGACAAACGGATTTCAGTGCAGAATTCTGTTGGAGCAGCACTATTAACTGATGCGTTTTTGAAAAACATTTTTTCCCATGACAGTATCCCTTTAACAGTGCCTACATGCACAGCCACCTGATGGCCATAAAGCAGCATAACAGTAGCTTGAAACATACAGCACACCCTGTTGGCTCCACTGTATAACAGCAGTTCCATTACAGCGGCAGCAGTCTCACACACAGAGTCACCTGTTGGATGGTTGAAGAGCAGCATAAATGCACTTCCATTCTGAACAACAGCACATAAAGGCAGACCCAAACAACTTCTCGGCTTTTATGGTTTAATTGAATCTCTTGCTCTGCTCTCCCTAATTGCCACTGGAGGGAATCTATAGAAAAGAAGCCAGACTACTAAACACCATCTCTTTCCAATATTTTTGGCTTCTATGATCTGATCTTAAGACAAGTAAGGGAAGGGTGCACCGGTCCCGGAGGTACTGCAATACCAGGTCGATGCGTGGAGCGGGAACTCCCCCTTAAAAAAATTGAAAAAAAATCAGTTTAATGATTGGTAAGTATGACTAGTCCATTATACCATCAATAAGATATATAATATATGTAGCTTGATGTCACATAAGATCTAGGCCCATCAGCTATCACCTAAAGTGTGCATGCAGAAGCAGTCCCCCCAGAGTCTCTTCTCCCACCATAAGGAGAGCAGTTCTTCCAATACCTAGAACAGCACAGATACACAGAGAAGAAAACCTTCACGGTCTCTGCGACTTCTGTGGTCTTTTACAGGCATTACTCACTCTGTAATCCTTTAATCTTCTAAGACAGAAGCCTGGCTCCTCTTTCTCCCGGCAGCCTGTATTTGCATGGGTTGGCACCTAAAGGGCAGAGACACAATGGAGATTCGGGAAGATTTGACGGCAGGCGTTGCCTCACGAGGTAACTTCGGGCGACTTCGGAAAAGATCTGAGTGCCATCCAGCCGGCGATTTAGATTCTAGCCGGCAGGAAGGCAGTTCGGGGAGAATAGTCATCCGGAGAAGAGGCGATTTATCACCAGACAACTAATCTCCCCGAATCTCCACAGGTGTCTCTGCCCTAAGGAGACAGACAGGTAAGGTACAAAATGGAGGCGTCTCACCTGCAGCAAACAAGCCGACACTTGCTCCATTCTCCTCCATTGGTGCTACCTCCAGAGATGGACAGGGCTTCTTCCAGTGTTGGAGTGGACAGAGCAAGCTCGACTTCCATCTTCCTGTTCCAAAAATCCATTTAATATATGGTCCCCAGATAGGGGACGTATCAGATATTAAACTCAGAACAGATTTATTTTTATTTTTTTATTAAAACAAAAGTCAAATGTTTACATCTATTTTATATAACAGCCAGTCAATGTATTAAAACATAATAGATTCTGTGTTATCACATCCCTCCTCTGGAATACCCTTGTTGGTGATGCTTGTTTTAGTCCTAACCATACTATTTCTTTCTGTTTTTTTTGCATTCGAACTTTTTTAAACTCTTTCCATACTTTCCCTGTTTGAACGTGGTTCAGGCCTTCTATTAAGCCCATTTCCGCTCTGTCTTTAATCACACAAACGTTTCTATCTTTCCGTACCGTCTCCGATTCCTCATTTAGCTTGTACTTTTTTTTTTTTAATGTGCAGATAGAATTCAAGGCAATGGAACCTTATTGACCTTCTATTATCCCACTGGTTTACTCCCATTCTCCTAAATACATATCCCGCCAAGTATATCATAAGTGCTGCTGTTGGTACCCTTTAAGTACCTTTTGACACCAAGAAAAATATACAATGCTCAGTGCCAATGCGATATCTGGGAAGTCCCATCCTCTCTTTTCACACCTCTTTTTAACCACCTCCCTCTTAAATTTTTCATATGCTGCCCCCCCCCAGAAAAATATAAACAACATCCTCTCCATCTTGGCCAAGAAGACCGGAAGATTACCGAAGAGCCAGAAGATGGCCTGAATCTGAAAGAGTTAGGGGCATTTACCAAAGGTACCACCTAGTCTGGGGGTGGGGGGAGCAGGTAGGGAGGTCTATGTAGGGTAGGGGTTTTTATTAACAAGGGTTTGGTTCTCCTTTGAATAAGAAGTTATGTGCTGCCCTATCATATGCCTTTTCAAAATCAATACTTGTAACAATCAACTCCCTTCCCCCACTTCCCATATTATATCTCTCATGAGAATTAAGTTCTGCTGGACTGTTCTTTCTGGTACAGCGCACACCTGCCCTTCTCCTATCACTTTATCAATAACTAATTTAAATCTGTCTGCTAAGATTTTTGCTAACAAAAATGTGCAAAATGTGTGTGCACATGCGCAGAAGAGCATTTATGCGCAAGACAACAGCGGCAGTCGGGGAGAGACGGGACCGGACACGGAGTAGGCGACAGAGCAGGTACGTGCCTGGCGACCCCTCAGCTTTGCGCCCTAGGCACGTGCCTACTCTGCCTACCCCTAGTTCCGGCCCTGAGTGTACCTGTTGTGTTATCTCAAATAACCTCTACAGAAACTTTGTCTATCAAGGGCGGCTAAAGAGCAAAAGCAGAAAGATGAACCAGCAGGTTTCAAATCTGTGTTTTTAGCTTAGGGCAATGGCACTCAATAATTCTGGCCATTCTGTTTTAAAGGGGATTCATTCAGAAAGTGGTGTGAGTGGTGCAGATTACACGAACAGGAGAACGGCACTCCGGTAAAAAACAGGTTTTTATTGCCGAGTACTGCAAGGGTACATAGGCCTTAAGTGAGTGATGCAGATTACAATGTCTGCCTGGCCCAGAAAAATATTATTGAATGCGGTCTTCAGGGGTTATGTGATAAAAGCTACAAAGTTACCTACAGCAACCAAAGCAATGCAGGTAACATTTACTGGTACAATGTGTTGCCGTACCTGGGCAAACCTATCACAAATTAAAATATAGTAGCAGTAGTGATTTCTTATATGTACATCATATTACGTATCCATATGAAAGCTGCTTCGTGATGTCACATGAAAGTTTGCTTATGACAAAAAATATATATACTCCCTGTTATATTGGAAGTCACCTTCAATGACAGAAGTACTTAGTCTGCAGCCTCAAACCTTTACATGGTTATGGATCTTCTTGGTGGCTTCAACCATTCATATTGTTATACCTTATAAGTGACCTCATAATTGACAGAAAAATAAACATTACCCATTACAATGCATGAGTAGTACAAACAGATGCCAGACATATATAATTTAGCCTGTGGCCTGTATATTGTCATAGAATCATATCCTCACAATTAGGCATGCACCGAATCCACTATTTGGGATTCGGCCAAATCCCTGTATCCTTGGTGAAAGATTGGCCGAATACTGAACTGAATCCTAATTTGTATATACAAATTAGGGGCAGGAAAGGAAAAAGTGGAGAAATGTCTTCTTTTCTGACAAAAAGTCACGTGATTTCCCTGTTCAGATTCGGTTCAGCTAGGCACAAGGATTCGGCCAAATTCGAATCCTGATGAAAAAGGCTGGATCCTGGCCAAAACCCAAACCGAATCCTGGATTCGGTGCATCCCTACTCGTAATTCAATCCTAACGTCTGAACACCAAAACATATAAAAATAATAATGAAATGAACTTGGACTAAATTGGATTTTATGGCATGAATCCATTTTCTCAACTTCACCTTTGTAAATTCCTACCTCGGAAGCGGTAAATGCAAATTTTGGATTCCCACCAGGGCAATTCAGCTAGTCTGCATAACTGAAGGGAATTAAAGCATATGCATCAATGTCTCCTTGATTATGTTAATGCTTACTATTTTCTCTCAACAGTAAAACTAGCAAGACTATCAAGTGTTGTGCAATGGATAATTCCAAAACTTCCTCTGTAGAGTTCTGGATGACAAAGTAATAAATTAACTGGCTGTCCTCATAGGTAAAATGGTTTCACCCTTTGGGGGGCTCTGTGTCCTTTCTATAGAGTGAGATCTTTGGTGTTTAACAAGATGTGAGGTTTGTGAGAAGGTCCTTCCACACTCATTGCAAGAATATGGTCTTTCTCCCGTGTGAGTTCGCTGGTGCAAAACAAGATGTGAGCTGCGAAGGAAGGTTTTGCCGCACTCTAGGCACACATATGGCCGCTCCCCTGAGTGGGTTCTCTGGTGCAGAGTCAAATGAGAAGTGCGGCTGAAGCTTTTCCCGCATTGGTTGCATTCATAAGGTTTCTCGCCTGTGTGGATCTTCTTATGCAAAACTAGAGCTGAGCTTTGTGTAAACCCCTTCCCACACTCTACACACAGGTAGGGCTTTTCTCCGGTGTGGGTTCTGTGATGGGCGGTGAGATTGGAGAGGCTGCTAAAACTTTTCCCACACTCAGTACATGCATAGGGCTTTTCTCCTGTGTGAGTCCTCTGATGCAGTACAAGGTGAGAATGCCGCGAGAAGCTTTTAGGGCACTCGTTGCACTCATAGGGTTTCTCTCCAGTGTGTATTTTCTGATGTATAATCAGCGTAGAGCTTTGTGTAAAGCTCTCCCCGCACTCAGGACACACGTATGGCCGCTCCCCTGTGTGAGTTCTCTGGTGCGCTATAAGGTGGGAAGTGCAAGTGAAGCTCTTGTCACATTCTGTGCAGGGAAAAGGTTTCTCGCCTGTGTGCGATCTTTGGTGTATAACAAAATGGGACCTGTAGGCGTAGCTCTTCCCACAGTCACCACAGACAAACAGCATTTTTCCATTGGGGCCTATCAGGTTGGTAATATACTGCGAGCCCCATGCTAAATTTTCTTCACATGAAGCGGACATATACAACTTGGCTTTGCAGGCATGAACTACAAACTCTGCTTTATCAGTGATTTTGTCTCCGCACGCAGTACATACATAACCCCCATATTCTTCAGGGTTTGTCGGTTGAAATCTATGCTTCTGATTCTGCTCCAAACTGCCCCAGCCCAAGCTTCCCCCACCTTCATCCTGGTTGAGGGTATTCTCTGCATGTTTCACCATGTTCCACCTTACATAACCCGGTTGGTTAAAGTGATCTGATAGCATCCAATTCTCTGGAGAGTCATGTTGCCGACATGAGTCCCATTCATATTCATCCTTTATTATGCACTCTCGCATTGTCCAGTCTGGGGACTGCCCAGGTATGTTAGAGTCTCCTCGCTTACAATTGGCTGGAAAAAGAACAATGGTTTAAATAAACAGTCTATGCCTATCGATCTATACCAAATCTATACTGTAGGTCAATGGTACATGTATTTTTGATTATTGGGGCCCTTTGCAGAAAAGCTAAACATTAAAATGTCATATTGTAGTTGGCACCCACAGCCATTCTGCTTTTCATGATTCACCAGCTGTTTTTAGGATGGGCTCATTAAATAAATCCAGATAAAAAATCAGTTAAGCTAATATGTGGCACAGCAACATGCAGCATGTGCCAAAGAGGTGTTATGGGTAGGGATAATTAGTTATGTACTGTAGTACTGTGCCATCCAGGTCTAGACTGAGACTCAAAATAGGCCCTGGCATTTCAGGTACCCCAAGGCCCAAACAGTCCCCACTGAGGCCCAAACAGCCCAATAAATAGTGACAACCTATGGCAGTCCTTCTGGCATTTACTAGAACCCACAGGTTGCCAGTCCAGGCCTGGTGCCATCCTATATGTGGGTATTGTGTTTTAGGTACTGCTATAAGATATGTTAACATAATAAAATTGATAGTTACCAGTAGACAAGGAAGGCGGTGGTGTATTCTTTATCTTCTCCTGGGAATCCTCGATACACCGCTTTATACTACAGGTTTCCTGTAGATGGCTCCCAGCTGGTTCTACTTCCTGGGCTGCTTGTACATTTCCAACACTAGGCCTGATCTGATTCTTGCGTATGTAATCCCCGTGCAAGTCTTTGCCTTTTGCTCTCTCCACTAATGGACCCACCGCTGGCGATTCTATTTTATTCCCATGGCTTCCAGGCAACTGCTTTTGCTCAGAGTCCTGAAGGTCACTCATACAAAGGGCTTCTCTTTGCTCAGTCTTTAATACTGAATCTGGCTCGACCCCAGCAAAACCTGGGCAGGAGACAAAATAAGATGAAAATGAACAGTGAATATCCTGAATGTTTTGAAACTTTCATTATCTTTGGAGTCATCAGCCAAGTTTTTTACTCACTTGTCAGCCAATTCTGACAAACATGATTAAACAAGACGACATCTCTCCATGTGTGGCCAGATTAAGGGAAGGTAGTTGTCTGGACTGAATAAGTAATGAACCCCCTTTTGAAAGGTGAGTTACACTGTATGCTTGTTACTTGTTGTTTTTTAGTGCTGGCATTAAAATACAGCATTTTTTGGACTGTTATTTAAAATCTGAATTTATTTAGGAACTGTATCCAAGCCCCATGTCACGATAGTGTGTTAAACAACGTGTTGAACAGCAGGGGCCGTGTTTTTCCTAGCAAACATTCCTATTTTCCATTCATATGAAGGCAATCAAGAAATTGTAACCCTATGTCTCTGGAGCTCTGTACAACAGTAAAGAATGTACCTAGAGTGCCGAGTGGCTTGAAACTGTCCATTATAACATCTTTGTGCAGTTTCTCGGATTGTCCTCTGGAAAACCCGCCCCTCGTGGAGAAAAGCGCAGAGATGTCCTGGTGCTGAATTGGGTGCTGGAAGAAACAACAGGAACAGTCACCATAATGTAAGCCCAACAAAGGAATTAGTCGGTCACAAGGAAATATCATATGTAATGGCTTTTGGTAGACAGTGATATTGAATTCTATATAGAATATTAGAAAAAAAGGAGGTTCTGCCTAAATATTCGGAAGGTTTTTTTTTACAGTGAGAGCTGTGAATATGTGGAATTGTCTCCCTGAATCAGTGGTACAGGCTGATACATCAGATAGCTAAGGGGTTGGATGGCTTTTTAACAAGGGAGGGGATACAGGGTTATGGAAGATAGCTCCATAGCTAACTTGTAGCTTAATACAAGTCAATCCAGTGACTAGTCCGATTGCCATCTTGGAGTCAGGAAGGATTTTTTCCTTGAAGAGGCTTCAAATGGGATTTTTTGCCTTCCTCTGGATCAACTAACAGTTAGGAAGGTTGAAAAATACACACAAACATCAAGTTCAACCTTTTAACTCAATTTTAACCTGCCTAACTGCTTAACTTACTATGTTACTGTACCAGCTCTTGGGTCACACTGGGAAAGCAGAACTCGGAGGGGGGATGTCAATCCAAAACTGTATTTTGCATAAAAAAAACTATTTGTAACCCAACCCAGCTTCCCAATACACAAAAAAATCATCTTGTAAAATGAATGAGATACTCCTTCCAATAGCAATTACATGTGTAATTGAGCTAAATTGGAAAGTTGTTTAAAACTACTTTTTCTTTCAATATGCAAAAAACTTTTTAAGCAGAGGGTTACTCAATAGATTATTTAAAAATACAAAAAATCAGATATGTAGCAGATGTATTTATGCAGCAATTTACCTGGACAGTTACCTTGGTGATGCTTACAGCCCTCAGAGAGACAGGTGTGGCTTTACATTGATACTTCTCAAGAAGAATCCATGTTTGCTAAAAGTGAATAAAACAGAGATATAATCACATCATATTACCGTATATACTCGTGTATAAGCCGACCCGCGTATAAGCCGAGGTTCCTAATTTTACCTATGAAAACCAGAAAAACTTATTGACTCGCGTATAAGCCTAGACACAACTCAGAAGTCTCAGAAATGATCACTGCATCACTGAAATGTATTACCTGGCCCGAGAAATGAGCAACCGAAGCAGTAAATAACCCTTAAAATAACCCTTAACAAGTTCAAGTTCAATTCAGACTGAGAGATTGCTCTCTAACAGTCCACCTGTTCTTCTGTACTATGTATTACAGGATTTCATATTCATTTATTCCCACTTTGGTGCCAAGCACATGATAATTCCGTTAACTGTTCCAGCACTGAAGGCCCTTACATGATTGTATCAACATACCGGTAACTTTTCTTCTCTCACCAGTCCTCCGATACACAGAGCACACTCTAGCTATCCTGCTTCTTACAATGCTATATCCATGGTGACGTCAGCGTAGGCACACACTTGCGCTGTTGCAAACATGGCATCCCTGCAAGTGCGGCCCATAACAAACACAGCGCGTCTCAACTGGCCTGTTCCCTCCCCCCTCATCCTCGCTTACCGGTAAGTCATAGCTGGACAACAGATTCGCCGCAAACATGGCATCCCTGCAAGTGCGGCCCATAACAAACACGGCGCGTCTCAACTGGCCTGTTCCCTCCCCCTTCATCCTCCTCACCCGCAGCCTCGCTTACCGGCAGCTGACCCGCGTATAAGCCGAGGTAGGATTTTCAAGCACATTTTGGGTGCTGAAAATCTCGGCTTATACGCGAGTATATACGGTATATACTTTTTTATACATTGTGGGTTCTTTTTCGGTTTTCCTTCTGTACCGTAAGTACTTTGTTACTCATTGTAACTTCGGAGCTTTGTGGCAGATCACAGGGGGACTCCATTGAGCTACATGACTGGCTACGGTCAGAAGCTTCTCAGTTGGTTGGAAAACATCAGGAGAGATTATGCATACCATAGGCCATAATAGTGTTAATGATCCTGGCGACTATGCCCTGACCCTTAGGGTCTGACCACACAGGCAGAATCTCTTCTTCGCGGCGACTAATCTGCCCGATCTGCCTACCCCTGGCTAAAATGAAAATTGCCTGGGGGCAGGCACTCGGAGAGCTTTGTTTTCCAAAGTCATCCGTAATTGCGTCACCAGGAAACTTCAGGCGACTTCGGAAAACGAAGCAATCCGAGTGCCTGCCCCCAGTCGATTTTCATTTTAGCCAGGGAGATTAGTCGCCGATTAGTCGACTAATCTCCCCGAATCTGCCCGTGTGGCCAGACCCTTAAGTAGGACTTGCATTTTTACTATTGAGTACTATTCTCAACTGTACCAATGAGCTGTTATCTGGTTACCTTTCCATTGTTCTATTGTTAGACTGCAGGGGGTAGGGGGAGGAAGGTGGTGATATCACTTCAGCTTGCAGTGCAGCAGGTCACACGAGGAGATTCGGGGAACTGCCTCAGTGTTTTTCCCCATAGGCTACAATGTAAAGTCGCCTGCGCTAATGCACATGCGGTGATGCATTTTTGATGCATTTTTTATAGTCGCCCGAATCTCCTCGTGTGGACTAGCCCTTAAGAGTGACTGAAGTTTAGCAGAACACAAGTCACATGACTGGGGACACCTGGCAAACAGAAAAATGTCTAGCCCCATGTCAGATTTAAAAATAAAAATACAACAAAATCTGTTTGTTCTTTTTAAAAACTGATTTCAGTGCAGATTTCTGCTGGACCAGCACTATTAACTGGCGTTTTGAAGAAAAAAAAAAAAAACATGACAGAAACCCTGTAAGAGCGAAACCTCGTATAATTCAATCTCAAGAACCACAAGATGACCATTATGTCCTTCTTATATCTCCCTACTAATGTGTACAAGTGATTACCGGATTTATGAGCATAAACGTAACAGTGCAGCCAATGTAGTCATAGGGTTTAGTCACTTAGTGTAGAAAAAAAAAGACAAGTCCATCAAGTTCAACCTTTTAACTCTGTTTTAACCTGCTAGTTGATCCACTGGTACTTATTCACTTGTGCATGGGGCGGGGGTGTGGAGATTCATAATTAATTAAGAAAGCAGTGTGTTAATGTTATTAAAACTTCAAGCCTTTACTTTTAATGGGGGGGGGGGTCTCCACTCATGTCTTTCATTTTGCAAAATGAAATAAAATGTCACTCTAACTTTCCAATACACACTTGCACTATCTGCCTGGCTGTTTTTATCCTGTGCACTACTGGTTCTGACTCATAAAACAATGTGGTAGCAGCCGGCTGACTGACCAACCTGAAGGAGAACGGTTTTCAGCTATAACTCTGTTCCACAGCTTAGACCCAGACAGCAGAAATGGATGAACAAATACTACTTTCAAAATAAATGACACCACTGAATAATTGTAATTATTGCTTCCAGGAAAGCTGAATGACATTTTCCTCCATTATGCAAAAGAAAAAGCTTCCAGGCAGAGTTCCCCTTTAAGGGTAAGGGCACACCTGGCGATTCAGGGAGATTTAGTCGCCTGGCCACTAATCGCCTGTTCTTTGGGGGCCACTAATCTCCCCGAATGCCTTCCCTCTGTCTTGTGCCCGCTATAATGAAAAGTCGCCTGCAGTATGCACGGGGAAACTTCGGGCGACTTCGTAATACGAAGCACCACGTGTGCCATGCCACAGGCGACTTTTTATTATAGCTGGCGCAAGACAGAGGGAAGGCATTCGGGGAGATTAGTGGCCCCCAAAGAAGAGGCGATTAGTCGCCAGGCAACTCAATCTCCATAAATCGCCAGGTGTGCCCTAACCCTAAAGCGTTCTCTTGATATAAGTGTTGCAACAAGCTTCACCCCAGGCATTTGGCCATATACACTACACAGATTTAATGGCAAATAAGTCCAATATTACAGCCCCAATTTCCAATCCTATTTGCTCAGAGAGAAAGGACAAGTCATGCATAGGGTATCGGGTTACAAAGAGATAATGCAGAGTCTCCTAAACACATTAATCGCAGCTGAGCAGCAGACTGCACACAGACGCGCCCACCCCACAGCAACAGCCGCTGCTACTGCACCGAAGCACTTACCTCTCAACACCCAGCTCCTTGCACTGCAGACGCTGAGCCTCCACATCGCTAACTGGATTCGGCACATTGATTGGCCATCGAATTCCATGTGACGCGTATGCGTTGTCAAGGCACCCTGTGAGTTGTAGTCCTCCGGCCCATTAGTAACAGCGCACAGACTTTGCTTCGGAACTACATTCCCCACAGGACACCGCGAGCAAACGCTCCATAAACAAAGGTTCGGCCCCATGATATACCCCGAGGAATATTATCCAAAATTATTCTGTGGTGTCTGGAAGACCACGTGAGGTCTCATCATAATAGTCTTCATGGTGGGCCACTTTAGGAGGACCAATTCTGACTTTATGATAGAAAGAATCCAGAAGCAGTTTAAATTGAATAAAGCACAAAGCCACTGACATTAAATGAATGATATATGGGTTGAAAGGGTAGAACTAAAAACTGCCATTAAAGGGGTTGTTTACCTTTGAGATAAGTTTTAGTATGATGTAGAGGGTGATATCATTTGTGGTTTTTGAGTTGTTTAGCTTTTTATTCAGCAGCTCTCCAGTTTGCTATTTGCGCAATCTGGTTGCTAGGGTCCTAATTACCCTAGCAACCATGCATTGATTTGAATAAGAGACGGGAATATGAATAGGAGAGGCCTGAATAGAAAGACGAGTAATAAAAAATAGCAATAACAATACATGAGTATTTGCTTTTTAGATAGGGTCAGCGACGCCCATTTGAAAGCTGCAAAGAGCCAGAAGAAAAAGGCAAATAACTATAAAAATTCAAATAAAAAATCAATTTAAAAGTTGTGTAGAATTGGCTGTTCTATAACATACAATAAGTTTCCTTAAAGGTGCACCACCCCTTTAATGGGAGTAAATGAGCACAAAAACCTGTTAAGGTTTCTCAAGGCAAAGAAAGCCATTAGGTGCAGGCTAAGATTTTTTTTTTTATTCCTGCTGATAGCCTGATGCAGCACACTGCCTACACTTCTATGAATTGTATTCCCCTCTCCCTATTTATTATTATTATTTTTTAATCAATTTTTGCACTTTTAAGGATGGGTGCAGTACCTCCGGGTTTGCGCTAGTCTAGGGGGGAGGTGTGGCCATTAGGCTTCTTCTCCCCCTGAACCCTGCCCTGATTGGGCAAAAAGACTACAGACCTCTTCGGAGGTCATTGGCAGGCCTGGACTGGGAGTCAAAATAGGCCCTGCCATTCCAAGTACACAGAGGCCCAAACAGCCCCCTACCAGCCCACTATATGGTATCTTTCTATTGAACTATACAGCAGCCCCTCTGGCATTTGCCAGAACCCACAGATTGCCAGTCCGGGCCTGGTCATTGGTGTCCTTTTCCTTCAGGGATCGGAGAAAGGGGTCCCCCTAGCATTGTGGCAAAGGGGATCTGAAGATCTGTGCGTTTCATTCTGTGTCATCTCCTGACCTGCCACTAACCATTCAGATCAAATAAAGTAGTAAAAGAACAGATCAGAGACGTTATTCTGCCCCTGACAACAATCGTACGAAAGATAAGTCTGACAAAAGCTGGTGACAGTCTCCCACTGATATCGTCAGATTGCCAATACATGCAGGGATATTATCGGTAGCCAACAGAAATTTTCTAACCTGTCCAATCGTCTGAACGACCGATCGCCATGGCACGAAAAATGACGGAACTCTCCACACACGGCCTTGAAAACCGTACGAATTGAAGATTGCCACTATGGCCAGCTTTAGTCTTTTTTAAGACTAAGTCCCATTGCACTTGTGTGTGCCATAGATGCAATGACATTATTTTATAGCTTTTCAGACCGTGTGTATATAGTTCAGACATTTTTCATACCAAGGCGAGCGGTTGTTTAGTCGATCAGACAGGTTAAAGATTTCTGTTGGCTAACAATAATTTTTCTGCATGTATTGCCTATCTGACGATATCAGTAGGAGGCTGTCACTGGAATTTGTCGGACATAACTTTCGGAAGATTGCTGTCACTGCCAGTACATTGTCTGATTTGTTCTTTTACTACTTTATTTACTCTGAACGGTTAGTGGCAGGTCAGGAGCTTGGAACGTCCGATCATTCGTCAGATACAAGGCTAAAATCTGCACGTCTATGGCCAGCTTCAGTTTGGTCAAATAAATAAACGGACTGAAGTCATGACTACTGAAACCAAGTCACAGGCAAAGGACAGAAACAAGAAATCTCAACACTCTTATTCTCTAGTTGGCACAGAAAACTGACACTTCATTTGAGCAAAGAACCCGATCAGAATATAACTCTTAAATACCTTATTAATTGTTTCTTTGAAGTACATTTTTAGCTTTGAGGATGATTTCATACCTTTCAAAAGTGACGTTTTGTATCTTGTTAATGGAATACTACTTTTTTTTAATTTAAGAGATATATTATCTTTAATGTAACATTTCCAAAGATGTAGGTACAAATTTAGAAAACCCTTCTTATTGTGATTAAAAATCTAGCTTGAAAGTGAGTGGACTTACCTAAACTGAAGCCTAGTTATTTTCAGCAACAAGGCTTTTTGTAATGTTTGGTTCTCTGACCACTGTCAGATGGGAAAAGACTCATCTCACATTCTACATGTACATGGCAAAGAAATGCCCTCCTCATTCACATCATAATACAAAAGCCTTACATAACCTGTAAAATATTATTATTACCTGCATTACATTAGTAAATAATGATTCAGCCACAGTGGCCATTATACTTTGGTTTAAACACTTGAAGCACACAAATGACAAAACAATAGTTTTAATAACAATTAAATCTCACCAGCTTTCAAGCCTATAGGAAATAAAGGGTCCACTGTTTTTCGTATTCAGCTTGTCAAGTTGTTGGCAATCGCAGTAGTAGACACTATTTCGCCTAAAGCTCCCCGTAGACGTGCAGATATATGTTTGAATAAAGCAGTAAAAGAACAGATCAGACAATGTTCTGCCCTGACAGCAATCGTACAAAAGTTATGTCTGACAAAAAGTGGTGACAGTCTCCCACTGATATCGGCAGATCGGCAATACATGCAGAGATATTATCGGTAGCCTAGAGAAATTTTCTAACCTGTCCGATTGACTGAACGACCGATCTCCATGAAAAATGTCGGGAAACTCCACACACAGTCCGAAAATCGTACAAAACAAAGATTCAACTTTATTTAATCTGAAAGGTTAGTGGCAAAAAGTAGCGATAACAATACATTTATAGCCTTATTTGTTTTTAAGACGGGGTCAGTGACCCCCATTTGAAGTCTGATGAAGGCATATACAAAAAACTATGAAAAATAAATAACGAAAACCAATTAAAAAGTTTAGGGGCATTTGCCCGGGGTAACACTTAGGCTGGGGGGAGCAGGGGGGGGTCTATATAGAGTAGTGTTTTTTTTTTAACATTAGGGTTGAATTCTTCTTTAAGTACATCCCCATTTTCTCTCCTCATAGCAGTTTTTCCAAATCTTTGCCGTACTGTGCATGCATCCAACCAGTCTGGCACAAGTGATACCCAGGAGGGGGGAGAAAATGCCAGGGTTGCACTGTGAAGTAAAGAAGGCAAGCCAGCACAAAGTAAAAAGATAGTGTTATAATCACTGGGGGTGACAAACAAATTGGCACCCCAATGTTTTAGATCAGGGGTGCCCAAAAGGTAGATTGGGATCTAACAGTAGACCTTTAGTTGGTAAACAGTAGATCTCAAGACACTGACAACAAACAGCTTAACAAAATGACTCTTCTATTTTATTATTTTCATTCAGATAATTATTCTGTTAGGGTTATATAAGAAATAGTTGGTCTCTTATCTAGTATAAATTCATAAATCAATATAATATTTAAGTAATATTTTCCATGGAACAGAATGCTAACAATGCTTTTATGGATGTAGGTCATAAAGGTACATTATCACTAAAAGTAGACCTCACACTTTTGGGAACTAATGTTTTAGACCTTTGTTTAAAATGTCTGGCTAAAGTAAAGGCTTAGCAGATAAACTTCATCTTTGTGAAGAAAAATTGTAAATAAATGTGTGTGGCAGCATTGTTGTTTCTGGGCAGGATGGGACATGTGAGCACATAATATCTTGTGCAGGTTAAACTAGTTTTCAAGAGCCGTCATCAGATTTTAACAGCGTAATAAAGCCATGACAGAACGTGCTAAACAGGTGTGAGTATGCTTTCCATCACTGCATATTAGCATTGCTTGAACATCAGTCAGACTTAGAAAAGAGCAATTCATCTTGGTGTTACAGGATGTGCAACTTGTTTTAATTACCAGCTTGTCTCCATTTTGTTCATCCTGATTATAGCACTTGTATGAGATCTCAGGGAAAACTTACTTTGCTCTATCAAGGTTTTCCTATATGTACATCAACTTAGGGTGCCCTAATGGAAGGTTGGGTGGGTGGCCTGCAAGTAGTCCTATAGGCTTTAAAGGGGGTTCACCTTTAAGATAACTTTTAGTATGTTATAATATGGCCAATTTTAATCAACTTTTTTCATTTGCCTTTTTGTTCTTGCTCTTTCCAGCTTTGGGGTCACTGACCCCATCTCAAAAACAAATGCTCTTAGGGTTGCCGCCTGTCCATTTTTGACCCGGACAACCTGGTATTTTGAAGGGCTGCCCGGGTCAAAACTTCCTGGCTGGTTTTCCAAATAAGGAAAACCGGGCAGGATTCCCTTGATTGACACGGTGATAGGCCAATCGCCACGTCATAGCCCTGCCCGGTCTCCACCGCTTCAAAAGGTGGCAACCCTAAATGCTCTGCTAAGCTACACATTTATTGTTATTGCTCCTTTTTATTACTACTTTCTATTCAAGCCTCCCCTATTCATATTCCAGTCTCTTATTACAATCAATGCATGGTTGCTAGGATAATTAGGACCCTAGCAACCAGATAGCTCAAATTGCAAAATGGAGAGCTGCTGAATAAAAAACTATAAATAATAAAAACGAATTGTCTCAGAATATCACTCTCTTTAGCATACTAAAAGTTTTCTAAAAGATGAACAACCCCTTTGAGATGGCATTCAGGCAGAAGCCATTAGCAGCTGAGCTATAATTGTCACGCCCTTTTTCTTTTCTCAAGGGTTTGATGTAACATCTACGGATTCATTTCCCCATCTTCAAAGCGTAGATTCTGTTACCGCACCACCCTACGTATTAATTTACAGTGAACACTGCCCAAAATAGTGTAGAGCTTTAGCTGCCAACCATCGCAGCATGGCGCCAAGTCACGTGTCTCCATTGAAAGGTTGGCGCTCTGCCATACGTAAAGCGCTTCCGGTATCACCAGCCAGTCAGAGCGCTGGGTTCAGGTTTGCGTCTGAAGCAGTTTATGCTTTCCCGGCATGCCGCGCGTAGCCGTTTGAATGGCGCGTCCTAGTGTCAGGAAGGGGTAAGTTTGCTGCCGGAGCCGGAAGCCGCGCTGTACAGGACAGTGTCCAGCTGCTAAAGAGCTTCCCTGCTCCCCTCGGCTGTGGGGCCATGAGCCGGTAAGAATGCTGCTCGCTTACAATTAGCCGGACTTTGTGCTCAGTGAAATGAGCATCAACCCCATGCAGTGTCTTTAGGCCATGATTGTTGAATTGAAGCTTTATAGCTCCACCCTGCACGTAAAAACTACATTTCCCATCATCCTTTGCCAGTTTTTTGTAGTTTACAGCAGCGCTTTAGGATGACTTGCACAGCAATTTCTCTCCTAATGTTTGTAGTTACTAGTGGCACTATGTGGGAATTGTAATGCTTGCATACCTCCCAACATTTTGGAAGCAGAAAGAGGGACAAAAAGTGCGACATATTTTGACCACGCCCATTTAGTGGCCACACCCTCTAATTACCATTTCCATTTTACAAAATGTGGCAGGTTATGAAAGTTTGAACACAATGCTTGTGTTTTTTATGTGTTATTACAGTTTTGCTAATGAAGGTGAATTGCCCTTTAAGCTGCGAGTCTTAAGTTCTCCCAGGAGACCTGCTTATCTTAAAGGGATCCTGTCATCAGAAAACATGTTTTTTTCAAAACGCAACGGTTAATAGTGCTATTCCAGCAGACTTCTGCACTGAAATCCATTTCTCAAAAGAGCAAACAGATTTTTTTTTTTTATATTCAATTTTGAAATCTGACATGGGGCTAGACATTTTGTCAATTTCCCAGCTGCCCCTGGTCATGTGACTTGTGCCTGCACTTTAGGAGAGAAATGCTTTCTGGCAGGCTGCTGTTTTTCCTTCTCAATGTAACTGAATGTGTCTCAGTGAATGGTCATATCTGTTGCTCTTGAATCTGAGCTGAATGCTGAGGATCAATTTCAAACTCACTGAACAGTTATGTACCATGTGGCCCCCCTTCAAGTCACTGACTAACTCAGAGATATAGAGATAAAAAGCAGGAAGTAGTGTTCTGGCTGTTATATGAGACATCCAGTCACTCCAGCCTTTATACATTATATGTATGGCTAACTAACTATATTAGAATTTTTTTTATTTTGTACAGCATATCTATTTACAAAGTTTTTATTTTCACACTGAACTGTTCCTTTAAGCTTTCAGATGCAATTAGTGTGTTGGAGTTCTGCCTCTTGTTCTGTGTTGTTGCAGGTGTTGCTAGAACAGTAGCATATTTTACCTCTGGGTGATTTTATTGGTTGTCAGAAATAATTGTGCACCTTATGGAGTTCAATGTCTGGCCCAAAGCATTTTATTTGTGGCACAAATAACTACTGGTGATTCATTACACATTGGATTGATTTTTTTTCTTTAATTGCATTGCTAATCATATAACATCACATGAGCTATTATTAGCTGATACTTCCATGCCAACAGTTTTGCACTACAAATAACTGAACTGATAATACTACTTGCAAAGAGTGTGTAAAAGAGATGATGTATGTGTTTAAAGGGGAAGGAATCCCAGAAATAAGTAACTTTTTTTTGAAGTCGCCTGAAGTTCCCTCTTGAGGCAACTATGGCAAAACAAAGAGCCACATTTCTTTTATCACCAGTAGTATTTGGAGTGGATAAGTCACTTGCAGAAAAGATGATTTTTTCAGGGGACTAATCTCCTTATGTGTCATTGCCCTAAAGCAGCGGTCCCCAACCAGTGCTCACCAACATGTTGCTCACCGACCCCTTGGATGTTGCTCCCAGTGGCCTTAAAGCAGGTGCTCCTGGCTTGGTGGCAAGTTTTGGTTGCATAAATATACAGGTGTACGGCCAAACAGAACCTCCTGTAGCCTGCCAGTCCACATAGGGACTACCAATAGCCAATCACAACCCTTATTTAGCACTCCCTAGAACTATTTTCATGCTAGCGTTGCTCCCCAACTCTTTTTTACATTTGAATGTGACTCATGGGTAAAACAAGTTGGGGATCCGTGCCCCTAAAGGGTGGATTTCTTCTCCTGTTTTTGTACCAATAACTGCTGCTATTGTGTGTGTGGAAACACCAAGCTGATATCACAATCCTGCAGTTTGGGCTGGTTAGTAAATAGAAATGCATGGATCAAGGGAAGTACTGTAGTAATAAAGATTATAGAGAGGTAGAATGCACTCTGGACTCTGGTTTCTATGGATCTTTAAGCAACTTCCTTCCTTAATCTTGGCAAAATAAAACAGACAGGTCAAACAATAGCCTTTATTACATTACATTTAGTAAAATGAAACCATCTTCCTGGCCTAGTCATTTAGGGCTCTTACTCATGAGCGTTTTTACCTGCGCTCCCCTGCGTTCCGTTTTTCAGCATTCAGCCGCAGGTGAGCGCAGGAAGCATTTGATTATTTCAAATGGGGCTGTACTCACACAGGCGCGTGTAGGCGCCGAACGCAGGAAAAATGCAGCATGTTGCGTCTCAACCTGCATTCGGCGCCTACATGCGCCTGTGTGAGTACAGCCCCATTTGAAATAATGAAATGCGTCTATTCCTGCGCTCCCCTGCGGCTGAACGCCGAAAAACGGAACGCAGGGGAGCGCAGGTAAAAAAGCTTATGAGTAAGAGCCCTTACATAACAACCTCTGAAATGCATCAGTAAAGAGACGATGGGTAATCTAAAAGCTACTGATCACAAACAAAAATATAGTTCACTTGTAATTAAAGGACCAGTAACATAAAAAAAAAATGTTTAAAAATTCGTTAGTGCACAACGAAAAATAAACACTAAGACAAAAGAAACTTTTAAATAGCAAAGCCTTTATTAAAAAATAACTTACAGAATGTCCACTTCCTGTCTGCTTCAGAAAAGGCGACCATCCATCCTGCAACGATCAATTTCTTCTCCCTGGCTAGTCACTGACAGGCATCGCTTTCATTCACCTGCTGCTGTGTGTCTGTGGCTGCTGCTCCCGCTGTTTGCCCATGACTGGCTGCTGACACTGCTCCCTGCGCTGACTCTGCCAAGCCGTCCCTTTCCCATGGTCCGAGCGCAGGCGACACTTCAGTACTGGTTGCGGCGTAAAAACACTCAGCGCCAGGCTGATGCAACAGTGACTCATTGGCCGCAGAAAGCTTTGCGCACTCATTGGCGCAGCAGCTGCACATGAATCGCCGGCACCGGCGGGACAGAACCTCAGCTTCATGGCAGTTGGGGCAGTCACAGGTGGTAGCGCCGAGCTGCGGACTGCCCGGGCCTCCACCACTCCCTGCCCCAGCCGCTACCCCTCCGCTTCCTGCACTACGCCGCCACCAGTACTGAAGTGTCGCCTGCGCTCGGACCATGGGAAAGGGACGGCTTGGCAGAGTCAGCGCAGGGAGCAGTGTCAGCAGCCAGTCATGGGCAAACAGCGGGAGCAGCAGCCACAGACACACAGCAGCAGGTGAATGAAAGCGATGCCTGTCAGTGACTAGCCAGGGAGAAGAAATTGATCGTTGCAGGATGGATGGTCGCCTTTTCGCCGTTTCTGAAGCAGACAGGAAGTGGACATTCTGTAAGTTATTTTTTAATAAAGGCTTTGCTATTTAAAAGTTTCTTTTGTCTTAGTGTTTATTTTTCGTTGTGCACTAACGAATTTTTAAACATTTTTTTTTTTATGTTACTGGTCCTTTAATGTTCACTCACTTGTATTACCCAATTTCAGGCTGTGTAGAGGTATATAAACCAGAATTGGGGTACTAAAAACAAGAAAAAGTAGTAAAACCCCCACACTACCTTACTAAAATTAATTGAGATCTAATTATACAAGTGCTTAGTGCGATTATAAACATGCTTAATTAAATAAGGTGTTAGTGCTGTAGTTTTAAAACTTTAAAATTATAACTACAGCACTAGCACCTTATTTAATTCATATAAGAACCATGAACTTTTAGATTATTCATCAATTGTGTGCAGATAAATTTTATTGCAGGTCACATCACCTGATTTATAGCACTTGAGCACCTTTAATCTTTTTAATTATTGATATATAACACAATCAGTTGAAATACCATTAATTGTATGTTGGTGCTAAATTGATTGAGAACTAAGCATATGTTTATAATCGCACTAAGCCCTTATATAATTAGATCTCAATTAATTTTAGTAAGGTAGTGTGGGGTTTTAATCTAAAAGCTACTGCCACATAACGTCTGCAGTTAGAACAAATGGAACTACAGACATTAGTAAGTATAAACAACATCTATTGTCTGTTAGTGGAGAATTCGCTTTACGAAAGTTTTAATTTCGTCTTCAGTTTTTCTTTTTTATCATTTTTGAATTGTTTTCTTACTTCTTCGGACTCTTTCCAGCTTTCAAATGGGGGTCTATTGAGGTCTCCTATACATATTTCAATCTCTTATTTAAACCAGTTTATGAATGCTAGGATAATTTGGACCCTAGCAACCAGGCTGATTGCAAACTGGGGAGCTGCCTAATAAAAAGCTAACCGCTATAAAAACACAAATAATACAGAATGAAAATCAATTACTAATTGTATCAGAATATCACTCTCTACATCAGTGATCCCCCAACCAGTAGCTTGTGAGTAACATGTTGCTCTCCAACCCCTTGGATGTTTCTCCCAGTGGCCTCAAAGCAGGTGATTCATCTTGAATTCCAGGCTTGGAGGCAAGTGTTGGTTGTATAAAAACCAAGTACACTGCCAAACAGAGCCTCAATGTATGTTGACAATCTACAAAGGGGCTATCAAATGGCCAATCACAGCACTTATTTGGCATCCCAAGAACATTTTTCATGCAAGCATTGCTCCCCAACTCCTTCAACTTCTCGATGTTGCTCACAGGTTCATAAAGTTGGGGATCCCTGCTCTACATCATGCTAAAAGTTAATTTAAAAGTGAACTCCCCCTTTAAGTTGAAATGGCCCATTTGCCAAGAAAGGAGGACCTTGCCAACTAAGTAATATTGGGTTCTTTAATTTCATGTAGGGACATTGGATCTGAATTAGGGATGCACCGAATCCAGGATTCGGTTCGGGATTCGGCCAGGATTCGGCCTTTTTCAGCAGGATTCGGATTCGGCCGAATCCTTCTGCCCGGCCGAACCAAATCCGAATCCTAATTTGCATATGCAAATCAGGGGTGGGAAGGGAAATCACGTGACTTTTTGTCAGAAAACAAGGAAGTAAAAAATGTTTTCCGCTTCCCACCCCTAATTTGCATATGCAAATTAGGGTTCGGATTCGGTTCGGTATTCGGCCGAACCTTTCACGAAGGATTCGGGGGTTCGGCCGAATCCAAAATAGTGGATTTGGTGCATCCCTAATCTGAATAATGGTCAGTCCCTGTAAAGCTTCTTAGAGAAATTATTAATTGACATTTCTTTGTGGCCTTGGACAAATGATTTAATGTGCAACTTATACTATATGCTCTTTGAGGAAATATTCAACGAAAATTGCTATAGTATAATAAAAATGAATGCTTCCTTGCTGCCCTACTTTTGCTTGTTTGTGAACGCTTTCTTTTGGAAAAGTTAATTGTCAGGAATTTATTGCCATAAATTATTAGTGTTTTTCAGAATGTTGCTACCTTGGAAAATAACTAATTGTACCAGCATGTCTCAAGCCTTGGAGCATGGTTTATAGACGTGGGACCAATCCCAAAATATTGACTAGATTTCAACCTGCAATGATGTAACCTCGGATTACATTTTAAGTAGCATTTATGTTACTCAGTAGACCTGCAGCTACATGTTACTGTTCATGAACTCAATTGCCTTTTATTTGTTTATCTTTGTGCCTCAACTTCACTCTCTGTATATGATTGTATGTCCTATAATAATTCTATCGGGCATACTTTATTACACATATTTGCTTAATAGTGTACATGAATGTTGCCTTTAATTTTTTCTGTTCTCGTGACTGCAGCTTCATTGGGGATTATGGCATCAGGAGCCCGACATACTAAGAAACGAGACCTAAATGAAAGTTCTTCCAATGATTTCCCGAGGAAAAAGATCTCTCCTTCAGCAAAGCAGAATATGAAGGAGGTAAGGACACGTTCAACTTTTTTTGTGTATACTAGAGAACGAACAATGGCCCTTTATACAGTTTGAAGGAAAAATATGCATGCTTTCTAAAGCTCCCTGCTAGTTGGTTGATCTTCTAAAATCTGCTTTATCATGCTTATAGTTTTACTGGAGAGGGGTATACAACATGATGATTTATTGTAATGATTTTCAGACACTTTAAGCCCCACCTTTGTAGTCCAACATTTGGTCAAGATACCCTTAGGGGCAGATTTATAAAGGGTCGAATTTTGTTATCCCTGAGAGATGTAGCACTGCAAATCACACTCTATCCAGAAATGTCTTGCCAAAGTCAGAAGAAGAAGGCAAATAATTCAAAAACTATAAAAAAGAAAAAATGAAGGCCAGGTGAAAAGTTGCTTAGAATTAGCCATTTTATGGCAAATTAAAAGCTAACTTAAAGGTGAACCTCCCCTTTAAGTTGGCCATTGTTGGCAGATTTTACCCTTGTATCCGACAAACATTCAGACCTGGCACTAACCATTCAATTAAATTAATTTAAATCAATTAAAGTAGTAAAATAACAGATCAGACAATGTTCTGCCGCTGACAGCAATCGTATGAAAGTTATGTCCAACAAATAGCAGTGACAGTCTCTCACTGATATCATCAGACTGGCAATACATGCAGAGAAATTACCGTTAGCCGACAGAAAGCTTCTAACCTGTTCCATCGACTAAACCACTGATCGGCATGGTACGAAAAGTGTCGGAACGATGCATGTGCGGTCTGAAAATCGTATGAAACTTCAATATATACGACTGTATCTTTGCGTCTATGGCCAGCTTTAGGGCAGGGGCACAAGGGCAGATTCGTGGAGATTTAGTCGCCTGGCGACTAATCGCCTCTTCTTGGGGGCAACAATCCCCCACAAACTGCCTTCCTTGTGAGGCAACTTCGGGCGCTTTGGAAATCGAAGCGCCGTGAGTGCTATTTCGCTGGCGTTTTCTCATTATAGCAGGGGGAAGGCAGTTTGGGGAGATTTCTCCCCGAAGAAGAGGCGATTAGTCGCCAGGTGACTAAATCTCCCCGAATCTGCACGTGTGCCCCTGCCCTTAGGGTCCGTTGCAGGCTTAGTTTTTCCTGATCCTCACATCTATAAATATTTAACATTTTATATAGGCATTGTGCAAGTTCCTTTCCACCAAGTATTTGTCTACTGTCTTATCTTTTAACAGGGAAATAACATTTCACAAGAAGAGTTGGTTTCTGACAGAAACAGGTAAGTTAATTAGTGTGTATATGTTCTGTATATATTTATATAGGCTTTCCTTCCTTATCAGGAAGCAGATATCCTGCTCTCCCTGGCTTCTTAATGCCTATTTCCTATTGTGCTTGCCTACAGGGTAAACCAATTCCAAGCATGTATTTCTGTGTAAAAGACACCCTTACTTGGCCCCTAAGTGCCTCTGCTTGCTGCTGTAATCTGTATTCCAGAGCAGTGAGTGCATAATTTTCTTTGTTGCGTAAAAACTTGCCAATTTACGTAGAAACTTGTTGTGTTTGGATAATTGTCAGCATTTGTGGTTGACTTACAGTAGCTTTTTGAGGAATCAAACTTTATGATAGTAGTTATGCACAGCTTTATTATTTAGTTGAATTTAATATAACTCTTTGCTCTTCCTCTGGCACAGAGCTGATATATAAACCGGCAAATACAGCAGCCCTGTGTACATAATGTTATGGAATGAACAGTAAATCAGGAAACTGAATGAAATTACAGCTTTCTAATGTGTATGACGTAGCAGCTGAAATTTTGTGGCTACAGGCAGCGTAAAGGGAGACTGGATGAAAAGTTAAATACAGCTAAAAATAGGTTATTAAAAGGTCTTAACTCCACAACCCCTCTTATAAAAAGCACAGTGTAAACATGGAAGATAGCGCTACAATACTTCCCTAAGAAGGAGAGTGAATATTCAGGGTGCATACTACTCTGGCACAACCCTCAATTACCTCATACGCAGTCCATTCCAGATGCCCAACTATGGGCCAACCATAAAATTAAATATCTGGGACAAATAACTGACCAAGGGGATATACTCCCATTCAATGCCCTAAAAGTACTTCAGGTATCTCCAAGTACATCACGCTTACAGAGCCCAAATGGGCACCTCGAAAACACCACACCCAAGGACTGGAGGCACTTATATGTGAACCCACACTCTGTAAGTCAACGTCACAATTCTACTCTCTCCTAAACAAACCTAGGGAAACCATCCTACCAGAAGCTGTATAACAAATGGTTAGTAGATATCCCCCAACTTACCCTGATTACATCTGATTAATCCTACCATCCCTGATACTTGTCTGAAATGTGCAGTCTCCCAGCAAACTATTTTCATATTGTTGAGAATGCCCAAAAATCCGCCGGTTTTGGTCCAAGGTAACGCAGAAAATTAGTGGACTTTAAGCTCTCATAAAACCACTAGATCCATTGATACTCGTTTGAACCAAGTGGAACAAACCCTACTGTGCTTTTTGCTTATACAGGCCAAAAGGTTAATTGCCCTTAACTGGAAAACCCGGGCAGTCCCCAAAAAAGAAACAATGGATAGAGCTGGTTAATCGCTCTGTACCACTGGACTAAATCATGTACATGGGTAGGGGATGTCCAAAGAAGTTTGATAAGGTCTGGTCTCCTTGGATATTGGAACATATGCCCTCATTGCTGATCCAGGATACAGTAAGCCCACGGGTTTCTCCTCCACTCCCAGCATAATCTCTCCCCCCCCCCCCCACCACCTCAGTTCCCCTAAACTGAAGGAATATCCGAAAACCATGAAATTGTAGCCACTGAGACTGTTGTAAAGCGCTTGGTTTCAGGCTTTTTTTTGTGTTTGTTTTTGTTTTGAAAATGACAAACTCCATAAAAAACACATTTTAAAAAAAAAAAAAAAAAAAAATAGGATATTAGTGGGTTTAGAAAGCTCCTGGGTGGCCCTCTCGTCAAGAAATACTTCTCAGTTGAACAGATTTTGAGGATAAGGATTTTTCATACATAAGCCTGGAATCACTGAGATTTAGGGGGTTTAATTTTTCTAGTCTGACTTTTAAAGGGGGGAAATACCATTTTTTTGGGATTTATTAAAAAAAAAAAAAGTCAGATCTCAGACTCCCGAGAACACGTAAAAGTCAATAGCAGATGTCCTGTTAACAATTGGAAGATTTTCTGTTTTTTTGTTTTTTTTTTTTTCAATGATTTTATCGTGACTTTTTCCACACAAGAAAAATGTGTGGAAATGTATTTATTAAAGTCTGTGCGGATTTGGTTGGAGTAGTTTTCAGAAAATAGTGAGAACCCGTGAGCAACATTCAGAAGTAAAAAAAGTAGTTGGAGAGCAACACTAGCATGAAAAATGTTCCAGGGGTGCCAAATAAGAGCTGTGATTGGCCATTTAGTAGCCCCTATGTGGACTGGCAACCTACATTGAGGCTCTGTTTGTCAGTACGCCTGGATTTTATGCAACCAAAACTTGCCTTCAAGCCAGGAACTCAAAAATAATAACCTGCAACATCCAAGGGGTTGGAGAGTAACATGTTGCTCATGAGCAACTGGTTGGAGATCACTGATCTAGAGAGTAGTTATGGACTGGCACCCCAGGAACCTGTGTCCATATTATTATTATTATTATTATTAATACATTTTTATACAGCCCTAGCATAGTACACTGCATATTCTTATTACTTCTCCTTGCAGGATCCCCTTCGAGATTCTCTTTTTTTTGTATCTTATTCTGATTCTCCCATATTATCATCATAAAAATGAAAACTTTGTTTTCTAAAATGGGGATTATTTTTCATATCAAATATGTTGTCAGTATGTTTGTCCTGTGACGAGTGTGGCTACAAACCATCAGGAACATTAGGTGCTTTGGTAAAATAACTTGTGTCTTTTTGTTACAGAACGCAGATTGAACAGTCTTTACACTCCAACGAAAACCTTTTCAAAGTGGTGTACTGCAAGAGAAAAGCTCGCTATCAAACCCGGAGTCCCACACACAAAAAGAAGCAGCTCCCAAAAGCTTGGGGCTGTGACATGGCAAATAAAGAAAATGAGCTAGCAGCAGGAAACCTGCACGATAAGCTTCAGAATGACCGCCGCAGCTTTGCTCTCCACTCTAGTGACTCCAGCTCTTCCCATACTGAAGGCCCTTCCAACAAATACAGTAGTTTCTTTGCAGAGGTATGACTTCTCATTGACAGACATACAAGATCAGTATATTCTGGCCTGGCAAATTTTACATGCGCTGATGGGTGGAAGATGAATGTTATATACTGTACTGGGGTGTGTGTATGTAATATGGCATTGGAGAACTAATTTTCTTCAAAAATGTTTGCTTTTTGTTTTGCCTGCTCTTCAGCTCTCTCTCACTCTCTCTCTCACTGGATAACTTTTCCTCCTATATGGATTTTGAATGGGAGTTCTCACTCAGACTGCTGGGCAATTCTCAAATATTTTGTTTCTTGTTGAGGGAACTGAAGACCTTTCTATAGTTGGAGGCAGATAAACAAAGATTTTTGTGTGCTTCTGCAGTGATTTGATTGTAAACATACAGGGAGATTAGGTCACATCCTGAATCTCTTTAGTTTACAACTGCAAATTGATCCAAACTAAGATATAACAAATCCTTATTGGAACAGAACCAGCCTATTGGGTTTATTTGATGGTTACATGATTTTCTAGTAGACTGAAGGTATAAACCCCAGGCACCATACATTCTGGATAACAGGTTCCATACCTGTACTTGGCTCCTGTACTTTCCGGCTCACTGAGGTGCATGTGCTGATTCATTCTTTCTGACCTAGCATGTAATCAGAGACCAGAAATCAGTGAGGTGTGTGTAGGGCATACAAAAGCCTTCTGCTTGATCAGACTAACGGGCATGTTTACTAACATTGGAGATAAATATCTGGAGAGATTTCTGGAGATGTTGCCCATGGCAACCAATCAGCAATTAGATTTAAACAGCCACAGCCAAGTTAGAAAACAAAAGCAAAGATCTGATTGGTTGCTATGGGCAACATCTCCAGAAATCTCTCCAGATATTTATCTCCAATGTTAGTAAATATGCCCCTCAGGGTGTTATTTATCAAAATCCAAATTAATCTCATTATTTTCTGAAATCTACTCCGACCAAATCCGCGCAGATTTTCCCTTATTTATCAATACACTTTCCCATAAAAGTCTATATGGGAAAAAACTCGAAAAAATTGTGAAAAACGAACGAAAAATCAAATCGTTCTAATTTTTCAGATTTTCTACCCCAAAAAATCAGTTTAACCGCTTAATCTTCGGATTATTTCACGAAACCCACTGCAGAGTAGGATATCTTGTCCCATTGATTTAAAAACAACCTCGGCAGGTCTGAGATGCTGGATTATCAGATTAGGCCTTTTTTCAAACTTGTATATTAAACCCCGGAATAATTTGAGTTTTTTTTTTTTCTCACAAAAAGTTTGGATTTTATAGTAAAAAAACTAAATTTTTTTGGAATTCAGACTTTTATAAATAACCCCCTTAGTGTACGGAGAGAGGCATGTAATTTTGTTAGTTTAGAATCTTTTATAGGGATTTTACTTCTTTAAATAAGGCAGCGTTGCATACTTTTTCATGTGTATATAATTTATATAGTAAGCAGTGCATATTGATCATAAATATATTTTACACTAACTGACTGCCTGAACTCAAATGTGTTACTGTGGGTGGAGATGTAATTTTAGTGTTTCCCTTTCAGTTTATCCTCAAAATTAGTTTGGAGTATTTATAGCTATAACATTTGTCCCCAGATTTTTGTGTTTACACCCCAGCTTGTGTCCATGGCCAAATGAAACGTGCTCTACTAAAACTTAATTTCTCTTTGTGGCACTGCAAGAATTAAGTATCTTGTCTTTGTTCTCTAAATAAAAATATTGTTTTTGCCCATTTTACTATTTACTCTTCCCTTGTGTTATTTAAAATTGCTGATTATGTACACAGGAAACTTATTGGCAGCATTGGCACAAATAATCTTAACATATTTACAGCAAGTGTGTGTGTGAAAAAAAGCTTTTATTTCTGGATTGATTGATTCAAGTCCTTTTATTCTGGCAGTGCTGAACAGAATTTCAGATAAACTGGTGGGGGGTAACCTGTAGTGCCGCAGAATTTACACAAATTCTTTCGTGGATAATCCTGTTTGCAGGTGGCTATCGTGTTAAAGGACCAGTAATGTCTAAACTTTTTTTAAAAAAGTTAGTTTATATATAACAGGAAAAAATACACCAAGACACATTTAACTTTAAAATCGCAAAAAAATAACTTACCGAAACTCCGCTTACGCTTCTCTTCAGAAAAGGTGACAGGCCGACGATTAAGGTTGCCACTTTTTCTGGGAAAAAAATACTGGCCTTCCTATATATTTCTTTTTTTCCCTATTAATAACATTGGGATCAGCCATAATTTTTACCGGCCAGGTGGCAACCCTAGCGACAATCCATCATGCGGCGCTTAATTTCTCCTCCCTGGCTATCTCCTATAGAAGGCAAGGAGAAGAAAATTGAGCGCCGCACAATGGATTGTCGCCCTGTCGCCGTTTCTGAAGAGGAGCGCAAGTGGAGTATCGGTAAGTTAGTTTTTAATAAAGACTTTGCGATTTTAAAGTTAAACAAAATAAAAAATTGCCGTTACTGGTCCTTTAAAAGGGGGGGGGGAAATTTTGTGTCTGTTTCTAGGGAATAACCAGTCTTAAATTGGTCTAATTACTGAAGAAAAGTTAAAATGTACTGTTTGTTTCTGTTTCAGGTTTCTAAAGACCATGAGACCATGGAGCAAGTTCTATTTAGCAGGAATCTCAGGCTAAATGTAGCTCTTACCTTCTGGAGGAAACGCAGCATAAATGAGCTTGTTGCATACCTAGTCAGGTATTCCTTTGTTGCTTGGAAATAAATACATGTTCATTCACCTTAAATAAAGTTAATATTTACTGACTGTGATGCTAATATCTTCTGACATAATGACCTCTGGAAAATGCAAACTAACGTGAAGCCTACCAGCTGCAGAAGATTTCCAGCCCCTCCTCTAAAACTTACACACTGTGACAACTGGATAGAGAGTCTAACTGCTGTATTTTTGTACCCAGAGTACTCCCAGCTGCCCCCAGTCATGTGACTTGTGCTCTGATAAACTTCAGTCACTCCTAATGCTGTACTGCAAGTTGGATGATATCACCCCTTCCCTTTCCTCCCCAGCAGCCTACCAGAACAATGGGAAGGTAACCAGATAGCAGCTCCATAACACAAGATAACGACTGCCTGGTAGATCTAAGGACAGCTCTCAATAGTAAAATCGGGGTACCACTGCGACACATTGTTACACTGAGTAGGAGAAACAACAGCCTGCCAGGAAGCAGTTCCATCCTAAAGTGCTGGCTCTTTCTGAAGCATATGACCAGGCAAAATTACCTGAGATGGTTGCCTACACACTAATATTACAACTAAAAAAAATACACATTTAAATTTTATATTGTACAGTGAATTATTTGCAGTGTAAACCGTATAATTTAGAAATAAAAACATAAAAAAATAATAAAAAAATAAATATTTTGGTGTTACTGTTCCTTTAAACAGCATGACTTTGCTGACAGCAAAATTGCAGGGAGGGTTTGTGTTATGAATGTTGTTGCAGAGAAACCGAGGGAATTGTTTGACCTTATTAGAGAGTCCCTTAGACTTGTAAGTAAGTCTGTGAGCATATCTAAACCATGCTTTTCCTAACTGTGAGGATAGCATTCCCTAAGATGCCCTGAGTAGCTGAAAGAAAATGAAACTTAAAAACCCTATAGTGATATCGATGGTTCTTCCCTGATCATTTTACATTATCTGTCTTTTCTTTACCTGCAGAATGCAAGATTTAGGGGTGTTTGTAGATTGTCTACCGGTCCTTACAAACAGGTAAGAACTGAATGTTATTTATTTTTATATTGTAAAACAACATCAGACATAGTGAATTAGAGCAGTGAAAAGCAATCATAAGGAAACAAAAGCAAGGAAAGTGAAGAGAATAAATAAAGTACCTCACTGCCAAGGCTCATAAAATATTCATCCGTGTTGGTTTACATGTATGGATTAAGTTGGAAAGATCAAATGACAAACAAATACAGAACCTTTAGTTAACAGTGCTGGGTCTTGTTTGCCAGGTGCCTTATCCATCTTTTAAAGGGAGTTTGTGCGGGTGTATATTAAAATTATATAAATAAGTAATTTGGGAGATTGGGAAGAGCAATTGTAGAGCTTTATATGTTCATGTCAGAAAAAGTGACTTCCTGATGCAGTTTAGTATTGCAAGAGGATTAGTTAGGGCCTCTTTGTGAACACTTAAGGTGGCCATAGATGCACAGATAATATCGTACAAAACTAATTTTCGTATGATATTCGGTGCGTGTATGGTGGGAAAAGAGCCGACCGATATCGGCAGAAGACTTGGACATTGGCTCGTCAATCGGGCTGGACGGAAAATTTTGGGTGCCTTTGAAGGGACCCAAACATCGGCCATTGTTGGTGCTGAATCAACAGATACAGGTAAAATTCTATTGTTTCTACCTGTATATCTGACTCTACCTGTCTGACAATTCAGCGCTACACATGTGTATTGAAACAAACGATCTTTATTGGAAAGATCTTTTCCAGGAAAGATCGTAATTATTACGTCTATGGCCACCTTTACCCTAGACGAAAGATAAGGAATGTTGGTTTCTACTGCCAAAGAAGATAGTATTTCTGGCCAGAATACTCTATGCAGCACACCACTTTATTAAGGTGTTAAAATCCGTTTTCAGCTTGGCATGTGTTGTCAACATGAATTTTAAATATGCTGATACTTAATTCAAAACAATTTTTTCTTGTAGTCTACAAGAAGACAAAGCTTGCATTTCAGTTGGCTGCTGTGTGGACCTTTTACCACTAGTAAAATCTCTGCTTAAAAGTAAATTTGAAGAGTAAGTTTTCATTGAATTCATTCTTTTCATTTGCATGGGCACTGAATCCACTCCATATGTTATGTGATTATTAGTTAAAAACTCTTTGGAAGGCTTCTTGCAGGAAAATGATCCTCATATTTTGCCATTAAAACTTTTATGAGGAGTTTTGGATACACAGACCAATTGCCATGTGTAACATTACTTAAAGAGATACTGTCATGGGAAAAACATTTTTTTTTTTCAAAATACATCAGTTAATAGTGCTGTTCCAGCAGAATTCTGCACTGAAATCCATTTCTCAAAAGAGTAAACAGATTTTTGTTATATTTAATTTTGAAATCTGACATGTGGCGAGACATATTGTCCGTTTCCCAGCTGCCCCCAGTCATGTGACTTGTGCTCTGATAAACTTCAGTCACTCTTTACTGCTGTACTGCAAGTTTGAGTGATATGACCACCTCCCCCAGCAGCCTACCAACAGAACAATTGGAAAGTAACTAGATAGCAGCTCCCTAACACAAGATAACAGCTTCCTGGTAGATCTAAGAACAGCACTCAATAGTAAAATCCAGGTCCCACTGGGACATATTCAGTTACATTGAGTAGGAGGAACAGCAGCCTGCCAGAAAGCAGTTCCATCCTAAAGTGCTGAAAGCACATGACCAGGCAAAATGACCTGAGATGACTGTATACACATAAATATTACAATTAAAAAAAAATACACTTGCTGGTTCAGGAATTAAATTTTATATTGTAGAGTGAATTATTTGCAATATGTAAATAGTGTAATTTAAAAATAAAAACATCATAAAAATCATGACAGAATCATTTTTAAAATTCTGCTTCTTAAGTTAGCCCTTTTGAAATCTTTACTTTGTAGTCTGGGATCTGTAGAAGAGTTTGGGGTTTGCTGGTTAATAATGGTGCGTTAAGGGAGACATTTTGTGTGAAAAACTGGAGTGTACCAGTGCATTATACTCTTTTAAATATAGAAGAATTGTACTTAAAAAGAGTAGTGTTTCAGGCTTATATATGAAATGTTTCTGCAAACACCCTAACAATCCCTTCCTTCTCTTTCACTTCCTGCTCCCTGAATTTCCAGGCTGTGCAGGGGAGCTGGCGGCACATTGCACTGTTGGACAGGAACCAATCAGCAGCTGGGCAGACCTGATAGGGAACTGAAGCCTGTCTTTGCTTGTGTGACTGCAGGGTTGATATTAGCTGTCCCCCTCCTACTGGGCTTCTGGCAGGGACTGTTATTATACACCCTCCATTTGAAACACGCACAGGGACCAGAGAATATCTATGGGAAGCTCAAATAAATGGGCCATTTTTGAAGACAATATTAATTTACAGCCAAAAGTAAAACCAGCAGCATACAGTATATTATACAAGGGCTTTTTAATTTATCGTATATGTCTCCTGTAAAATATAAATATCTGGTTCTACATCTATTTATGCAGATATGTCATAGTTGGGCTAAACTGGCTCCAGGCAGTCGTGAAAAGATGGTGGACTCAATTATCTCTGAATGCTGAAAATTCATCGGATGAGTAAGTACCAACTTGCTACTGTTACTTTAACATTTTATATTTAAGATGATCATGGCTTCTGGAAATATCTATGTAAAATCGCACAAGAACAAACTGTGTAATCTGCATGCAGTTCAGAGCTATGTTTGTTAGCCTTTCCTGAAAAGAAGAAAAACAACATAATTGTAGATTTTCGCAATCAGCTGAGTTGTCGCACCTGTAGATTTTTCCATATTTTTGAACACCTCAGTATCAAACTATGAAGCTTGTGAATCTGTTTTATGTAACTTTTATTAATTAGATATTTTTTATTTTATTTTAAAGAAACATCCTGCTTTTAAAACGCCAATTAAGTGGAATGTGGCAGCAAGAGAATCACTTGACATCAGTCCCAGGCTATACAGGCAACATAGCCAAGGTAACTAGCTTTTTAAAACTGGGTTACAGTTTTTACTTTGTCATGGCCATAACACATTTTTGTGATGCAGTTCGGCATGTGTAGTCAATAATGATGTGCGGGCTGGCCTGAAGCCCACGGGACCCGCGGGTTTGGGCTAAACTTTAGCCTCCATTTTCCTTGTCCGCAGCCTTCTTCTGCCCCAGTTCTTCCTCTGCAAATGCCTATATATATATACTTGTGAAGGCCTGCCCCTTTTGTGACATCACAGCATGGTGGGCATGGGTATATAAAGAGGGGAGCGTGCCGGGTTAGGGTTGGGTGCGGGCTGGGGCGCAGCAGGTTAGTGTCGAGTTTTTCACGATTCGCACATCACTAGTAGTCAAGCAGTGACATCACTAAGGGGCCTATTTATGAAACCTCAAATTTTTGTGATCGAGTTTCTAAAAACTTGAATTTTTAGAGGGAAAAAAAAATCACACATTTAGATTTATTATGCTCTGAAGCTGCAGACGGTCTCTTTAACAATTGGAACATGTTTTTTTACCTTCAGGATTCTCAATAGTTTTGGGCTGTTTGCGCTGGTTTTCATTCGATAATCACATAAATTTGAGTTTTGGGGGTGTTCATTTGTAAAAATCTTACGATTCGAATTGACACTCCGTTTTGTCTCACCAATATTTTTGAGAAGTTTTATTGGCAAATTAAGGGGATTCGGATTTGGGAGTTTGGTCAAATTTTTTTTTTTTAATTAGGTGAGAGAAAGTCTCTCACTTAACTAAAAGTATCCCCTATCTGTATTATTGTGTAGTTATTGTTTCCCTTTAAGATTGTTCATTATTCCAGACCATACCGGTATTCTAACCACTGTACTGCACTGAGCTGTAGAGATTGTAGAAATAGGATGCTTCAGCAGGGGTAGGGGAGTTGACTGAATGAATATTTAACAAGAAAAGGACCTCTAATATTTTGATCAGTTATCTATATAATGAATAGTTATATCAAATAACTGCATCTTCTGATCCTTATGGATTCCTTATTTCAGAGGGGAAACTATATCAATAGTTGCACTGTAAATAAAAATGTTTCTTTGATTTGCCTCATAAGGGGCCCAGATAATGATCAATGGATGATTATCCTAGTGGTGCTTTACATGGATAAGTTTAAATTTAGTTGCTGCTAATGTTATAGTTATGGTAATGCAAATTATATTGTTCTGCAATACCTGCAGTAGCCTGTAGCTTGTTTGTATGTAAGCGCTCATAACTTGTTTACTTGCATGTGTTTGTTTCCTAAACATTTAACTTCTTGGTTCCTCCCAGGATCTGGATGGATATTTATCACAGCTACGTTGAATGGTGTTTCACAGATTTCTTCGAACTGTTGTTATAATGTACTCCATAATGGACAGCTCTTGCAATGGATTTTTCGAAAGACTTGAATGGCTGCATCGCCTTGTGACCTCTTATAAAACCACTAACCTACTGCAGAGTACTTATGTCCTTTCCGCCTTTCAATTATGCACCCAGTGAAGTGGTGACGGCCTGCTTCATATTGAAGTAGTGTATTCTGCAGATGGCTACTTTAACTGGTTCAGAAGGGGACGTTTACCTTGTACTCCTGAACTCTGGACACAGGAGGAGCATTCACTCCTCTTCTGAGGCCAGCCAGCTCCTGTGCTACTGAGATATGAACCTTATATCACTGGGATATAATACTATGTCAGAAACTGAAAACGCACTTCCAGGTGCCTAGGATCCTGCAATACCGTGTGCCTCTAATTAAGACGTTTTATTATGGGACACTGGAAACTGGAGCTCTCTTTTTCTAATTGTGTTATATTATTTGAACCGTAATATTAAAGACATTTTGCAGTAGAAAAGAAACCTGTTCAAATTTTTTTGTTACAGCTATTTTTTATTTTTCTAACAACAAATCTGTTATGCAAAGCTTACAGTGGAATTCGGCTACACAAACACCTCAACAAAGTCTTATTCCAGATGACATGTCTCGTATGGGTGATCTGCAGAACAAGAACACTTAAAAGGATAAATACATTGTGTATGATTGGCAAGTCGTTTTGTGAATATATAAATAAATATCAAAGGTGTAAAATTAATTTTTTTTTACCTGTGAATATATTGCCCATTGCTGCCATGCTTTTTAGGTGATAGAATTCAAACTAATGTTGGCATTGCAACATTTTTGTATAATGGGATATTAGGTCTAATATGTGCAAGCTGTGAGCTCCCTTCCCTAATTCCACGGAACTGTTAGTGTTTGAAGACATTTTCTCAACTTAACTTTATCTTGTGAATACAAATGATTCAAGCTGGCCCAGTACTTAAGCATGAGCCAGTCTTGTAATAACCAGTCCTAACAGCTCTCATGCATGAGTTAATAGGTGTAGGAAAGCTCAGTGGTTAACACTTCTGCCTTCTACAAGATTTCAAACATTTTGTTTTATATGTCTGTTTTTTTAATTATTTAATTAGAGAAATAACTTTTGGTGTTAAGGTTTTCTTGAAATTTTAACTGTTAAAAACTGTCTCCTCCTCCCCACCTTCTTGGTTCAGGGTGCCAACAAATTTTATGGGTCAGTGCAAGATTCTGCTTAGCTGGAGAGAATGCTTGCATCAATTCTCAAATCTATAAACACATGAGGTGCCCCTAAACCTGTCATTAAGGGCCATTTGCTTTCCTAACCACTGAAAGCTGCAGTCATTCAAATTAATGGGAAACTTCTGCAAAGGGGAAGAACATTTTGCTCTCTGTTTCTCACTTAATACTCGAGCAGATAAAAAACTGCCGACAGATTGTCAGCTGTTTATTGGGCAGAATATGGGGCCCTTCGACAGGCTTCCTGGTCGAAAGCCAGCCAGAGGTCAATCGAGCAGGGTTAAAAATCCCATTGCATCCCATCCCATCGGTTTGTTGATGCAGTCCTTGATTTGACCGCCCGTATTCTGCTTGTTGTGATCCGAATGTTGAGCCCTAGGGCCACGATCTAATCGGCCTATCGCCAACCTCAAGGTGGACATATCAGGAAGAGATCTGCTCGTTTGGCAACCTCCGTATGAATGGCCAGCTTTAGAAGACCATGGTAGTCAAAGTTTTTGTGAATTAGAGGCAAGTTGCTGTCAATTACATCATTTCTGGGACACAGCATTAAAATTTGATTGGCATGTAATACTTTTGCTGCATGTTTGTTGCCTGGTGTAGAAACCCTGATTTCTATGTCCAGGATGGCTCCAGGTCTCTCTTGTATGTTCAAACATATACACTATTCAACAGAGCAGTCTGGGTGGGTGCATTTGCACTTAGAACAACTATACTGGCAAGGAAGCTTGGGGTGAAAATGTTGTTTCAAGAGCTCTGGTAAAGGTTGGGAGAGCATAAAAGTAAGCACTAAGAATTAAACTTGGTTGGTCTGGGCCAGCAAAAAGTTGCCAAGCTGAGTAACTCATTTTCCTTTGACTTCTTTCATGTCTTTACTCAAATCTACATTAAAACTTTGGCACCAGAGATACTGACACCAGAAATTAAAGGGATACTGTCGTGGAAAAACATGTTTTTTACAAAATGTATCAGTTAATAGTGCTACTACAGCAGAATCCTGCATTGAAATCCGTTTTTCAAAACAAGAAATGGATTTTTTATATCTATTTTTAAAATTTGCTATGGGGCTAGACATTTTGCCATTTCCCAGCTGCCCTCAGGTCATGTGACTTGTGCTCTGATAAACTTCAGTCACACTTTACTGCTGCACTGCAAGTTGGAGTGATGTCATTCCCCCTCCCTCCTACAAGCTGCTGTAATGTAAATAGAGCCTTGTCTGCTGAGCCTGTCAATTGAACAATAGGCAGGAATCAAGATAAGATCCCACTGACACCACTTCAGAAGGACTGAAATAAGATAGTCCTGTGATCACTGCCCCCACTTACGTTTCAAAAATAAATAAATATATATATATATATATATATATATATATATATATATATATATATACATATACATATACATACACACACACACACACACAATTCATTTTGGACACTGGAAAAAATATTTTATATAGATAGTTTATTATACAAAAATGAATGGCAGAAACACAGGAGTACACTCCCAGGACTGATGACAGGGAATAGAAAAAAAGGATAAAATAAGGAGGACATACTTGAAAACCAGGAAAATTTAGGAGGAAGTCTAGGAAGGGTTAAAATAGCTCATGAAAAGGAGGCAGTAAGTAGTTAATGTAAAAAGAAGTATTGCAGGCAGGAAAGGAGCACAGTGTGTGTGAGGTGGATAGCAGAGGGAACTCACAGCTCCTTTACCTCATCTAGTAACCAGTAAAACAAACTAGGAAGGCAGCAAGGAGAGAAAGTTCCCCCCTCCAAAGGAAAGCAGAGAACAAACTTACAGAACGGCAGGAGCTTTGATAGTGTCTGTGGGAGGAGGGGCTGCTAGTGCAGCTGTAGAGCAGGACGTAGGAAAGTGAAAGTAATTGCTTCCCAGCAAACCATGTGACCTCTCTCCTCCAAACATCACACGCATGGGCAGAGAGGGGAGGGGGAGTGTACAGATTGATTCTTATGTCGTAGTGCGACCTGGCTTTTCATTACAGAGTGGCTGCCTCCAAGCACACAGGTAATGCTGTGCCTGCTGTTAGAGCAGCACAGGATGAATGTGTAATGAGCAAAAATGGAAGCCCCCATGACAAAATACAAACTAAAATAACTTATGCATGCATTTGTGGATTAACATTTTATTTGCCAGACAGTGTTTATGGATGTGTGTTTTTTATAAAAATGCAAAAAAAAAAAAAAAATTTTAAATGACGACAGATTCCCTTTAAACTTTTTTTTTTTTTTTTTTTACATCTATCATAAATATTGTCTTTGAAAGCAACTTTTAGCTTTTCCATAAAGTATTTGCACAATGCTTTTACGTTGCCTGTCTAATGCCCCATGTTCCTATATGAGGGGGCTGCCATATTTGTGCAGCAAAAGTCTGTTAGCATTAGAAACTTTAACTGACAGGCTGAGATGGGACAGTCGGGTTGGCAAAACAGTCCGGTTTAGAAACGTCAACTAACAATTACTTACAAAAACAAACCTCTCTGCAAAAAACGATCAACACGACCTATACTTAACTTTTAATGTACATTCATATTTTAAAAAGTAGATTTTTAGTGTCAGTATCACTATATAGTATAGTATAGCGAGAACCACAAAGGTCATAAATACAATTGGCTCACTTTGGGACTAGGGTTGCCACCTGGCCGGTATTTCATCGGCCTGGTTGGTAAAAATGATGGTTGATCCCAATGCATACCTCCCAACATTTTGGAAGTAAAAAGAGGGACAAAAATGTATTTTGCAAGTAGAACTGTGATTTTTTTTTTTGACCACGCCCTTTCTGTGGAACACTCCTTAATTACCATGTTCATTTTACAAAATCTGGCAGGTTATGAAAGTTTGAAAATATTTCTCCTTATCTAAACGTTTTTTTTGCTTCTCAAAATTGTTACAAAGTATCTAATTTGCACCTGTTAGTTGTTCTGGGCTCTCTGCTAAAAGCCAATTAACATTGTTTCTTTTTCTGGCTGTTCAGTGTAGAGAAAATAGGGACTTTCCAGTACAAATGAGAGACTGCAGGTTGAGCTGTCAAAAGAGGGACTTTCCATCCGAAAAAGGGACAGTTGGGAGGTATGTCAGGCAACCCTACTCTTGACTGATCAAATGGCAGAGTTAAAACTTGATAAAATAAATGTTAGCTGTTTTATAAAACAAACAATTTGGGGGGGGGGGTCAGATATCAGAAATACGATAACCAAGTGGTTAACTAGTACAGAAAATACAACAGAGCACTTGTCTGAGCTGTTCTCTAATGTAAGGGATTGTAATATATTGTATATGCAACAAAGGTGTCTTTAAAGTATATAACCTGGTTGAAATTAAATAGGTTTATTTTGGAACGCATTTGCGTTCCAATTTCATAAACCCAGACATCTCTGTAATTTCTTCCGGTTACGCTCCGCAGCGATTCGCCGAGAGATACAGGGCGGAAGTGCTAGACCGGAAGTTCTAGAGCGGAAGTGTTGATGTTTCAGTGTCCTACCTCTGTCATGCCGGCCGTAGCTCCTGGTGTCTCCGTTCAATGGCGCAGCCTTTCTCTCTGGCTGTTCGCATTGCTTCAGATTTGCTTCTCGGATCTGGACGTGTTGAGTCCAGGCTCTGGCGGCGATAAGTTCAAGGTGGAGGGCAGGGCTGTGGTTCCCGGGGTGAGGCCGCAGGACTGGGCGAGCAGTGCCCGGGTGTTAGTGGATGGCGAAGAACACGTCGGCTTTCTACGGTAACAATGGGAAAATGACTGGGATATTTAAAAGCGGCCTCCACCCACAATGGGGCTTTTTACAGAATGAAATAATTCTAATCTTTATTTAAGCGTTATCGGTTATTTTAGTTTCATATGTAGGTGATTGTCCTTGCACTGAAACCAGTGTTTGCTTAATCCTTCCTGCTGAAACAATGTCCTAAAGGTCTTTACTCCATCTGGTTTAGGCTACAGTTTTTTTTAAATTAAAAAATATACTTTATTCTATATATTTTTTTAAAAAAATGACTTTGGCGCATTATTTAAATTTAAATATACAGTATTCTAGACACAATAAAGCTATGGAGGCTAGTGAGTATTGCTTTCCATAACTGTTATATCTGCAAATAATTATAATATATAATTCTAATATATATATATATATATATATATTATTGTATTAATGTGTACAGGATGGATGCTTAGAATTGCTCTGTTTTTCACTATACATTTTTTCCCCAGTGGAGATTCCCTTTATATGGGTTTAACTTGTAGTATGATGTAGAAAGTGATGTTCCGAGATAATTTGCAATTGGTTTTAATTGTATATTATTTGTGGATTTTGAGTTATTTAGCTTTTTATTCAGCGGCTCTCCAGCAATTTCAGCCATCTGGTTGCTAGGGTAACTTGAATAAGAGACTAGAGTATAAATTGGAGAGGCCTGAATAGAAAGATAAGTAATAAAAGTAGCAATCATGGGCAGATTTATCAAGGGTTGAATTTCGAGGTGATGGGAGTTTTTTTTTAAAAATCTATTTTTTTTAGGTGAATAGGCTGTATTCGAACGTTCAATTCGAATTTGGATCTTATTAGATCAAATTCGAATCAAAGTATTTTCCAAAAAAAACGTAGGTTTCTCAAAGTTCACCGAATGACTGCAAAACAGCAATTCGGCAGGTTTTAGATGGCGAATAGTCGAAGTCGAATTTTTAAAGACAGTACGTGGTAAATTTCGATATTCAAAATTTTTTGAAATTCGGTTCGAATTTGGACTATTCCCTAGTAAAAGTGCACTAATCTTATATTATATTAATACTAATATAAATTCTAATTTTCACTTCGACCCCTGATAAATCTGTCCCTAAATGTGTAGCTTTACAGAGAATTTCGGGTCAATGAACCCAATTTGAAAGATGGATAGAGTCAGAACGAGATATAACATATTAAAGTTGAGTTAAACATGAAGCACAGGCTGATAATTGGTGATGGGCAAATTTTTGGCATTTCATTTAGCCGCAAAATTTGCAAAATGGTGAAAAAATTGCCTAATAATTAAACCTAACTAAATAAGTTGCTACACATGTTGTACATGATGTTTTGTGCTTCTGTACCAGCCCACGGCAACCACAACCCTTTAGCAGTAAAGATCTGTGTCTCCAAAGATGCCCCTGTAGCTCCCCATCTTCTTTTCTGCTGATTCACTGCACATGCTCTGTGCTGCTGTCACTTACTGAGCTTAGGGACCCACTCACAATATACAGTACATATAGAATAGAAATGTCACAATATAAGGCTGATTAGTAATTAATACAGATAATTACTACATGGCAGCACAGAAACCAGTGCAATTAGCATCATAATTGAATAATCAGCAAACCTGTAGCATCAGCTTATATTACAGGGGAAGCTCATTTTCTGCTGGATAATTAGTGACGAGCCCTAAGCTTAGCTTCTCAACAGCCAATCAGAGCCCACTGAGCATGTGAGTGTCACAGACACTTTCCAAGATGGTGATCCCCTGTGACAAGTTTGAAGTCCTGGATCATTGCTGCTATTGACAAGCTGAAACTTTAGCCTCGTGCAATAAGTTTAGTATGTAAAATATGACCGTTTTATCTCTAGTAATATTTACGTTTTAGTCCGCAGTGTCCCAAATTTCTATAGCAAAGCATGACAAACCCTGTTTTTATTTACCATGCTTGTGTTGACAGGCTGCTTCCAATCAAGACCAAAGCAAGAGAATGTTGTGGTTCTATTGGGATCGGTTGGCTAATTTATGTTTTTTATTCAAAGGACTGATGGCAGTTTTGTTGTTCACGATGTACCTTCTGGCTCATATGTGGTAGAAGTTCTTTCTCCAGCTCATCGTTTTGAGCCTGTTAGAGTGGACATCACATCCAAGGGAAAAATGAGGTAAGTAATTGTTGTCTCTATCATCAGGCCAGGTAAGATACATGCTCTGGGACCCTTCAGCCTTAGCTCACTAGCACACACTATGACCCTGATGAAATTAAAATAATAAATAATTGATATATATATATATTTGTACCATTTATATGAGATGCCAACCCACAGCCTTTCAGCTGTTCTTGAACTCCCAGGTTCCAGTACTACAGCCTCCATATATAACATATGTAGGCCAGGCTAACAGCTGCCCTCAGGATCGTTCTATGTGAACAGTGTAGCACAACTGATTGATTTAAAACATCAGTGTAAAAATAGAAACTGAGTAAATAGGCTGTGCAAAATAAAAAATGTATCTAATATAGTTACTCGGCCAAAAATGTAATGTATAAAGACTGGAGTGACTGGATGTGTAACATAATAGCCAGAACACTACTTCCTGCTTTTCAGCTCTCTAACTCTGAGTTAGTCAGTGACTTTAAGGGGGGGCCTCATGGGACATAACTGTTCAGTGAGTTTGCAATTGATCCTCAGCCTTCAGCTCAGCTTTAAAAGTAACAGTTATGACTCGTGTTCCTCCCTTACAAGTCACTGATTGGGTAACCAATCAGTGGGAAGCAAGAGAGCTGCAAAGCAGGAAGTAGTGTTCTGGCTATTATGTTAGACATCCAGTCACTCCAGCCTTTATACATTACATTTTTGGCTAACTAACTATATTAGAAACATTTTTTATTTTGCACATACTATATATTTGCCCAGTTTTTATTTTTATACTGAACAGTTCCTTTAATGTATCGGTTAACCAATGTCACTACTCAGTAAAAAATATTGTCGCTTTCTAAATCTGCCTGTTTGTTTTCGATTATTGGTTTCTTGAATGTCTCCCTCTCTTTCTCCATGCCTTTAGGGCCAGATACGTTAATCACATCAAAACCTCAGAAGTTGTCCGGCTGCCTTACCCTCTCCAAATGAAATCCTTCGGTCCTCCGTCTTATTTTATTAAGAGGGAGACCTGGGGTTGGACTGATTTTCTAATGAACCCAATGGTAAGCGCTCTAATAATTCTGTCTATTGTATGATTGTTTAGCAGATACATAGTTCATTCATCAATAATATTCTAGACAGAGTAGAAATTAGGGATGCAACGAATCCAGGATTCGGTTCGGGATTCGGCCAGGATTCTGCCTTTTTCAGCAGGATTCGGATTCGGCCGAATCCTTCTACCCGGCCGAACCGAATCCAAATTTGCATATGCAAATTAGGAGCGGGGAGGGAAATTGCATGACTTTGTCAGAGAACAAGGAAGTAAACAATGTTTTCCCCTTCCCGCATATGCAAATCAGGGTTCGGATTCGGTTCGTTATTCGGCCGAATCTTTCATGAAGGATTCGGGGGTTCGGCCGAATCCAAAAAAGTGGATTCGGTGCATCCCTAGTAGAAATAGCAATACAGCTGTCGTTGTTGTGCCATTTTGGATATTTGTGTGACCTGGCAGTCCGCATTACTGCTTTGTACTGTTAGTAAGGGCAGATTAATTTTTGGTTGAAGTGAAAATGTAAATTTTTTTTATTATCCAGAAACGATTCGAGTTTTAATTCGAATTTCAAGATTTATCATACTCTGGCCCTTTAAGAACTCAAATTCTACATTTCGATTTATGGGAGTTTTAAAAAACTCACATGAATTCAAAATTTGAACCTTGATAAATGTGCCTAAATGTAAGAGGGATTTTTCTGTAGAAAATTGTGTCTTCATCTAATCCATTAGATACCATTTAAATTAACACAGTAAAAAAAGTATTGATCCCACATTTGTTACTTGTGGTATACAGTGAGATTGCTTTTAATTCTTTATTTTTCCCCATGCCCCTCTCCCCCAAAAAAAGTATCTGTTCTAAAATGATTGTAATTTTCACAGGTAATGATGATGGTTTTACCACTGTTAATCTTTGTTCTGCTGCCCAAAGTTGTGAACACCAGTGACCCTGAAATGAGAAGGGTAAGTAAAGATCTTGTTGTAGAGCTAATGGTTAATTCACACATTGCTCTTAAAGGATCCCTTTAATTTAACATTTTTAAGTAAAAAATATTCATGAGGATACTAACGATACTTGGTATTTATTACCATTACACAGTATCATTTAGAAAGACTCTTGCAGATTTAAAGGAAAGCCAATGTCAAGGTCCAGTGAAGTTGTTTTTCCCCTGGCTGATATTCCTTTTAATAAAATAATCACTGGCCTTGGGAAAAAGTAGGGCTGCACAATGCCACCATGATTCTAACCTTTGCCAGGCATCTCCTGGCAACCTTAAAGGGATTATGTCATGATTTTTATGGTTTTGTTTTTATTTCTCAATTATACTGTTTGCAATGCATATAATTCATTCCATGAGTTCTTTCCTAACCCAAAAAGGGTTTTTTTTTTAGTTGTAATATTAGTGTGTAGGCAGCCATCCAGGGTGCTACAAGGAGCATCAGTCTGCGGAAAAATCAAATCTCAAATTTTATCTGCACCACCCCTCCTCTTCATTAATGAATTTGCCTTTCCTTGTCCTTTTAGAAAACAAATATAAATGTTAACCATGAACAGGATCCATTTTGGATTTAACCTTTTGGCTGTCACCTTTTGGGAGTCTTGAATTCTAAATTGTTGGCAGTTAAAGGAATTTAATGTCCCTGGTAGAGTGTAGGTTTGAAAATTCATGTCGCTAAGCATTTGTAATGTGCAAGGATAACAAATAAAAAAACAAACATACAAAACGTATTGTAGACATGATACCTATATTGGCTAACAATAATAATACATTGCAAGCTTTCGGAGCACCAAGGCCCCTTCGTCAGGCAAAATACAGTATTTTGCCTGACGAAGGGGCCTTGGTGCTCCGAAAGCTTGCAATGTATTTTTATTGTTAGCCAATATAGGTATCACTTCTACAATACTTTTTGTATTTGTTTTTTTTTATTTATTTTTGCTACTGGCTAACGTACCACAGTTTTTGTAATGTGCAAGGCAAACTCTTGCTTGACTTCTTTTCTGATTGGCTATTGCTCATTCAGCCTTTCTCATGTTGGTATGAACATAGTTATTTTACATACACATTATTTATCTGCTTTATATTTTGACCCTTGTTTGTACATGTTTATATTATAAGTATAGATATAATACTATGCAGTATGTCTATTAGGGTGTAGCCTTATTGAAACAACAGCAAAAAGTAACTACTTGGCAGAGCACCAGCATAAAGCATGCCTTAGTGCAAAACTGCATAATCAATAGTCATTTAGATTTTAATTTTTAGGGTGAGGCTTCTGGTTTAGCATCACAAGACCTGACGCTGCCCTGAAAGGGTTATATTGATTTTATAATGGCAGCTGTTGTGTAGGGGAGGACTGAATGACTGTCCTAAGTCCTGTGGAAATTCTGCAAGTACTGCACTGTAATTGCACTTAGCTGCTTAGTGTCAGCTCTGGGCATCTCATTGCCTTCATATAATCACAATTCTTTTCTGTGTTTCTTCCTGTAAAAAATGTTTATAATATAGTTACAAAGCAGGAAGTAGAATTCTGGCTATCATGTTACACATCCAGTCACTCCAGCCTTTATACATTACATTTTTGGCTAACTGACTATATTAGATATATTTTTTATTTTGCAGTCTATCTATTTACCCAGTTTTCCTTTTTATACTGGACAATTCCTTTAATACAGAATGCTACAGAAACATTTTTTTTTTAGGCAAGCAGTCTCTGGTGTAAATGAGGAATCCAGTGTTTGTATGAATGTTTGTGTCATGCAGGACAGTATGTTAACACATATAGACAGATGACTCCAAATTTGCATGATCTCTTTTTTTTATTTCTCTAGGAAATGGAGCAATCTATGAATATGCTCAACACCAACCCAGAACTGCCGGACGTTTCAGAATTCATGACCAGACTTTTCACCTCAAAATCATCAAGCAAGTCCAGTGGGAGTGGGAAAGCTGGAAAGAGTGTTGGGAAGAGGAGGTAGTTGCCTGCCCACAGGCTGCTCTCTCAGTCAGTCATACCCAATGCAAACGTGATCTTGCTAATGGGAATAAATAATGGCCTTTAGTCTAGTGGCTTCCACCCAACTAGTACATTGTGGTCTTCATGAAATCCTGGGGTAGTTTTTATATTTATTAATCTTCCAAAAAAAAAAAAAATACAACCGCCCCTCCCCCCGCCCACCACCTTTTTTGTTATTCCCAGTTTGGGGCCCTTCAGTAAAGGCTTACTTCACCCTTAACATGGTTTTAAGATGTAGATCTTCTGCCTGTCATACATAGGCAGCCTCAGCCATTCACATTGTTTTCATTATTATTGTTACATCACCCCATCTGTCACTTGGGAATAAGCAGGTCTCTCTACAGTAAATATATCTTTGATTAGTATTTATGTCTAAACACAGCACTGGGTTGTTCACTTTCCTTTTGCCAGGATCTTATTTGCTTCGCGTTTGCTGTTGCATTTCACCTGCTTCTACTTGATGTTTTTAAACTAACATCATTCTAACTTGATGCTTAAACATGTGTTCCAGTCATAAAACAGCCGTACTGTAAATACTGTAGTTGAATGTGATGACAGTTGCACTGCCCAATAAGTATCCTCCTCCAATTTGTTATTGGCTTAAGGTTACTTGTGTGTTGTACTTTACAATTCCTAGCTGGCTCTGACATGGACTTCTTTTTCCAATATAAACATCGCAAAATGCTGCAAGACTTTGGGATGAAATTAAGCCGTCGGGCTGGGGAAACACCGGGACATGGGGAAAAAAATCTAATTTTAAGTGTGTTTATAAAGCTGCCACCTATTCTTTAATGGCAGGCTAAAGAGCAGTCAGGATATCACAATTAATGGTTTTAAATGAAATTCCACAGTTGGAAGAGCTCTCATTTAGGCACTACATTAAATTAAAGCAATTGGTGTTTACTGTATGTAATAAAAGGCATTGTTTCCCCAGTAGCAGTAACCCATAGCAACCAATCAGCAGGTAGAATTTATTGGTCACATGTTTAAAAGCAAGCATCTTGGTTGCTATGGGTTACTGCCCTTGGGCAAACGTGGTGCCTTTTATTACATATGGGGTTTGTCTGATATCTAATGAATCTACACTGCAAATCACATTGTGTTGTATTTATAGTTATGTACATATTTCTCCATGTGTCACTTTATGTTCACTGCTGTGTAGCTTTCATTTACTGGTTGGTTTCTGTACTGCCCTGTGATGTTCAGCCCAACAGCAGAAATCTTTGCAGGCATTTTCACTAATTTGCTAAAACCTGTGCCCCAAGTTTAATAAGCTGTATAGTCACAAATGCCATATTTCATGGAGGTGTTGAGCGCTTGGCATAGGTGCGTGAGTAGCGAAGACCTTTGGAATTAGTTTTGCACAGCTATTATCCTGGAGGTTGTGAACATGAGAAATAACTGCCTAATCATCTATTCAGCCGTAGTTAATATAGTGCACAGCTTTTCACCCCAAATGTCACCTAGCTGACCTCCAAACAGGGTTTCCAACATTTTCCAGAACTAATCAAAAGCATTCACCACAAATATTATCCTAGTGGATATTTAGGCTGGGCCTCCTAAAGGCACCAATCCTAAGGTTTGTGAACCATTAGTTTTAGTAAGTTGGCTGCACCAGGAACCTAAATCATGTCTGTGTAAGGTTCCACTTCACTGTGTTCCAGAACCATCTATAGAAATTGAGGGGCATGTTGGGTAGACACAATTATGAGCGTAGCATATCTCTCATACCCATGTCACAGACAAATGGTTTCTTGCTGTATTTTGTTGCAATTTGCAATGTTCTGGGTCCCATCCAGATACAACTAAAATGTTCACACAGGTAAAAGTCTTACTGCTTAGTTAAGAGCCATTCTGAGGGTGCGTGTGTTACTGAATGTTGATTGTGATTGACCCTGAGTAGCCCAGAGCTGCATCAGAGGCTTATTACTGTCCCATTGTCTGTGTGTTAGTCTGTGAGTCTGTGAGTGTGTGGTTCTTGAAAAGCAGAGTTAAACTGTTTGTTGTAAATGGATGTTAAATTAATTAAAGTAAAATCTTAGTAAATTGCTCAGTCTCATTATTTCCTGGAAAACATTGATATCCAAGTTTTTTTTTGTTTAATGTTCATATTTACTATTGTGTTAATTTTCTCAGCTGCCTATTGATTTAATCCTTATCTCATTCATATATATATGTCTCTTTCTCACGCATCATTACTGCTAATGACATCATATCCTATTTAAAGACAATTAACAGGTCATTGACACCCCCCCCCCCCGGTACAAGGTATATAGCAAAACAAGGTTCAACATAATATTACACATTACATGGTAAAATCCATACATCATGTATCTCGCACCGTTATAAAGACATACAAAAATCGGTCAAACCTCACTGACAAATTCTGTACTTCTATGGAGTATCGCACTATTTCCCAACGTCGCCCCTATAAGTACTAATTTTCTTTAAATAATTTTTCTTTAAAGGAGAAGGAAAGTCTGTTAGCACTTGGGGTTGCCAAATGTTTGGCACCCCCAAGTGATTGTATTGACTTACCTGAAACCCCGGGCCGGTGCTCCCATCAGCAGAAAACTGCACCGGCCCTGGGTTTTTCTAGCAAGCACCACGGATCTTCTTCCAGCTTCTTCGATCTTCAAATTTCATGGGGCAGACTCATGCGCAGTAGAACGAATCGTAGGATTCACGGTGCACACAAGCAAACCATACATGTTAGGTCACATGAGCTAATTAACAGACAGAGTTCTGTCTTTTGCTTCCACACTTCTTCCTGTTCCAGTTAGCGCTGCAGTATTTCTGGTCAGGTGATCTCTGTGGCAGCACACAGACCATCACGAAATGCTGGCTCAAGGCAAGAGATGTAAAAGGGCAATATTTATTAAAGGAGAAGGAAAGATTAAAACTAAGTAAGCCTTATCAGAAAGGTCCATCTAAATATACCAGTAAACCCCCAAAGTAATGTTGCTCTGAGTCCCCTGTCAAAAGAAACACAGCATTTCTTTCCTTCTATTGTGTACTCATGGGCTTCTGTATCAGACTTCCTGCCTTCAGCTTAAACCTCATTGCCCTGGGCAAGAGCATGCTCAGTTTGCTCCTCTTCCCCACCCCCTCCCTTCTCTACTGTAATCTGAGCCCAGAGCAGGGAGAGACTCAGGCAGGAAGTGATGTCACACCACATTAATACTGCAGCTCCTATTCTAAACAAACAGAGTTTCTAGAGCTTTTTACTCAGGTATGGTAAAACATTCTACAGAATAAATATAGCATTCTAGCTTGCACTACTGCAGCTAATCTATTGGCAATAAAATGCCTCCGTAGCTTTCCTTCTCCTTTAAATATTTTTACTAGTTTGGTAAGATTCTTTAATATGCCACTTAATTTGATATAAACTGTTTGTTGCTTAAGTATTCAAAAAGTCGCCTGGCAGAGTGCGAATCAGTGCAAGCGTCTATCTCCTTCGCTAGCGAATTGTCACCTGCGCCCGTTAGTAAATCGTCAAAGTGGGCAAAAGAGGTAACGTCGGCGAATTGTCGCCAGCATTAGTCACTTCGCCCTTTAGTAAATTAACCCCTATAGGACCATAAATGCATGCTCAAAACATACAGTTCACCTTGCCTAATACCAAGCATTCCAAGTCCTGATTGCAAAAATCATATTCTAAACAAAATTCAAACCTGTGTCCTACAGCCCTGCAGAGCAACAAAGCATCTCCTTTTTTTTTCTTTTGTTGTTTATAAATTAATGGTTGATAAGGCTCCAATGCCCTTCTCCACACCTTTAGCTGTTCATGGCCTCAGTCATTAAAGGAGAACTAAACCCTCAAAATAAATATGGCTATGAATGCCATCCATATTTTATATAATGAACTTATTGCACTGGCCGAAAGTTTCAGCTTGTCAATAGCAGCAATGATCCAGGACTTCAAACTTGTCACAGGGGGTCACCATCTTGGAAAGTGTCTGTGACACTCACATGCTCAGTGGGCTCTGATTGGCTGTTGAGAAGCTAAGCTTAGGGGTCGTCACTAATTATCCAGCAGAAAATGAGCTTCCCCTGTAATATAAGCTGATGCTACAGGTTTGCTGATTATTAAATTCTGATGCTAATTGCACTGGTTTCTGTGCTGCCATGTAGTAATTATCTGTATTAATTACTAAACAGCCTAATATTGTGACATTTCTATTCTATGTGTACTGTATATTGTGAGTGGGTCCCTAAGCTCAGTAAGTGACAGCAGCACAGAGCATGTGCAGTGAATCAGCAGAAAAGAAGATGGGGAGCTACTGGGGCATCTTTGGAGACACAGATCTTTACTGCTAAAGGGCTGTGGTTGCCTTGGGCTGGTACAGAAGCCCAAAACATAATGTACAACATTTCTAGCTACTTCTTTAGTTAAGCTTTAGTTCTCCTTTAAACACCATGACAAAGATGTACATTATCTAAAGGAGTTTAATTTGTATTGTTAGGCAGCGTCCTGGGTCTCACAATCAAGGGATTTAAACGAGAAACTTTATGGCAAAGGTATGTACAGGCCTGAATGGTTCTATTTATAGCACTGAGTGCAATTAACGTGCTGTATTAAAATAAAGGCATTATCAGTAGCTATGTGTAAGGCTAAAGTTCACTGAATTAAAATAATGATCAGGCTGAGCTGCTCCCCTGATATCAGTGGCAGACAAAGTCCATCAGTCCAACACTCTCTGCTGTGTGTTTGCCCTGCATATAAATATATTTGTTATATTCTTCACACCGTATTGACTTGTGTGAAGCTTTAGCACAAGGAATCCTGCAGCCTCCAGCAAACAACACTGTTGTAACCTACTACTCCCTGAACTGATCCAGAACTAAGGTAAGTACTGCCACTGGTCTGTACCTTCAGAAACAGCGATTCTGAGCACTTTTACAATATTCATTCATTATTTATTTTTGTTTTAATTCCAAGATATTAAAGGAAACATCTACTGTTAATATAAATCCGACCATTCTGATCTCCAAATAGTCAAGGAAGTTGTCAGGGGAAAGAAAGAGGCTGCGCTGATGTTATTTTGGTTAGGAAAGATTTGAGAAAGTTTTCTATTTTTTTCCCTAACCAGTAGAACATCAGAGCAGCCTCTTTCTTTCTCCTGACAACTTCCTTGACTACTTGGTGGTCAGATTGATCGGAAAATGACCAGCAGGTGGTACTGTTGCAGAAAAATTCATTTATGTTAACGGTAAGGGGCAGATTTATCAAAGGTCAAAGTGAAAATTTTAATTTAAAAAAATTTACATTTCAAGCTAATTTTTGTGTACTTCAACTAGGGAATTCGAAATTTATCATGTACTGTCTCTTTAAAAATTCAACTTCGGTCATTCACCATCTAAAACCTGCCGAATTGCTGTTTAAGCCTACAGGGGACCTCCTAGAACCCATTTGGAGTCAATTGGTGGGAACGGACTGTTTTCATTTCGGTTGTTCTTTTTGATTTCGAATTTCAAGTTTTTCAAATTTGGAATTGGACCCTTGATCAATCTGCCCCTGAATGTATCCTTCAATACCTTGGAATGAAAAGAAAACAATGAATGTACATTGCACACGTTCTTAGAATGGCATCCTCGTCAATTTTACATTCACTTATTTTAAAGGTTTACTTATCCTTTAAAGACAAACATAGTGCTTCAAATTCCCTTCTCGCCATTCAGAAAAATGGGAAAAACTCTGCCTATGGTCGACGCTGGTGGTGAATAGTCGACCCTACTCAAACCATAGATCAACATTATATTGATGCAGAATAATAATTTATGGTTTTTTTTACACCTCTTTTATTCTAGGTTTTCTTTACAGGAACATTCTCAACATGAGGTGGATTTGGAGTAAAGAAGTAGCCTATATGTATCTGCTTGTCTGTGTGCTGGGATCCTATTGCTGTGAATCAGTGCTTTGGGCTAATAACCATCTCCTGCCTGGAAATACTGACAGTATAATGAATGGAAAAGAGACAGGTTAGATGTCTAATCATTTTCATGTCAGCAGCAAGTTCGATTAAGGTTGCACTTGCACTTTCCTGAATTTTCTGGGTGTGTCCGGGGGTTCATGCTGGAAACATATATTCAGAACTATCCATCAGATATCCTAGAAGAATCTAATTTGGAATTTTGGAACTTTTGTTTTTCTATGATTCATTTGAAAATCAATGGAAATTGTATTTACAGAGTTGGGGAATTCACAAAAATTCACAGGTATGGAAACAGTTATCCAGAATGCTTGGGGGCTGGATTTTTCCGGATGAGGGGGTCTTTCTATATTTTCCATCATCATATCTTAATCTACTTAAAAATCATGTAAACATTAAACAAACTCAGTAGGATTGTTTTGCCTCCCATAAGGATTTAAATATATTTTAGTTGGAATCAAATACACGGTACTGGGGGCTTTTTGTACTACAAAGCAAAAGGAAATCGCTATGGGAGGTGTAATTTCTGTAATTCAGAGCTTTCTGGATAATGGGTTTCGAAAATAACTGATCCCACTCCTGTATAACTGTCCAGTATACATAAAACACATACCGTATATACTCGCGTATAAGCCGAGTTTTTCAGCTCCCAAAATAAGCTGAAAAATGCTGCCTCGGCTTATACGCGGGTCAGTTAAAAAAAATTACCTATTTGACTGATGCGCTTGCCTCTTCCGTGCTGATGGCTGCGCTTCCGACCTGCAGCTGTCCTGGATTCCATTACTGCTGCCATTTACACAGTCCCGACCAGAATGAGGCACAGCTTAAAATCTTTGGCGCGTCTCTGAGCTGTGGGATATTGCCGGCAGGGGCGTAATGCGCCTGCGCCTTCACCTTAAGTCAGTTCCCTCTCTTGCTGACTGCTGCCTGGCTGCCGCCCCTGACTTGTCCTGCTGTGATGTGCGGAGTGCGGTGCCAGTCAGTGCGTCACGTGACGTGTATAACGCGCTGTGCTTCGCTGCTCCCTGCATATAAAGTAAAGCTTAGTCACTGCCACAGAAAGCAACTTTTTTCACTGTCATCTGATCTGTGCAAAATAGCCCCATTTTGTCCTTATTCTAATAATATCACTTTGTACTATACAGAACAGGGAGTGACACAACAAAGTGTGATGTGTTTGAATGTTACTGTTGTCACTCGTCAGTCACAATATTTCCCAGGGAACATGAGATCCATGCAGCTGCCAGATACTATCAGTGTAACTGTTACTCATGTACTCTCCCACCTTCCATATTTAATACAGCAGCGTCAGTACTAAATGTGTAAGTAGGCATGGTGTGTGGAGGCGTGACATGATTATTGAAACTTACCAGTAGCTGCTGCATTTCTCACCCTAGGCTTATACGCGAGTCAATACGTTTTCCCAGTTTTTGTAGGTAAAATTAGGTACCTCGGCTTATACACGGGTCGGCTTATACACGAGTATATACGGTAGATATATAGTCCTGGAATAAAGGGAGCACACTGATTGCTTCCCAAATCTGAATCAACTCCATATTTAATGAATCATTTAATTCCAAAATAAATATATTCCAAATATAGTGATAATAGTACAGTTCTATTTCTTTGGCATCTAGTATGACAAATCTTCTATGGACATTTAAACTGCAACTATGTGGGAGTCATCTTGTTCATCGTAACTTTCCATCATCCCAATCCCATAAAGAAAGCCTGTCCTGACTTCTGTTCCACTTCCATTTCTTCAGCTTCTCTTCCCTCTTTTCTCCCATGTACTCCACTGCTTTATATTGTGCTCACTTCATTTCCTATCCATTCTTTCTTCTGATCTCTTCAGCTGCCTTCTGTTCTTTAGTGATGGACGAAAAATGTCGCCATTGTTTTGCCGCTGGCGCATTTGTTAGCGCAATCACAGCAAAAATTTGCCGCGACTAGTTTTGATGTGCGGCAAAAAAAAAGAACACGCGGTAAAAACCAATGCACAGCAAAAAATACCCAACGCGAGCATCAAAGAAACATCACATGCGTCAAAAAACTGCGCACACGTGAAACATGATGCGCAACAAAATCAAAGTACGCGGAAAACCAGTTTCGTGAATTTTTCGCTGTTTCGCAAATTTCTCCAGAAATTCAAACAGAAAACTGATCAAAAAACTCCACACACATAAAAAATGATGCGCTACAAAATCAAAGCGCGCAGCAAACCAGTTTCGTGAATTTTTTGCAGTATCGCAAATTTCTCAAATTATTCTGCAAAGCAAAATGCAGCAGATTTGTGCATCACTACTGTTCTTCCAATATCTCATATTTTATTAGCGCCTCGTCACATTTTCCCCATATTCCCCACCAACTTCCAGGGCCGTATTTATATATAGGAGCGCCTATTTTTTTTTTTTTTTTTTTTAAACCCATCCCACTTTCCGCCACAGATTTCCATAGGAAATCCGGTGACGGAGCTGAGGGGAAGGGGGGCGAGGAAAAAAACGGAAGTGACGTCAGCGCACAAGGTGGGGGCGTTTTTGGTCCGATGCCTAGGGCAGCATTGGACCTAAATACAGCCCTGTCAACTTCTATGTACTTCTTTCCTATACTCCTATTCTTCTTCCCTGTTCAGCTGCATTCCTGCCTTCATTGAAATCCTTTCTCATCTGCCACAGATTTATCAACCCCCATCAATTTATCAAGTTTTTCCTCTGTCTTCTCTTCTTTTCTCTTCTTTGCTTCTTTTAATTTTTCTCTGATGTCAGTTAGCTACTAGACCCATTTGCAATTACTATTTGCTCTGTAGTCTCCTTTATATTTCACCACTCACCTATTTGTAAGTGCCCACCCTTGGCGCGAAACCCGTTAGGCTAAAGCATGTCCTAATAAAGATTTCTCATTTATTTTTACTATTTGGGCTCCGTTTCCACTAAACAGTAAGTCTCTCCCGATTTTAGTTTTCGATTTATCCTACTATAGGATATATTTTCTCTGTAGTCTCCTTTATATTTCACTATTCACTTCTGACATATTTTTCTCATTCTGTTTTAATCTTATTTCTCCTCTGATATACTGCACCATTTGCTTCTGCCTTCTCCTATTGTTTTCCTTCTCGATCACTGTTTGTTTGTTTGTTTTTGTTTTTTAATCTCCTCATTACTTTCAAAAACTATACTGTCCTTAGCCCTGCCATTTCCCTGTTTAAAAAAATACATGCTAAATTTCATTCTAAAAGTCTTTTAACCGCAGGATTCTCCTGAGTACATTAGCTGAAATAAACTTACCAAAAATGTATTTGAAATGTTCTATGTTATTCTTTCAGTTTTTTCTAGAGACTGCTCAGAAATTTTGTATAAGTCCCGAGGCATTGCAACGGATGGTCTATATGTGATACAACCAGCAGATGTTCCAATTGTTGTTATTTGTATTATGCAAGACAATGGATGGACAGTTATCCAGCACATCACTGCAAATAGCAGTTTGGACTTTGATCGTGGCTGGGAAGACTATAAATTTGGCTTTGGTAGTGTCCTTGGAGACCATTGGCTGGGCAATGAATACATGCATCAGTTAACCCAGCCTCCAGGCCTTCAGAAATTGGGCATCAGACTTGTAACTATGGAAGGGGAGATAAAGTTGGGTGTGTATGATCCAGTCCTTATTGAATCTGAGGATTCTCGGTACCGACTGCGTTTAGGATTGTTCCATGGTTCTGCCACAGATGCTCTTACACGTGACACTGAAGCATATGTCCATGATAACCAGAAATTTACCACTCGGGACCGAGACAATGACAACTATATTCATAACTGTGCCAAGTTAGAGCACGAGGGCATAGCAGGTGGTGGGTGGTGGTATGATGCCTGTGCCGGGGCAAACCTTAACCGTAGGAATATTATTTACTGGCAAAAGGACTGTACTAAGGACAAACTTTGCAAATATGCCACCATGATGTTGCAATCTAACTGGAATAAGGGCTATGGGAAAAGAGAGAACTGCCACAAGGATGAATTATAGAAAATGGTTGGATCTTTGCTGATTTGGCCTTCCACATAGTGAGCCAAATAGGACTCTCAGGGCTTTGGTTGGATCATGTGTAGCCAGCACAATCATCATTGGGCTACATATACAGTTTAGTCCAAAGCTCATCTGGAAGTCAAAATGTTTTGGTTTGCTACATGGGCTAATCAGCAACCAACAACATTAGCTTAAATAAAAACTTGAGATTCTATCCATTTATGCTTCTGCAAAGACCTTTTCTTTCATATTAAATGGCTCATTTAAATAGAACATTTTGTCAACATCAGCTCAATGGCTTGTCCTTTTTTCTCACTAGAGTAGAACGATCTTCTATACAGAGTTTTAATTCCAGTCTTAAGTATATCTCTAACAAAATCTATAGCTTAAGTTTGATCTGGTCTAGCAAACATGCTTGAATACCTTTACCTAAGCAACTTTTACCCAAGTACATTAGTATGCTTTACCTGAGTACCAGAGTACTGATTATAAAGCACCTGTTCCCTGAAGAACTCACTATCTGGCTACCTGTTACCTGAGTGTTTGGTACCCAAATACCACAGTTTATCCACATACCTGCTTCCTCAGAACCTGGGAACCTTCCACCCAATTAACTGTTACCCAAGTACTGGTGGCCTGAGTGACTGGTATTTCAGCACTCAAGCAACACCTGAACACACGTTTCTTGCTCCCTAAGCATCTGTTACATGAGTAAGGATAGCCATACAGTATAAGGTCCCCTTGTTTGGGTGCTGACAGGACACCGGGGAATATCAAACTTGACTGATTTATATCTGGCCTATTTTTAGCCAGATATTGGTCAAGGAGGCCCCATACACGGACAAATCAATCTAAAGGACTTGGATTGGCAGCTTCAATCTGCCTGTGTATGGCCACCTTAACTCCGTGTTATCATAGCTTTCACACCAGCATCTGGTACCTGATTGCCTGATTTGCAAGGTGGCTCTTTTGGAATACCTAAAAGAATGCTATAGTGAATTTAAGAAAGGAAATCTTACAATAAGGTAAAGCAGGGGACAAGCACTAAAGAAGGAGGAAGGCAGGAAAGATAGGTTTTACTGAAGCTAACAGGGAGAGAAGAAAGAGAATATTCAGTAATAGGTTTTACCAGGCAATGCTTCTTCATATTGGGATATATGCTGATCTGCTGAGTAACTCCAAAACACATTAATGCTTCCAATTCAGGTGAGCAATTTACTTCCTCATAATAAGAAGGAGGCCCGCAAGTAAAGTTAAAGGAGATATACCCAAAATGAAAGTATTATAAAGGAATGACAATATAATGTACTGTTGCCTTGCACTGGTAAAACTGGTGTATTTGCTATAGTTTAAATAAACATGCTGCTGGGTAGCCATGGGGGCAGGCATTCAAGCCCAGGATACACAGTACACATCACATAAGTTCTGAAGAATCCCATTGTATACTACAGAGCGTATCTGTTATCTGCTGTGTATCCTGTGCCTTTTCTCATTTTCCATCTTTGAATGGCTGCACCCAGAAGATGTCTGACGATCATGGCTCCTACTAATGTTCCTAATTCACTAGCTTTGTAAATTGAAGTATACACCCAGGGTGTTGACCAATTAATTCTCAGTTTATCTTTGCCGTAACAAAAACTCCGCAGACAGACGGCACTTCTGGATATATTTATTGGGAAAGAGCTGCTGTGTACCGCCTAACGCGTTTCAGGATTGTATCCCTTAATCATAGGCTAAATGTCCATCTGAAACAGCTGTAGTTTTATACAGAAAGGGCTAATGACCCCTAGTGGGCTTTTATTAAAATAACACCTTTATTTAAATATTTTAAAACCTGTTTGTAAAATGAACAAATTCAAAATTGGATAAATAAAAGCCATAAAAAATAACTGTTAGCCTGATTATCTGGAGAGGAAGTCCCAATCTACATATTATGTATAAATATGACAATCACAGTATATAATATATAGGATTTTTGTATAGATAGATATATATCCAGTAGTAGAAGAACCTAGGTAGGAGAGGGAATGCGGAGAACCGTCACAGCTATTAAAGTATTCATTTGTAAAAACAACTTGAAAATGTATTGTGTTCGTAATATCCTGTGAATACAAATGTTATTATCTAATATAAATAGCTGATGTCGTGTCTTTAGTTGAGTCCCTTTGGAATCCTAGTTTCTAATTTAAGGATCCAAAATGCTTCTCTAAGGTTCAATCTATGAGTAGTATCTCCCCCTCTAATGGGTACCTTGACTTGCTCAATTACTTTAACTTTAAGATCCTTAATGCCATTAGATGAGCAGGAACTAAAATGTTTACCTATGGGGGTACTTTCTTCACTGTTTGAGATAGTCCTTATGTGCTCCCTTATTCTTTCTTTTAGCATACGGGTTGTACGGCCTACATACTGTTTACTACAGTGTCCACACTCTAAAAGGTACACTACACTTTTAGGGGCCGATTCACTAAATTCGGGTGAAGGGTTAGAATAAAAAAAACTTCGAATTTCGAAGTTTTTTTGGGCTACTTCGACCATCGAATGGGCTACTTCGACCTTCGACTACGACCTTCGACTTCGAATCGAACGATTCGAAGTAAAATTCATTCGACTATTCGACCATTCGATAGTCGAAGTACTGTCCCTTTAAGAAAAACTTCGACCCCCTACTTCGGCAGCTAAAAGCTACCGAAGTCAATGTTAGCCTATGGGGAAGGTCCCCATAGGCTTGCCTGTGATTTTTTGATCGAAGGATTTTCCTTCGATCGTTGGATTAAAATCCTTCGAATCGTTCGATTCAAAGGATTTAATCGCTCGATCGAACGAAAAATCCTTCAATAGATCGATCGCAGGATTTGCACAAAATCGTTAGACTTCGATATTCGAAGTCGAACGATTTTAGTTCACAGTCGAATATCGAGGGTTAATTAACCCTCGATATTCGACCCATAGTGAATCGGCCCCTAAGTATTACAGTTGTAAAACCCTCTACTTTGAAAGGATTGGCCCACACATTAGATCTGAATTAAACACCAGATGCAATTACTTGACATGTCTTGCACGTTTTGGCGCTACATTTATATGTGCCTTTCACTGACAACCAGCTTCCTGCTTGTTTCGGTAAAGCCGATGACACTTGGCTGGGTGCCAGTATTTTCCCTAGAGTCGGGGCTTTCCTGGGTACAAATTTGACCTCCGTTTGGGACAGAATTTCCAACATTTTGTTATCACTATTTAGTATTGGTAAGTATTTTCTGATAGTACAAATCTGTCCATATTCCTCGCTGTATTCTGTGACAAAAAACATCTTTTGTTTCTCAATCCCTATACTTCTACTACCTGTGTCCTTCTTATTGATCTCTGTATTTTTTTCTTTTAATCTAGGTTTCTTATTGACTTTCCCAGATGCCTTCCAGATGAAGTGTTTGGGATAACCTCTATCATGTAATCTGGCACCTAATCGCTTGGATTGATCATCATATACCGCATCTTGACTACAATTTCTATGGTATCTAACAAACTGGCTGTAGGGAATGCTATTTAACGTATGTTTGGGATGGCAGCTATTATATTTAAGAATAGTGTTACCTGCCGTGGGTTTCCTAAAAATCTCTGTATTAATTGTCCCCGTATGGGGATTACCCTTTAGTGTCAAATCTAGAAAGTGAGTATTATCTTTATGTGTCTCAAGTGATAATTGAAGATTGTAATCGTTCTCATTTATATATTTGTGAAATTCTTCAATGGAATGTGGAGTGCCTTCCCATATAAACAGCAGGTCATCAATGTACCTGCCATACCACACTATGTGATCCTGAAAGGGGTTCCGCCTCCATAGACACGGCACTGTTCCCACCTCCCCATGTAGAGGTTGGCATAGGAGGGGGCAAATGATGCCCCCATGGCAGTGCTGCGTCTCTGGAGGTAATAACCCCTGTTGAAGTAAAAAAAATTGTGAGTTAATAAAAATTCAAGGACTGATAAACTGAAATAAATAAAATCCGGTGTGAATTTGTGTGATTCATTCAATGTATCCGAAATTGTTTTTATGCCCATATCGTGTGAGATCATGGAATATAAAGACTTAACATCCATGGAAACCCAATAATAGGATTCCCGCCAGGTGAGATTGGACAATTTTTCAATGAGGTGTCCTGTGTCTCTAATGTAAGATCCCAGGATTGAAACTAGGGGTTTCAAATTCAGATCCAACCAGTCTGAGAGTCCCTCTTTCGACGATCCAATACTGGCTACTATGGGTCTGCCTTCTGGTGTATGGATAGATTTATGTACTCAATAGTACTCAATACTTTAAGGTCCTGTTCCACCAAGTCCTGGAACATGTCCATTGAAGAAGATCTGGACTGCAGAGGATAAAAATCCGAGTTCAATTTCTTGTTAAGGATTGATTTACTTATTAGATCCTTATCTAGCGGTGTCTCATTAGTGCTCTCATATTCTAGTGCACATAGGTCAGAAAGGCAACAGTGTTCCCTAAATGAACCTATGAATCCCTGTTCCATATAGCCATGTGTCGTAGGGTGGGTACTATAATCTTTGGGCGAACTGCTGGTATCTGTGCCCTCCCCACCTGTCCTGAAGTGTCTCCTAAGAGTGAACTTACGAACAAACTTGTTCACATCTAATAGTGTATTGAAAAGACTAAAATGGTGGGTGGGGGCGAAGGATAACCCTTCTACCCCTGCTAAGTACAGACGTCTGTGCTGTTGACAAAGTTAAAGAGGACAAGTTAACAATGTTCATTATATCCTGTCTTTCTTCTTCGGGTTGGTCCTCAGTTTGTAGGGTCTTTCCCCAAAACCTTTTTCCTCCTCTTCTAGTCTTCTTCCTGGTCTGTCGTTCTTTCTCTTCCATTCTCCTTTCTCTTGTTTTTTCTTCTTCGTATGTTGCTCCTGACTGTAATCGTTTTTGGCTTCCTCCTATCGTCAGGCGCAACAGTATCATCCAGGTCAGCTTCAGTTGGAGTATATCTGTCTTGGCGTAAAACCTCCATCTCATCTATACAGAAAGAGGTTTCTTCCCCATAATCACTGGAAAAAGCGACCGATTTTCTATGATGACGTTGCTGTGTCTTGAATATCACAGAATGTCTCAGAATAGATTTTGGTCTTCTCCAAATGTAGACTGTGTTGTTCTCATAGTCCAATCTGTCTCTATTCAGCTTCCGTTTCTTCCTCATGCTGACTGTTCTTTCCAAATTGGAAAGATGTTCCTTTAATTTCTTATCTAGCTCACTCAGGTCTGGTACTTCCTCAAAGCTTGATAATAGGGTCATTAATATTTTCCCTTATGGTAGATAACTCTTGTCTTTTATGATTAATGATCAATCCCATTAGTTCAAAGGAGCATTTTGACAGGATATCATTCCACCGATTAACAAACATCTCATTATCTCTGGCAAATGTAGGAAGTTTCCTAATCCTCAAGCCCCTTGGAATTCTATTCAGGGCCACATATTTTTCCAGGGTGATTATATCCCAACATAATAACAATTCTTGCGACATGAATTTCTCTAGGTTCTTAAAAAGATCCGGAATTATATCATCATCTTCATCATAATTTTTAGCATTACTTAAGACTGTTTCAAATTGGTTAAATCGTGTTACCCTGTCCTCCAATTTCTCCAAGGCATATAGTTTGTTAGGTATTAAAAGATCAGCAGACTTATTATTAGCCATCTTGTTCAGTATAAAAAAACTTTTTTATATGTAAATGGCTGTTCCCAAAATTAACGCTTAAATAAAAAATCAATAATGCGGAAAGGGAGTGAAGGGTCTCATGCCAGGATCAACTGTGTGTAATCAACACATCCAATAAATCAATCTATTTGTGGGGGTGGATATAAAGGAATTAATCCGTGAAACTGTGTTGACCATTTCTCAATGGTTTAATTAAAACTCATTGTAAGTCCTCCAGGGAACTATGTTCCATTCCTTAGGTGTCGCACTTATGGCTGTGAAGTCCCCCCCGGGGGTACACTGTATTCAATATAACCTTTGCACAGCAATCTTTGAATCCGTAACGTTTATCTTTGCCGTAGCTGTCTCTGTTCTAAGAAAATATGCTAATGAAACAGCATGTTATATAAAAACTGACTGCCCAAGTTGGGGTTGTTTACACTGGAGAAGAGGCACTTAAGGATGGATGTAACTATGTACTGTATACGTAAATATATAAGAGAACCACATACAGTAATCATCTCTCTAATGCTTTATTTACCAGTAGGGTCTTCCAGCTGGTGAGGGCATACATTCTTATTAGAAGAAAATGAAGTTCCATCATTATATTAAAAAAGGGTTTGTTACAGTGAGAGATGTGAAGTTGTGGAATTCTCTCCTTCAATCAGTTGTACTGGCAAATACGTTAGACAGCTTTAAGTATGGGGTTAGTGACAAAATAATCAGTATAACTCTTTGAGGGTTATTTATCAAAATCAGTTTTTTCTGATTTTTTAAGTAAAAAAAAGTCGGACCAAACTCGAATCCACGACTTAACCTTATTTACCATTGAAAAAACTCAATAAAATCTGTCCGGGAAAAAAACCTAGAAAAATCGGGTTTTTGCAAAAAAAAATGAATTTTTCAGGTTTTATGTCTGAAACACATGAATTTTTTTATAAAATCGTTCGAAACCCCCAATCTTTTCAGATTTTTGGCCGAAACTCAGCACAGAACATGATATCTTCAAATTTGAAATGGGACCTTTGTCACTGACTTCTACAGGACGGACCCCGACAGCTTGGAGATGGAGTATTTTCAGATTTGGACTTTTAGCAGCCTCGGGGTATAATAATTCACAAAAAATTCAAGTTTTTTTTCCATGAAAAATTCGCATTGTACAGTAAAAAAAACTAGAATTCTTTGCGTTTTTGGAATTCAGACTTTATTAAATAACCCCCTTAGTCTAGGGACTGGTCCGATTGTCATCTTGGATTCAGGGATTTACCACCCCAAGAGAGGCTTGGAGAGGCTTCAGAAGGGGGTTTTTCGTTTACAAAAAAAGGTTCACCTTGATAGACATTTATGTTTTTTTCATTCAAATAAACTGAGGTATCTGGATGTAAACCACAATGTTGAATGCTGAAATTGCACTAGGTTTTCAGCAATCAAAACTGGTATGCATTTAGATGAATCCAAAGGATTTTTTTACACACTGATGTCTATGAATTGTATATATAAAATGCAAAAACTTTGTGAAATGCAAATCTGATTTTTATTAGTGTGAAATTGTAAATACAGGCATAAACCAGGCATAATGTAATGGGGTCAATTTGCTTATGCACTTAGTTGCACCCAAACCTGCATCGCAAACACCTATGAGTAAAAGCCCTTAATGTCAATTAATTCATAGGTTGCAGTTTTGTTGACTGCATTTAAATATACAAATGAGGGTAATAATACTTACATTCAAATTTGCACGCCAATCATCTGTATTGCTTCTCTGCTGAACACTGTTTAATTAATATGCTGTAGTTGTTACATCTAGGAATTATGTTTCACTTAGGATCAATCTTTGCCAAGGGGAACAATGCTCCACCTGTCGTGACATGTAGTTAACTTTCATCTGGCCAAACAGCTTTATTTATTTCACTATTACCCTTGGTAAGAGTACTATCGACTCCTATTGCAATGAAAGTATTATATAGCCTACAGGACATCTCATTCCTTTCTATATCTTCCCACATAGCAACTTTAGATTTCTCTATCCACCGAGCTCCATTTTATTTTAAAACAATACCAATAATGATAATAAAGTACTGAATTTGCCATTGGGTTTCTTCTCAATAAGTGTGCACTTAAACATAGGCAAGGGAAAGCTGGGAATGAGTTCAGTGCTTAGAAAGAAGAACGCCATTATGAGGGCAAGTAGGAAAGCAGGGAGATCCAGTTTCCTGCTCTAGAAGAGACACTACTCTAAACAAATGGGATGAGCGGTAAAGCAGGGCTGCAGGTCAGGTGTGCCTAGGGTAGTAAAGGTCCTAAATACAACACTGACAAGTTGCCATTATTTTGCACTTTGCTCATTTCTCTAAGGGAGGTGTTTAGGACAGGTCTGGAGTGCACCTTTTGTTGCTGCTTTTTATACAGTTCCAGATTGCAAGTAGCAAACATACACACAAGACCTGTCCTTACACAGGGGCCACACATTTGTAACTGTGTCAGTATCCTCCCAAATGTGCCTATGTTTGCATACTACAGTTCAGAGGCAGCTCTGCAGCACTGAGCAGCTGGAACTCCAGGACTCCCCTTCTGGCCAAGCTCTGCAGGGACAGCATCCTCCCTGTTCTCCCACAGTCTCGTTCCCTGGTAATTTGTAGTGCAGGGTTATTTATAGCCTGGATGGGCCTACAATCAGTTTGGGCATTAAGTCCAAATGTAAAAAACGAATCCGGGATTGAAGTTCCCCCCAAAATCCAGCAACTTCTTTTAGGGCCCTCCTCTGCCCAAACAAAAGCTTGACAGAAATAAAAGATGTTGCTGTATTTATATAGTATTTATATAGTGTAGTAATCTTAAAAGTTCATGTGGTAATATGGGTGTGGTTTACAGTGGGTGTGGTTTAAAAGGGGGAGTGGCCAACACTGACTTCCATTATCGGCCCTCCTCCACATAGGCCAGTAAAATTTTGGCCCTCTGTACCACAGAACTTGGACAGCACTGATTTAGAGGAAAAGTATATCAAATTAGAGCTTAAATTAAAATAACTACTTATACTGGTTCAGGTTCTGCATTTTTTCTTATTATTGATTCTGCTCAACAAATGACAAATGCAATATAATCACATATGTGAACACCATTTATTTTTTGGATTTGGTATTGTACAAAAAGCTTATCCCTTTGTATCAGTAAGCTTCTTTTCTATGCAGAACTTTAATTCTAGCCTTGAATAGCAACCAGAACATCCTTGGGCCGAACATCCTTGGGCCGAACATCCTTGGGCCAAACATCCTTGGGCCAAACATCCTTGGGCCGAACATCCTTGGGCCGAACAAAAATTTCATGAGATGATTCACGGCCACCAAAAGGATCATATGGGATGGGAGGATCAGGTTTTGGTATACGTTCATATGGTTTTCTAAGTTCTAAAAAGAAGGAAGGCGAAGGAATGAGTGTTCTATACTTTATATATAAAATATGTACTTGGTTATTCTAAATGACTGATGACAACCATGTGATTTTCAACACTATAGAATTTTACAATATATTGTCCTTCTTTGGTTTACATTTTTCTCAATAAGATGCTATTGCCAGCGGCAACCACTGTTGAAACAATTTACTGCAGAACTGCCCATTGTGCAAAAGATAATACCTGTAGTGATACAGATTTACTGTGTCCCTCCTTTGTGGTTATTGGCATTAGTGACTATTCCTCTCTAAAGAAAGTTGAATGTCAGTTCTGATTATTATAACTAATGTGTCACCAAGGAAAATATAATTCAGAGAAATTGCTATTGTGGGCTGGTCAAGCACTGCAGCTCATGCTTTTGAATTGTCTATGGCAGGCAAAGCTGGATTCTTGGTCCCATGTATTGTACTGTACATTCTTTTATAATGGCACAGGTTTACCACGTTTAGTGGTAAAACATTACCGGTGATGTTGCCCATAGAAACAAGAGATCTGATTGCTTCCTATGAGCAACATCAACGGTAATGCTTCAGTCTACTTTTTACACAGCATTAAAACTATTCCCATATGCTTCTTGGTGTTGTGAGCGCTGCCATTCATTCTACAGGTCTTTTAAACCAAATAGACCGCTCTAAGCTTATCCTCCCATCGGCTGTTCCAATCCCTCCTTGTTAGGTGCTCTGTCTGCAGCGTCCCCACCGCCAAGTATCAATTCAAAGCCAAAAGGATGGATGGCACTCCGTACAAGGAGGTAACAAGTTTATTGCAGGCTCCTTCAAGGATCTAACGCCCTATGATTCCTATGATTAAGGGATTGTATCCCGAAAACGCGTAGGGCGTTAGATCTGATTAAGGGATTGTATCCCAAAATGCGTAGGGCGTTAGATCCTTGTAGGACCCTGCAATAAACTTGTTACCTCCTTGTACGGAGTGCCGTCCATCCTTTTGGCTTTGAATTGATTCATTCTACAGGTATCACATTTCTGGTGTGAAAATTGTTGCAGAGTATTTCTTGAATTTTTCCATTGTTGGCTGATTATAGTTTCATGATTTTTTTCAAGGATAAAAAAGTGCCCAAGCATTTTAGGATTAGGGTTAGGTTAGGTTGAACAAAGAGGCTAAATAAATGAAATAATAGATTTTAATATGTAAAGAAAAGACACTAGGAGAATGGAGGTTGAGTGAGGAAGAATAATAATAATACTGAGCGTGGGCCCCTGGTCTAAGGTTTTTTGGTGGACCCGTGTTGTAAGGTTTTTGGGTGGGCCCCTGGTGTCCCAATCTGAAACTGGGTTGACTCTAAAGGTAAAGCCAACTGAGAATTCCCAAGTACGTTGAGTACTAGAAGGATTTTCACTGAAACAATTGATGAAAAAGTCCAGCAAGGAAAATGAACAGACAGAAGATATATTCAATATGGCGAAGGAAAGCAATTATTTGTCAGGAGCAAACAAAATTTGCTTTGCTCTTCAACCTTTTTCCAGATTTTCAATGGAGGTCACTGACCCTAGCAGCAAAAGAGCACTTACTGTGAGATTTATTGTTATTTTATATCACTTATCTTTCTATTCAGGGCCTTCAAATTCAAGTAATTGATCTGTTATATTTATACTACTAGTTTAAGTAGTTTAGGCATAAGTAGGTGAGACTAATCGTTTTAATATACACTGCTATATACTTTTAAAACCCATTTGATTTGCAAGTGAAGAAGGATTTGTTTGCTCTCTAGAATATATTGATTGTTACTGACAGAGGATTGAATATTACCGGTGATTTAATTGATCTAGAAAATTGTAGCAAACATTTTAGTGATTGTAGCAAATAATAAATATGATTACTACAGTATGGCATCTCAAAGGAAAAACTTTAAAGCTAATAATTAGAAGACTGGGCTACTTACTGTCAATCCATGGAAATACTGGAGCTGTGGGGTGTGGAATTTGAGAATGCAATATTAAAATACTGTATCTAAAGAGTAGGAGATAAAAATGGTTGCCACTTTTTCTGTGAATATGAAATATCTAAAATCAAACACATATATCAAGGCTTTTGATCATTTATTTCCATGTTGGATTTGTCTCTTTCAGTCCTTTTCAGGAAGTAGATTTATTTATGTCACTTCAGACAAAGGGATGATAAAATAAAAAAAGAGATGATACTTGTTAAAGGGTCTATTGCCTACCCCTAGTCTGGGTTGTTGTGCTCCATCTGCTGCTCTCCCCTCTTTCACTGTCCCCTTCCTCCCTCCTCTCTGTTGCTCGTTCCTACCTCCCCTGCCCTTCCCTCCTGCTGCTCTCCCCCTCTGTTATGGTGCATGTTTGCATGTGGCAGCTAGGGATGTAGCGAACGTCGGAAAAAAAGTTCGCGAACATATTCGCGAACTTGCGCAAAAATGCGAGCGGTTCGCGAACCCCATAGACTTCAATGGGAAGGCGAACTTTAACATCTAAAAAAGACATTTCTGGCCAGAAAAATGATTTTAAAGTTGTTTAAAGGGTGCAACGACCTGGACAGTGGCATGCCAGAGGGGGATCAAGGGCAAAAATGTATCTGAAAAATCTGCCTGTGTGTGCTTGGAAGAGATAGTGTAGGGGGAGAGCTGTTAGTGATTTCAGGGACAGATGATAGTAAGTTTGCTGGCTAGTAATCTGCTTGATACTGCTCTGTATTGGAACAAAAAAATAAATAAAAGCAGTCCTTACAAGGACTACTGTTATTGCAGCAGTCAGCAAATGAGATCAGAAGCAGGACAGCTGCCCACTGCAGCTACATACAGAGCACTGCAGTAGAAGGTAGATTACTAGCCAGCAAAGCTACCTAAGCTTAAATGTCCCTCAAACCCCTGCAGACTTCTGTCCCTCCAATAACAGAGCAGTATCAACACGATTACTAGCCAGCAAACTTTCAACTGTCCCTGAAATCACTAACAGGCAGCAGCTCTCTCCCTACACTATCTCTTCAGCACACACAGGCAGAGTGAAAAAACGCTGCAGGGCTTCGGTTTTTATAGGGAAGGGGAGTGGTCCAGGGGAGAGCTTCCTGATTGGCTGCCATGTACCTGCTGGTCTGGGGTGAGAGGGCAAAAAAAAGCGCCAACAATGGCGAACCCAAAATGGCGAACGTCGCGCGACGTTCGCGAACTTCCGGCGAGCGCGAACACCCGATGTTCGCGCGAACAAGTTCGCCGGCGAACAGTTCGCGCCATCTCTAGTGGCAGCATGGGGGGTAGCTTGGTGGCATCCGGCCCTGAAGGTATGAGTGAAGTTGAATGGGCATTTGAATGGGAAATTTTGAATATATACATATATATATATATATATATATATATATATATTGCTGCTTAGTGATTGTAGTTTGTTTCTTATGGGAACCTGGTGGGAATTTTGTCTATTACAGTTTATGATCCTGGGATTAAGCATTGGTGCTAAGGTACGTACCTGAAGATGTTGTTGGCTCAACAGGTTTGTCTGAAAAGGAGGAAATTAAAATTGTTAATATCATACTGTGTGTGTGTAATAGGTTTCATAATAAGTGCATATATCTGTGTTTTTCATGATAGATTAATAGTTAATAGTGCTGCTCTAGCAGAATTCTGCACTGAAATCCGTTTCTCAAAAGAGCAAACAGATTTTTTTATATTTAATTTGGAAATCTGACATGGGGCTAGACATATTGTCAATTTCCCAGCTGCCCCAGTCATGTGCCTTGTGCTCTACTAAACTTAAAGGAAAACTATACCCCCAAAATGAATACTTAAGCAACAGATTATTATGTGGCATATGAAAGAATCTTACCAAACTGGAGTATTTATTTAAGTAAAAACTGCCCTTTTTCATCTCGTGTCTTGAACCACCATTTTGTGATGGTCTGTGTGCTGCCTTAGAGATCACCTGGCCAGAAATACTGCAGCTCTAACTGTAACAGGAAGAAGGGTGGAAGCAAAAGACAGAACTCTGTCTGTTAATTGGCTCATGTGACCTAACAGTGAATCCTACGATCCCAGGGGCCAGCCCTTATTTTTTTAAAATGGCAATTTTCTATTTATGATTACCCAATGGCACATACTACTTAAAAAGTACATTATTACAAAAATGTTTTATTTACATGAAGCAGGGTTTTACATATGAGCTGTTTTATGCAATATCTTTTTATAGAGACCTACTTTGTTTGGTGGGTATAGTTTCCTTTAAGACACTCTTTAATGCTTTTCTTCAAGTTGGTGTGAAATCATCTAAACAATGTAGAGATGACTGGGCATTGGGGTCTGTCGAGCTCTCAATCAAAAGTAAAACACCCCTGCTCCAGGTGTAGAAAGGTTATCCAATTAGGTAATAGGAACTGAGAGAAAGCACTCAGAGCAGAGTTTACTGCAAAGTGGTTTATTAACACAACATGTTTCGGGCTGCTCGCCCTTTATAAAGAGATAACAGCTCCCTAACACAAGATAACAGCTGCCTGGTAGATCAGCACTCAATAGTAAAATCCAGGTCCCACTGAGAAACATTCAGTTACATTGAGTAGGAGAAACAACAGCCTGCCAGAAAGCAGTTCCATCCTAAAGTGCTGGCTCTTTCTGAAAGCACATGACAAGTCAAAATGACCTGAGATGCACCTACACACCAATATTACAACTAAATACACTTGCTGGTTCAGGAATGAAATTTTATATTGTAGAGTGAATTATTTGCAGTTTAAACAGTGTAATTTAGAAATAAAAAAAACATCATAAAAATCATGACACAATCCATTTAAAGTATACAAAGTATACAATGTGTAATAAATAAAAGCCTAAGCTACCTACCTGGAGATGGAGTATTTCTAATTTCTGAAAAAAAAGCAATAAAATGGTTATCATTGTACTGTACATTTATTTATACCACATTTTGGTATCACTCCGTCAAATATTAATGATGTGTTTTCAGTGATGCTTTTCTGAAATTTATAATGAAAATGTAGAAAATCTCATAATACAAGCAGGTGATTTTATATGGGTCATATATGCAGTACATTAACACACAAACAAGATAATTCCAAATCACCTGAACCACTTCAGGTAAGCCCAGTATGTCACAATATGGGATTGTACCACCTAAACTCTGATATTTGGAGGTATGTTCTGCACTGAACTGCCCTTTACTAGTGATGAGCTAATTTTTTTCCACGCATGGATTCATGGATAAATTCCACATTTTGCCATTGGCAGATTTTTTTTTAGAGAAACTGACAAAGATTTGCTATGAAAAAAAAACGCAGAGGAAAAAAACGAGATAAAAAAACCTCATTTACGTCAATGCATTTTAAGACAAAACTTGAGAAAAAATACCCATTGACGTTAATGCATTTGGAGTGAGAAAAAAACTTGAGAAAAATGGCCATTGACTTTAAAGGATAACTAAAGCCTAACTGAAGAAAAGTTATTTTATGTTTTGTGCTTCTGTACCAGCCCAAGGCAACCACAGCCGTTTAGCAGTAAAGATCTGTGTCTCCAAAGATGCCCCAGTAGCTCCCCATCTTCTTTTCTGCTGATTCACTGCACATGCTCTGTGCTGCTGTCACTAACTAAGCTTAGGGACCCACTCACAATATACAGTACACATAGGGCCGGTTTATCAAGGGTCGAATTTCAAAGTGCAAAAAACTTCAAAATTCGAATTGCATTACTTCGTTTGTCGAAGTCAAAGTTTTTTCTATCGAATTTGGGCATATTTGGTCGAAGTCAAATCGTTAGATCGTACAATGAAATCCTTCGAATCGATTTAATCGATCGATCGAACGATTTTACTTTGACTTCTAAAAACTTAGCCAAATGTTGTTAGCATCAGAATTTAATAATCAGCCCTATATCAGCTTATATTACAGGCCACATAAATCTGAAACATAGAAAGCATAAATTCATTGAATATGGGACAAGTTTACCGCTTTCCACTGTGAGTTCAGGTGCTCATGCCCCAGACCTTCAGCAAAGGGGAGATACACACGAAACTTGGATTGTAGGCAGGCACCACTCCGGAACACCAAAATCATAAAAGTCAGTAGAATCCAGGAGCCCAAATTTTTAAATAATACAAAAAATCTTTATTTTACATGATGTATAAAAGCCTTATGCGTTTCGTGTCCCCCAAAGTGTCCTTGGGGGACACGAAACGTGTAAGGCTTTTATCTTTTATACATAATGTAAAATAAAGATTTTTTTGTATTATTTAAAAAAAATGAGCTCCTGGATTCTACTGACTCTTATGATTTTGGTGTTCCGGAGTGGTGCCTGCCTACAATCCAAGTTTCGTGTATATTACAGGCCAACCTTAGTTTCTGCTAGATAATTAGTGACGAGCCCTAAGCTTAGTGTCTCAACAGCTGCTCAGAGCCCACTGAGCATGTGAGTGTCACAGACACTTTCCAAGATGGTGACCCCCTGTGACAAGTTTGAAGTCCTGGATCATTGCTGCTATTGACAAGCTCAAACTTTAGGCTGGTGCAATAAGGTCATTATATAAAATATGGCATATTTAGCCATATTAATTGAAAGAATTTAGTTCTCCTTTAATGCAATTTGAGCGAGAAAAAAAGTCACCCATAGACATATTTTGCTACAAAAAAATCGCAGTATCAAAAAAGTCAGCACAACAAAAAACCTGCCCATAGACTTTAATGCGTTTCACAGTCATTTTTAGCTGTTTCTCCAAGTTTTGTGAATTTTTCGGCAAATTGAAATGGGACAGATTTACTTATCACTACACTTTACATCTAATCTTTGATGTCTCCAGTCAGTCCTTTCTTCTCCCTCTTTTCCCCAGTGCTAAACCCAATCTCTGTGCTTTACGCCACTGTTTACCTTTCAGTGTCTCCACCATTAATTCCATTCCGTCCAGCATACTTTTTAGTAAGCCTGCAAAAGGAGACAAATTCAGAACCCTGTCTACAGAAGCTTTCCCTTGTTAGCAGGGATATACTCACTTTGTATGACGCTATTTTTTTCTTCCTGCAGATCTATATTCTGTGGGAGACTGCAAAGACAGATTGTTTATTTTCTTTACCTATCAAGACAATCAATTAAGGGCTCAATTTGTCAAAACCAGGCAAATCTGCCCATGGATGGTAACCCATAGCAACTAAAAAGTAATTGGGCAATAAAAACAAACATTTGATTGCTTGCTATGGGTTACTGTACCGGTGCAAATTTGGCAGCTGTTAAAGGAAAACTATACCCCCAAAATACTTAAGCAACAGATAGTTTATATCAAATTGAATGACATATTAAAGAATCTTACCAAACTGGAATATATATTTACATAAATATTGCCCTTTTACATCTCTTGCCTTGAACCACCATTTCGTGACTCTATCTGTGCTGCCTCAGAGATCACCTGACCAGAAATACTACAACACTAACTGTAACAGGAAGAAGTGAGGAAGCAAAAGGCAGAACTCTGTCTGTTAATTGGCTCATGTGACCTTACATGTGGTTTGTATGTGTGCACAGTGAATCTTACAATCTCAGGGGGCGGCCCTTATTTTTTAAAATGGCAATTTTCTATTTATGATTACCCAATGGCACATACTACTAAAAAAGTATATTATTATGATAATGCTTAATTTACATGAAGCAGGGTTTTACACATGAGCTGTTTTACTCAGTATCTTTTAATAGAGACCTACATTGTTTGGGGGGTATAGTTGTCCTTTAAGTGCCAGTAATCACCTTTCTCTCTTAAATTGTTACTTACCTCTTGAATTCTATTTCAGCTCCTGTCAAGAGAAAGAAATATGGTTCTTATGTGGCAACTATAACAATACTAAGTGGTCAAGGGACAGCAACTACATGGGTTCCCATTACAGAAATATATAGATTGGTTAGGTATAGTTCAGTCGGTGGTAATGCAAAACCTGTGTGTGTATTCGGGTGGTGCTCAATCTGGAAACCTTGCTGCAAACCTTGTTTTCAGTAATCCGTAAATAGTAGAAAATCAGATGGCACACACTCTGGCAAATGTGCAAAAAACTTGTCGTTTATTGAGATCCAAACACACGTGTGTGAATCTCAATAAATTACAAGTTTGTTTGGCCACTGCTTGAAAAATGTTGCAACTTTGTTGGGGCTATGTGATTATATCTCAGCTACACTTTTTTTTCCATTTCGCTTTCTTTCTCTCTCTTTATATATATAAGTATCCAATATCATAAGGGTAATAGCACAGGTATGCTATGCATGGAACTTACCTTTTACAATTAACTACTGATATCTGCAGAAAGGGAAAGAAAGGGAATGATCTCACTCCTTACCTTTCAATACTTTTGCTATGATTTCCACTGTGTTCAATAAACTTTCTCGTATTCCTGCAAAAGAAGACAATCTCAGAACCCTGCCCATAGGATCTTTCCCTTGTTATCAGGAGTATACTTACTTTGTAATATGTCGATTCTTGATTTTTGCAAGTCTGCAGCCCGTGGTAATCTGGTAAAAAAAAGCAGATTGTTATTTTCTCTCTGTCTGCTAAGAGATCAAATACTAATCTTATAACTTCTTATTTACCTGTGGATTTCTGTTTCAGGATCTGTCAAAAGAAAGAGGAACACAATGGGACAGTTATCATTTTATTCCTAACCTACTGCCTGTAGTTCAGTGTCATCAGTTTTCTGTTGAATTTTAAAGACCAAGGGACTCCATGGCATAAATACTGAATACAACATGGTTAGGTATAGTTCACCCCTGAAAAATTATTACTCCCTTACTAGCTTGAAATATAATCTTACCCTTTGATGCACTAAGGATGATCAAATCAAGTAGTAATGGCACATAGGCCTTTTCCTTTGGACAATTTTGATAAAATGAAGTGGTGATGTTTTCCCATTGGTGATTTACATTATTTGCAGGTGGAAAAACATTAGTTGCCTGCGGTAGAGGATGAATAATGTATATCACATCAAATATCAGAATCTCAGTATGACAGCTCCACTGTAATATCTGTTAAGAGGGAATTCGGTAGAAGAAAGTTATAGCTTGATGCAACTCCGTGCCAGAAACTGAAAGAAGTGACAGAGCACAGTTTGGTTTGTTAACTACTAATGATACTACAAATGTTTTCTTTTAAACGTAACAAGTTAAAAAAGCATATTTTCTGCTTTCACTCAGATAAATTGCTTACTTTCTCTGTAGCCTGAAATTTAAAGTGCTACCTTGATGTTGGGTCATAATGCCAAACAAACTGAAAGTGGATTCATCAATTGCAATTAATATTGTCTTATCTTTCTGTTCAGCCCCTGTGTTATTCATATCCCAAATCTGTCATTTATTTTCCTTGCACCAAGGGCACACGGGAAACAGAGTTAAAAAATAGTTTTTTTAAAAATGTTATGGTTTTTTTTTATTTACAAAAAAGCCCAGCTCCTGGTTTGGCATTTAAACTTCTATTTAGTTGCTAGTTTTAACATAGTAGAAGTTCATTGAACTTCCCCTACTTAAGAATGTATTTGTCAGGTGCAGATAGACGTAGCCTGATATCTCTCATGCCCTCCTCCTGCTAATGTAGTACTTACCAACTGGTCTTCCCATGACTAATCCAGAGCTGTACAACACGACTGAAATAATGATGGAGAATTGGACAAAACAGTAGGGAGCCCTCATCTTGGCAGTGGCGTGGTGCATGCCAGAACTTCTAACTCAGATGCATATATATATGGCACAGCCAGGGAGTTGGCCATTTTATACCAATCAATCATCCTATCTTGACAATGCTACTCCCTTTCTGAAAAACTAGATCAGTTCCAAATGAAAATTTATATTAGAAGCAAATTAAGAGAGTCTGTCCTTGAAAATGAAAACCTGTTCAATCATGCCTTTTGTATTATATCATTTTATTCACAAGTGCCTAGCCCAGAAGCAATGGGGTGTTGGCTCCCACTTGGGAGTCAAATAATATTAAAATGATGACGATGTCGTCGGAATCAAGTGTATGGCTAATATTTTTCATTGGGAAATGAGATAGAAAATAAATGAAAAGGTGACAAGATAATATGGTACCTGAAGCAACTTTGCACTGCACAGTGAGGATGGTGAGGTTGTCTAATGCTGAGGCAGGTGGCATATTCCCTTAAAGCCTTTAAAGAAAAACTATATCCCCCCTGACAATGTAGTTGTATAGATATATTGCACATAACTACTCATAAGTAAAATCTTACTTCATGTAAATAAATCATTCTCATAAAAATATAATTTTTAGTAGTGTGTGCCAGTGGGTAATCCTTAAAGGAGAACCAAACCCTTGCTAATAAAAACTCTTAACCCCCTACCCTACATAGACCCCACTCCCGTCTCCCCCCAGCCTAGGGTCTATGTAGGGTAGGGGGTTAAGAGTTTTTATTAGCCACCTAGGCTGGGGGGAGACGGGAGTGGGGTCTATGTAGGGTAGGGGGTTAAGAGTTTTTATTAGCAAGGGTTTGGTTCTCCTTTAAGGATTACCCACTGGCACACACTACTAATATTATATTTTTATGAGAATGATTTATTTACATGAAGTAAGATTTTACTTATGAGTAGTTATGTGCAATATATCTATACAACTACATTGTCAGGGGGGATATAGTTTTTCTTTAAAGGCTTTAAGGGAAAATCTTACTTCATGTAAATAAATCATTCTCATAAAAATATAATTTTTAGTAGTGTGTGCCAGTGGGTAATCCTTAAAGGAGAACCAAACCCTTGCTAATAAAAACTCCTAACCCCCTACCCTACATAGACCCCACTCCCGTCTCCCCCCAGCCTAGGTGGTAACTTTGGTAAATGCCCCTAACTCTTTACTTACCCCTCGGTGCAGATTCAGGGCATCAGAGTTCATGGGCACTATCCTCTCATTTCCAGCGATTCAGCAATTTCCGTGGCTTTCAACGCATGTGCAGTTCTCGCGAAACAGAAAATTGCTCCAACTGCCCATGTGCTGATATGCCACTCTATTCCCAAAGATTGCCGAAGAAAAGAAGATGTCGCCCATGAACTCTGATGCCCTGAATCTGCACCGAGGGGTAAGTAAAGAGTTAGGGGCATTTACCAAAGTTACCACCTAGGCTGGGGGGAGCAGGGAGTGGGGTCTGTGTAGGGTAGGGGTTTTTATTAGCAAGGGTTTGGTTCTCCTTTAATAGAAAACTGCCATTTTAAAAAAAAAAAAAAGGGCTGCTCCCTGGGATCCTAAGATTCACGGTACAAACAAAGAAAAAAACATACATTTTAAGTCACATGAACCAATTAATGGATAATGTTCTGTCTTTTGCTCCCACACTTCTTCCTGTTACAGTTAGAGCTGCAGTATTTCTGGTCAGATGATCTCTGAGGCAGCACAGAGAATATCATACAATTGCTGCTCAAGGGAAAAGATGTAAAAGGGCAATATTTACTTAAATATACATTACCAGTTTGGTAAGATTCTTTAATATGCCATTTATTATGATAATTTATTATGATGAGTCATATGAAAAAGTTTGGAAACCCCTATTAATTCTTTGGAGTTTTGTTTATCATTGGCTGAGCTTTCAAAGTAGCAACTTCATTTTAATTTGTAACATGCCTTATGGAAACAGTAGTATTTCAGCAGTGACTTAAAGTTTATTGGATTAATGGAAAATATGCAATATGCATCATAAAAAAATTAGACAGGTGCACAAATTTGGGCACCCCAACAGAGATATTACATGAATACTTAGTTGAGCTCCTTTTGCAAATGTAACAGCCTCTAGACGCCTCCTATGGCCTTTGATGAGTGTCTGGATTCTGGATGGAGGTATTTTTGACCATTCGTCTATACAAAATCTCTATCGTTCAGTTAAATTTGATAGCTGCTGAGTATGGACAGTCTGCATCAAATCATCCCATAGATTTTTGATGATATTTAAGGGCCATTCCAGAATATTGTTCTTCTCCCTCTGCATAAATGTCTTTGTAGATTTCCAAGTGTGTTTAAGGTCATTGTCTTGTTGGAATATCCAACCACTAAGCAACTTCAACTTTGTGACTGATGCTTGAACATTGGTGTAATAAAATTACCTGTGCAGCGGGGACGCCCGCCGCGTGTTTCCTAGGCGCCATTTTGATTATTAGGGCGCGGCGCGCCTACGCGCCTCTTAAAGGTACAGGCGCGATGGCGTGATTGCACCAGCGCGCATTGGCGCACGTTTTGGCGGCGAACTTTGAATATATTTAAGGCCCATTCTGATTCCCAGCCAGTGCCCGTGGTAGAACTTGGTTTCTAGTGGTTCCTGAGCCTTCTGCATCTGTTCCTGTACCTGTTTGTCTTGATTATCCGGTTTTGACTCCAGCCTGTTTCCTGACTACTCTGCATTCTGTATCCTGACCCTTGCCTGCCTACGACAACTCTTCCAGCTTAACCCCTTGTTTTACAACTCGGTTTGACCCTTGCCTGCCTGACGATTCTGATATCCGCCTGCCTCGACCCACCCTGTCTGCCTAATCCTTTGTACCGTGACCTTCGGCCCAAAAGACTTTGCTAACAGCCAGAACATCTTGCCTTGCACCCCTCGTTAAGTCCAGGTGGCACCCAAGTAAGCTGAGGGCTCCTCCCGAAGCCCAATGGTGGTCACACTACTGGTGAAGCCGAGCCGAGACCAGGGTGCTTGGCACTTGTTCTGGTATTGAGTGCCGATCGTGACAATTGGGTTATATTCATCTGACCCTCGACTTTAACAAGTGCCCCAGTCCCTGAAATAGCCACACAGCCCCAAAGCATGATAGAACCTCCACCAAATTTGACAGTAGTTAGCAGGTGTTTTTCCTGGAATGCGGTGTTCTTCTTCCTCCATGCAAAGCGATTTTTGTTATGACCAAATAACTAAATTTTTGTCTCCTCAGTCCAAAGCACTTTGTTCCAAAATGACTGTGGCTTGTCTAAATGAGCTTTTGCATACAACAAGCGAATCTGTTTGTGCCGTGAGTGCAGAAAGGGCTTCTTTCTCATCCCCCTGCCATACAGATGTTCTTTGTGCAAATTGCTCTGAATTGTAGAACGATGTACAGATACACCATCTGCAGCAAGATGTTCTTGCAGGTCTTTGGAGATGATCTTTGGGTTGTCTGTAACCATTCTCAATATCCTCCACATTTGCCGCTTCTGTAATTTTCTTGGTCTGCCAGACCTGGGTTTTACAGCAACTGTGCCTGTGTCCTTCCACTTCCTGATTACATTCCTTACAGTTGAAACTGACAGTTTAAACCTCGGAGATAGCTTTTTGTAGACCTCCCCTAACCCATGATACTGAACAATCTTTGTTTTCAGGTCTTTTGAGAGTTGCTTTGAGGATCCCATGCTGTCACTCTCAGAGGAGAGTCAAACAGAAGCACAGATTGCAATTGGCCACCTTAAATACATTTTCTCATGATTGGACACACCTGCTTATGAAGTTCAAGGTTTAACAAGCTAATCCCACCAATTTGGCATTGCCAGTAATCAGTTTTGAGCACTTGCATTCAAATTAGCAAAATTATAAGGGTATCAAAATGTTTGCACAGCCAGTTTCTCACATTTGATTTAACTTAACACAACTGAATACTGCTTCACTAAAAATCTTTGTTCAGAAAACACCCCAGATGTTCCTGGGAAATAAGAAAATAAAGGGAATTGAGAGGAAGTAAATAATCAGGGCGTATACAAAACCTATGTAGGCACCACCATTAAAATTGATTAAAGTTAATTTAACATTTACTTCTATCTTGTACAGTTATGGGATCTGTTATCCGGAAACCTGTTATATAGAAAGTTCCAAACAGAAAGGCCGCCTCCCATAGACTCCATTTTTTCCAAATAATTCAAATTTTTAAAAATAATTTCCTTTTTCTCTGTAATAACAAAACAGGACATTGTACTTGATCCAAACTAAGATGTAATTAGTTGAAAGCAGAAGCAACCCATTGGATTTCCAAATTACAGAAAGGCCATCTCCCATGGACTCCATTTTTTCCAAACAATCCAGATTTTTCAGAATGAATGAAAGATTTTATTTTTCTCTGCAATAACAAAACTGGACCTTGTACTTGATCCAATCTAAGATGTAATTAATTCAACTGAAAGCAGAACCAGCCCATTGGATTTAGTTAATGTTTTCATTATTGTCTAGTAGACTTAAGGTATGAAGATCCATATTTCGGTAAGACCTGTTATCCGGAAAGCCCTCTGAAACATCCCATTCCTGTACATGTATTTTGTTCATGCACATGCATACACTTAACAAGGTGCCCCTATAAAATATCCCATGGCCTGCATTAAAGTTTCAGTACATACCTTTGTTCAAATTGAGTTCAATAAAAAGGGCTTGCATCCGCACTTTTTGTCTGTTGTTTTACAAAGACTATGGTTTTTGTCATTTATTGAGCTAAACAGGACAAACAGTGAGATTGAAGCTACTCCATGTTGGTTCTTATGTTATTAAAACAATAGGCAACGCGTATGTTCAGTACCTGCCATGGAAGTATAATACCTGTTTGATGGAGCCAAAAGGTAGGATAAACTTTGGGCAGCCCACAAAAGAGTTTTGGGCTAATTTACTGAAGGGGTCACTTTATAAAATACTAAATACTGAACTCAGCTGGGCACTGTTACTTTTCTGCATAATGTAGGAATATGCTTAAAATCATGGTTCTTATGCCTTCACTTTTAAATTCTTACATTACAGGATTAATTGCTGGTAACTGCAATTGCAAGGCTAAGTGATATTTCAGGCAGCAGGGCAAAACCCATTGCTCAAGATTATCTGTACAACTCGTAGAAACTGCAAACCGTTACTGAAATATATGTAACTTCAGCTGTTGCATTTTAGTTATTTCTGTAACTTTGACATCTTGCTTCCCCCACCCTATGTAACGTGTTTGCGTCTTCTAAATATAACACATGCTCTATTCCTGTGATTCTGCAAGCTGTGCTTGTTTGTTTGTCTCTCTCCTTATATGCTGTTAAAGGAGGGGCTATAGGGGGCATGCAAAGAATATAAAATCTAGCTTTACATGCTAATAAACAGACAATTTCTACATCATTTCTTTTGTGGTGCACTGCTTGTCTCCTGGAGATCTCTGGATCCTAAGTGAGGAGCTCCATGGGCGTGGCAACTGAAGGGCTGTCAAGAACCCAAACCCAACACATAGGGGCCGATTCACGAAGGGTCGAATATCGAGGGTTAATTAACCCTCGATATTCGACTGGGAACTAAAATCGTTCGACTTTGAATATCGAAGTCGAACGATTTTGCGCAAATCCTGCGATCGATCGATCGATCGAAGGATTTTTCGTTCGATACGATTCGAAGGATTTTAATTCAACGATCGAAGGAAAATCCTTCGATCAAAAAATCACAGGCAAGCCTATGGGGACCTTCCCCATAGGCTAACATTGACTTCGGTAGCTTTTAGCTGCCGAAGTAGGGGGTCGAAGTTTTTCTTAAAGGGACAGTACTTCGACTATCGAATGGTCGAATAGTCGAACGATTTTTAATTCTAACCGTTCGAATCGTTCGAATTCGATCAAATTCGATCGAATTTAACCAATTCGATGGTCGAAGAACCCAAAAAATACTTCGAAATTCGAATTTTTTTTTATTTGAACCCTTCACCTGAATTTCGTGAATCGGCCCCATAGCAATGCTGGGAAAGACTTCATTACTACCCAAAACATATTGACCAAGGAGGCATGCCAGAAATTATTCTGCATCTTTAGTCTTGGTCTCAATGGACAGTGCAGATATCTGCTAGCACTCAGACCCTCAAAGCAGCACTTAGTGGAGTTTTGTTTCATCCATTTGCCACCTCGCCCTGTGTTTCAGCTCAACTTGCTTGCAGGTAACAGGTGGAACAGTAATAATTTATAATACTAATTAACTTAACTACTTCCCTGTATCTGAGCTGAAAAGAAAACGTGTAAGTTTCCCTATAAAAGTATGGGAAAATTCAGCCCAGCGCTGCCTTTGTTTTCTTTCCAATAAAAATAGGTCAACAGAAATGGTTAAGCTGTTAATAACCTTTACAGCTTCCAAACATTTAGGTGTTCATTGTTTATTTAGACGTTTTTGCTTTAGTCATGCAAAAAGGAGACTAACTGCCATGCACTTAAATATAATCATAATCCCTTTTATGGAAAGCCATGTAATGGTAGCCTTCTCAAATGGGAGTATCTCTTAGGTCCCGTCCAACTTCTGTGGTACCGAAAGCTGGAATTTTTCAGGCCTATGTGGTAGAGGGACAAAAAATGGAAGCGAACGACTACCACTCCCCTTTTTTAAACCACACATATTACAAGAAATGTGAAAACAATACTCACATTCAGGGCCGGATTTGTCCTCCGCGCGCCCGGAGGCCGGCTTCCTCTGTCGCCCCCTCCCCTCGGATTGCGTGCATGCACATCTGTTTTGTCCACAGCCAGAGCACTGGGACAGGACGCAGAGTCCCTAGTGCTCCGACTTGGCATAAATTTAAGTGCGGCTGGGCGGAATGCCACCCCTGAGCTTCTGCCGCCCTAGGCCTCTGCTCACATTAATGGTGCCAGCACACCAAAAACCCAAATGGTTGGTGCTCATTGCAGGGCCAGGGATATCACTCATCACTCATTTGTGAAAAAAAATGTATGTCATATTAAGACGTATCCTTAAAAGAGAAATAAACCCTAAAAATAAATATGGCTAAAGAAGCCAAATTTTATATACTGAACTACTTGCACCAGCCTAAAGTTTCAGCTTCTCAATAACAACAATTATCCCGGACTTCAAACTTGTCACAGGGGGTCACCATCTTGGAAAGTGTCTGTGACACTCACATGCTCAGTGGGCTCTGATTGGCTGTTGAGAAGCTAAGCTTAGGGGTCGACACTAATTATCCAGCAGAAAATGAGGTTGGTCTGTAATATAAGCTGATGCTACAGGTTTGCTGATTATTAAATGTTGATGCTAATTGCACTGGTTTATGTACTGACATGTAGTAATTATCTGTATTAATTATTAATCTTTATTAATTATCAGCCTTATATTGTGACTTTTCGATTCTTTGTGTACTATATATTGTGAGTGGGTCCCTGAGCTCAGTAAGTGACAGCAGCACAGAGCATGTGCAGTGAATCAGCAGAAAAGAAGATGGAGAGCTACTGGGGCATCTTTGGAGACACAGATCTTTACTGCCAAAGGGCTGTGGTTGTCTTGGGCTGGTACAGAAGCACAAAACATAATGTACAACATTTATAGCTACTTCTTTAGTTAAGCTTTAGTTCTCCTTTAAATCCATATGCATCATCCTTCTTTCCTTTTGGAAGTATTTCCAAATGCTAACAAACCCCCACCAGGTAAACCTCTGACAGGAAACAATAGTGAGCAGCAAAGCAGGAAGTAGTGTTCTGTTATGTTAGACACCCAGTCACTCCAGCCTTTATACATGACATTTTTGGATAACTAACTATATTAGAAACATTTTTTATTTTGCACAGCCTTTCTATTTTCCTAGTTTTTATTTTTATACTGAACAATTTCTTTAAGAGGGATATAAATGAGCTGGAGAGAGTGCAGAGACTAAGTGCAACTAAACTGGTTAGAGGGAGCGAAGACTTAAATTATGAGGGGAGACTGACAAGGTTGGGGTTTTTTCCTCTGGAAAAAAGGCGCTTGTGAGGGGACATGATTATACTTTACAAGTACATTAGAGGATATTATAGACAAATAGCAGGGGACCTTTTTACCCATAAAGAGGATCACCGTACCAGAGACCTCCCCTTTAGACTAGAAGAAAAGAACTTTCATTTGAAGCAGAATAGGTGGTTCTTCACAGTGAGGACAGTGAATCTATATGGGTCAGTGTGTGTATGCATGGATGCACACAAAAAATTGCATCTTTTAAACTACTGTCGCCTGCAATATACATTAAGGTTTTGGATTGGTGCCTGCCTGGCACTTTTGTTTACAGAGGTCTACTCCTCTATGCTGAAGGTCTAGGTCACGAGCACCAGGACCCACTGTTTCATGCAATAAGCTTTTACTACAGTCCAGTAAATAGGCCTTTTCATTCCCCCTTTTTTTGGATGTAACCACAGGCAAAGTATGGCACACAGGCAGAGTATGGCACACAGGCATAGTATGGCAAACACAGACATAGTATGGCACCCACAGGCAGAGTACGGCACCCACAGGTGGAGTAGGACACCAACAGGTGGAGTAGGGCACACACAAGCAGAGTATGGCACCCACAAGCAGAGTAGGGCACACCCATAGGTGGAGTATAGCACCCACAGGCAGGGTAGGGCATACACAGGTGGAGTAGGACACCAACAGGTAGAGTAGGGCACACACAAGCAGAGTATGGCACCCACAAGCAGAGTAGGGCACACACAGGTGGAGTATAGCACCCACAGGCAGAGTAGGGCACACACAAGCAGAGTATGGCATCCACAGGCAACGTATGGCACACACAAGAGGAGTAGGGCACAGACAGGCAGAGTATGGCACCCACAGGCACAGTTGGACAGGCAGAGTAGGGCACAAACAGGTAGGGTACAACAATCACAGGTAGAGCAAGATAAGAAACAGGGAAACCTATTAAAGAAATTGTTCAGTGTAAAAATAAAAACTGGGTAAATAGATACACTGCAAAATAAAAAATGTTTCTAATATAGTCAGTTAGGCAAAAATGTAATGTATAAAGGCTGGAGTGACTGGATGTTTAACATAACAGACAAAAACACTACTTCCTGCTTTGCAGTTGTCTTGGTTTCCACTGACTGGTTACCGTGGTTACCAGGCACTAACCAATCAGTGACTTGAGGGGGGGGGGCATGGGTCATAACTGTTGCTTTTGAATCTGAGCTGCATGCTGAGGATCAATTGCAAACTCACTCAACAGCCAGCCTTTATACATTAAATTTTTTCCTGACTTACTATATTAGAAATTTTTTTATTTTGCACAGCTTATCTATTTAGCCAGAATTTTATTTTTACATGAACTGTTCCTTTAAGACCACTCTGAGATGAACAGTAGCTGCCAGTGCTGCTCATACAGTCTGTTTGAGATGTAAACAGGTCAAATCTTCCCAGCTATAGTCAGGTGATCCTACTGGTGTCTAATAAAAGGGCAGCCAAGTTCAGGAGTTTTACTTTGAAAGCAGCAAGTGAGTTGCAGGTGAAACTTAGTCCCTGTGTAAAATGTATAATGAAGCAATAGAATTATTAATGAATCAGATGAAAGTTGAGTGTAGGACTGGCCAGATATGGGATGACTTTGACGTAGTTGTTCAGCTTAAATATATTGCAATATATGGACAAACAATCCCTGTTTTGTTTAAAGGGTAAGGCATTTTTAGTAACTTAAGACACAAAATGTTTCAAAGTCCTTATATTGATAATGGGTTCAGTGCATAGGACCTCTTGTATTTGTCTATGTTAATTTCGGGGTCACAACATCATTGCACCCGCGCTTAATGTTTTTAAAAATTTATGGTGAGCACAACTTTCCCTTGTCTGATTTTTGTTTTGTCTCTCTTGCTTGCAGCTCGTTGCCTGCACCCACTGAGATTAAATCTCACCATAGGGTAAACAGTAGATCTGGGGTGACATAGCCACAAGGTCTGGGCCCACTAGGCTTTCTACTGGTGCTCCATAGATCAATCTTGCTTGTGAATTTGGGGTTACCAAGCTTCCTTGATATTTTTTTTTTGCTGGGATTTCACACATTTACTGTGTGCCAAATCCAAGAAAATTCCAAAGTTATTTAGCTCCAGCCAATCAAAACGGAGTCCTCCCCTACAGAACCCTTCACTAACTATATAAAACACTGCCAAATGCAGACAGGTATTTTGCTCCATTTTAAATCTGGACTATTACCTGTGGATATTCTGCAAAGTGGAGGAGAGGGTACAACTGTTAAAAAAACAGGCAGTTTGTGTTATAATGAATCCTTATTGAGAGCAAAACCAGCTTATTAGATTTATGTAATGTTTACATGATTTCCTAGTAGACTTAAGGTATGAAGATCCAAATTATGGAAAGATCCATTATCTGGAAAACCTGCACATGTAATTACTTTGCTTTGCCTTGTATGCCATATTTTATCACAATTCTGTCTTCCCAGATGTTACCACAAGAGGACAGCAATAAGCCAGCAATGAATTCCCATAGTCGAGTTTAATAAGTTTTTTTTATTGGAAGTAGCACATAATTGCTGCCAATCACGCAAGCACATGGAATGCTCATTTCGGCTTCTGTGCAGTATGGCTATTGCTGCTCTTGGTGGCGCATCTGAACCAAAAGGTCGAGCTACATTTTCTTAATTTTATTATGTGGAAATAGATTTGTGTTTATTAAAATATCATTTTATATGTTGCCATTTCGAAATGCATTTTACACAGATTTATTTTAATCCTTTCAGGCTCCTTACCCCTAGACATCAGCCTGTTTCCGGATATCATGCCATCTTTATTACCTATCCAATAACAGCTGGGTGTTTATGTCTCTCATATTACTGTTATTATTATGTGGCCTTTGCTAGACTGTGTGTTGGTTTCCACTTTTATTCTGCTCTTCTTTCTGTAAAGCCTAGTGGACAAATAGTGGAGAAGAAAGGGAAAAACAGAAGTAATGTGTCAATAAATGGCTGGGGGGCCTTTTAACCCAATCATGAAGTTCCCTGCCACTGTAAATATATCAGGAGTGTTGCCAAAAAGCCCCAGGGGCACAAGATCACAATCGTGTTGCCTGTTATTTCCTAGGAGAACATATGCCAACCCTAATACTTTTGATGCTCTGTAGACTGTCGGGTCCCAGTTTTTGGGCTGCTGCACGTTAAAAGAATTGAATTTGCTTCCCCCTGCTGCTCAAGAATTCACAGTTCCTTTGGGGAGGGAGTGTTCCTCAAATGGCCCAGATTTAATGAGACCAGTGTTTGTCCATAGTTTATACAGCAAAATGGGAGGAGCACATGGCTCATCTCCTTTGGTCTCCACTAAGGATGCACCTAGGGTTGCCACCTTTTTTGGAAAAAAATACCGGCTTTCCTATATATTTATCTTTTTTCCCTATTAATAACATTGGGATCAGCCATCGTTTTTACCGGCCAGGCCGGCCTGGTGGCAACCCTAGATGCACCGAATCCAGGATTCGGTTCAGGATTCGGCCTTTTTCAGCAGCTGAACCGAATCCAAATCCTAATTTGCATATGTAAATTAGTGGTGGGAAGGGAAATCCCGTGACTTTTTCCACTTTTTCCTTTCCTGCCCCTAATTTGCATATGCAAATTAGGATTCGTATTTGGTTCGGTATTTGGCCGAATTGTTCACCAAGGATTCAGGGATTTGGCCGATTCCCAAATATTGGATTCGGTGCATCCCTAGTCTCCACCTAGAACTATGGTTGGATATGCTAGGAGCCTTAAACATAAGGCCACAGTATCAAGCTTTGGATCCTAAGGAGGCCAGCAACATTCCAGAAATTGGTGAGCAAAACCCCAAAGGGCAGTGCATTGCAGCTTCTTTCATAGCACACCTATTACAGTTGTGAGTTAGACAGGCCAGCTTAGCAAGAGCAGCAACCACTCCATTGAGTGGGAGTAGTATTGAGTTAGAACAACCAGATGGCACCCTCCTAAGTGCAGTGACATAAAATGGATTGGGTATTTCTTTTCCAATGAAGGAGATCCCTCCTGTAGCGTTGCAAGTAGCCAGAAACTAAGATAGGTGACCTGGCCTACAAGAACCGTGGGAGGTGTCTAACAGCACCAGGGGCAGTTAAACAGACCCATAAAGTCTATGCACTTATAGAATCTAATTTACTTTAATCCTAGGAATGGGGCTTTGATGAAGGCCAGGTTTTTGTGCGAATTGGGGCAACACAGTACATGGCTGGGTGCAAATAGGACAAAATTGTGTCCCAGCATTTGAAAAGTACCTGAATGGGATGTCTGTTGTCACATTTGCCTCTAGGTGGAATCAATTTTCAAAGTAAAAAAATAAATCAAATTAGAGCTCCAAGGTGTATGAAACCATGAGCAGAAGGGCCTTGTGGTCAGATGTGCATGGTCACCCTCCATGACTGTGTCTACGTTAGCTGCCAACTGGATCCTTACAACAATAATAGAACTGTGTTTTGATAGTATGTTTTATTCATTATGCATTTTAATACAATGTATATTTGGTGCAACATTACATAATGGCCCCTATTAATTATCAGTGGCAACATCGTGCACGAATGTGTGACCACAAAACCCTGGTGAATATAAAGTCCCCTTTTGCCTGCTGGAGAGCATATGAGGCTGCATCTCCAAAAAGAGAATAAACATCCATAAGATATATACTGTATGTAATTCACTATATGAGGGAATGGGCAGTATTGCCTGCTATACTGCTTGGCTGCACTGGGACACAAGGCACAACTTCCATCTCTTGTTGTATCATTCCTAAGTCAGAAGGTCAGATCTAAGATTGTAGAAGAAATACTTTTTTGAGAATAGGAATCATCACTGTTTTGATGGCATGGAGTGGGGGCTAAGGTAAAATTCTGCATGATGGCTCTACTGGACAAAGGATAAGAGACTGAAAGCCGCGCCGGTCTGTGGTCTCGGGTGCACAGTTGCGCACTTCCGGTTTTGACTTCTCTTGACGCTGGCGTTCATTGGCGCCAAAGCATCTTTAAAAGGCTCCTCCACCATTTTGTATATGCCCAAGCTGGTTTCAGTATTTCTGTTCCTGCCTAAGCATTTGTTTGTAATCTGAATTCCTGGTGTTTGACGCCTGTCTAACTTTTCGACTCCGATTATTCCCACCCGCCTTGAACCTCTTGCCTGATTCCCGACTACATCTCCTCTTCATCCTTGTCGGTACCTCATTTATGGACTTGTTGTTGTCACGCACTCTTCCTTGTGTTTTCTGCAGCAGAAAGGGGGCCTAGGGCCCCAAAAGGGCGTCGGTGAACGCAGGAATCTGCAGGGTTACCCTGTGCATTGTGAGTGTACCCACCGCCAAGCAAGGTTCCCGACAACGAGATCGTTACAGTCAGGGTTGGAATCAGAGGCCTTATTTTAAATATGACATTTCCTTTCATTTAAAAATAAAACAAGTATTTAAAATAAGGGTTGGGTTTTAACAGTTGACTTTCTGACCTCCGTTTTCAAGAAACGTAAATGTTCCCAATTCACTCATTTTAAAGGAAGTTTGGCATTAATAATAGTATAACATAAGAACCAATAACCTTCACACTGGGACATAAGGGCACAGAGGTCAAAGGTCAAATACCTCAATTTAAAGACATCTTAAAAACTTTTAAGCAAAATAGAAAGAAATATCCGGTTTCACATCGTTTGTAGATAAATACAGATCATAAAAATCCAACAAACTGCCGTAAAGCTCACTGATACCTCTCCAAACCCAGATCCGGAACACTTGATAGCTTCATCCTGCAGAAAGATTTGTGATTTCCCATAATGAATAGCTACCCATACATTTTTGGTAAAAGTTCAATGTATGTAACATTTATCTGCATTTCATAGAGTTTTTAGAAATTTAAAATCACAGTCAAGAGCTGTATACTGACAACACAAGAAGGACCTTCAAATATTTTTTGTCAGATTGAGGATGAATCTCGATGTTCTTCTTTGGACCATTCTTGTCTTTTTTATTATAGTTCTTATGCAGAGTGCTCTTTATTATAACATGGGTATAGTTTGCACTGACCCAGTAACCCTTAGCAACAAATTGACAGGTAGCATGTAGTGGTCTTGAGCATTTTGGATAATGAAAACTGCCATCCATTAGTTAATTTATAATCCAATATGTTGCCCTTAAAGGAGAACTAAAATCTAACTAAAGAAGTAGCTATAAATGTTGTACATTATGTTTTGTGTTTCTGTACCATCCCAAGGCAACCACAGCCCTTTAGCAGAGGGATCTGTGTCTCCAAAGATGCCCCTGTAGCTCCCCATATTCTTTTCTGCTGATTCACTGCACATGCTCTGTGCTGCTGTCACTTACTGAGCGTAGGGACCCACTCACAATATACAGTACACATAGAATAGAAATGTCACAATATAAGGCTGATTAGTAATTAATACAGATAATTACTACATGGCAGCACAGAAACCAGTGCAATAAGCATCAGAATTTAATAATCAGCAAACCTGTATCATCAGCTTATATTACAGGGGAACCTAATTTTCTGCTGGATAATTAGTGACGAGCCCTAAGCTTAGCTTCTCAACAGCCAATCAGAGCCCACTGAGCATGTGAGTGTCACAGACACTTTCCAAGATGGTGACCCTCTGTGACAAGTTTGAAGTCCTGGATCATTGCTGCTATTGACAAGCTGAAACTTTAGGCTGGTGCAATAAGTTCAGTATATAAAATATGGCATTTTTAGCCATATTCATTTTTAGGGTTTAGTTCTCCTTTAAGGGATGCTGGCAGTAACACAGTTCGGATATGAAGTGCCACTATTGCCTCACTGTATATACTAAGCAACAACTGTAGCTTTTTCCTAGAAACAAGATACATCTGCGGGGTGTTCAATGGTCTTCCTGCTCAGTGAGCACCCTAAAAGATGGGCTACACAGTGGTCATTCCTACTCATGCCCCCTAAATACAGCTCTAATGTAACATATGGTATCACAAAACCCAGAGTCCCGGTCTCGGCTTACACTTCTGCCTATAGCAGCTGGCTTTGGCTTCGGGAGGAGCCCTCCGCTACTCAGATGCCGCCAGGACTTAATGTGAGAGGACCAAGGGGGAAGCTCAGAGCAGGCAAAGGAACTGTAACGTATACAGAAAGGACAGGCAACAAGGAGCATAGTCAAGGGAAAATATTGTACCAAATCAAGAAGCAGAAGAATAGTCGAGGTCACATGCCAGGGTCAAACCAAACAGATTTGCGGTACAGTAAAAGATCCAATAGAATAGTCGAAGAACAGGTAGAGGTCTGTACAGGCAGCAGAACAGCAAGGGTCAAGGTCAGGCAGTGGTCAGTTAACAGGATCGGACAATATAACACACCCAAAAACTATGGAACATAGACCAATACTAGGCAAGGAGTCAGAGCAGAGTAGGAGGCTTTATAGCCAGACTAGTAGCTTACACTGATCACCTATAGCAACAGGTGAACTAGCCATACCTATTTGCATAGCCATAGAAGTGAACCAGGGCTTTAGCTGTCGGCTCACATGGAGCAGTGGTAATGCAGACAGCACAAAAACACCAGGTACCTGGTTCAACTCCAGGCAAGATATTGAAGCTAGACTTGCCCAGGTTTTATCCTTGTCAGTAAATAACTTAAATATTTCAATCTTTCCCATGATGAAGATCGGTCTGTAGACAGGCAAAGTAACATTAATGTAAAAAGGCAGGATCAGTTCTGTAATAGTCAGATTCAAAATACACATACTGATATTAATGCTTCATTAAGCCAAGCTGGCTAAAACCTTTCAGACTTGCCCAACTGACCCATATCCACAGTACAAATATATTGATAATATACCCCTTATGCATTGCCTGACCTGTTCTGGAGGAACCTCAACAGCTTGACCCTTCTGTGGAAGGTGAGACATATTTAGGGTTTCTAGGGTGCTGCTCTATGGTACTGAACTCTTCATACATGTGCATATGCTTCAGGCTTTCCACGGGTATTAGAGTTTTAATATAAGAGTTCTAACAACTGTAATATTCAACTACTTTTTCTGTCATGTGGATTACGTGTGAATGTCAAATAACATTTATTGCTGCATCTGGAATGGTGTCTGCCATCTAATGGTTACTACAGTATCTGTGTTTTGTTTCTTTCTCCCAGTGTCTGCAGTGCCACACTCCCTGCTTGCTCCTGGAGCCTGTGAAGCCAGCCAAAATTTGTTCTTGCCAGCGCCACATCCCTCTCTCACCACCCAGTAATCCAGTGACCTCAGGAAATTATGGAATTTCTTCTGCCCTGTGGTGAAACCTTACACTGGCCAAGCTGCAGGACACTCTCGGAGATGAAGGCATAATAGTGAGCAGTATAATTTGAAATATATATATATATATATATATATATATATATATATATATATATATATATATATATATAAAAGTAGAAAGACTCACAGGTTTTTTAAAGTTGCAAAAAACAAAAAAGATGTTTATTGTGGCTCAACGTTTCGATCCCCCACAGGGATCTTCGTCAGGAGTGTACAAACAAACAAAAAAACCTGTGAGTGTCGCTACTTTCTACTTTTGCATTTACTCCAAATTGGCAGGCACCCAGGTACTTTCATTCGTAAACGGTGTGCACCTTTAGAATACATATATATATATATATATATATATATATATATATATATATATATATATATATATATATATATATGTACATGCAGAGACAAGCATAAGAGCTGAATGAACAAATAAGTCCGCAAATGCTAACCTGTATTTCTTGCCATATTTTAATACCTTTCCTGTAAGTCTTACATTTAAAGGGAAAGATATCTAATTTTAGAAAGCAGCCCTTTTATTTGGTTTTATGTTTTAAAAATCTTTACTCAAAACCTGTTATTTTGTTCAGAGTCTTATTTATGTGGCTGTTCGTCTTGTACAGGACTCCAGGGGTGGGTCCTGGACACCAGGTATATTTCCCCTTTATTCAGGTACCCGGAGGGTGCACAGCAGGGCTAATTACTGCAGCAGTGCGGGAGTTAAGAGAGCCCTGAGAGTTCAGGAAGGGGGTTGGTAGACACAGGTGAGGTCTGCAAGAGAGAAGTGTGTTTGGAAACTGCTCTCCTGACTGGGAATCAAACGCTTTGCAAGGCTAGGTGAGCCTGATCCCTGAATGGGAATATGAACTGTTTCTTTTAATTCTGATGTGCATGAAAGTGATTGTTACTTTATGCTGAAGACTATGTTTAAGTTGACTTACTTTACCTGTTGAGGATACAGCTTGTTTACGTTGTTAATGTTACCTGCTGAAGATACAGTTTGTTTGTTTGAATAAGGAATAAAAAGACATTTATTCTACTACTGTGTTGTGGCCGTAGTGCATGGGCGATCCCACTCCCCCTGAACTTTACAGTCTTTATTTATATGTATGGGAACAGTCATGATTGCTCTGACAAGCCAACTTTATTCAATAACTGTAATGTTGTAATAGTGACCTCTGTTGGTCGGAAGCTTTCCTTTGTTTTAGCAGGTGTAACGTGTCACAATAACACTATGGCTGCCCACTAACTCCTTATTGTAAGACGCGCCGGTAGATCAACGCCTTCCCTTACCTCCCGGCGTGTCCGTCTTCAGGTCCCATGGCACATGAGAGTTTGGCTCGCGGTCCTCGTCGTCGCGGGTGTCCAACATCCACACACGTCACGACGCTAGCGTTTTGTCGCCGACATGAAATTCAAAAATTGGCGCCAAATCCTTTTTAAAAGCCCTCCTCTTCCCGGTAACAGTGCCCAAGCTGGCTTCTGTTTACAGATCCTGCAGGTATATTGTACTTTGATTGATTCCTGGTTTTTGACTTCTGCCCGTTTGACCTTGATTCCTTCCAGAAATTCCTGGTTGGTTCCGCAGCAGAAAGCCCAGGGCCCCAAAAGGGCGTTGGTGAACACCGGAATCCACAGGGGTTCCTGTGCCAGTTGCCATCAAGGTTCCTGCTTGATGAGTACGTTACACTTACATGCAAAGGGCTAATCATGATTTTTGCTCTGAAGCAAGTATCTAGACAAGGGATGAGACAATACAATCTTGCGATTGTTAGTTATAACTGCGATTCAACAGCCAAATAGCAGGAGACCTTTTTACCCATAAAGAGAATCACCGTACCAGAGGCCACCCCTTTAGACTAGAAGAAAAGAACTTTCATTTGAAGCAACGTAGGGGGTTCTTCACACTCCTGATAATTTCCTATAGCCTAAAAAAGGATTTTTAGATATAATAACTCCCCTTGGATAAAGGGTACTGGGGATACATTGGAACCTTGGACGCCAACAGTGTGAGAACAAATTTAAATACATTTCTAGTATGGCATAGACAGTGGTATTCTACGACAAGTTGCAAAAGTTCTTCAGTACTTCAGGTTTTTTTTAATGATTAAATGTTTTGTTCCTCAACAGGCTTCATCTGGAGCAAATAGAGGGGCAAAGCTACTACTTAATTGAGAGTAATGGTGGCATTCAATTTACTATAGTCTTACACTAGCATTAGGTACAAGATTCCCCTGGATCCACAGTACATTGTGCTGAAGACAAAGGTAAGCCGTTCTTAGTAAGTACAACCTTGTTTCTTCCCATTAGTAATTATTAAAAGCCTAGCTGAATGCAGACCACTAAGTAATATTTTCCATATATTACTCACAAAAGGACCCTATGTGGCAAACATGTTGTAGAAGCAAGGAAAAGTCTGACCTTATGCCCTTATGTGCTAGCCTACAACCATTAACTCTATTTGCAAATACTTAGATGGGATTTTCATATACACTCCAAATTTTTTCCATATTACAATGCCTTTTATACCTTTGATGTTCAATATTATCATTATGCAGAAATGTTCCCCAGAGCTATAATTTCCTCTCTTAGAAAATAGTGTTTACTGCCTTGCATAACGTTATATCCTCGACTGAAATGAAGGAGGTGGTCAGTAGTCATCGGATGTGATTGTTAATGTATTATTCCAGAGTGTTTTGAAAACTGTCAGAACTCAAAAACAGTCTGAGACTCTTTCCACAATTATACAGTCCAGAATACCCAAGATTTTTTTTTTCTTTTGGAATACAGTAGTTAGGGTTGAAGGCTTTGTTCAGCTCTCCCTTTCCATGTACCAAAACACTGGATTTGCTCCAATCAAAACAAAGCCCCAGTAGCTATTATTTTCTCTTTGGATTTCAGTGTTTTCCGGAGCAGCTGTTTAGCCGAGCTCAGGAATTAAGTCTCGGCACAAGACCATTAAATCTCTAATGGCTTTAACATAGAGTTTCCTTTTATACATCTTCCTTCTAAATATGGCATCACAGGGGACTCGGTGTAAATATAGTTACTCTCATTTCAGTTTTTTATTGCATTCATGATCGTCTGTCTACATTTTTTGAATTTATATTCATAGGGTGTGTTTGGGTGTGGGTGGGTGTTACCTAATTTCCAGAGAGAAAAAAATGAAGAAAAAAAATCCTGACTAAATATCACAAAATGTAAAATCTTCAGGGCAGAGACCTCATTCCAACTGTGTACTGAAATTCTAGTACTTGATATACTGAATTATTCTCATTTATGTTAGCTGTAGGTTTATAAATTGTAAGATGTTAAATGGACACTAAGCACAATATTGGGGCTCAGACTATATTATTAAAAGGATGATTCCTGACTCTATTAGGAATGGTAGGCTTGGAGTCTAAAGGGTATTGGTCAGTGAAGGGTTCAAAGGCAAGGCTAGGAAAAGCAGGGGAAGGTTAGCAGGATACAAAAGTAAGCACCAGCCCACCCACCCTGTTTGTGTGAGGATCATCAACAGGGTGATAGTTCATTAGGAGGCACCAGGTCTCCTCTAACAATGGTGCCAGGATGGAGGTATTCTGGCTGCCTGCTCCTACTTACCAACCTATCACTCTTTTGAGAGGTGCTTGACAAGGCCTTTAGCCCAGATGGTAGTGCCCCATCTTACTTCTTCTTGTACACACCAAATGTAAGCACTAGCTAGCTAGAAATGCAGTTACACAATATGGCCAAAATTATCAGGACACCAGACTGTCCAGTAATGAAACTGATCAACCCTTTGCTGGTTTAACAGCCTCTGCTTTTCTGGGAAGGCTTTCCACTAGATGATGGAACCTCATTGGGGAGGATTTGATTCCACTAAGCAACAAGCACATTACCGAGGTTGGGCACTAATGTTGGAGATTTGGCCTGCTTTGCTGTTGGCATAAAACGTATCTCACATTGGGTTGAGATCAGAGCTCTGTGCAGACCACTCAAGATTTTCCATTCCCATCTCAGCAAACCCATTCTGTACACACCTATGTGCATGTGGCATTATAGTGCAAACAGCCTACCGCCCCCCCCCCCAAACTGTTTCTACAAAGATGGAAGCATGGAATTGTTAAGAATGTTTTTCTATAGGTTTAATTACAATTGAACCAGTAGTCATAGCCCAAGCCATGGAAAAAAAACTCCTCTTCTACTAAACTCTACTGTAATCATTATGCATTTAGTTTGGTAGTGTTCTCCTTGTTTCCGGCCAAACCCAGATTTTCATTCAAAAATAGTTCTTGTGCTGACATTGCTTCCAGAATGAGGCATTTTAGATGGAGTGTCCATGAGAAGCTGGTTCCCTTATTAGGTTTTTCTTATGCTCTTATGGCTAATGATTACAGTTTGTGCCTAAACCCAAGTTAAGGTGACCATAGATGCACAGATAAAACCGTACGAAATACATTTTCGTACGATATTCAGTGTGTGTATGGTGGAAAAAGAGCCGACCTATTTCGGCAGAAGACTTGGATATCGGTCGACTCGTCGATTGGGCTGAATGGAAAATTTTGATTGGGTGACTTTGAAGGCACCCAAACATCGGCTATTGTTAGTGCTGAATCATCAGATACAGGTAGACTTCTATTGTTTCTATCAGTATATCTGACGATTCAGCTCTACACGTGTGTATTGAAACGAACGATCTTTCTTGGAAAGATCTTCTCCAAGAAATATCTAACTGTTACGTCTATGGCCACCTTTAGACTCTTTGAAACCAGAGCTCATTGTTCCCACTGTTCAGACTAAGACAATAAATGAAAATGTATTGGATCTGCGTTGTCAGCATCCAAAAAAAAAAAAGATGATTTGGCAGTATGTAGTTGACTGAATGCATCCTGAAAGCACAGGTTTTGGATTTCATTTGCAGAATTTGGTTTGGACAACAACAGACATATGATACACAAGCCTTAATGGGCCTGATTCTTTTAAGAGGAGAGACATGTGATGGCCTGTCCAGTTCCTGGCTGGATTAAAATCTTAAAAGTATATTATGGGGTTAGAAAGATATATTTAATGTTAGAAAACATTGGTTTGATACTTTGCCTTCCCCATACATAAAACATGTTCTAATCTTTTACTGCAATGATTTAAGGATGATTATAGATACCGAATTGAAATGGCTGATGCGTGATTCTCCTCCTTAATGGGGATAAGGTTTACTGAAACTAGTGCAACCTACTTTATTATTGCCATTTTGGAATTGTGACATCATCATGCCTTTGTATTTAGTGCCTGGAATTGTACTGACATATACCGATATGCTATCGGTACTGACAAATGAATATCAAGTGTCTGTGGTGCATTTTCCAGATAGTTGTCACAGGGCACAATAAATAAAACTAATCTCAGTAGGGTGTTTAAGAAGATGAGTGAAGCTGGAGAAGCATGTGTTAGTGCTTTTGTCTTCCCTTTCAGAGGTTTCACAAACTTAGTGCTGCATCTGCTTTGACAAGTTTTAATTATTAAAACAGCATTTGCGGTAAACAGAAAATTGTCTCACTTTCGCATCTGTTCAGCTTTGGGGACTTTGAAAGGAAGCGGATTCAGTCAGACAGCACGGGAAGAGAAACTCTGCAGTAAGAAACTGAATAGCAATTGTGGATGGAAAAGTCATTACTGCTTTTGAAACAAAATGATGGAGATATACAAGTGATGTGCAAATGAGACCAAGGAAGCACGGGGGTAAATATGAAGGTGCCAGGTAAAGTATCATTTGGATGATTTATAAACATATTTACTGATTGGCACCAGTACAGTTATCCATAACAACCAATCAAAAAAGACTACTACAAGTTAGAAATTGGAAGCACATTTCTATAGGATTTTTAAAAGGGTATTTATTAATGGGTGAAAGTCATACCAACCAATCCATGGGTCGTACTTAGAGAAACTTCTGATTGGTTGCTGGGAGGTACTAGACCTACTCAAATTCTAAGCCCTTTGCTCCATTACCATGTAGGATCCTTGAACAGTATTCACTGAACTGCTTTAGGGTTTAATAAAGAATTTACTGGCCAGTGAACATCTATTTTAAATAATAATATTCCATAACCTAGGTGGACCTTCAGCACAATCGTCGTACCATTACCAATGGATACCAAAGATTTGCATTTATTTAAATATAACATTTTGCATAATAAAAGTAAATCTCTCTCTGTTTTTTTCTCCATTGCTTATCCTGAATTTGTACTGTTAAGGCAACAGCTCTCCTTCAGTCAAAACAGTTCCCAAAATGCTTTGCATCCTTCTTAACAGGTCTCTTAATTATATGTTATAATTATTTAGGTGTCACTGACATGAGATAAGGCCTTCAAAGCTCCTCTTCATGCAACTTCAGTACAATGGAATATTCTTTGCACTTATACTAACTGAGCAATTATAAAATTCTGTCCTTACACAAGACACAACAAAGAAGGGGATTGCTGATTGCCTTGACACTTTCTTGAACCAGAGGTTACGCATTAAGGTGAGACATTCTCTTGAGACAACAACTATAATGACATGCCAGTGTGGGTGATTGATAAGTTATGGAACGACAACTCTCTTCTACCATGAGAAATGGGATTCCAGAAACTGTAGCTCCTCAAAATCTGATGTGAAAGTGGTCCTATATGTCTGCACAGCTGCATGCTTGCTTCAAATCTTCATCTAGGGTTGCCACCTGGCAGGTATTTTACCAGAAAAATATATTGCTCCCACCAACCTCAAACTTATTAAAGGTGTACCAAAATGGCACCCAATTAAAGCTGGGCATAGCTTTATATTACTTACACCAGCGTTAATTACACACAGGGGTGGGTTTATGTGGAGAATCCAGCAATTGGATCACCGGATAATTGATGTGTTGATTTGATTGTGCACATATGTTTAAATACTTGTGTATAGCTCTGTACATTTAGCCTATAATGAAAGGTGGCCATACACAGGGAGATTCGCTCGCTTTGCGATGTCACCAAATGAGCAGATCTCTCCCCAATATGCCCACATTGAGGTGGGAGATATGGTGCTGATCCGATCATGGGCCCTAGGACCTAATGATTGGATCAGAATGGAGGCAATATGGGTGGTCGGATCGCGGGACCGCATCAACGAACAGACGCGGCCGCAATCTGATGGGATCTTTAACCGTGCCCAATCAACATCGGCCCAACTTTCAGCCAGATTTCGATCGGGGAAGCCCATTGGAGGGCCCCCCACACGCTCTGTCGGCAGCTTTTATCACCCCATGTATGGCGGCCTTAAGTGTTTGTAACACGAAACGCATAAGGCTGTGGACACAATAAATCTTTATACTTTGCTTCAACTAGCTGGTGGAAGATTGCCTTCATTTGAGTGCCTGCTCCATAGTATTTGTCGTTGTGGCTGCTCCATGTGCTGATGGCTCAGGGTGGTGCACCTGGGCCACTTCCCTAATGTGGTGAGTAACAATTACACTTTTTGGAGACCCTTATTCAAGTCTTACTATAGGTATTTTACCAGCTCAGCCAGTAGAACACATGCAAAGGCTGGGGCTCCTAGGGCCCACCAGAATACCTGACATTGTGGGACCAATGCAATAGGTTTCATATAGACCTTTTCTAGAAATAAGGGACGGCTGATGAAAATTGTCCTTGGCTGAAGACCACTAGGGGTGGACCCACCAGGAGATCTTCTGGTATTCTGCTCCACCTTGATAACTTCATTCTTTCTGTGATGTCATTCATGAATGAAACAAGTTCTTTTCTTAATAGAAAGAATCTTGGCCCTGGACTTCAGTTGCGTAGGAGAATAATCCAGTATCTTTTCCAAACTCTACACCGGATATTAACATGGGGAGCCAGACGTCCCTTGTAACAAGTTATTTTCCACTATAAATGGATCTGTTAAAAATAGCTGCTCAGGTCATATGGTTTATTCTGTATAGTGTTTCCCATACAATAGCTGTTTAAATTTTTTTTAAAAATAAACAAGGACAAAAATATGGCCATAGTCGACCTTTAACACCAAGTAGGGAGAAAGGTGGTTAAGGGTCAACACATTTGCAATATTCCCCTGTCCCACAGATCAGCAGCCAATGAATCAACTGTCTGCAAAAATGAGAAGAATGCAGAAAATGCTACTCCTGAGACACTGTGTCTCAGGTTCGGCAGTCAGAAGAACATCATTCAGGAGCTATCCCACTGTAGGAGTTACAACATCTGTTCCCGAAATGTGACAGCACAATTACAGTGACCGCTTTTCTCTTTCCCTTTCACAAGAGTCTACAGTTACTGTATGTTAAAGGGCCACGGTCCTTAGAGGAATAAAAAGACCCTAAAGGCATTTACACAAAACATTCATCTTTAAAAAGTCATCACTATTCCTAGAAATCATTCAATTTTAAATACCTAAGTTTCATTGGGGGGAGCATTATTGGGGAGTAGTCAAACACCTGCTGAGGCTGGGGCGTTATTAAAAGATATGTTATTCCCTTGTTCCAACCAGTTCCGCTGCTGAGTCAAACCAGTAACAGTCCTAATTATATAAAACAATGGTTTGCCTAGTGGTAGACAATGCCGTACTTTAGCAAGTAATCGAAACAGATATTCCAAACCTAGATCTAAGGATATTGGCCATTTAACATAACTATGTCTGTAGAATCTTCTTTTCATAAAAGGATATACAGTTATGGGATCTGTTATCCGGAAACCCATTATCCTGAAAGCTCCTTATAATGGAAAGGCTGTCTCCTAAGTAGGGATGCACCGAATCCACTTTTTTGGATTCGGCCGAACCCCCGAATCCTTTGCAAAAGATTTGGCCGAATACCGAACCGAATCCGAACCCTAATTTGCATATGCAAATTAGGGGTGGGAAGGGGAAAACATTTTTTACTTCCTTGTTTTGTGACAAAAAGTCACGTGATTTTCCTCCCCGCCCCTAATTTACATATGCAAATTAGGATTCAGATTCGGTTCGGCCAGGCAGAAGGATTCGGCCGAATCCGAATCCTGCTGAAAAAGGCCGAATCCTGGCCGAATCCCGAACCGAATCCTGGATTCGGTGCATCCTTACTCCTAAGACTCCATTTTATCCAGATAATACACATTTTTGAAAATGATTTCCCTTTTCACTGCAAATAAAACAGTGCCTTGTACACAGGGCCGGGCCAAGGTATTTCGGCACCCTAGGCAATGGCTTCAATCAGCCCCCCGTTCAGCGTTTACCATTTCCCACATACCATTAAGTTTTTATTTTTTAATAAAGAAATCTAATATAAAAAGACATTAATGAATGAAAGTTTTCATTTATATAAATATGTAATGTTAACAAACAAAAATAAAGTACAATAAAAATGTAAGAAAAACCAAAACACCATTTTCAGTAGGATCATTTTATCCTATCAAACAATTTTCAAGTAGAGAGCAAATAAAGGATTCACTTAACACCAATACTGGAATGTCCACAACATGTCAGCTGCCATCATTTAGCCACATAAAATTAGTTCCCCCTTCTTCATTGCCCCCATATACCAGTGCTAGCAACCATCATACTGCCCACATCTGTATCTATGCCAACAGCAGCCAATCCCTCATATTGCCCCCAAGCTGTACCTGTCTGGGCTGTCAGCAGCCACAAAACTATCATTTCGCCCCAGTCATCTGCGTACCTATGCCAGCAGCAGCCAAGCTATTGCCCCCAAATCTGTACCTATGTCAGCACCAGCCACTCCATATTGCCCCCAAATCTGTACATGTGCCTGTAGCCGCCATATTGCAGCCTTCATGTACCTGTGCCAGCAGTCATCATATTGCCCCTGTACCTGTTCCAGCAAGCCCAGTAGCCATCATATTGCCCCCAAACTTTAGCTGTGCCAGCAAGCCCAGTAGCCATCATACTGCCCTGCCTGTGCCAGCAAGCCCAGTAGCCATCATATTGCCCTCCCTGTACCTGTGCTAGCAAGCCCAGTAGCTATCATATTGACCCCCCCTGTACCAGCAAGCCCAGTAGCCATCATACTGTCCCCCTGTACCTGTGCCAGCAATCCCAGTAGCCATCATACTGCCCCCTGTATCAGCAAGCCCAGTAGCCATCATATTACCCCCCTGTACCAGCAAGCCCAGTAGCCATCATGCTGCCCCCTATACCTGTGCCAGCAATCCCAGTAGCCATCATACTGCCCCCTGTATCAGCATGCCCAGTAGCCATTATATTGCCCCGCCTGTGCCAGCAAGCCCAGTAGCCATCATACTGCCCCCCTGTACCTGTGCCAGCAAGCCCAGTAGCCATCATATTGCCCCAATCTTTACCTGTGTCAGCAGGAAGTGTCAGAAAACTAGCCCGGATTTTCTCTGCTCTTCAAATGTCTTTGGTGTGAGCCACACCAACGCGCCATCTCTCTACTTTCTGCCTCTCTCTGCTGCCCAGTCGTGTCAGTGATGTAATTGACGCATGCACGCACAGGGCACCACCTACTGCGCATGCGCCGCACTGCAGCATGTTGAATAGAAGATACTACTACTCGACGGCACAAGGGTGGTGGAGGGAGGCGGGGTGGCAGTGGGGAGGCAGCGGGGAGGTGGATTCCACCCACAGTATTCAATTCTGTAATGCTACAGAGGGTTTGGGCAGGCAGATTATTACAGTAAATACTATTAAAGGCCAAGCAATTAAAAAAATGAAAAAGAGAAAAAAAAATCCCCCGTAAAAGTGCGCCCCCCAATGATTGCGCCCTAGGCAGGCGCCTACTCTGCCTACCCCTAGTTCCGGCCCTGCTTGTACATGATCCAAACTTAGATATAAGAATCCTTATTGCAGTGATCCCCAGCCAGTAGCTCGCAAGCAATATGTTGCTCACCAACCCCTTGGATGTTGTTCCCAGTGGCCCCAAAGCAAGTGCCTCATTTTGAGTTTTGGGTTTGGAAGCAAGTTTTGGTTGCATAAAAACCAGGTGTACTGCCAAACAGGGCTCATGTAGGCTGACAGTCCATTTAGGAGCTTCCAAATACTCTCCAACTTATTTTCAATTTGAATGTGGCTCATGGGGAAATAAATTTGGGGATCACTGCCTTATTGGAAGCAGAACCAGCCTATAAGGTTTATTTAATGTTAACATGCCGAAAAGAACCAGGTGTCGTGGATTCTGGATAACCGGTCCCATACCTGTATTATGAAATAATGGAGGATGGTCCAGTATGGATGTTGGTTGTTGGTTGTATAGGAAATAGTAAATCTATAACATTTGATCATAATGTTCATTTTCAGGAAGTGTATTTGTCTATGTGAATTTTGTGGTCACAGCCTTATTGAACCTCAAGTTTTTAAATTAGTGGTGAGCACAACTTTCCCTTGTTTGTTATAGTTTATAAAGGAGCAATGGCCAGCTCCATGTTGTAGCTCCCACCCTTTCCAGCTATAGTCAGGTGATGCCACTGGCGGCCAATAAAACGGCAACCAAGGTTGGGAGTTTTAACCTTGAAAGCAGCAAGTAAGTTGCAGGTAAAACTTAGTCCCTTTGTAAAATGTATAATGAAGCAATAGAATTCTTAATGAATCAGATAAAATTGAGCGTAGGACTGGCCAGATATGGGATGACTTTGACGTAGTTGGCCAGCTTAAATATATTGCAATATATGGACAAACAATCTCTGTTTTGTTTATAGGGTAAGGCATTTTTTAGTAGCTTATGGTACAAATGGGGAAATGTAATAAAAGTCACAAAGAGAAAAACAATTTGCAGCAATAAGTATAAAAATGTGCATTTCGCAATGTAAATTTCTTCCTTAAACTGCATTGCGAATTTTAATTACACATTGTGAATTTCAATTCCACACTTTTAAGTGCTTGAAGGTGTCGTAATCTTTTGGAGGAAACATAACTTTTTCAGTAAGAAGTTTTATTACATTCACTGCGCACTGGCACAAACTATAAAACTCGCAAACTGTCTTCCACTGTCAGATGAGGTCGCCAAGCAGTTTCTGGGTTTGTAAAATCGATATTAAATTTGCGCAAAGAAAAATGTATTTGCGCAAAGGCATAACTTTTCGCATTTCGAATAATTTTTCCATTACCGACTTTTATTACATTCCCCCAAAAATGTTTTAATGTCCTAAAAATATTGATTACGGGTTGAGTGCAGAGGACCTTTTGTATTTGTCAATATGAATTGTGTGGTCACAGCCTCATTGCACTAACCAACTCCTTAATTATATGTTTATTTTCATTATTCTCCCTGCATTGGCCAGGAAAAGCAAAAAGCATGTTGATTCTATGGGGCACAAGACTGGAGCTAGAGTCATGAGAGTGCAAGCAGATACAATATAGTTGAGAGACACGTTAACTTTTCTGCTGCCGATTTATTTTTGTCTGGACTATTCTTTTAGTTTGCTTCAAGGCTTGTGGATGTGACAAAAGCCATAATATGCATGTAGTTGCTTACTTCTGCAGATGGAAGAATAAGAACTGGTCAAACTCCAGTGTCTGGGCTCTAACAGCCATCTTGGACCCTATATCAGACAGCAAATAAGCAGACTGCCTGCTTTGCAGTCCAACCCTACAGCAAAAGAGATTCCTATCTGTGTATGTCGATATTACACATGGCTTTACTTCTCCTGATGGCTCTAACATATTGACAGCAGTTACGGTGTTTACTGCATAACTTCTCAGGAATTCAGAAATGTTCAACCCTGAGTAGCAATAAATTTTGTTTAACAGAGGTGCACAAATCCAGCGTGCAGTTTCCCGGCATATGTTCCTGAAAATGCTTTTTAGTGCATGTAATCTTTCACCCATATTTCTTCCTACAACTACAAGGGAGAAGTAAAATAAAATGATCAGAGGAGAAGTGAGTAACATAATGAATGAAACCACCTGGTGCTATCATTTGCTATGGGTCAAGATAGTGAAGTCTAAGACTGACATTCTAGTGAAACACGGTTGGTCTACACAAAGTTAGCACTGGATCTGGGTCCACCACCACCCACAGAGGCGAAATGAAGACCACCATAAGGTGTTCCATGATCCAGATTGATTTATCGCTCCCATGTCTTTTCTTTCTCTACATTGGACAACTGAAGACAGTTGTCTACTGTGAAGCTTCAGATAGCATGTGGATCAGTTACAAACTCTTTCAGACAAAGTCTGCTTTTTTTTACGCACGTAGGTCCATTACAGAGTGTTGATATGTGCTGCCATGGGTTTCCAAGCAACTGCAAATTAATAAATATTTTCATAGTGAGACATAAAATATTAGAAAGACCAGGGTACTCCGTACTTACCTATGAAGGGATGTTTATCCAGACCAGGTTCCTGTAGAGTTTCCTACAAACAGATACCAGCCTACATAGTTACCGAAACATAATAACATCGTTATATAGTTTAATCCAACTCATAAATCTGGTTTATCTCTTTAAAGAACACCTAGTTTTGGTGTTGATCCTATATGAGGAAAAATATCTGGACTGAAACTCATCAGGAAATAACAGGAAAGAAAGTCATTTACTCATGGAAGTCCTCGGGATGCAATAAGAAGCATTTTGCTGGGTGAAACTCAGGGAGAAAGTGGCCCTTCATATTACTCTTCAGGTTATACAGGTACTGGGATGGCATTATGCGCATTACATGGACAAAGCTTGCTCTGGTCCTGTAAGCCATGGTAGAAAATCTGGGGGTTCCATTTTCTGTGGTTGTACAGCGTTAAAGAAAACATATGTAGGTTACTGGTTGGAAAAAGGTCCTATATTTTGAAAGAAACTCCATATATAAATTCAAACTTCTATGGTATGATCATGTTTGATGTTCAACACATTATTTTGCATCATTAATTATAACTAGTGATGGGCGAATCTGTCCCTTTTCACTTCACTGGAAAATTAGCGAAATGCAAGACGCATTGAAGTCACTGGGCATCAAAATAATTTTGACTTGCGACAATTTTTATGCGCGCGACAATTTTTACGCCCTTGACTCTTTTGTGCAAATGCATTAAAGTCAATGGGCGTCAAAATTATTTTTCCAGCAGCGAATTTAAGCAGAGGTTTTGCTGAAAAATTTGCAGGCGGCGATATTCGGTCATTTGCCGCAAATCCATGCCTGGCGAATAAATTCGCCCATCATTTATTATAACTGATTATACACAATGGCTTACTTATTAGCATCATCCATATTGAGACCATTCCAACTATTGGACCACTCCAAAGACTAAGGGGTAAATCAAAGTGAAGTTCCGCCACTAGAGTGAAATTCCGCAGCTCTTCATTAATTTCTATGGGATTTTGAAAGGCGTATTTATCAATGGGTGAAGTGAAAGTTCACCCTTTGATAAATATGCCTATAAAAATCCCATAGAAATGAATGGAGAGTGGCGGAATTTCACTCTAGTGGCGGAACTTCACTATTAATTTCACTCTTTTATAAATATACCCCTCAGACCATTAAGTCCATTATGTAGGAAAACCAATGATATTGCGGTGCAGACTCACCGGCAACAACAAGGAGTCCCGGTGCACATGCCCCAGACCAATCGTTTGTTGGAGTAACCCATTTGCTCATTGTAGATGTGTTCACATACCAGCAAGGGTGATCGCAACTTCTGCCATTATGGGTGTTTTAAGGGGTTATTTACAAGGTCAGGAGAGGGTACAAACCACCATGTTTTTTTCACACCCATCCTGCCCCACAATGTTTAGAATTTCCGCAGGTCTCTTTGCTCCTTAATGGAGCCCAGACTTGTGCAAAACCCTGCAATACAGTGCTGTGCTCACCAGTGTTGTACCTCTAGAGTCATCATTCAGACATACAAGTTAACCGTGAACGTTAGAGTCATCTTACTCCCACAAGTGATTTTTGAATGAGCACGAAGGGGCTTAAGGTGGGCGCAGCCCAGGGGGCCCAGGAAATTTTGTCATACGGGGCCCTGTGATTTCTGATGGCGGCCCTGCATGTGTCTAAATACACTCCAAGCAAATCGTTTATCATTGTTTAAATATACAAATACAAGAGGTCCTCTGCACTCAACCCATTATCAATACAGGTATATCAAGGACATTGAAACATTTTTGTGACTAAAGCTACTAAAAATGCCTTACCCTTGTTTGTCCATATATTGCAATATATTTAAGCTGGCCAACTACGTCACAGTCATCCCATATCTGGCCAGTCCTACACTCAAATTGCATCCAATTCATTAAGATTTCTTTTGCTTCATTATATATTTTATAAAGGGACTATTGATTGATAATGGGTTGAGTGCAGAGGACTCTTGTATTTGTCTATGTGAATTTTGTGGTCACAGCCTCATTGCTCCCCAGCTTAATGTTTTTAATAATTAGTGGTGAGCACAACTTTCCTTTGTTTGTTGTCATTGCTTAAAACCAAATGCAGCCATTAGCCAAATACAGTGTCGGTGTAAAAGGATTATAAAGTTCAGTCAACTCAGGGGCAAGATACTGGCATACCATGGAAAGTACTTAATCCCTCTGGCACCTTCAATAAATGTCCCTTTGCATGAGATATTTGGCAATTTAATATTATAGGGTGGGAAACAATGCAGGTAGCAGGTTTTTATTAGCTGCTGCAAAAAAGCAAAACCATACTATAAACTACAAGGAATTTTATGATGTGGTGTCACACAGACTGCACCTCAAGCCTAAAATGAGTATGATGTTCTCAAATTTTTGGCTGTTTAGGAGCTAAAAAAAAGGGCAAGGCCATAATGGAAGTGGAACTTTGTTTAACTTTCTTAATGTGACTGCTGACATTTTCCCGAAGCCAGTATTATAGGTTTTGTTCTGAAATACTCATGAAACGAGATGCCATAAGGTCTAGCCCTGGGAGGGGAATGTTATATAAAAAGCTTTTAACTTCTGGAAATGAAAGCGCCCAGTGTCCAGAGAAGAAATATTTCTCTTGGTCACGTTACAAAATTCTTCTCAGCTATTCGTAAACGTTCCCGTCAGTGGAGCAGGCGCACTGGGGAGCAAGGAATTCAGTGAGCAAAATAACCTCCGCTTCCTTCTCTGTGGCTCTTGACCACCCTCAGCTTTATGGACTGAACGAGAAGTGTCCAACCTTCTGCCCTAGTCCCTGCACCACTGCCTGCCCTCACTTAGAAGGTGATGTTTAACACCAGCTGTAGGAGTCAGGAAGGGGTTTTCCCCCTCTTAAGCAATTTGGAGAAGCTTCAAATTGTTTTTTTTTGCCTCTGGATCAACTATCAGTTAGGCAGGTTATATTTAGACAAAAGGTTGAACTTGATGGACTTGTGTCTTTTTCAACCTAACATATTATGTAACTATGTGTGACAGCTATGGGTTAGACTACTCAAAACGGAACAATTCAGAATTATTAGGCTTTAAATATCCTAAAGCCCCTCAGTTCAAGCCTGTTCTTTGTATTCCAGCAAGGCAGCCATTAGGGGGCCCCACCATTGACAGGAAAGCCATTAACTTCATATTGTTCACTGTGTCTTAGGGGCCCCAAGAGAAAAATTAGGAAAGCTGCCTCTGATTTATTATAGGAGAAGCTATCATAGATATAAAAAGATGTCCAAAGTCTCATTTACCAACGTAGGTACTAAACTGCCCATAGATCTATAACACTTTGGTTTAGTTTTCCAACTGTAGTAGACTGTCGATCCACTACCCCCCCCATGGGAGCCCTGGAAAAATGTATTTCTTGGGGAGCTTGGCCCCCTAAATGTATGCCACTGTGAGGCCCCACCCAAACAATGACAGATGCAGTTGCAACTTGTGTGCCATTTGCAAACAGCTGCAAGTTTTCCGACCTGTATTATAGCGTGACTTGCGCCTAACGACATAAGAACCATTTTGCAGTGACTTGGGACTCGATCAGAAAGGCTTCGGGAGACAGAGGACACACACACAAATCTTTAGCTGAATGTAGGATGCTGGGAGTTGTATGCCAACAACAAATAAGGGTAGGCAGGCTGGCTATGCATGGTATCTATAGACTTACTGACCAGCTGATTATTCTTCCCTTCACTCTGGTTAAAGTAATGTTAAATGCACAGGAACATTCTTTGCATTTCCTTTAGTAAAAGTCATAATTTAGACTTTACAGACTCTTGCTTACGCAACCTATAGCTGGCAGGTATACTCTTTAGGTGACACCTTTGACTCAAAGCTCCTGCCGTCTCCGCCTTCATATTGTAAATAAATCTCCTTGCTCTAACTCCCCATTCACACGCACCTCCTGCGGCCTGTTCTCCTGCCCGCTGGCCCTGTCAGACATGAGTCTCAGACAGGAGTCATGTGTTTGACACGCTCTTTTCTCTGCTGACAGATGCCATTTGGGACACACATATTTACATTTTACTTTTAGTGCCGGGAATTGCACGTTGAAGCCCATGTGCTTGTAAAGACTCATGTTATACACGTGGGGTCGGTGCTCAGATCTTTCATATGGGTCACATATGGATTTCCTTCTTCATTCAGTCTTTAGACAGCAGTGCAGTATGCAACATGCATTTGTACTGATTACTGATTATATTACAGGTATGGGATCCGTTATCCAGAAACCCATTATGCAGAAAGTTCCAAATTACAGATATAGACTCCGTTTTATCCAAATAATCAATTTTTTTTAGAAAAATGTTTGCCTTTTTCTTTGTAATAATAAAACAGTACCTTGTATTTCACCCCAACTGAGATATAATTAATCCTTATTGGAAGCAAAACCAGCCTATTGGCTTTATTTAATGTTTATATGATTTTCTAGTGGACTTATGCATGAAGATACAACTTACGGAAACATCTGGAATTCTGGATAACAGATCCCACACCTGTACTGATATCAAGGGATTGTGGTGCCAATAGGCTTGCCACCTTTTTCTATAGAATTATCTTTCTTCCCTGTTAATAACATTGATATCAAGCATCATTTCTAGGTGCCAACACTACAAGTATGGAATCTGTTATCCAGAATGCTCAGATAAGGGATCTTTCTGTAATTTGGATCTCCATACAGTAAATCTACAAAAAAAAATAATAGTTAAAAAAACCCAATAGGGTGGTTCTGCTTCCAATACAGTTTAATTTCCCCTTAGTTAGGATCAAGTAGAAGGTACTTTTTTATTATTACAGAGAAAAACCTTTAAAGGAATTGTTCACTGTAACAATAAAAACTGGGTAAATAGATCTATAAAAAATGTTTCTTATATTGTTGCCTAAAATGTAATGTATAAAGACTGGAGTGACTGGATGTCTGACATAATAGCCAGAACACTACTTCCTGCTTTGCAGCTCTCTTGGTTTCCACTGATTGGTTACCAGACAGTAACAAATCAGAAACTTGAGGGGAGGCCACATGGGTCATAACTGTTGCTTTTGAATCTGAGCTGAATGCTGAGGATCACTTGCAAACTCATTGAACAGTTATGTCCTATGTGAGCCCCCTTAAAGTCACTGACTAACTCAGAGTTAGAGAGCTGCAAAGCAGGAAGTTGTATTCGGTTCTGTTCTGTTAGACATCCAGTCTCTCCGGCCTTTATATGTTACATTTTGGCTAACTAACTATATTAGAAACATTTTCTGTTTTGCACACGCAGTTTTTATTTTTACACTGAACAGTTCCTTTAAAATGGTAAATGATTTGATTAAAATAGTATGTGAGAGATGGATAATGGGTTTCTGGATAAGTATCCTATACCTGTATATGTTTCAACACAAAGAAATTAAATCTTTTTCAAGATGAGATACTGGTGTTCCAAATAAACTTTTTTTGGGCCTGAGCCTGCGTTACCAGCAATCGCCTTAAGGTGTCAGCAGCGGCCAGCAAACCAGGGAGCCCTTCTCCCAAATATTCCCATTTCATTCATTTAGCGAGTGAAAAATGACTCCTTGCTGAAAGGAACGTCCTGAGGCTCATTGCCTGGTGTTGGTGCGCTGCCCATTTGCCACCTGCTTATCCAGAATGTTAAATCCCATTAGAGCCGAGATTCATTTCTTTATGTCTGTCACCAAGAACAAGGAAATTATTGAGCAGGAATGTCATTCGTACGTTCATCTTTGGGTTATTTTATACCTTGCTGCGAGCGGCTGTTCCTGGAACATTTATTAGTGATATTATATTACCCTCCTTCAGGTTTTGCCGTCCATAGCATCATCCTTATATAGCGACTTTTTCCTCCACAAAAAAACACTATGGAGGCGGTTTAATAGCTGTTTTGGGTCTAGTATCCCATAGCAACCATTCCAATGTTTGCTTTTAAACAGTTGTCCAGTAGGTATCTCTTGATTGGCTGCTTCTAGAACTGGTAACTGTTATTGCTTAACTCTCTACCTGTTAGACCAGGAGAGTCTGTCTCTACAGTGGGCACAGGAGGTATAGGCACACCTCCCAACATTTTGAAAATAAAAAAAGAAACAAAAACATTTGGTGCGTAGAGCGCACTTTTTTTGACCATGCCCATTTTATGACCAAACCCCCTAATTACCATGTTTGAACACCTTTCCAGAGTTTTAGGGTCAGGTTTTATGTATTACAGTTTTGCTAATGATGATGAATTGCCCTTACATAGTTACAATTGTTTCTTTGATTATCTTAAGGTGTTACAAAGGTATCTTAGTGCACCTGCCACATATTCTAGGCCACGAAGGAACTTTGTATCTTTTCTGGCTGTTCAGTGCAAGAGATCAAAGAGATAGTTGGGACATTTCAGTAATAATCCAGGACTGCGAGTTGAGCTGTCAAAATCGCAATTGTCCAGCGAAAAATAATACAGTTGGGAGGTATGTTAAGGGCCCCATAAGGTCCTAAATAATGATCAATTTCAATATATATTGGTAAAACAGAACAACTATTGGATATGTTGGGGGTCCTAATGGGACATCTTATTACACTACTGTGTTAGACCCTTGTTTCCCACACTCTGATCAAGACTCACTACTCAGAATCTGCACTCTCTGCCTGTCACAAAGAACTATAATGAGCACTCCTATAGGGGAGGCTGAATATTCCTCTTTATCTTGACCCCCAGCCAACTGCAGAGGCCCTTGGCATGACATTGTTATTGTACTCTAACACTGGAATGTATGGAGCACTCCATTATCAACCCACTCCATAGGAAACACTGGATTATGTAATAACATGAGCAACGTTTACCCAGTAACGCATAGCAACCAAAAATTTATGAAACGGCGGAACATTTGGGAAAATCGTTGAAGTCAATGGGCGTCAAAATTATTTTGACGCGCCACAATTTTTACACGAGTGACAATTTTTATACGCGCGACTATTTTGCCCAATTGCATAGAAGTCAAAAGGCATCCGAATAATTTTGATGCATGACAATTTTTATACAGGCGCCAATTTTGACATGCTGATTTTTTTTTTCTGTCACAGCAAATTTTTCTCCGGTGAATTTTGGCCGCAGTTTCACGAAATGTGAAAATTCGCCGTGAATCCATGCCTGGCAAATACATTCGCCCATCACGAGTAAGGATATTATTACATATAAGTGTTTACCAGTGTCCCACTCCCAAGTCATTAAGACTGGGTTCAGGGGTTGTTTACACTTGTGATTTGCTTGTACAAAGCTACAGCAGCAATAAGATCTAGGGCCAAACATTTGCTCTCAAGCCATCAATGTGTTTTACCCATAAAACTTTCTGTGCTGTAAATTGTTAAGCAAACAGGCTCCAGAAAGAATGGAGAGGGGATCAGGGAGGCGGGGGGGGGGCTTATTTGAGTTTTTTTCGGACTGCTTTTGTCATGGTAACCTGGGTATGAAGAGCTACTGGTTTGTCTCCAGGGTAACCTCTGCCTGTTTCATTATTCATGAGGTGTTAAACACAAGGCCTCATTGAGAGCTCAGATGGTGCTCAGTCATGCAGAAGATAATAAAGTGCCATTCTACCTTGTGATAATGTAGCTGCCCAGGCATTTACAGCAGCCTTCCCTTCTCCACTGGGTGGCAGATTAGGCTTCTTCAGCATACCTCTCAACATTTTGGAAGTACAAAGAAGGACAAAAAAATGTTTCCCGCATGTAGCGCAGCAATTTTTGACCACACCCCTTTCTGTGGCCACACCCCCTAATTACCATGTTTGTTTTACAAAATTTGGCAGGTTGTGAAAGTTTGAAAATATTTCTCTATTTTAGTGTCTCAAAATTGTTACAAAGTATCTTATTTGCACCTGTTAGCTGTTCTGGGCTCTCTGCTAAAAGCCAATTAAGTGAGAAACTTTGTTTCTTTTTCTGGCTGTTCAGTGCAGAGAAAAGAGGAGTTCCAGTACAAATGAGGGACTGCGGGTTGAGCTGTCAAAAGAGAGACTGTCCCTCCGAAAAAGGGACAGTTGGGAGGTATGCTTCACTGTCTGTTCCCCTGCTTTTTACATTTCACAAGTAAATTACCTGTTTGTGCCGAGGGCCAGATTTACATATTTGGTGCACCTAGGCTCACTGCTGCTCATTATCCCTGCCCCCTGTCCCCCATCATCAGGTCCAGCACTAAAGATTGGTGCATGGGAAATTTGAATAACTATCAAATATCCTCACTTTCTCCTGCGCTTAGGAGCCAATGTGGGTGCAGCTGGATTGTATGCCACCCCTGAAATCCTGCCACTCACAAATCTGGGCCTGTTTGTGCCACTGTGCATATGGGACTCACCTTAGGGGGCAAGGTTCAGTGTTGGACTTGCCAACCGGGATACCAGGAAAACTCCCGGTGGGCCCTGTTTTTCTAAACATTTCATGGTCATTCCCTATTTCTTTATGGGAAACAAGATACTTAATATTGGAAGTACAGAGTATAGTAATTAAATATAAAAGAGTAACGGGGAATGCAATAAAAGTCGCGAACGGGAAAACTATTGGCAATGCGAAAAGTTATGCCTTTGCTCCAAAAGATTACGACACCTTTAGGGCTAGTCCACATGGGGAGATAGCGACGCGTTTGCGGCGACAAAGCGCAGCGACAGTCGCCGCGACCGGCGCAGGCGACAGTTTTGTATGGGCGCCTATGTAAAAACGCCTGTGCTAACCACACGAGGCGATGCGCTTTTCAACAGTCGCCTGAAAAAGCCTGGCGAGGCATTTTCAGGCGACTGTTGAAAAGCGCATCGCCTCGTGTGGTTAGCACAGGCGTTTTTACATAGGCGCCCATACAAAACTGTCGCCTGCGCCGGTCGCGGCGACTGTCGCGGTGACAAAGAACGCGTTGCTATCTCCCCGTGTGGAATAGCCCTTAAGCTCTTCTTAAGAGTGCCCAATTAAAATTCGCAATGCAATAATAGTTTAAGGAACAATATTGCGTTGCGAGATGTGCATTTTTAGTCTTATTGGTGCGAATTGTTTCGCTCTTTGCGACTTTAATTACATTCCCCTGTAGGAGAATAAAGAGGTTGAGTGGGGAGAGGAGGAATAATAGTTTCGATTTAGAAAGTGGGCTCACGGTCTAAAGTTTTCTGGTGGGCCCTTGGTATCCCAGTCCGACACTGACAAGGTACCGATCCCACGGAAAAAAATGATAGACATCATCAGCCATGACAGGACAGCTGAGCATATACCTTATTGCAGGAGGAATGTCATCTAGATTGGGCCAATCATAAAACACCAGCCTATTTAATGGAAGGAAGGAAACCCCTTCTGGATAATGAGTACCCAGATGGTGTTACATTTAATGTAGTGATGAGCAGGTCATGCCGCTAACCTTATCCTACTGCTTGTCAACTCATGTCCAACTCTCACTTAAAGGGATACTGTCACGGAATTTTTTTTTCTAAAACCATCAGTTAATAGTGCTGCTTCAGTAGAATTCTGCACTGAAATCCGTTTCTCAAAACAGCAAACCCATTTTTTTATATTTAATTTTGAAATCTGACATGGGGCTAGACATATTGTCAGTTTTCCAGCTGCCCCCAGTGTTGTGACTTGTGCTCTGATAAACTACAGTCACTCTTTACTGCTGTACTGCAAGTTGGAGTGACATAACCCCTCCCCCCAGCAGCCTAACAACAGAACAATGGGAAGGTAACCAGATAGCAGCTCCCTAATACAAGATAACGGCTGCCTGGTAGATATAAGAACAGAACTCAATAGTAAAATCCAGGTCCCACTGAGACACATCCAGTTACATTGAGTAGGAGAAACAACAGCCTGCCGGAAAGCAGCTCCATCCTAAAGTGCTGGCTCTTTCTGAAAGCACATGATCAGACAAAATGACCTGAGATGGTGCCTACACACCAATATTACAACTGAAAAAAAATACACTTGGTTCAGGAATAAAATTATATATTGTAGAGTATATTATTTGCAGTGTAAACAGTTTAATTTAGAAATAAAAACTGCATCATAAAAATCACAGAATCTCTTTAAAGTACTCCTCCATTTTTTAATATGCACCCAACCTGTAACAATGATATTGCAAATAGGCAGGGCTGGCATGGTGGTATCCACGAATGGATTTACAAAATTGGAGGTGCCCTTCTTGCACATGGGGCTCTCAGTCTCATCCCACCGACTTATGGGTAAACTGGGTTGAGTGCAACCTGCTCTTCCGGATGGATAAGACTGCTGTGCTTCTTTCAGGAGAGGAGAAGGGAAAATTACTTTGGTGGAGTCTAGTAGATGGCAGTTGGTCTGCTCTAAACCCCCCTATATTAACTTTGAATTAAAATCACGTCAGATTGGCTGGTGGCAGAGATGCAGGTTATTATAACTCAACTGTGAGGGATGCATTTTGGAAAAAAAAACTGCACTTGATAACAAAGCAGCGAGTTTTTGGTGTGGTTTGTCACCTATCCACAGGGCCCAAAAAGTCCTCCAAATTTCACGGTGTGCCGTTACCTTATGAGAGAGAACGTGCTGAATATAAGGGTTGTAGGAGTGGAGACAACAAATTCCCATACATAACTGTGGGCCAAAACAGCATTGCAAAGGATTATCCAGTGAGTTGTTTACCAGACACTACTTTACAAAGTCTGTTGCAAAATTAAACCAGGGTCATGTCTCCAGCATTCAGTCTGTGAGAAAAAAACAGAGAAGCATGTTGCTGGGCCTGTGCACATGCATAAATAAATACTGTATTAATGCAGAGAAGCAGTTTACATACCTGTAGACAAAGGCTAGAGCAGAAGTCCATTAGAGAAGCAGCCATGCTGTCTCCAGGAAGGTTTTTATGAGAAGAAGAAGAGAAGTTGTTGGGAAGACTCTCTACATTCCATGTAGTGCTTAGCTTCCACAATGTGACCTCCGTCAGTTTATGGGATACAAATATTTGTTATGATGCATCTGCGTTGTCCTACATTCACAGCCCCCTGGTTCAAGAGGGAAGAACTTCAGGGCTGTGTCAGATTTAAGTTGTACAGTACTTCTTAGCTCGTTAAGAGGACAGTTCCTTAGACTCGTATATGTGACCCTATAAATGTTTTCTATATTTATCAATATTTACATAGAAGGTGGAAGAACTCATGCAGTGGCAGATTAGATTAGATACTACTGCAGTCTACATTCTGCCGCAGTATCAGTCTCCCCTTTGTCCCTCTCTCCCACTGTAAATGTCACAGACAGTTGCAACATTGCATAGTAGCCAAGTGGACTTAGGTGAGTATACAGTGAACCCTTGGGATCAGGTCCTTTGGTGGGCATCAGGTGCCACAGGCCAGGAATTGTAGTTTAGACCGAACCTGAGGTCACAGGTTGTGTATTTTTTGCATGGCATCTCTGTGAGACTGATTTTAATGGCCATTAACTGAAGGGGTGATGGAGCTTCGCCCAGGCTCTTATCAAACGCCTGACTCCTGTTGCTGCTGGTAGACAAGTATAACTGCAAGACACAGACCCTGAGTGCTTTCACGTGTTACAGCCTTTTCATCTGCCAGTGGGTTTTATGTGATGTTCTCTCTGCTTAGAATTATCATTAGTTCATGGAATCCAGTGATTGCCTTGGATCCTGCTCCCCTAAGACATATCTTAAACCAAAGAGCACTGTGAATTCTAAGCATTAGCACCTGAAAAGTTCAAAACACATAAATTCTGCTCTCTAGCAGTGCAACATCCGGGCAAAGAGCACAGCTTATCTGTCAGCAGGACTTTATTGGGAAAGCACAAGGCTCATGAACAAATTCATGGAAAAGCGTTTTTATTGGGAATAATAAGCTTTCAACTGTTATTAAGGAAGATATCAACAATATCTACTTACTACACACCCGTGATGCTGTCCCTGGCTCAGGGCAGGCCGCATTCTATAAAGAATTTTCCCTTTGTAGTTATCAGCAGGGAGTTTTTGCAGGATATGCTCAGTGGAGCACAGGTGGATCAACCTAAACAATGGCCAACAGTGATATGTAAATGCTTTCATATTATAGTTCCACCTCCTTTCAAAGCAGTTGTGAGAGCAGGAAAAGGTAGTCAATCAAATAACTTGCATATCTTCACCCTCAAAAATGGTCAATATGTGTTCAAAGAGCCTTGCAAAACCAAACTAAAGCTAAGCATACGTGGCAGGATCTGTTATCTGGCAAGGTTGGTAAACAAGTGAAATTTGGCCAACCAATGACAAGGCAAATCAAGCTGATCCAACTGATTATTCATGGGATCTTTGTGGTTTCCCATATAACATGCCAAGGTGGTCCACTTCTGATTTTTTCTGGTTCTGGTTTTTAAACTTCCCAATTGATATCTGATTGAGAAGGTCCCATTCATGGTCAAACAAGCTGCAGACTCTTTTGGGGTGTCCATGTGTAACCACTTGTAAGGTAAGTGGTAAGGTTACAGCGAATGTAATTCAATCTCCTTCCTCTCTACTACTGACAAAGATCCTTTAGATGAAGCACAATTTCAGGCAGATAAAAATGTCTCTTTTGTCTATACAATTAATGATAAAGTCTTATTAGAGGTCATTATTTAAAGTCCATTATCAATGACACACTGAACTACTTAGACTATTAACTAAAGAATGATCTGATTATCTGAATTATCAAAGGCATTCATAATGGCAGAGTTACAGGAATAGTTCAGTGTAACAATAAAAAGGGTAAAATAAAAACTCTGCAAAATAAAAAATATGTCTAATTTAGTTAGATAACCAAAAATGTAATGTACAAAGGCGGGAGTGACTGGATGTCTAACATACAGTAATAGCCAGAACACTACTTCCTGCTTTTTAGCTCTCTTGGTTTCCACTGATTGGTTACCAGGCAGTAACCAATCACTGACTTTAGGAGTGGTCACATGGGTCATAACTGTTGCTTTTGAATCTGAGCTGAATGCTGAGGATGAAACTCGCTGAACAGTTATGTCCCATGTGCCCCCCCCTTACAGTTACTGACTAACTCCAGCCTTTATACATTACATTTTTGGCTAACCAACTATATTAGAAACATTTTTTATTTTGCACAGCCTATCTATTTACTCAGTTTTTATTTTTATACTGAACTGTTACTTTAAAGGAGAGGTTCCCTCAGTGCAGAGGAATATACTGGTTAGTGGTCTTTGATCTGGGGGATAAAATTAGCTTCAATGGGAATATTTATGAACTGGGCATTTGATGGGTGCTGCTAAAGTTATAGACATCTATCAAAGGGTGAGGCAAGACACCCACCATGAGAGGTGGAAGGATTTAGTTTTCCATATTCCAACTGGCATCAGTGTGTACTACTGGCTCGAGGGCCACAGAATCTTCTTTTATAACATTGAATGCATTGGAAGATTGGTAAAGGAAAAAATAATCTTCTGCGTTCTTCGCTCTTTTCCTTGGACACAGTACAGAAGTCTTGCTTCTTTTGGCTGCTCTTGAGGCACATTAACCCTGGTCTACACAGAACCAGCTAAACAAACACACAATAACTCACAAGCCTTTTTATCTGTGGGGATAACTTTGCTGTATGTTCAGTCCTGTAGGTATATGAAGAAATAGTTGTTTTGTTGTTTCCAAACCGACGCTTGACCACACAATCTCTTAAAAATCCAGTGTGGTTGCGTTTGAAGCATTAAGGAGTTCGGTCAATGGATATTTGTACATAAAAAGTAAGTGAATGTCAGTATTTAGGTATTTGGCATATAGTGAACTTTAAGCTTATTACACAGTCGCATAAAACATATATAGTAGAGGTGCATACTAATATATCAGCAAGGGCAATAAATACCATGAAGATACAAAACCAATATTTTCTCACAATTATATATATATATATATATATATATATTTCATAAAAAGGTGTTATAAAACAATGGGAAAAAATCAGATGCTAAGTAGGAATTATAGAGAAAAGTGGAACACCGGAATGTTTAACAACTATATTATTAGGTTACTAGGTCAGTTATGCTGTACAAAGAAATACTTGTAAGAACAAGACACAAACATATGATAACTGAATGTTCAGAACATAAATATTCCAGAAATCATTTTTTTTGTTTATACACCATATTTAGAATTACCCTTCATTGGAATAAGAAAAAAACGTGTTATTTAAAATAACCCTCTAAATAGGTATTGGGTTGGGTGAACAGAGTATCGGGGGAATGCATTTAAGTCGCAAAGAGCAAAATAATTTGCGCCAATAATACATCTCGCAATGTAAAATTGTTCCTTAAACTGTTATTGCATTGCGAATTATAATTGCGAACTCTTAAGAAGTGCTTGAAGGTGTCGCAATCTTTTGGAGCAAACGTAACGACTTTATCAGTAAGAAGTTTTATTACATTGACTGCGCATTGGCGCAAGCTATAAAATTCGCAAACGGTGTTTCACTGTTGGAAATGGTCGTTAAACAGTTCCCGGGTTTGCAAAAGCTATATTAAATTCGCCAAAGCAAAATTTGTTTCCTGCAAAGGCATAACTTTTCACATTGCAAATAGTTTTTCTGTTTTCAGCTTTTATTACATTCCCCCGTATGTGAGGTATTTTTCCCCTTTTTTATACATTAACTTTTTGTCCTGGATATTAAACAGGGTTACTGTAGAAGACAGGGCCAGAACTAGGAATAGGCATAAAAGGCTTGTGCCTAGGGTTCAATGGTGTGGAGGTTCTAGAACCCTAGACATGTACCTTGCTATCTCTTTTAACAAAAGCTCTGCACAGAACAATGAGGTAGTGGTGGAGAGTAGTGATGAACAAATTACAGATTCGCCGCAAACTTCTGGGTTTTGCGGCTGGCGAAAATATTCTTGAAACTGCGTCACAAATATACCACATGTCTCGTTTCACGTTGCGCGACAAAAAATTGACGCACGTGAAAACAAAAAGACGTGTTTCTGTTTCGCAAAATTTTCATAGTTTTACTAATTTTCCAGCAGTTTCAGAAATTTTTTTGGCAAAACAAGACAGATTCGCTCATCACTAGTGGAGAGAGAGAGCATGGGTTTATGCCCCAGGGATCTTGCCTTGTGCAACCCTTTGTAATTGTCTAGGATAATCATTAATTCCTCTTGATCATTTATGAATTTCCTTCTTTATTTATGCCAAGGGAAAAAGGTGGATCCCTATTACAAATTATTCCCATCTTCACTAATGGTGATGCTACTTATTTACTACTCCAAACAGGCTTGTAATTGTAACATTTAATCAAATGACTAGAATTTACAAAAAGCCAAAAATATTTTGGCACTTTACTGTTTCATTACATGTTTATGTATTTCCAACTTCTGTTAAAGTAGTACTGCAAACACTGTATGGTGTTGTATTAACATACTGTACTTGGTCAAGCTGAAAATAATATATGGCTTTTACAAAACCAGCAAAGTCATTAACAAACCCAAAAATGACAACATCTGTCTCAAAGAATTGCTGTGTTAGAGTCACATTACTCGCAGTGTTGCGCTAGTGACTTCATTTATGTGTCATCCAGCTGGTATTAGCTTATGTCAGAGGCACAGAAGAACGGAGCACTGGAAAACCCGAAAAACGTAATCAAGAGGAACGCATTATTTCGATGAATTTTTAAAGATTAGAAAAAACTTGAAAAAATTATAAAATGTCTTGGCAAATTTTTTAATAATTGATAAAAGCTAGGACATCTCAAAATCTCAAAAAATTAACTTAGAGGCTACTTGATTTATAATGCAAAAGTTTCAGTGAATGACGTAAAAATCGAACTGACATTACTAGATCCTTAAATTTGCCGGCGGTGAAAAAAACTTGACCACCAAGAAAATCAGATTATTAAATTGATTATTAAAAGTAGACTCAAATTATAAAACAGCTTCAGAGTTAAACTACACCTCCTATAGACCTTAACAGAAGCTTGCCAGGTTTTAGTGGCTACTTTTTTTCATATCAAATTCTGACCTTTGGAAAATGCAAAATTATTTTTTTCGCACTTTTGCTTTTTTGAATCGCCGCAAAAGCTTAAAATAGAATTTTAATAATAAATCTGGCCCTCTATTAACCTAATGCAAACATTTCAGTGAGTGACAACATAAAGTACATATTATAACTAATAACATTTATAGGATTTATACTTCCTAGGTCATTCATGGCTTTTGTGTATTTAATTCTTTTTAGAGTAAATGATAACATATTATCTCTAGAAATCTATTGTTTGGGACACTTACATATTTATAGCACAATCTGATCTTTACCAATTTGCCTCTGATGATGGGACACACTCTAATTGCCCTGAAGAATTAGATTTCATTGAGCCTGAACAGTGAAGTATTTTACTGGAAATGAGTTGTGTGGGCTTTTCTGGGATCCAGTTGTGTCATACTTGGATCTATTTCAATGCCACATACTTGCGTGTCCTCAAACACCCTTCTTCTGTGCCAGCTGATTACTCTACGGGAATAGCCACATTCAAGCATAGCTTACCACTCATATAATGTTATCTATTTAAGTCTAATAAAGTAACATGTTCAGGTTTCTTGAAGAAATTCTGTGTTGGGTTAGGATGACAGAACAACAAATAGTCTTCTACTATAATCGGTGTCCTGCTAATGTTCTTCTGGGAATGCACAAAATGGCTCCATATTTTTCTTTATTAAAATCTCGATTCCAAGCTTTTACTTCTACTTATTTTAATCTTCGAAAATTGTCATCAACATTGGAATGTCTATCCACATTTTAGGCAATGCATTGTCACTAATAAACAAGTTAAATAAACCAAGACCACCAGGTTCGGATTTGTGGAGAGGCCACCAAGGCCTGGGCCTAGGGCGGCAGGGTTTTAGGGGGCGGCATGCTGCCCAACCACAACCACATTGGTTCAGAAACACTGGGGATGCGTGGGAGATACAATAGTTTTTTTAAATTACCCGTGTGCCAATCACCTTTGCTCCACTCGATGATGAAAATTTCCGTGAATAAAAGGGAGGGGATGGGGGCGATGAATGCCAGCGTGCCTAGCGGTGCCTGCTGTGTCAATCCAGCCCTGAAGACCACCCTGGCTAGTTAACCGACCTACCACAGAATGCTTACCATTGACTAAATCCTCTGCTGAATATCCACTGTAACTACTTTAGATGCAGCCCAATTATTTCCAACTCAAATATTAGCTCATTGCTAAACAGTGTCAAATGTTTTGCTTAAAGGGATACTGTCATGGGAAAACATGTTTTTTCAAAAGGCATCAGTTAATAGTGCTGCTCCAGCAGAATTCTGCACTGAAATTCGTTTTATAAAGAGCAAAAAGGTTTTTTTATATTCAATTTTGAAATCTGACATGGGTCTAGACATATTGTCAGTTTCCCAGCTGCCCCCATTCATGTGACTCGTGCTCTGATAAACTTCAGTCACTCTTTACTGCTGTACTGCAAGTTGGAGTGATATTCCCCTCTTCCCTTCCCCCCCACAGCAGCAACAAAAGAACAATGGGAAGGTAACCAGATAGCAGCTCCCTAACACAAGCTCCCTGGTAGATCTAAAAACAGATTCAGTTACATTAAGTAGGAGAGATAACAACCTGCCAGAAAGTAGTTCCATCCTAAAGTGCAGGCACAAGTCACATTACTGGGGGCAGCTGGGAAACTGACAATATGTCTAGCCCCATGTCAGATTTCAAAATTGAATATAAAAAAATCTGTTTGCTCTTTTGAGATTTGGTTTCAGTGCAGAATTCTGCTGGAGTAGCACTATTAACTGATGTGTTTTGAAAAAAACATGTTTTCCCATGACAGTATCCCTTTAAAGGAAAACTATACCCCCAAAATGAATACTTAAGCAACAGATAGTTTATATCAAATTGAATGACATATTAAAGAATCTTACCAAACTGGAATATATATTTACATAAATATTGCCCTTTTACATCTCTTGCCTTGAACCACCATTTCGTGACTGTATCTGTGCTGCCTCAGAGATCACCTGACCAGAAATACTACAACACTAACTGTAACAGGAAGAAGTGAGGAAGCAAAAGGCAGAACTCTGTCTGTTAATTGGCTCATGTGACCTAACATGTGGTTTGTATGTGTGCACAGTGAATCTTACGATCCCAGGGGGCGGCCCTTATTTTTTAACATGGCAATTTTCTATTTATGATTACTCAATGGCATATACTACTAAAAAAGTATATTATTATGATAATGGTTCATTTACATGAAGCAGGGTTTTACACATGAGCTGTTTTACTCAGTATCTTTTAATAGAGACCTACATTGTTTGGGGGGTATAGTTTTCCTTTAAGTTAAATCCCTATAAAATTGTAAAGTACAACACTTGTTGTTTTACAACATATTACAGTGCATTGGACCATAACTTTTAATTAGGGCTCAGAAAAGGCAAATGCGAAATGCTCAATTTACTTGAAGATGTTTGGGTCCGCTATGGGAGATGCTTTAACCCTGACCAACATATACATGGGCCATTGCATTGATCCTTTCAGAGATGCAAATTCAACTGCTTGTGAAATATGCAAATGGCTTAGTTAATCGTCATTTCAAAACTGAAATGGAATTCCATCATATGGCTAATATTAGTGTAGATTCATCTGCAGAGCAAATGTATGTAGACATGATTAGATAGCCCAATGCAAGTAATGCCATATTACACTTCACATTATCCAACAATGGTCACTTGAGAAGAACATACCATATGCTCAATTCTTTAGATTAATGTTCATTACAATTAACCTTTGACCAGAAAAAAAAGAATAAAAAAGTAAATAAAAGCTAATTAACAAACAGTACTAGATATTTTGCTAAATCTTAATAATTGCTTGAGTATTTTCAAAGCGCACAGTTGTGGGTTCTACGCTATATTATTTCTTTGACTGCACAGATACAAAAACTATGTTTCTAAGTAGCTATGGTATTGGTATATTCAGCTCAGGCCCCACCACTTACAGACCCAACTACACAATTAAAGAACTCAGACTTGAGTGAAATGATCTTCCTTCAGTAGCTTGCCCCGGGTCTCAAAACTTGCTTTGAGTATGTAGTAATAAGGAAGTTATATAATAATATAGTCTATTAACTTTATTATTATAACCCAACTTGTCATTAGTTCCTGTAAGATACAGATTAGTCGAAGAATCTACCCTTGTTTATTAAAAGCCCAATAACAATATACATAGCCTTAATTTAAGACCCTTTTCCTTAAATAATGGCATTCCAAGCATTTACCCCAATCCATTCTGTATCATGATATATCTATGTCCAAGTCAATGGCTTGACTGCATTATATCTCAGTAATGGCTTCCAGATCTACTTTATTCATATCAATGATATAAAGCAATTCAGCGTATTACGGTACCTAATTTATGAGCAATACAGCATGCCTGGCCACTATCTGACAAACTGCATCAATAAATTATACCTTTTCGGCTTAGGCATCAGTCTCTTTCTGTTAGACATAATTGTGGAAAAAATCCAACAGCTGGAGGCAGTTAGATTTCCCATAACATAGATGTCTGCATTTATTTTATATAACTGTAAATATCTATAAAGTCTACCTGTCCTGTAAAAATGAAAATAATCCTTCCTAAAGATCCCATATGCCTAAGAAAACAGAGCAACAATGGATCTTGTAAAATAATTCACATAATAAACAAACATCTCATGAAAGTTACATTATTCTTTGTGATGGTCTTGCCATGCTCGTTGCTGATTAAGGGTGATGGGGTATTTTGAAATATAATATGGAATTTGTTAACTATCTGGGCAAAACAGTTGTACAGTTGATATTGCAACATTGAGTCCTGTGTTAGGTTCTGTCCGTGTAACTATCTGTATGGAGTTTATTTGCCATGTGTTTTGATTGGACTTCCGCATTCTATTCCACTTTCCTCCCATACTTCAAAAATATTCTATCAGGTTAAATGGCATTCAGTAAAGTAGCTCAAGATTATAAAGTATGGGGACATAGCAAGGACTGACTGAAGAAGCTTTATAGAAACTATAACAAACAAGGGAAAGTTGTGCTCACCACTAATTTTTAAAACCATTAGGCAGAGGTGCAATGAGGCTGTGACCACAAAATACATATAGACAAATACAAGAGGTCCTCTGCACTCAACCCATTATCAATATATTTAGGAAATTGAGACATTTTGTGCATTAAGCTATTAAAAAATTCCTTACCCTTTAAACAAAACAGGGATTGCTTATCCAGATATTGCAATATATTTAAGCTGGCCAACTAAGTCAAAGTCATCAAAGTCACCCTTCCCAGCTATAATCATTTGATCCCAGTGGTGGCCAATAAAATGGCAACCATGTTTGTGAGTTTTAACCTTGAAAGCAGCAAGTAGGTTACAGGTAAAACTTAAGGCCTCCAAACACGGGCTGATAAACGCTGCCGACAGACTGAGTCGGCAGCTTTTTGGCCTGTGTGTGGGGCCATCCGTTGGGCTTTCCCGATCGATATCTGGCTGAAAGTCGGCCAGATCACGATCGGACTTGTTAAAAAATCCTGTCGGATCGCGGCCGCTTCTCTGTGTGTATGTGGTCCCATAATCCGCCCGTCCGTTCTTCTGCATTATGATCCGATCATTGGGCCCTAGGGCCCACGATCAGATCAGCCTGATATCGCCCACTTCAATGTGGGCATATCGGGCAGAGATCCGCTCGTTTGGCAACATCTCCTAACGAGCGGATCTCTACGTCTATGGCCACCTTTAGTCCCTGTGTAAAATGTATAATGAAGCAATAGAATTCTTAATGAATCAGATGCAAGTTCAGTGTAGGACTGGCCATACCAGGGATGAATTTGATGTAGTTGGCCAGCTTAAATATATTGCAATATATGGACAAACAATCCCATTTTTGTTTAAAGGGGAAGGCATTTTTTGTAGCTTCAGGCACAAAATGTCTCAATGTTCTAAATATATTTATAATGAGTGCAGAGGACTCTTGTATTTGTCTATGTGAATTATTTGGTCACAACCTCATTGCACCCCCGCTTAATGTTTTTAAAAATTAGTGGTGAGCACAACTTTCCTTTGTTTGTTATCATTGCTTAAAACCAATGCAGAAATGCAGCCATTAGCCAAATACTGTGATTCAGGATCAAGGTCAGGAACAAGAACAGAAGTACAGTCACAGAGTCATGAAAACTCTTCAGGAACTCGGGCCTGGAGTCAGCAGGAAGGCCAATAATCCAGCAAGGAGGAGCCTCGGAAGCAGGCTTAAATAGCTGGACAAGGAGTGTTACTAAGGAAAGATGGACATGGAGGCAGCATCACAGAAGGGACTTTGCCAGAATTAAGCTGCAGCCACACTGCTTCCTGTGACTCAAGCTGGAGGAGCAGTGGCAGGAATACAACAGGTCCCTGGTTAGAAACCAGGGAGTTCCTGACACCATCCCTCTACCATCACCCCTTGACCCTGAAGAAACCAGAAGTGACTTTACATCAGGGCAGATCATGGAAACACAGAGGGAAATTTTATAATCTGTATTTGTCCCACCCTCCTCCCATCTGACCCCACTGAGTATTCTGACAAAAGCCAGAGGGCTTTGCGGGTATTCTGTGGGTACCCGACCTGAGGCAGGACTCTACCTTAAGAGATTTTTACTTTTCATGCCACTTTAATCTTTAAAAGAAAACCGTTTAAACCTAAAAAAATCATGTTCAATTAAACTGATGTTGAGAATTGAATATTTTTTAGGAATATAACTACTGTTACTAATTGCGTCAGGAATATATTTCAGTGTACTTTCTCCCAATTGTAGGTGCTCAAAAATGAAAAAATGATCATTCTTTAAATCATCAATCACAACTACAGTTATTAAGGCATGTTAACACCTTCAGCAAACTTTGCACCTTCTATTACAGAATTCCCCTTATCATATGGGGCTCCTGAATTTTGCTACGGAGCCTGTTTTTAGTGGAAACTACTTGTCGCCGAGACTATTGACAGTCTCCTTGGCGAGGTTTGGTCTAAAAAAACACCAAAGGAGAATACATTGCATGTGCCAAGAGATTTTATGCTAATTTCAGACTTATATAGTCTAATATGGGTGTTTTCAAGCTGTGTGTGAATGCAGTGACATGTGGGTGCCATTGATATTACTGGTAACAGGCATGGGTGGTATTGATGCTTCCTTGCCTTGGTTGTTCCACCACATCAAGGGGCCGATTCACTAAATTCGAGTGAAGGATTCGAAGTAAAAAAACTTCGAATTTCGAAGTATTTTTGGGCTACTTCGACCATCGAATGGGCTACTTCGACCTTCGACTATGACTACGACTTCGAATCGAAGGATTCGAACTAAAAATCCTTCGACTATTCGACCATTCGATAGTCGAAGTACTGTCTCTTTAAAAAAAACTTCGGCCCCCTACTTCGGCAGCTAAAAGCTACCAAAGTCAATGTTAGCCTATGGGGAAGGTCCTAAGTTTTTTTGATCGAAGGATATTCCTTCGATCGTTGGATTTAAATCCTTCGAATCATTCGATTCGATTCGAAGGAATAATCCTTCGATCGTACGATCGCAGTATTTGCGCTAAATCCTCGATATTCGAAGTCGAAGGATTTTAATTCCTAGTCGAATATCGAGGGTTAATTAACCCTCGATATGTGACCCATAGTGAATCAGCCCCCAAGTCCAACTTAGTATAAAGATTTGCGGCAGGCTACATTCTCCATAAAAACAAAGAAACGTCAGGCCTTGTTTAGGTGAAACTGAAACACAGGAGCCTCATAATAATGGCAGCACAAAATTGCTTAAAACTTGAACAGAATAGAGAATGTTGGAATGTAGAATGTGACTGGTTCAATTTCCTGCTGCTGTGATGTACAGAATGGGGCTTTCACACTCTGGCTCTATATATAATTTATGATTTTTGAAACTTGAGCATGGGGAGGAGAGGCAGCGGCATTGAAAAGGTTATGGACAGAGCTTTTGTATCACTTCAGAAAAGGTTTTCTTTTTTGTGATTGAAATATTAGTCTGTGATGTTCACCATCGCTCATGTGGACACTTGCACAAAGCTTCACTATGTTCAGAAAAATAACAGCCATACGATACCCACTGCATACCTCTCTCTGCCACATAACATCGTCCTCTCTCCAAGACTGTAAAGCTGCCTCTGACTTTCTTGCTATTAGAAATTCCATCCATTACCAAACAAGCTTTTTATGTCTATTTCTGTACCCTGTTTCTGTTCTTTTGGAAAGAACAAAATGGCAAATTCCATTCCTGGTTGAAAAACATCCTCCTTTTCAATGGGATAATTACACACAGGGCTATGAAATGTTAATATCAGAATGTTTACATAGGGCTGTTATGGTACATGATGCCTAACACAGAGATCGACACACTTTTCGTGATTCAAAGGTTTTGCAACCCAGAGCAGGCACAGAGACTTATACGGTAAAGTGAAATATTTTCTACAGATTCAGGTCCATTCAAATATGAATTATTGTGAGAGCCTACTGGTAAAATATAGGGGTGAGAACATTGCAGGTATAACACATTTGATTTCCTCTCTACTTGTCAACTGATTATCTTGGGGAAGGACTCTAAATACAACTGAATTGTCTGATCCGTAACGCATAGGTTGCCTTAGAACAGTGATCCCCAACTAGTAGCCTGTGAACAACATGTTGCTCACATTTAGCAAGAAGAAAACCGGCACTCAGAGCTCAATGCATGTGGGCAAAGCCCTGCGTGTTTATTGCAACGTTACGTTTCGGGGGCGTGCCCCTTCATCAGACCCCAGAAACTTAACGTTTGCCCGCATGCATTGAGCTCTGAGTGCCGGTTTTCTTCTTGCTAAACGTGTTTCATTAAGGGTTGCCGATCCCTTTCAACTGTGCGCCGGGCCAGCTTGTACCGGAGAGGCCAGGGAGTGCTGGTGGGTTTTGGAACTTCAACATGTTGCTCACCAACCCCCTTGGATGTTGCTCCCGGTGGCCTCAAAGCAGGTGCTTATTTTTGAATTCCTGGCTTGGAGGCAATATTTTATTTTTTATTTGGCACCCAAGAGACTTTTTTATGCTTGGGTTGCTCCCCATATATTTTTACATCTGACTGTTATGCACAGGTAATAAAGTTGGGGATGCCTGCCATAGAACCTTGACCATCACTGGAAGGTTGTTTTCCATTCTAGGACTAGGGTCAAACTGCAAAATAAAGGCCTTTGGGGAAACACTTTCAGACTCATTTGCACTTTGGCCCCAAAGAATTTGCACCCTGCACCTATAGGCACAACTGTGTAGGCACCCAGAATGGAGTGCAAAGCATTTTTGATTTTCAGTACAGATCAAGGTGCAAGGTTGAGCTGTACAAGTCATGGTGATGGGCCCCAGTGCTAAGTATATGGAGTATGGGTGCTACATTTCACCTCCAGCATTTGCATCTCATAAATTAGCCTTTTTGTGTGGTAGACTCTGAGTAAGACATCTGGTGCTTGCCTAGGTACCAGACTTCAATCCATCCCCATTCCTATGGAGACTGGCATATGTACAGGACTATCTACACATGCACTGATTGTGGATGAGGGGGGTTAACCTTCCTTCACTTCAGCTCCACCTGCAAGTATCTGGCAGTGGGCTGTGGGAATTTTTTTAGATCTGTCCCCTAAAGCCCGGGATGTCACTGTTATCTAAGATACTTTAAGGTGCACAGGATAGGGGACCCTTAGGGACACTGGATTTTATGGCTAAAAACTCAAAAGCACCAGCTTGGAATTTAGCTTGGGATATAACCTGCCAACGTTAAAATTAAGATTTACTGATAGAAATTGCTCATGCAATATATATCTCTATTAGGAATGTTTTTATTCTGAAGGTTATAAATATTTTAGCTGACAGGTATATGGGAAAACATGCATTGTGGTTTGAACAATCGTGATGACCTTTAAATATGTTCCCTTGGAATACAGTCCTTTGGTGTATTAGTAAAGGCTATAATGGTTGAAACATGTGAGACTGAGGCAGCAGGACATTGATAATAATAGAACAATTTGATCTCATTTTGACTGCCATATTGAAAAAATATGAGCACTGAGTAAATTTATTATACTGGACTGATTCAGGGATGTGTCACTTTCAATACTCCAGCTGTTGTGTAACTACAAACTTCTGCTGTAGCACTTGTCATGTACCTGCAGCTATTAACAACAATGGTTCTTAGGGAGGGGGGTGGCGTTCATGAAATTAAAGCTAAAGACAATAATGTTAATGGTGTATAGTGTTTTGACCACCACTGTGCTCATGCTAAAAAAAAAAGTGATCAAGATATGGTTGTCAATTTAAGCCCACCTTGGAGATTTTGTCAAATTAAGCCCACCTTGGAGGTCCAATCTTTGGTTAGGGTCCCCATTACCTTACATTACAGTTACAAATATAGTAAAATGTTGGTGTATCAGTTATTTTGCAACAATTCCAAAAATTTAATTCAGGCTGAACTCCCGCCACTGTTCCATTTGCCCCAGGAGGACCAGTCACACAGTTTGGGAACCACTGCCTTAGACAGATGAGGCAGGAATGGGTGGCCAAATGCTTTGGTATCTCTGAGTAATAGTCAACCTGTCCCCAGCTTGTGTGCCAACCTAGTATTTGAAGTGCCAGTACTGTGCCAAGATATAACCCCTTCTTAAAGCGATCCATTGTATCGTACAGGCTGAAGGGGTTGGATGGCTTTTTATCCAGTAAGGGAATACAGGGTTATGGACGAAGTACAAGTTGATCCAGGGACTAATCCGATTGCCATTTTGGAGTCAGGAAGGAATTTTTTTCCCCTCTGAGGCAAATTGGAGAGGCTTTAAATGTTTTTTTTTTTGCCTTCCTCTGGATTAACTAGCAGTTAGGCAGGTTAAAATAGTTGAAAGTTTGAACTTTATGGATATGTGTCTTTTTTCAACCTAACTTACTATGTTACCATATCAGATAGAGTCACCGGCTTGGAAAGGGAGGGGGCTGAAAACACCTGGAATGCCTGCCTAGAACAGGTGTGAAGTACAAAACTTAACAGTTCTCTACCCAAGAGCTCTGTGTTTTGCACCCTTTGCTGGAGTCTTAATACGGCACAAAGTGCAGAACACAATACAAGTGCCCCACCAATGGGCAATATTGCACCCTAAGCACTCAAATACTTGTGCTTCTATCATTGTCAGACTGGAGAAAAAAGGGCCCACTGGAAGACCTGAAGTCCAGTGCGCGCTAGCACCAATCACACTTCCCAGGCAACAACAACCACTTCTCCCCCTGCCACCGAACACTTTTTGCCCCGCCTGCTATCAATGGCTCCTTCCCCACTTCAGCAACCCCCCCTCTCATTGTGCACATACCTGCTGCATGGATATGGAACTGTAGGTCCGCCAGGATTTTGCCAGTGTCCCAGTCTGATGCTGGTTTCAATCATTTGTAAAAAAAAAATAAAAAATAATCCCTTTATTCTCCTTTCTATTGTGCACCACAAGAGGTGGACATGGTCTTTAAAAACATACAAATTGCTGGTCCCAGCGTATAAATTCAAACGTGGTATCGCTGTAAATTCCTAGGAGCCTGTGCCACACTCCCAAAGGTATATGATAAAGTCAGATTATTGGAATAAACAGCTTCAAAGCAGTATTTTCAAACTGCCACATGGACATGGTCTTACTTAAATTGGTTGGAATTTGGAACACTGATCTATTTAACAAAATTAGATTAACAAAATTATATATATATATATATATATATATATATATATATATATATATATATATATATGTAACGCTTTCTTGGCCTATTCTGCCAATTAGGAGTTAAGGGTGACCAGCTAGGTAGTGAGCATGGGTTACATTGCGAATCCTCACCCAGGGCAGAGCCTTCGCCAAATGGAAGCTTCCCCTTTAAACTGTAGTTGAACTACAACTCACAGGCATATAAGTACAAAGGTAGAATAATGGACGCCAGGAGGTTCTTTAAAAAGGTAAAACAGGAGCAGATTTATTATGCCAAAGGCAAATGACCACAGGTTTACTTACAATAGTTCTGAGGACACAGCATGTGGAATCACTTTGGACAGTAAAGGTTCACAGTCAAACAGATGCGACTCCCAAAGGATATTGCAGGTAGGTGTACATCAAATCCCAGTTCAACCGACGTTGCACAGTGAGGGGATCGGGATCAATCAGGTAGGGTTCAGGTAGTCCTTTGCTCACCTACTGCCCTAACAACTGAGGTCCCTGCTCTAAAGGCAAACAGGCCTTGTGGGAAGCTACTTCCTCCTACAATCCTTGTTGGAGCGACAGCTGCTCTTTCTGCTACACCTCTCTGTCTTTCTCTCCTAGAGAGACTATAACAATATCTTACTATGCTAGCTGGTCCTCGTTCACGGGGTTTACCTGGTCCCCGACTTAGCACTAAAGGTGTCAGGTCCCTTTAGGGTAAAGGCTTTACTGGGGCCTATGGTGATCCCAGGCTCAGTGGAGATTCACCTAGCAGCAGCACCAGGAGCCAAAGAGGAAGAGGACACTCCCTGCACAACACTATATAGTAGTGTGGCAGGGGAGTGTCATTACACTCTTTGTCCAATAGGTGTGGTTGTTACACTTTGCCAGTTACCAGGGCTTGGCCCAATAACAGGGGAAAAGAGAACTACATACACAAGGTAGGGGATTAACTCTATAGGGATAGGATATCCTATAGGTCCCTACATATATATATATATATATATATATTTATATATATAATTTTGTGAGTCTGTGTTATATAATGCATTGACTTTGAGACAAATGGTAGCACTTGACTTTCCATTATTACTCTCCCAGATCTCCCATTCGCAGCACATCTGCTCTCAAAGCAGCCATCTAGTGTTTCAAGGATAAATCCCATTCTTTCTGTACAGTGAGAGTAAAATGAAGAGCCACCGGACACATATTTTATCAGCAGGCCTATCACTAAATTGTCTTAGATTACGCCAATCTGTCTATCATGGTATCCTAAAATGAGTCTTAATGGAATTCACTCTCCATATGAATATGGTCTGTTTGATGCTTGGAGGGGAAATGTCTCGAATATTTCTTTGAGAGCCTTGAGCTGAGTGGATTGATGCGGTTGGCTGACCACTTAGGACAATACAAGCATTTAATCACATCCATTTATACACCTGTCATGTGGCCTAACTTGTGCCGTATGTTTTCCCCCGATGATTTGAATATTGCAGGAGACATAAATTACACACATTGTACAGCCTGCCATGTTATTAGATATATATGTATAAATATAGCTAGAACTAATGAGCTCATTCTTGACATATTTGCTCTGCGCTGTAATATATTACCTGTCATGGAAGGTTCTCCGTGCCTGTAACCCAAGTGATTACATCCATCAGCAAAGTCTTTGCCATATTGTTGGTGCTTTGTTTAAATATAATAGTTAAAAGTCTCTTGCTCCATTTAATTCAATGCAGTGAAAGTAGAAGGACAAAGACTGGGTGACCCGGTATTATTGGTTTTTTTTGTTTATTGCTTGGGTGGCTATAAAAAAAGATAGTATTAAAAGATTGTAGCCAAGTGGTGCTGCATTCATTTTCTCCAATTCTCCTTTTACTCTGGGGCACTGCGGATTTGTGGTTTTTCAGGGAAGCTAGACCTTTTACCATGAGATAGACTGTCATGCCAGGGCAGTGTTGCTCTGGCATCGTAAGAGTTAACACAAGAAATATTTGGTCTAAGGCTCGCTTGGCCCCACCAGGGGGCTGTCAAAGGTGACATCCATATCTGCCTTCTGAGACAATTTGGAGTCACAGCATTTGGGCAAGGAAGCTGGGCCAGTCAGTTCTTTGATCAGTTGATCAAAGAACAGAGCTGTGGACCTTGACCAGCAGGAGGGATAGTTATTAGAAAAATATGGATTATAAGAAAGGATCCATATCTCCTGTGTCATAGGATTCACATCCTCATAACTGATATATTGGTTATGAGGAGGTCACATGCTTCCTAATGATACCAAACAGGGCCAGCCTATACCCACCAGTTAGGAGGGATGGCTCCTGGGGGACTGGAACATGCAACCCCATTAGTGTTTGGTATCAAATGAATCGCCCACATATGGATCACAGTCTGCCCATGTTTTTATTATAACATTGGGTACTGGCAAGTACCAATATTATATTGGGGAATCTCGCCTGAAAATAGCAACCCCCTGGAGGGGGTCGTAAAAAGGAAAGTACCTGGTCATTCCTACCTCATGCATAAGGTAATGAGGGGTCAGGGGAATGTCCCAGCAGGCAATAAAAAGGGGATAGACCCAGTACCCAATGTCGTACAAGGAGGCTCCATGTCTGTGGATTGTATGCCCATTGTTTCCTAACTCTTGCCGCAGAGGACACAACACGAAATTCTAAACTGGTAAATTAGGGCGTTCTTTGTGTTTTACTCCCTTTTATTTTATTTATTGTATTTGCAATTTTATGTCTTCTTTGTAATATATTCTTTTATATACATGCACTGTTACTGTTAATATTAAATACATTTTAATACATTTTGTCCTTGTGCTCTAACGAACTCATAGCCCATATGAATGCTTGTGCCTAAGTGTATTAACTCTTTTTATGTGTGGAAAGGGAAAGTTGCCTATTTATATGTTTAATAACTAGTACAGCTAGCAGAACAGGGTGTTTGAATGTAAATTAAACCTTTGGCTGCTGGAGTGCTTGTGGAACTAGTAGGATCTTACCCTGACTAACTACCATAGGAAAGAATGTTTGATGCATTTCTGTAGTGTGAGTTATTACCTGTTATATAGGGCCGGGGAATAGTCACATTAGGTTTCTGTCGCCAGTTAATGATAGATGGTGGCAGCGAATTCATTTTGTGGGTATTGGTGTGTTTTGGGGTGTCTGATGTTAGTCTAACCTGTGTGTAAGGTGATTGAGAGACGGAGTGTAACCCCTTATAGCCAAACCAAAGAGTTATGTGTGGTTGAGAGTCCCGTTTTTGTGCCAAAGACAAGAGTAGATACGAGACCACTAGTGATGGGTGATTAAATTCAGTATTTGCAAATTCATGGAGAATTTCCGCATTTCGTCGCCAGTGAATAAATTCACAAAAACTGTGTCTAAAATTTGTCCGCATAAAATCCAGCGTGACAAAAAAATTTGAAAACAAATCGCACACATAAAATTGTCGCACTTCAAAATTATAATTATAATTAGACGCCCATTAACATTAATGCATTTCGCTCGACTCAAAATTGTTGCGCGTCAAAATTATTTTGACGCCCATTGACTTCAATGCGTTTCGTAATTTTTTTGCCCAGATTCACCCATCACTAGAGACCACAGTGGTGTCCCAGGGTCTAGTAATACAAGCAGTTAGTAATCTTCCGGTTAACTCCATACTCTACTAATTTCTGCTTCCACTCTTGAATTCATGAATTGCTGGCGCCGTTTTTAATTCATATAAACATGAACTCACTTTTTAATATTTACATTTAAGCACAGGCATTTTAATGAATTTATTTATTATACATTTAATGAATTGAATTGATTTGAAATCATTTATTAATTAATTGATTGCTGTGCTGGTACAAAATTGATTGGGATTTATACACTAGATTGTATTGGCTCTTAGCACTTTAAGACACTTTATTCAAAAAAATTTTTTGGGAAATATGGAAAGTGTGGGGTTTACTGCTTCTCTTTTTAAATAATAATACTGGGTATAAATATTATACACAGCTTTACATATAATTGTTATGCTAATGAGATTTATTGGTGTAGAGGTGTAGCTAGAATTTGTTGGCCCCTTGAGTTGACTTGACTTGAGTTAAAGGAAAACTATACCCCCCAAACAATGTAGATCTCTATTAAAAGACACTGAGTAAAACAGCTCATGTGTAAAACCCTGATTCATGTAAATGAACCATTATCATAATAATATACTTTTTTAGTAGTATGTGCCATTGGGTAATCATAAATAGAAATTTGCCATTTTAAAAAATAATGGCCGCCCCCTGAGATCGTAAGATTCACTGTGCACACATACAAACCACATGTAAGGTCACATGAGCCAATTAACAGACAGAGTTCTGCCTTTTGCTTCCTCACTTCTTCCTGTTACAGTTAGTGTTGTAGTATTTCTGGTCAGGTGATCTCTGAGGCAGCACAGATAGAGTCACGAAATGGTGGTTCAAGGCAAGAGATGTAAAAGGGCAATATTTATGTAAATATATATTCCAGTTTGGTAAGATTCTTTAATATGTCATTCAATTTGATATAAACTATCTGTTGCTCAAGTATTCATTTTGGGGGTATAGTTTTCCTTTAATGAGCTTGTTCAAGCTGTGTTTTTTTTTTACACATGGTGTTAAAAAGAGAGATATGTAATAAGAAGCAGTAGGTTTGTCCAGGTGCAGTAACCTATAGCAATCAATAAGAATTTAGCTGTTAAAGAGGTGAGCAGGAAATGCTGTCTTATTGGTTGTTATAGGTGGTAGGAACCATAATAAACATTGCTCTTTAATTACATAATCCACATAGGCCTTGTTTATAACATCATAAGACGGGGAGACTGATTTACTAATTTTTGAATTGGATTATTAAACTTTAAAACAAATTATAGTATAAACTTGATCTTGTTTTTTTTTATTACATGCAATCTTTCCCTGATTGCTAGCATATTTAAAGGGATAAATTTTTTTTCAAAATGAATCAGTTATTAGTGCTGCTCCAGCAGAATTCTGCACTGAAATCCATTTCTCAAAAGAGCAAACAGATTTTTTTATATTCAATTTTGAAATCTGACATGGGGCTAGACATTTTGTCAATTTCCCAGCTGCCCCTGGTCATGTGACGTGTGCCTGCACTTTAGGAGAGAAATGCTTTCTGGCAGGCTGCTGTTTTTCCTTCTCAATGTAACTGAATGTGTCTCAGTGGGACATGGGTTTTTACTATTGAGTGTTGTTCTTAGATCTACCAGGCAGCTGTTATCTTGTGTTAGGGAGCTGCTATCTGGTTACTTTCCCATTGTTCTTTTTATAAAGGGAGGGGGGTGATATCACTCCAACTTGCAGTATAGCAGTAAAGAATGATTGAAGTTTATCAGAGCACAAGTCACATGACTTGGGGCAGCTGGGAAATTGACAAAATGTCTAGCCCCATGTCAGATTTCAAAATTGAATGTATAAAAATCTGTTTGCTCTTTTGAGAAATGGATTTCAGTGCAGAATTCTGCTGGAGCAGCACTATTAACTGATTCATTTTGAAAAAAATGTTTTTTCCCATGACAGTATCCCTTTAAGAAAAACTTATTGTGTGATTTCACAAAATGTTTGAATTGTAGCTACCAAATGTTTTGTATTTGTATTTTTGTATGTTTTTGGGCTAAATAAATAGATTTTTTCACAACTCTCACAGTGTGCTGCTGGTAATTCTTTTGGTACAAGGTTATGTCCCTGAGACAGGCATGGGCCCTCCAGTACAGCACCTGACAACACAATTTGGGTGTTCTTTTGGGAGTTTGAGCTTTCCATACCCGTTACCTGAAATTGGATTTTAGAGTTTTTTTTTGATTGATGGATCTTAAATATTCTAGGTCAAAAAAGTCAAATGCATAAATATCTGAATCTTTTTTTTTTAAGTAGCAGGAACAATTTCAAAAAATCAATTCAGTATTTTAAAAATCGTACCTCCATGGGGCCTTTTTTCTAAAGTGTAGAAGCAGCAATGTTTACTACTTTCCTAAAGGTTCAAAATCCTCACAATGAAGTCAGAGCAATGTTGAAGCAGTAGATGTTATTTTCATCGCATTTATCGGCAAATTTGATAATACTTTTTGGCCCAGTCAGGAACCATATATAATCTATTTTTGCCGGTAAGTAGATAGAGGTTATACAACTTCTCTAAATCCCCTTTAATGGCAAAGTAAGAAGCAACAGACAGGGTCAAAATTGTAGCAGAATAGTATAGGAATTATGCATTTCCTTTCAAGCTGATTTTACAGGCAAGATGGCCTATATTTTTCCAAGTTTGACACCTAACAAATTAACCACTTGGATTTACGGGTTGCAGTTGAGCTTGTAATTATTTAAGATTATTAGTTATCCCCTTCACTATTAACAACACTCCCTGCAGTTTCCAAATCTATGCAGCTGAGCAAGCATTAACATTGCAGTATGTGACACACAATGCAACATGTTGCACAAGAATCCAATTCATTGCATGAGAAAGCAGCGTGTGTCATGTTGGGCAGTGGCTTGTGCATGTTGGGCTAAACGCTCCATTAAAATCTGCATATTCTGCACGTATGCCTGTTATTTAAGCACTGTATGCATAAGCTATTAGTGAAAATATGCATGTTATTCACACACTGTACATAAAGGCTTTAAACTAAAATAATCTGTTGGCCTCTCAGCAATACTAAGTGCTTTTTTAGGCCTTTAATGTAGAATTCATTTTTGTGACTTCAGCTGAATGCTCCCGTATCATACATTTGGAGTCCAGAATGTGGTGAAGCCTCGGAATTTATTTCCTTATGCGCAATATTTTAATGAATAGGTTCCAATGAATAACAAAACTGTATTATTTTAGTATGAAATTCCACCAAAGTGCGTGCTTTCTAGTTTGTACTTTGCGGCTAAGACTATTAGACCCAATGTAATATATATATAAGATTCCTGTTTTGGCTGGTAGCTGGGGCTGTGGAGCCGGATGCTAATTACAGCATAAGTAAGTCTGAACTAATGGCAGATAGAAGGGCCCAGCTGGTGAAATGCATCTGTATTAGCATTGCCATTGTGCATCAGTACTTGATTCTTGTATTGTCTCAATGCTCTGATTTAAGCTCATCCTTGTTCTTGGATCCTTTAATTTATGCTGAATAGTGATGTCTAGAGTGGGATACATTCACCAAAAACTTGCTCCACTCCACACATGGTGACTAGGGTTGTCACACGGCCGGTCCCCACCCCACCCCCCACCCGCCGGTAAAGAATTTTTAAAAAGGCAGCAACCCTAATGGTGACCAGGTCTGAACTGGGAGTCAAAATAGGCCCTGCCATAGCCCAAACAGCCCTCAACCAGCCCACTAAATAGTGACTTTCTATGGCATCGTACAGCAGCCCCACAGATTGCCAGTCCAGGCCTGATGGTGGCACTTTTTATTGGAGCCATGCTTTTCTTCGTCTGACGATATAATGTGGGTTTTTGGACCCCTTATCTTATTGTAAGTATCTCTAGTAAAAGTTATAAATAGTGATGGGAGAATCTGACCCATTTCATTTCGTCCAAAATTTGCATGTGAAACAGTTAAAATCTGCCAAATGCATCGTCTATGGGCACCAATTTTTTTTCACCCATTGGCCGTCTTTTTCGCTGAGAAACCTGGCAAGAAATTTTGCTCATCACTAGTTACAAATCAATAAATCTCTTTAGGAGCTAGTTTTATTTCTAACTCGCACAGACGTACTGTACATGTGCATGTAACTGTGGCTTTCTCTGTCATAATTAGGGTTTCCCTAAGGACAAATGTCAGTGTGTCAGTACTAAAAATGACTTTCTGAGGATATTGCATAATGCAAGGTTGTATAAATGCGTCATTGGCTTGCAAAGGGTTGAATCTACCAGTTTAGGATGGAGACAGGCTTTCTAACAATGGGACATAGCCAACTCTGAGGGGGTTCGACAGCCGGGCGCACGCATTACATAGCAAATAGGCCCCCTGTTAAATTACATTATTCAACTGCTGAGTTGTTGTTCTTCTCTCTAGGCCAGGAGCAGTTGCAATCTCTTTACTGCCAAGCTGCGGTAATTAATAAAACACCTTAATGAATGAGCACAAAGCTCTCTGTCTCTCTGGTGACATATTAAAGAGGGCAGCCAGTTCTTTTGCTGCCAGTGTACACAACTGTTCAATAAGCCCATTCACTCTTAATATTTCAGGCTGCTGGAAGCCTCCAGCTTGTGTTTAGAAAGCTCCTTAATGGCCACAACATTAATCTGCATCCTGTTTGCCATGTGCCCTTCAGGCAGACTGCAGTACACACCATGCTGGACCTTCTCCAAATTCCTAGTTTCCACTGCCAATAATAGAACACATCAGCAATGAACACTGAACACACAGGCAATTGATGAATGTCAATCTAATGCAGCACCTTATACTGTAAGTGACATTCCTTCTGTTTTTCATCTGGGCAGCTATATCCCATATAGGGGTGAGTGTGTTCTAAGCAAGGGCATATGCCTCTTATCTATGGGTCTGGCCTTAGTAGAAAAGGGATATGGATAGGTAGCATATATGTTCTTTGGGAGGAAGGTTAGAAGAAGCCAAAACAATATAATATCCATGCAAGTAATGCATTTCTATTGTAATATAAGGTATCCCAAAACTCAGAACAATCTCCAAGGTCCTGGTTATGGTTCAGGCTTCTACCTATAACAGCTGCCTATCGCTTCAGAAGGAACCCTCTACAAGGAGACTGCTACTTGGATGCCACCAGGCCTTAAAGTGAGAGGACCAAGGGAAGAGTTCTGGGCAGACAAAGGAATTGAATGTGTACAAGAAGGACGGGGAACAAGGAACGTGGTCAAGGGTCAGGTCGGGTCGATACCAATCAGGCAGGGCAGAACAAAATCAATAGAAAAGGACATGCACAAGCATGCATGGGTCAAACCCGTAAATGCCACATGACATGCAGAAGAAGACGATGCTCTGCAGAGGAGGCGGCGAATGTCCCTGTCACCTCCCAGTTATCATGACATATATGCTAAAATGGCAGCATCTGGATCGTGGTTAAAATGTAATGGATAGTCCCTATTTAGTTATAAATCTTTTGGCATATGAACATTCTCCTACACCCAAACCTATCCTAACACCTTATGATTCTTGTCTTTAATAGCAGTTAATTTGACCTCTCAATAGATACATATTGCAACAGAGCAGTATTTTTCAACTGCTTTTCTCTAGAAAAAATGAGCAAAAAATGCAAGGCAACTGGAAACCGTATCCGTGCGCAATTCATTAGGTGCAAGTCTGTTACATGTGTAGGTGCAGCGTGCAAACATAGTCCCAAAAGTAACATCCCTTCAAGGCAATTCTACTTTATCCATGCATTTGCTTGCTTGCATCCATCTATACATCCAACTCTATATTTCCAAGGCGTGTTTGCATGTATAGTACCTTTGTGAATAGTGTTAAAGTGTATGATTTGGATGAGTGGAATCCATTTTTGCAGCTAGAGGTGAGCCAAGTGTTGATAGATGAGCCCAGTGTTATACGACTTACTATAAATTGTATTTTTGCCCTTCTGATGGAATTATTTTTGTTTTCCTGCTGCATGCATTTTAAAATGTATTTCCTCAAATGCAATTCCACTTACTTTTAGTTCAGTCTAAGAATGATATAAATATTTTTGAATACGTCTTCATGTGAATTAAGTTTTAACCTTAGGGTGCCTTTTAATAATATTATTAAGGGATATGACTCTTAAATGAAAGTTTGTCCTTCCTTTATGACTTGAGTCCATTTTGGAGCCCCAGACAGTGCTTCTTTCACAGGTGGGCTGTGGCCATTGCCTTTAAAAACGCAAGGTCCTAACAAGATCTGTCTGTAAACACTGAGCCTCTCAGAGAAGTGATGAAGTTTGCAGACAGATCTGCAGGATTTCTGAGCTCAGTCCAGGAAACCCGAGCCTTTGAAAAAAGCCAAAGCACTTTGGAGATTTAGAATAACAGTCTGTGCTATGAAGCTGAGCTGACATCTGGGAATTATCATGGTGTTTTGATAAAGCGATGCGTTTGTCTGTCCCAAGTGAAGCTTCTGAGGCACGGCACTGTAGAACTCTCAGACCGTCACTCTGGGATTGCTTGGTGGAGACTGAGGTGGAAAGTCACATACTACAGTGCTGAACTTGAGAAGTAAATTTACATTTCCAGGATTCAGCTCATACAGGACCTTTATCATTAGAGCCTTTGGGTCTAATTATTCCTCAATTTGCTGCTAAATGCAAATTCCAGCTTACTCAAGACACCCATTGTAAGGAATTTACTGGGGCACATATGATGTAAATTGGATTAACATTCAAGGATATCAGTATTGATTGTCAGGCCCAATGCAAAAAACCCTTGTATGGAGCCCAGCAGTGATCTATCTGTTTCTTAAAGGAGAACTTAATGCAATAAGAAGGCTAGAAATCTCTCACATTATGGGGGTTATTTATCAAGCTCCGAATATCCGAACCTAGTGTAATTCATAGTTTTTGGAGCAAAAAAAAAAAAAACGACACATTTTTTGAGATTTATTAAAGTCCGATGGTCTAAAAACTCAGAATCTGAAACCCCGGCATCTAAAAGCTCTCGAGATTCAGTATAAGTCAATGGGAAGGTCCCAGTGTCTGCGCTGATGTCTGTACTGATATTTGATGATTTTGGCTTAAAAAACTTTGAAAACTCCTGCTGAAAGCTCCGAAGTTTTCGGAGTTTTGCCTGATTTTTTCCGGCTTTTTTCTTTGTTTTGAAAATGTTTTATTTGATTTTCATATTAAACAAGTAATAACATTATGACAGCAAATATTATGCAGATGAAGAAAGACATATTCAATATGATGGCATAGTGAGATTAACAGCTTTTTTCTTCATAAATAAGGTCCATTTGGGAATTTTCAGTTGCTCGGAGTTGGATATTAGAAAAACTGAGATAAATTCAGACCTTTATAAATAATCCCCTAAGTGTTGGACTTCTTTTCCAGCCCACGGCAACCACAGTCATTTAACAGGGAAGATCTGTGTCTCCATAGATGCCCCAGTAGCTCCCCATCTTCTTTTCTGCTGATTCACTGCACATGCTCTGTGCTGCTGTCACTTACTGAGCTTAGGGACCCACTCACAATATACAGTACACATAGAATAGAAATGTCACAATATAAGGCTGATTAGTAATTAATACAGATAATTACTACATGGCAGCACAGAAACCAGTGCAATTAGCATCAGAATTTAATAATCAGCAAACCTGTAGCATCAGCTTATATTACAGGGGAAGCTCATTTTCTGCTGGATAATTAGTGAGGAGCCCTAAGCTTAGCTTCTCAACAGCTGCTCATAGCCCACTGAGCATTATTATTATTATTATTAACATGTATTTATATAGCGCCAACATATTGCGTAGCACTGTAGAGTAAATGTGATTATACAACTACATCACATGAATTACATACATAGAATATATGGAGTAACAAACATCACAATCAATACAGGTACAAAAAGGTGAGGAAGGCCCTATGCATAGGCATACAGTCTAAAGGGAAGGGAGTAATACACAAGGTGTGGGAGTGGGCAAGATCGAATTAAGTGGGTGAGAAATGTGGTACTGTATGTGGTGTTGCGTTTGGTAGTTAAGCAGAGTGAGGGTAGGCTTCTCGAAAGAAGTGCGTTTTCAGAGATTTCTTGAAAGCAGAAAGGTTGGGAGAAAGTCGGAGAGACCGTGGGAGAGCGTTCCAGAGGAGGGGTGCAGCCCTTGCAAAGTCTTGAATGCGAGCATGTGAGGAGGTAATGAGAGAAGAGTTGAGTAGTAGGTCAGTAGAGGAGCGTAGTAAGCGAGTGGGTGAGTATATAGAGATGAGTTCAGAGATGTAGGGTGGGGCAGAGTTATGAAGTGCTTTGAAAGTCAGTGTCATTAATTTGAATTTGATTCTGAAAGGTAATGGAAGCCAGTGCAGGGATTGACAGAATGGCGAGGCAGAGGAGGAGCGGTTGCTGAGGTGTATGAGCCTCGCAGCAGTGTTCATTATGGACTGGAGAGGTGACAGTCTCTGGAGGGGGAGGCCAATTAAAAGAGAGTTACAGTAGTCTAGACGCGATATGATGAGAGATGGTGGTTGAACAGAGTCTGGTAAATATGAGGTCCAGAGCATTACCATTGGAGTGAGAGGGGGAGTCTGAGCACAAAGATAAGCCTAGGGAGGAGGTTAGTGAAAGAAGTTTAGAGACAGAAGAGTTAACGGGTACAGATGAAGCCACTTGGATTTGTGAGTTAAATGCGTCATGACTCAGGGGTAATTGAAGAAACTGTGTTATCTTAAGTCATCTTAACTCATTTAATGCATTTAACCTTTTCATTAGCATACCAAAGCTCCATTGTTCACAATGGTGAATGCTTTAATTAGATGGGATGTTGTGACGCAGTTTTCTGTGTTAAATGAGATAAATGGGATATCTGTGTTTAGTTATTCTGTGTCAAACAGACAAACCAAAGTGGCTGCATCTGTATATTAAAGTCACCTAATATGATGGATGGGATGTTAGATGAAAGAAAGTAAGGAAGCCAGTCAGCAAAGTTGTCCAGAAATTGTGCAGTTGGTCCTGGTGGTCGATATATAACAGCAATGCAGAGTGAAACAGGAGAAAAAGAGCCTAATGCGCCTCAAATGAGGAGAATAATAAAGAGGGAACAGGTGGAAGAACTTTAAAAGTACAGCGGGGAGAGAGAAGCAAACCTACCCCACCTCCAGGTCTGTTACCAGGTCTGGGAGTATGAGTAAGGTGTAGGCCCCCATAGGACAGGGCAGCAGGTGAGGCAGTGTCAGTAGGAGAAAGCCATGTGAGTGTCACAAACACTTTCCAAGATGGTGACCCCCTGAGACAAGTTTGAAGTCCTGGATCATTGCTGCTATTGACAAGCTGAAACTTTAGCCTCGTGCAATAAGTTCAGTATGTAAAATATGAAATTTTTACCACATACAATGCTAAGATTTAGTTCTCCTTTAACTTTAAATTCCAGCATCACCCATCACTTGGGTGCACATTTATTACAAACTTTGTTTATTTTGCATAATCACTCAGCATCTCCATTGCGCTGATCTGTATATGAATCTCAATTTTCCCTGAATCTGAACTGTATTTTGGAAATTTATCTAATGGGTTCATTTTTTTTTGGATTTGATCAAAGAAATTATACTCTAACGCTGATGGCTCTGTTCTCAAATTCCAGCATTCCTTGCCTTCTCAATTTATTTTGAAAAAAAACTTTTCAAGAAACCAAACATTGATTATCGAAATTCCAAAATCTGAATATCAATTTTTTTCTCTTTTAGGTAAGACAGAAAAATAGTGAGAGGAAAACAGTAGATAATGGGAAGGGGGGAAGGAGAAAAGAGCAAAAAAAAAGATGCGGGATCTGTTTAATCCATTGCATGGGGCTGTTTTACAAATATTGGGACTTTAGCTGCCAATCAGAAGTTAATTTTGGATCTACTACAGTTTTGTTCATTTTTTTATATGCAATGGGGCAGTTATTGCCTACTTCTAGTGATGAGCGAATCTGACCTGCAAAGTGCTAAAAAATATATATAAATATAAAAAATTTGTGAAACACATTGAAGTGTATAGATGACAGATTTTTTACATGCACAACTTTTTTTCTCACTCCAAATGCATTAAAGTCATTGGTGTTTTTTTTTTGTGGCCACTTTTTTTTGTCTTGGTGACTTTTTATCCAAATGAATTCAATTCAATGGGTGTTTTTTTTCTCACTCCAAATGCACTAAAGTCAATGGGTGTTTTTTCTTGTGGTGACATTTTTGTCTTGGTTTTACAGCAAATTTTTGCCGTAGTTTTTTAAAAAAATTTACAGATGGCGTAATGCGGAATTTTGACGAAAATCCATGCCTGCTGAAAGAAATCACGCAACATTAACCACTGACTGTTTGGGAGTCAGATTATTATGTCAGTAATGTCATATTATTATTATTAAAATGTATTTATAGAGTGTCAACATATTGAGCAGCACATGCCATACATACAATGTGAGGTCTGTGGAGATCTTGGACATGCTGAAAGCCCTAAAACCTCTTGGAGGGGCACATCTTACCCAAAGTCCTCAAGTTGGTTGGCCCTGGACTACCACACATTGGAAAATTAATGCAAAGACATAATAGTTGGCTATTGGAAATGGTCCAACTTAGTAGCTATGTTTGTTAATCAGCCCTTATGACTGGCCTTGTAAATTGTAGGCCTATTTTATAATTAAAGTACATTTATCAAGTTGCCAGGGGAGATCTGTATTTCTGGCAGGGTTCCCAAGTGTCTGGGATACATAATTAAGCTCAGTCTATTTCTTTTACAGAACTTGCAATTGCAAGAATATGGTGTATAAATTTACATTTGTGGTTTTTTTTTCAATCAAAACAGGCAGTTACAGCAGGACAATCCTCTACCGGATTGTCTCAGGATTATCAATATATATCATCAATCATATATTATACAGTATAACATTTTCAAGAAGATATGGACCTTTGTTGCTAGATCACAGCATCGAACAAGGGATTTAAGATCGTATCCTGAAATGTATTAGGAAATTCTTCAAGTTGTTAAGTACCTCTAAAGAATTCTAGAGAACCACATTTATAGAACTTCTTCCAATAATACACTATATTCTCTTCCTACACTGCTCAATATCACTTAGTCCTTCACTTGTAGATCGAGGTCACACCCCTATCTAAGAACATATGTGAGGTGACACGGGACCAGTTGAATTCTTATTCTAATGTATCACCTTCTTTGGACACGCCCACTAATGCATTTCCCCCCCAGTCCATTTAGAGGCTACTTAAATGGGGAATCTGGGATAAGGTGAAGCTAATGTTTCCTCTATTGACCCATCACCAGACATGAGGTCACTTTCCTGAATAAGGGTGGTGAGACTCTGGAAAAGATTTGGGGGAGAAGAGCAGCCTTGATGGAGAAATAAATGTGCAGAAACCATTTATCACTTATGTTGTTTTTCTTGAGCCTTTTTTTGTATTAGAAATTAAACAAGAGGAGTATTCATTAAAATCACTGTTTAATGTTTTTACCTTTGCTTGTGCCATGTAGAAAACGTGTGCCCATGTGTTTTTTACCCCATTGAAAAACAATAAAATCTATCTGTAACTTGTATATTAAAGATAAACTATACCCACAGAATGAATACTTCAGCAACAGATAGTTTATATCATATTAGGTGGCATATTAAAGAAACTTATCAAACTGGAATATATATTTAAGTAAATATTACCCTTTTACATCTTTTGCCTTGAACCACCATTTTGTAATGGTCTGTGTGCTGCCTCAGAGATCACCTGACCAGAAATACTGCAGCTCTAACTGTAACAGGAAGAAGTGTGGAAGCAAAAGACACAACTCTGTCTGTTAATTGGCTCATGTGACCTAACATGTATGGTTTGTTTGGTATTTTTGTGTGCACCGTGAATCCTATGATCCCAAGGGGCTGCCCTTAAAGGAGAATTCAACCTGTAATAAAAAAAAAACCTCGGAGTTCACGGCAGCCATCTTCTTTCTTCTGTCTTTTTCAGAAGTTTCAGCGCATGCGCAGTTGGAGTAATTCATGTGAAAAGTCACGAAAATGTGACTTTTGATGCATGTGCAGTTGTTTAGGACCGGAAATTTACTCCAATTGCACATGCACCGAAAATGTCGTCAAGACACGTAGATTACTGGAGAAGAAGAAGATGGCTGCCATGAACTCAGTGGTTCAGGACCGAAAATTTACTCCAACTGTGCATGCGCCAAAACTTCCGAAAAAGACAGAAGAAAGAAGATGGCTGCCGTGAACGCAGAGGCTAGAATCTGCACCGAGGGGTGAGTAAAACATTAGGGGCGTTTGCCCGGGGGGTTGGAGTTAGACTGGGGGGAGGAGGGAGGGGGGTATTCCCAAGGTAGGGGGGGGAGGGTTTTTTTTACAGGTTGAATTCTCCTTTATTTTTTAAAATGGCAGTCTTCTATTTATGATTTCCCAACCGCAGGGTCGGCATCCTCTGTAGTTACACCTGTGCACAGGTTATATGTAGATTAAATGTATAGTCGCCCTTACTGTGTCATCATTAAGTTAAAGGAGGACTGTGAAAAGAAATCTAAATCTTTCTGTGTTTACAAAACAACTCCAATTAAATGTTGAGAAGGCCTTGCCTAGGCAATTGGTTGGTAAAAATGCATTAATCACCCAGAGGTGGCCCTGTGGAAAGATGTTGATTTGGTGCCTGGACATGTTTCCTTTCAATAAGCTGGTTTTAGCTCAGCCAGTTTCTCTGAGCAGGCACTAATTTCACTAAATATGTGCCTGCTGGAATGTAGATAGAACTGCGAAGAAAGACTCCTTTATTTAGCATGATTGCATTCTTTAGAAGATAGGCAACTTCTCCTGTACAGAAACTTGGTAATGTTTTGGTGGCAACGAGAAATAATTATTTGTCCTTAATTTCCCTGGTCCCATTACAGTAGGAGCAAGCTACATTTGATCAAAAAAATAAAATAACTTGTGTTAGACAAATGTCTAACACAAGTTCATCACATATAGTTATTGAGCAATCGTCATCATCTATGAAGAATGTCATATAGAGTCCCTTTGTAATATAACCTGGGAAAAGATTCATTTTCCTTGCCCTTATTTTGGAAATGAGGCTGCACACACTTTCTTATTGGTGTGTTTAATAACCAAAGTGCAGTATGTATGTGTGGATTCCAATGTTTACCATAAAAGTTCTTTGTATCTATAATATCCTGATATCTCAATGGACCTTGAAAGGCTTTTCAAGAATCCTTAGTGTTCTAGTCCAGCCAAAGTTGACAAACTCTTGTTTGAAGATCTCTGCTGTGTTAAGTGCTACTCAGTTCTACAGCAAATCAGACTGGTAGATGTATCTCAATCAGGCAAACTCAGATAAGGTTAGATAAGAAATGGCAGTCAAAGAGTACATAGGGCAGGTCAACCCAGATAGAGAAAGATGGCACACACCCATGTAAAGAAATGGAATGATAATATTCTGAAATGAGCTCACTTGCAGGAGATATCACCAACCAGCTCTCTTATTGCTATGTTAAAATATTTTTCCAAGAAAAATTATAGGAAACTCAAACTAACAAACCTAAAAAATGAGTTTAAGCTTAATCAATTACAGGTCTCCTAGCAGCAAACAGGAAAAAAACGCAGCACCACTGATTATAGGAGAAAAAAAGGAGTATTTATTATAGCATATTTATTTTTACTTGAGAATAGGTTACTTGTAGTGACATGCCAAGAAAATTGGAAATAATAGATCACCAGGTGCATTGTCACTATAATCATTGCCATTACCATTGCTTACCATATGGCTGAAACTGTAACGTACTTGAATATATTACCTTATAGGCATTTTAGACTTATCACTTATTATTATTTTTTTTTTAATCGTAGCACGGATTCAAAAACATCCCAACAGAAGATTTAATGTCTCATTGAAAAACACCAGGGAAACAGGTTCTATTTTAAATGAAGTTTTCATTGCAAACCAGATATTTGGCTAGAAAAATTCAGATGTTCACTTATCTTTGCTTCCATACAGGGCCACTATAGGTTATGATTATGTTAATGCCACTAAAAATAACAGTCCACCTTCTTGTTGCGTTTGTCAATAAAAAAGTAGAGAATCCAAGGGGCAGATTTACTAAAGGGCGAGGATTCGCCAGCGTTAACGCTTTCAGGGACTTCGGGAGCAGGCATCACTTCGCTAGTGAAGGAGATAGACGCTAGCATTGATTCACACTCTATCGCCAGGTGAATTTTCGCTTTGGTGAATGGACCAGACTTGCCTTAGCCAGATCAGACCAGGCGAAGTGCAATGATCTTCCTCAATCTTCAGTTATTTACATCTTATGTGTAGGGCATTAGAACAACTCTATTAAGGTTCCCTTGACATGTGTAATTATCAGTATAAATGTAATGTATTAGATGCACCATGTAACAGAAAAAGGTGCATTCAACTTTAAATTTCCCCCGTATACAAGTTAGCCTGAGCGTAAGACCTCCAACGAGGTTGCGTTAGGCAGAATTGAACACTAGCGCATCTTCGCTTTGATTTGCTCGCACTGCTGAAGTAACGCTAGCGACAATTTGCCACCATTCGTCGGGCGGGACAAAACTTTGCATCCTAGTAAATTTGCGTTGTCTGAGCGAATTTTTGCCTGGCGAAGTGTTGTGATGGCGGCGAAGCCGTCGCTGGCGAATTTTCGCCGCTTAGTAAATTTATCCCCAAGAATCACATTTTTTATATTACCTTATTGTGTCAACATGTTCATCCTGGAATGGAATTACCATCAACTCTAGGGCTATACATGGCTAATACTCAGGAGATACTTCTTTGATTTGTTGAACTCGTCTCAGCCACCTTCTAAAATGATGTTGCTTCGCGGCTGCCAGATATCTGCTATGTCTATTCCTGATAGGTGCTGCCTGCCAAAATGATGTCAGATGTAATTTCCAGGTATTATGAAATAAAAAATCTGATTCTTTGTAACATTGTAGTCTGTTTTTCTTCTTTGGTATCAGAAGAGCTAATTTATCATGGGAGACCTGATGCATTTGCCTTTATGCATGTTTTAACAATAAGTGATTCCCAGTTCTGCCTGCATGTCACATGTAATATAACATCTGAAACAGAGATGCTACCGAAAATGAGAGTGCTGAATAAGATGGATGGAGCAGCACAAAACGTATGAGGTTCCAACTGTCGCTATAGGACATTATTTACTTGTTTCAGGAATTGCATTGCTCAAGTCAAAACAGTGTCTCAGTATAATAATAGAATTATTATAATACATAATATGACATCAACTCAGCCTTTCTCACTCCATGGTCTGCCTAGCACTTACTAAAAATCAATTGCTCAAAGGCAAAAACTATAAAATAAATCTTGGCCATTGACATTTGTCAATCAAAATTTAAGGTATATAGTATATGATTAGCCAAACCGTAATCGGGTACTGGTAGCCAAGGGTACAGGTATGGGACCTGTTATCCAGAATGCTCTGGGGTTTTCCAGAAAATAGATCTTTCCAGAAATTGAATCTTCCTTAAATCTATTAGAAAATCATTTAAACAGTAAATACACCCAATAGGCTGGGTTTGCCTCTTTAGGGATTAAATATACCTTAGTTTGGATCAAGTACAAATTACTGTTTTATTATTACAGAGAAAAAGGAAATCATTTTTTAAAATTTGAATTATTTGGATAAAATGGAGTCTATGCGAGACGGCCTTCCCATAATTCTGAGCTTTCTGGACAACGTGTTTCCGATTCCGCACCTGTAATAAAAAGAAACATTTTCAAAAACAGAAAAAAAGCACAAAGCAAAAAACATTCCAGAGTCACAGGGTCAAAATGACATTGAATGTAAATTATAGAACCAGGGAAAGATACTAACTTCTGAATATGAGAAAATCTATAGAATACTGTTATTATATACGTCTCCAGTTTATTCAGAAGGTGAAACACATGTCTTAGTTTAAATGGAAATAAACCCACTTTTAGAAGAATAATATTAGACACCAAGGGAGTTATTTATTAAAATCTGAAAGTTATTTATTAAAATCTTGAAAAAATTTCAAAAAAACCTTCACATTTTAAAAGATTTATTATACCACGAGGATGAAAAAAGTCCAAATCCGAAAATCTGGCATCTCAGACCTACTGAGGTTGAATATAAGTCAATGGGAGAGGTCCCTATACTATTTGGAAGTTTTTGTTGTCTGCGTTGGAATTAGTCTGAAAATCTGTCTATTTCTGACTTTTTGGGAAAAAAATCCGAAAAATTTGGGCTTTTTAGAATTTGGGAAAAAATTAGAAAAAAAGTAAAATTTGAATTTTCACTAGATTTTTTCTTGTTTGTCCCTGATTCGATTCAATTGTGCTTTTTTAATAGTAAATAAGGTCCAATTGTGGATTCTAGTTTGGTTGGACTTTTTTTATTTAAATAGGATTTTGATAAATAAGACCCAGGGGCGATCCTGGCCCCTCCGCCGCCTGAGGCAGCTTGGTGTTGTTGCCGCCCCCCTCCCCGGAGTGCTCAATTTTTTGGTCCGGGGGGGATCCATGAGGACGGCAGAGAGGGCCAGGACGCTGGCGCAGAAAGCATAATTGCTCTCTGCACTAGAAGAACCGAATTTCCGGTTTGAAAACTGGAAATTCAGCTCTTAAAGTACCAGAGTATTTTTTTCCACCCCTGGTACCTAGTGGGGTGCTGCCCCTGATAAGACACTATCAGTATCGTGTCATATCAAACTCGTTGTTCATAGCAAGTTTCTAATAAACATTACAAAGAGCCACTTTATTTCTTGATCCGACAATTTGCTGCTAATGTCTTCACTACGATTTCTAATATTTGTTTAATACTTGTTTAAGGCTGAAGAACTGTAAATTACCATTTAAACATCTTACAGTTTAGATCATGTTCAATGGTAAAAAATGTGCCATCTATTTGTACATAAGAACACCTTTGAAAGATTTACAAAGAACGAGTGCATCTGACAGACTTATTATATTAAGAGCAATAGCCACCTTGTAAGTTTGCCATCTGGCTGGTATTTGACCAATATTTATTATAGGGGAGAAGAACAAAAGAGACAATAAGACCTTATAGGTTTCCCCCAATAGCACATGCATGTGCTTAATGAATAGGCCATAAGACTCATTATGCACATACTCGTCACTAAACATGGCCACCCACACCAAGAGCTTCCTCCTGATGGGGGCAACATAGCACTCGCAGGGAGCATTTTTTTTTTACAAAAAACTATTGTTTCCCCAAGCCATAGTGCATAGTTTATTAATATATTCTGGGAACTATGTGTGCTTGAATAAAGAACTTGTTTTCTAGTTGGTCCAATGTTAGTTAGTGATGTGCCTCAGGGGTCTGTCTTTAGCCTTCTGCTTTTTAATTCAATGATTAATAAACCAAAGGCTGACATTGTTAGTACCGACCGTCTATTGGCAAGTTAACAAAGGGCTATTTCCAATTTTGCAAGTGTATAGTTATTAAATTGCACTGCTTAAAGGAAATCGATGCCCCCTGATCAATGTAGGTATATAAAACGTTATTGCAAAAAACAGCTCATATGTAAAACTTGCTTCACATAAATACCAACCATTTTCACAATAATATACTGTTTAAGTAGTATGCGCCTTTGAGTAATCATAAATAAAAATTTCCATTTTAAGAACTAAAGGCTGACCCCATGGATCCTATGCTTCATGGTGCACACAAACAAAGCAAACAAACCATACATGTTCAGTCACACAAGCCAATTAATGGACAGAGTTCTGTCTTTTGCTTCCACACTTCTTCCTGTTCCAGTTAGCGCTGCAGTATTAGAGGTGAAAAGTGGCTGTTAAAGGCACAAGCAAGAGCTGAGACCAGGGAGCCTTGCACTGGTTCTGGATTCTGGGTGCCGTTCGTGACGCAATATTTCTGTATAAACTACAACAAAAAAAGGAAAGTTGTGCTCACCACTAATTCTTGTCAGGGAACCAGGAGTTCCCTCTGGGGGAGTTGTCCGGATCTAGGAGGAAGCCCCTCAGGAGGGATCAGGATCGCGGTATCCAGGGATTCGGCAGAAGGGGTAATGGAGTCCAGGCAACAGGTCACAAGGCAGGCAGAGTATCAAACAGAGTCCAAAGTCCAGGCAGGGGGTCAATAACAAGAGATCAATCAGGAATATCTTCAGGGATAACAGGAATAGAAGCAGGAAACCCAGGAATCCTCTCAGGAACGAGATCCTATTTTCGGGCGCCATCTTGGTGCCTCAGGCGTCCTTTTAAAGGGGTTTTTTGGCGCCCTTGCATCGGCGTCAGCACGTCTGCGACCGACGCACTGCGCCTGCGTCCGTCGCGCCGTTGTGACGTCTTCGCGCCTGCGCACTTGCGCGCAGGCGTCTTTGCACCGGCGCCGCTACCCACGTGGCGGCCATGGGCGCCGCCATCTTGGGAGCGGCGTCGGAAGTGGTAGCTGCGCCGCCCGGAGCTCCTGGTCCCGCTCCGGGCGGCGATCGTGACAATTCTAAACCATTAGGCAGGGTGTAATGTGACTGGGACCACAATTTTCATACAGACAAAGACAAGGGGCCCTCTACACCCTATATCAATATATAAATGTAGGAAATTAAGACATGCCCTCCCATTAAACAAAACATGGATTGTTTGTCTATATGCTGCAATATATTCAAGCTGGCCAACTATCTCAAAGTGCTAATGTCTACATTAGATCCCCAAATTAAGCTTTTTAACAGCAGCCTAAAGTACACTGAGCATATGCAGTGTCACTGACACTCAAAAGCTAACCTAAGAAGATCAACATTTGGGGAGCTACTATGTAGAACTTTGAATGCCTTGATCAATACTGTTTTGGGATGCTGACTCCACACTTTAACCGTAAGTTTAGTATATACAGTATATTCCATATTCTGTTATATTACTAGTAGGGTTAGGCTTTAGCAAGCTGTCCTGCAGCTACAGTAATGTGTTTTACCACTTCACCCATAAGCAGATATTAAAATGAACAGGCTTTGGAGCAGGACGATTGCAGTACATTTTCACTGGTGTACTTGAATGAACTCAATGAATAAGACTAGATTACTTCTTTGAAAAATAGTGAGATGTCCAAGAAAAAATCCCAATAATGTTTGCCATCCAACTCCAATATCAGAGGGTAAGGATTTTCCAAACAGTGAAAGAGAGACAGATAAAAAAGTTGGTATAGTTTACGCCCATTGCATTTAAATATAGCTACAAAGGGACATACACTATTAAGCTCATGTGTCTGCCTGATATTCTTAATGATGATAAAGTCAAAGTAAAGAAAACCCTTCTGGGGATATTTCCAACTCAGCTTCAAAGTGGAGAATACAATTCTTTTGACTCCAAACATGGCAGATGGATACATTTCTGTACCAAAGTCCTGTTTGTTTTCATAGCTGTTTCTAGCAACCCATCATATTTTTCTCATTTGCTTCTTTTTTTAAACATAGTTACACTATCTGCCAACGAAACTCTTCCTGCAAATGCATTTCACCTCTTCAGACCTCCAATAGCAAAACAAACAATTTAATTGCTTTGATTTTATTTCTTTAATCATTAGGGTTCTTTTAAATGGATGGCCAAAGTCCAAACTTGCTTGTCCTCCAGCAGTAGTTTTGTAATTTCTGCGAAGAATTGGTCCTTATGGACAATGTCATCTGCAAAGGTTGGTGATACCAAAATCCATGAGAACAGAACTGAATAAACAAATACATTTAGAGCACATGAGAGCTGAAAATTTTAAAAAAATAATAGAGGAATGGGACTCACATGTCCAATTTGTTTACAGCATTGTGCATCAAACTGCAAAGAACAAAGATTCCACATGCTGTACCATCAAAACCATGGCAAAAGGTTGCATCAGATCTCTTTGTGTGCAACAATGTAAACGATATTCTTGTAGTGGATTATTACAATTGTTTCTTTGAACTGGAATGTTTGAGAAACACTTCTACTTCCAAAAACTAAAAGCAAGACATGGAATTCCAGATGAGTTTGTGTCAGATAATCAGCAGCATTTGGTCAGTTTACTAAAGCCTGTGGCTTTCAGCACACAACGTCTAGTCCAAACTATCCACAGTCAAGTCAAATCGACAGATTGAGAAAACAGTTCAGACTGTCAAACATCTGCTCTTAAAGGCAAAACAAAGTGATGGGAACCCCTACATTGCCATGTTGGAATACAGACACACACCACTTGATGGCATTGGGTCACCATCACCAGCTCAACTGCTCATGAACCTCCATCTATGCTTCACACTTCTCATGACACATAATTAATTACTACCACAGATCATTCCATCAGCTCTTTGTGAGAAACTTGCCTGGTGGTCTAGTGGGTGTGCAGCAGGGATACAGCCCCACTAGGGATACCTGTTGCACTCTCGGCAGGGGACTCCATCCGTCCTCTTCGGCACCTCTCCAGTGAATGCGCTCTTCTAGGTTTCGCAGACTTGCCAAGTTTCAGCTATATCCAGAAGTTCCGATCGTGACGTCACCGGCCGCAGCAAAATTCAAATATTTAAAGGGCTTTCAATTGGGAAAGCATTGCCCAGCGTAAAGGTCTTTTCCCAAAGTTCCTGGGTGTGATTCTTCTGTATATTCTTGCTGTTACTGACCCTGCCTGTCCCTGGTTCTCGTCCTGTCTGCTGCCTGTCCTGATTATTGGACGTTTGGACTACTTTTCTGGATTCTGATTTGGTACTGCGATTCTGGTGTATTTGACCTGGCCTGTGACCCTAACCATTCCTATGTCTCCTGCATCTGTACCACATTGACTGTTTGTTACTGATCCGGCCTGGCTTTTGACTTCATTCGTTGTTTCCCATTCTACAACACTACGCTTGGTTCTCTTGCTCGCTCTCATATTCATACTCAAATGAGTAAGTGCCCATCTAGGCACGAAACACGTTAGGCTAATGTATGTCCTAATAAAGATTTTTTTTTTTTAAACTTTTAAATAGTACTTGGGCTACTTCTTCCCTTAACAGTAGCTCTTTCCCGATTTTTTGCTTGATTTATCAGAAACACTACAGCCTCATATTTTGTTGGACCTCCACTCGAAAACCAGAGACCATTTTTCTGCACTTAACTCCCTTCTTCTACTTCTAATTCCTCCCAATGCTGTAAACTTAAAACAAGATAAAAGGACATCTTGAAGAGCATATTGTCTTCTTCACATTCCTCCAACTTTATCTGCCCAGCAGCTGTTTATCTTCGTCATTAAAAAAATACAAGAAACAATAGTCAATGACATTTAATAAAAGAACTGCAGTTGTGCTCAGTTTAGCTATGGGGACCTCAGAGACCCAACTTCTTCGAGATGCTTATTAAATTGTGATTCTGAAGTAGCCTTGCAGTATGCTTCATATTGTTAGTGATCAGGCGAAATGTAGCCAGCTGCTAGATGGACTTTATATGCAGTGAGAAAAATATCTGAAAAGTGTCTATGATTTTAAAAATACAGAGTTGCACAGTGGGGTTGGCAGGCACCATCTCATACTGCTTCAGGTCCTCTTCAGGTCACACAGAGCATCCACGGTTAAAGCCAGTTCTGGACTTATTTCGACTGTGCATACTTCTGATCCAACAGAAGTGGACGTGGAAGTTATCTCCTACCATCTGGTTGTTTTCAGTCCATACAACAACCAGATGGTTTGGCGATAACTATCTTAAATACTTATACAATGTTGATAAAACTGTTGATTATTGTCATTTCTCAATGGTGTTTGTTTGAATAGACTAAAAGTATTTTTGTTAAGCTGCTTTGGATGTTATACCTAAACCTGGCCTGAAGATGGGGCTGCTTTGGAATTTTTTAAACACTTAATTGGTGTGGGGGTTGAAATGTTGGCCTTAAAAGCCTGATTCACTTATTTAGTGAGTAACTGCACCAGAGGAAGGACCCAAGAGGTCCGAAACATGTTGTGCTATGCACCCAGAATAAAAGCAATTTAAATTGAATACAACTGCCAGGACCGGATTTGTGGCAAGGCCACATAGGCCCGGGCCTAGGGCGACAAAATTTTTGGGGCGGCACGCCGCCCAGCCGCATCTTTGAGCACTGGGGACTTAACGCTCCCCATCGCTTCTGCCTCAGGAAGCGCCATAGCCGGCGCTAGGACCCTGCAGACACAGGGCGGCGCGACCGGAAGCAGCAAGGGTATGGCTCGTGTGGCCGTGGGGCGCCGCTTCGTTAAATCCGGCCCTGACAACTGCTCTCCAGTGAACCTTCATTTTCTACGTTATATACATTCTGGAAGTGGCAAAACCAGATCACTGTCGGATTGAGCAGCCCAAACACTCAAGAAACAGTTTGTAGCTTCAAATACTTCTATCGTACATTATTTCAGTATAAACAGAATTGGTGGAATGGATCCTGTTAAATCTTTTTACATTAAATTTCATAAAACTTGTATTAAGTTGCTTTTTTTATTATTCTGGAACACATTAGATCCTCTTAGAAGAAGACATTCAGGAAATAAAGAGGTAGTGTTTCAGTATCTTGGATCCAGGGACCAATTATCTACTTGTCTAGATACTTGCACTACATTCTCTGCCAATGTCATGTATACTGTATGTTTTATAGAAACCTGAAATAACATTTTGTCTTACTGTAAAAAGCATTCCCTGATAGGACAAGATATCTGTTTAGAAGGACAAGATACTGCAGTCAGTGGGATTTAACAAAGTTTGTGGATCTATGACATTCACGCAACTCTAACTTGTTTCCATGCACAGATCAAAATAACTGAAATAAAAGATGCAGTGTATTCTTCTCCTCAGTAGCTTTGTATCTAGGCAAAAAACACATTCTCTAATAGCATAGTCATTGTCAGTGATGAGTCTGCATAGCCAAAAGTAGGAGGAAAAAAACATAATCCTTAATCTTGGGCTGATGATTACATGTCCAAAAGTAAAGCAGTTCGACTTCTGGCTTGTCAGTCGAAGACAGTTCCAGGGGATGAATATAATAAATAAATGCAAGGTAAAAAAACAGTGTGATTATGAAAGATTCATTCAGGATAAATATTATTAGGAAAACTTCTATGTCAAATCATGATTGCAAACACATGGGCAGAGATATTTGCATCTGCATTCTTTCATGTGAAGTTGACCGAATCGCCATGGTTACATTTGTGGCCTTACAAAAAAAAATCAAGATTATTGAGGGCTTCCATTTAAAAGCAAGCACGCCAAGAAATGTGCTTATTATTAGTCAGTCCCTCAACAGTATTCTTTGACATATAATATTGCCTTCCCTAGAGAGAAGAAAAAGAATTCAGTTTATTATTGGTAGAGGAAGTGCCAACGTGCATCCATATCAAGTTCCAAAACTGATACTAAGCATTACAGCTTAAAAAAAAAAGTGTCTATATCACCAGTTTAGGTCAAGAATCCTCTGACGCTATAGCATGACTTAACATCAATACTGCTCAAAACACCCATTATTGTTGCCAGTGATTTCTATCAAGATCCCCCTTTGCAGTCAAATAATTGGTTGGGCCTCATTTAGTTCATAACATGGAAATAACAATCACTCTTCTATAGATCAAGGGATATGCAATAAAAGCATTAACCCTCAAATTTCATACTGCCACCCCCTGAACTGATTGGGTCCACTTAGAGACCAGCCCCTCAGTTTGGGAACAACAGCTTTAATGGCATCTGCTTGTCACTGAACACATCTGGCCAAAATTCACCAAGTATTGCATCAGACTAAGGGTCATAGAACAACAGAGGGAAAGGCTAACAGATGCCATTAAACATTACTCTAATCACCTTGACTTAGGCAGGACACTACTGAAAAGCCCCAAAAAAAGTGCATCTTCTTTGTGCATCGATGGGTTCTTCGTCCACCAGGCAAGATGAGAACTTTTCCTTTGACTGCACTTCTACAGGACTGCAAATAGATTTCTCTAAGAGAGGTTACTGCAACAGCCTGAATGCATCTTTAAGTCCAAAACTAACTATTTGAAACAGCAGGTTTGGCTATTACTTGATAGGCGAGTGCAGAAGTTCTGTTAGGTGCCTAACTGTTCTTCATCGCCTGAACAAAATGTTGCCTTCCATCAGCTTATATTATATTGTGCTCAACTGATGCTAATCAACAAAATTAAGGAGTTGTAGAAATGTATTAGACTTATCTGAGGTGCCTTATATAAGATCCCACCAGGGCTTAAGAATGTTAAGTAACCTGGGGGAAAAGCAAAGGAACATATCGTCTAGCATGTGACTTCTAGAGTCATTAGTAAAACATAAGGCTGTCTTGTGTAAAGCTGGTTCTTCACTCACCACCAAGAAAGACTGCTCAAATAGATGACTAGTACAAGCTTTGCTCCAGAACACCTACCTGTCTTGAGCCCCACTCCCTCACTGTAACCATAAGAGAAACACATTTCACTATTCATAGGGAGACTGATGAAAAAGACTCAAAGGCATACCCATGAAGTCTGCCTTTAGTATTATAAATTGCTGTAATGCACCTTGAGAAAACCACAGAATAAATATACTGTGGTTTTCTCAGAGCGTGTTGCACCCGTTTATAATATTAAAGGCAGCCTTCATGGGTGTTTCCAGGACAGCTGGAGATTAAGTGACTTTTTCAGGGTCACTATAAGTTGAACCAAGGTCTGTAGCTTGACATAAACCATCAAACAATTTGACTTTACAAGGCTACACATTCCTTCAATTAAGAACTTCATCATTGTACCTGGTCTGGTGCCCCTCTTTCTGTAAGAAAAGCCCACTAACTTGGCTGAGGAATGGCATGAAGCTATTTTCCATCATCTCCCATGTAGTCCTTGCCCAGGCTTCGGTTACATGGATGCACAATAAAGAAATTATTGCATATCCAATGCATATTCTCACCCTTGTTCAAGGTAAAAATATGGCACAGCTCCCTGGTCAATTACCGAGTGTCAGTGTGCCCATACTAAGTGAGATGTAATATGTATTAAAAAGAAAAACGCAATTAGAGTTGTTATTTTATTAAGAGGATTTTTAGACTATGGATTGTAGTTGGTACTCTCCATACTTTTTCTTAATTTGCTTTAGAAGTAAGGGAATAGTCAGAAATTCATGAACCTGGATGATAATTATAATTAATGTGCTGCCTTACCCCAAAAACTATATGGTACAATATTATAAATCTACTAAATTAATTGCATGCAAATGCAACGTAGAGCCCTCTTTCTCGCTCACAAGTTATATGCAGCCTTTTGTTATTGACATAAAAACATTTTTCTCGTTAGATTTTTTATGCAACATTTCATGTGATATAGTGTATTCAGCTGCAAAGTTGTATATATGGTTGCTCTTCATTAATATCAGTGTTCGTTTACTGGAACCTGGGTCATTTAATATCAGCTCAGACAGAGCACGCACAGTTTACCCTCTGGCAGGCAAAAGGCCAGGTCAGTTAAACAGCTGCTCTTGCTCATTCCGGTGGCTAAGAATCAATGCGTTTTTACAAGTGCTCTTTGAGATATAAGCAGTGACCATAATCTTTCCTTCTGCTTTGATAGACTCTGAAAATAGTTTGCTTTTCAGGCCTTTAGACTTGCCATCCTTTTGGTGCATTTCATACATTTTTGTGAATGATGGTACAAAGGCTCATTCATAGGGAAAGGTCAATGTAGACCCAGAACAGAGTTCCATACACAATATACATATTGGAATAGCAGCTTTAGGGAAACAGTTAGACTAAATACACTATGTTTGGTTTCTCAGCGATGTCAGAGATGATAAAATGACTATTATTAATTTTTATTTTGCCTAACCCTCCACCCACATTTTTTTCCTCGGAATCCGATGCTTCGGATGATCTTCTATTTCTCCAATAACCTGAAGTAATTTAAAATGTACAAAAAGTGTCCTTGTTCACTGTTTCCAAAATAAAGTCTTCTGACACTTATGTTTGTTGGTGCAACTGGGGCAACACATGTTTCAGCTTAAGGAGTGGAAACTGACAAACTATTGAGGGAAATAATATCATGATTGAGAGTTGCCTCTTCTTTTTCAGTTCAGTGCAGATAAAAGAGATTTATGGATGTTTCCACCAATGCAAGCAGGTCCTTACATTAAAATCATGTCAACTGGGCCACCAGGCTCCCATGTTTAGGTAGGATTAGGTGCGTACAATTAACAGGAATCTACAAGAGCCATGAATTATCTGTAAAGTAGATCCTTATAATGGTGATCAGTGATGTCATCAGTTACAAAAGTGCTAGAGATGCCCCTTGTGTCACATGATGTATTATGAAAAATAATTAACCACCAAGTAAGAAGATATTTGAAGTCAACTTGGAAATTGATGACCTGTGGCCTTATATGTTCATGAAGTTCCTTGGTGGGTTCTAATATACCTATGTCTTATAGCACAGGCACTGCACTTGGAAATCATGGAGTTATCTAACGGGGCTATTTCCAAATGAAAGAATGGAGAGATGGTTAGGGCAGAAAGGGAAAAAGCCCTGGGTCTGCAGAATCATTTGAAGGACTGCAAGTTTTCTTTCTGCCTTGTGAGCCCCCCTTATGTCTCTCTGTTCTTGAAAGAATAAACATAATTAACTTGCTACAACAAATTTGTTGTCTACATGCAAGAAATCCTAAATTATCTGTCTCCATTGAAACCTATGCGAATCCACAGAACCTGTGATGCTAAACATCAACCAGTGTTTTCCTATGGTGATTCAAAGAAACGCATTAAGCAAGTTGGGAGGAAGATCCCTCCTGTTAGACTATACCCAAATGCGAATTCTTAAAATGCCATGCAGAAATTAATTATAGAATGGAGAATGCTAAGTGGTGCATGAAAATCTCAGCATTGTCCATAATAACTTATAATTGCTCCGAGCTTAGCACCAAGTTACATGTAAGAACGTTTTGGTATAGTAAAGCACATCTTATTTTTATATATTGATTGGCTACAGTTTTGTTATAGCCCTGCCTACTTTATATCTGATTACATGCAAACACACAAAGAAAAAAAGTCTTATGAGCTCCTGTTATGAGAAACAGAGTCAGAATCTGATACAATTTGGGGTGTAAACAACCCAATTATAAGCGCAAGTCTCTATAGCAGGGCCAACTTCTTAGACTTTCTTAAAACCTCTGCCAAGAATATGTATTCCCCTGTACTTAGCACAGTTCTGCAGGGACATTGCAGTTTATAGTTGCTCAGTAACCTCTGTGCATATTTTAAATATTTGTCAAATTCTATTTTCCCCAGATGAAACAGAAGGTAATATTAGACATTCCATATGTTTGTGGCAGAAAAAACAGACAGGACTGGTTATGTGTACATTGCAGTAGTGATGGGCGAATAAATTCGGCAGGTGCAAAATCACGCGTTTTGCCGCCACCAAATAAATTCACGAAGTGCTGGTGAAAGTTAACCAACGTCAAAATACTCGGAATACTCGCTTGCGTCAAAACTGTCGCCGTTTCGTGGGAAATATGCATAGCAGTTCTTTTAATATATATAAATATGAGATTTAAAAACCAAAAAAAACTAAAGGATGCCTCATTTACTAAACCTGCGTACAAAAATATAAAACATGTGCTGTTTGGCTTTTTTGCATCAGCTACAATATTCTAAAAGTTAGGCAGGAATTACTTGGGCCAAAGGGTTAAACACAATGGACAAACCCTGCAACTGAGCTAAATGAAAAATATTAATTAAAGGTACCTGCCCTTAAACCCACACCCTGCTCTTTCGCACAGTTCTGCACGGCTTCTCTTCTCTAGTAAATATCATGTGGCTATTGACACATGGGAACCCTGGAAGGTAACTCTTGAAGTGGTGGAAATTCCAGGGTTCCCACCAAGGACTGTGTCAATTGGTGCAGCAGACAAAAGAATCACACATATCCACAATGACACAATCACACCATCGTTTGTGTTTTGATGAATTGTGAATTTGTGAATTTGATGAGTCCCCCTCACACCCACAATTATGCTGGAATTCTGGAATTCTGGAAAACATGTTACATTCTGATTAAAAACATGGTAAAATAAGTCCTAAATTGCACTTTGCACACTGGCATTCCATACCTTCCCCTCCATTTCTCCCAATACATCCACCTCTGCCATTTCTGCCCCTGTATGCACAGTCCATTCCCATACTGAAAGAGTTAAAAACCCTGAAGTGGAAATGAGAGTATACATATCTGTCTACATCTATTAATTAGCTGACTTCTAAATGAATGCAAAGTAGGTAAAGGCCATTCAGGCGTTCTCCATTCGTTCCTTGAGGTCTGGTGAACATTATCCTAGCGAGAGCTCTCGGGTGTCCAAGAGAAAAAAAAATAACCATAATATCAAATAGCCTTCCAAGCTGAAAGATTGTGTCAATTAATATATATTAATGTTAGCACAGAACCCTACGAGTATCAGATAAAGAATTCTTGGCCCAGAGTGGCTGCCAAAGAACGTTCTACATTCGGAACATACTTTACAGAGCTGACTGCATTTCATTTGATGAATTATTTTAGATTTCATATACTATTAAATCCATCTTATATATATTTAACTTTCACTCAAATAAATCCCAACACATAATACACATTTCTGGTTCACAGAACTACAGGGTGGCCAACTAATGACCAGATCATTACAACTGCTCACTCTTCAATTACTGTACATATGGAAACCATACACTATAAGCAGCATCTGAACTCAGCAGAAACAAAGCATTAATGATTTGCAGCTTGCAGTCTGGGTTAAACCCATCACAAAGAAGTGTGACAGAAAGCTAGGATACTGGAAGAGTTCAAAACTAGGGATGCACAGAATCCAGGATTTGGTTCAGGATTTGGCCAGGATTAGGCTTTTTTCAGCAGAATTCAAATTCAGCCAAATCCTTCTGCCCTGGCCAAACCAAATCTGAATCCTAATTTGCATTTGAAAATTATGGACGGGGAGGGAAATTGCATGACTTTTTGTCACAAAACACATAAAAAATGTTTTCCCCTTCCCACCCCTAATTTGCATATGCAAATTAGGATTCAGATTCGGTTAGGTATTTAGCTGAATCTTTTGTGAAGGATTCAGAGGTTCGGGCCAAATCCAAAATAGTGGATTTGGTGCATCCATATTAAAAACCTAAAAATGTTTTATTTTTCAACAGTTGCTCTTCTTTTTCCATTATGAACAACAAGTTCCCATTGTAGAGCGGCACAGCAACCTTATGAGGAAAGACACATGGGCAATTGCTCTAAAGCAGGGATCTCCAAACTTTTGAACCCATGAGCAACATAAGGAGTTGGGGAGCAACAGTAGCATGAAAAATGTTCTTGGGGTGCCAAATAAGTGCTGTAATTGCCCATTTGGTACCCCCTATGTGAATCGTCAACCTACATTGAGGCTCTGTTTTGCAATGCACCTGGTTTTTATAAAACCAACTCACCTCCAAGCCTGGAATTCAAAAATAAGCACAAGGTTTGAGGCCAACATCCAAGGGGTTTGTGAGCAACATGTTGCTTACAAGCTACTGGTTGGGGATCACTGCTCTAAAGCAACTTAGCTGGAACAACAGCGCCATTGCAGCAGTTCATATTAAGTGTATTTTTTGGTTTCAGAAGGTCCTGGTCTTAAAGGTGTGTATGCAAAAGGCTTGTGTATGGATTTCAATGGGAAGCAGAATGAATTTGATTCTCGCTCACAAGTACAGGGCAGTAGCATGATAATGGTTGAGATCAATTTGCGTACAGTAGGGACATTTACACTGGGGCAATAACCAGCCAATACTTTTGTTATTATTCTTTTACTTGCAGACAGCTGAACAAAGTTAATCACTGATTGGTTGCAATGGTTTATGGTCCGGTGGACACATTTCCCCGCTATAAATAAGTGAGACCCAGTTGTGGGTCTTTGAACATTACAGTATACTGCCTTTAAAGGTAAGTTTAGGGCAGCAGTTGTACAATTGCCACAATGTCTTTCAGTATTTTTTGTAATATTCTGTGTGGCTCTATCTGTTGATCTTCTTACAGGGGGACTTCTTATAAACCAACCGGCATGTTTAGCCTTGGCCCATGTTTTGCTGTATCCTCAGTTCTTTTTTCTTTGCTGTATCCTCAATGCAGAACACTGACATTGTAGATAACATCCCTAATTTTTATCAGTTTTGCATTTGTTTTGTCAAGTCCTGCAGGGTTGCTTGAAGGAGGGTATCTGTTTCTTCCATCCACAGTCTTGGCATAGTTGAAGCATATGTGGCCTTAAAGGAGAAGAGAAACTACGGAGGCATTTTATTGACAATAGATTAGCTGCAATAATACATGCTAGAATGCTATTGTAGAATGTTTTACCATACCTCAGTAAAAAGCTCTAGGAGCTCTCAGTTTGTTTATGATAGCAGCTGCCATATTAGCTTTGTGTGACATCACTTCCTGCCTGAGTCTATCCCTGCTCACTTATAGCTCAGGGTTCAGATTACAACAAAGAAGGGGGAGGAAGAGGAGCAAACTGAGCATGCTCAAGCCCTAGCCCTGGAGGTTTAAGCTGAAAACAGGAAGTCTGATACAGAAGCCCATGAGTACACAATAGAAAAAAAGAAATGTGGTGTTTCTTTTGACAGAGGACTCAGAGCAGAATTACTTTGAGGGTTTACTGGTGTATTTATATAGACCTTTCTGATAAATCTTACTTAGTTTTAACCTTTCGTTCTCCTTTACGGTGTAGCATATCAAAGGCTATTCTTATAGTAAGCTCTATAGTTAGTATAGGTATGGGTATATATGTTTAAGTAAGAAAGTATGGAGGGGTGTATGTATGGATGCTGGGTTTCATTTGGAGGGGTTGAACTTGATGGACTTTGTCTTTTTTCAACCTGATTCAACTATGTTACTATAACAATACGCAGGTTGACTTCTAAACCCATGGGACCTGCATGTTTGAGTCAGGTGCTTAGTGAGTCATACTTCAAGCAATACCCCACCCATTTGGTCACGTAAAGGTTCTTCCCCCTCATATGGAGGCTGATCCCACCCATGTTTATCATCAGATGGGAGGAGTCAGGACAGATGCAGGTCATAAATCAGAAGAAGACTTCAGGTTGATTTGGGCACTAAAAACGAATACGCCTCTGCTTTTCGGTAACATTGTTATCTCATTCATGTGAACATTCCAGAGGTCTTAAAAGCATTAGAATTGCTCATTATGTGCAAATGATGAGAATGTTGTCACATGTTTTATAAACTTTACTGGATTTATTCAGTTCAGTTGAACATTAAAAACCAGCAAATTTTGGACATGCACCAAATCGTTTATTGGGCTTTTCTTATTGGTAGTTAAATGTGAATACAGAGTCAAAAATAAAACCAAAATATATGTATCTTTGTTCACCTCCACATTTTCACTGCTTTATAATATAATACTGGTGACTCAAGAGAAAAAAAAACAATATTCTTTATATATCAAGCTAAGACTATATTTGGCTGGGTAACTACCGTACCTTTTTCTCCTTTACATTTCTGAATTATAACAGTTGTCAATGTAAAATACAGGTTTGCATGCCTAATGTGGCAAAACCAGTATCTTACATCTTTCTTCGTAATGCAATGGGTTGGCAATGATGATATTCTTGCGATATACTATTTATAGGGTACATTTTTCATTCATATTATTGGGAGAAAGAGAAATAACAGTATGTCGGTTTTTGCACAATGCCGAAACTTTACTATTTAAAGGGATACTGTCATGGGAAAAAAAAAAAAATCAAAACGAATCAGTTAATAGTGCTGCTCCGGCAAATTCTGCACTGAAATCCATTTCTCAAAAGAGCAAACAGATTTTTTTATATTCAATTTTGAAATCTGACATGGGGCTAGACATATTGTCAATTTCCCAGCTGCCCCAAGTCATGTGACTTGTGCTCTGATAAACTTCAATCACTCTTTCCTGCTGTACTGCAAGTTGGTAGAATTCTGCTGGAATAGCACTATTAACTGATGCGTTTTGAAAAAAACATGTTTTCCGATGACAGGATCCCTTTAAGTCAAATACAAAACAAGAGTAAAATGCCATGAATGAGTATTCTTATTAATGGAGATAAAGATGGTCAAGATTAGATTGCCATTGAATTTCTCTCTTTCTCTTTGATTTCCATAGGGTTTGCACGAGGTCTTGGAACTCATAGCAACCGATTATGCATAATTATTATTGTGATATATTTTGCAGAGCTATACAATCAAATAGCATATGGGACCTGTTATCCAGAATGCTAGGGACCTAGGGTTTTCCAGATAATGGATCTTTCTGTAATTTGGATCCTTATAAGACATTTATTAAACCCAATTTAAATGCGTTTTGTGAATTTTTTGCCATTTTGCTAATTTTTCAGCAGTTTTGCAAAATTTTTCAGCGAGGCGAAACAGGACAGATTCCCTCATCACTAATAAGCAGAGAGTATTGATGTTACTTGTTTTACAAACCCTATAAAAATAATGCCCCCCCATCTTTAAAATATGAGGATATACAGTAGAAGGTATCCAAAAAGTCTTTATAAAAGCCTGTGGCCTTGTGCCTTTAAATGGACATGGAACCCTTGGTGACTTCTAATATCCTCTTGGTTTCCAGTAAAGGGTTCATTACTGAATAAGTATGCATAAAATCTAAATATTTTCACGGAAACTGGAGTGCGAGTGCTTTGGAACTTTATATATAAATATATATATATATATATATATATATATATATATATAGAGACATCACGTGACGTTTCGGGGGTCCCCTGCCCCCTTTCTCAAGCATGTCCCCAATGTGTATCACATAGAATCAGTGAAAGACCCGGAAGTCCGTCGTCGCCATTGAAGTAGCGGAGGCTGCGTGCCCGGTCACTCTGACGCAACCACGCCAGAGCGTGGGTGCGTCACAGGAGCGAACACACGCCCATCCACCCATTGAATTCAACCACGCCATATTTGTTATTGGCAATGATCCATCTACAGCATTAGAGGATATAAATACATGGTGAATATTCATTGATATTATACAAGATAACAAAATGCAGTTTTCAATACAGCGCACGCATATTTACCCTTACATCCTAGCTACAAAGTATCCGATTATCTATCATGTAGTCACCAAACTAGTCATATATATATAATCAGCACATTCCCTCATAAGAACATGAGGAATCTATAGGGTATAATTAGAATTTATTTTAAAGAGCTGTGTAACGTGTCAACGCTACTTCATTACAGTACATGATGACTACGCTGAAATCAAATCAAATAAGCTCCTGCTTAAGTGATACAATACTTTTTTTTAATATGCTTTATTCTTTTCCAAGGCAAATGAAAAAGGGACCTTGAAATTACAAGTGCAAGTTATTTATGAAGCTTTTTATAGCTGCACTTTATTGCTACAGTTGTATTTATGCTGCATTTCCCTGCCACTGTTCCGTGTAATCCACCGTAAACTTGTGGGCTCCGTTTATCATCTAAAAGAACTCTAGGAAGCAAGTGTTCATTGATGGTTAAAAATAAAGAAAAAAATGCTTAATTAGAACCATTAGAACCATGTGGCAGCAGTAGGGCGAAGTACAATAGCGTAAAAGAAACTGGTCAAGATTACAGTCTGATGATCTACCATTGTGCTTCCTGACTGTAGGTTCCAGGAGTGGGTTATCTCGTGTGGGAGATGTATGATGTAATGCTAATCCAGCAAGAGAAGGGTATAACTTGGCAAGATGTCTAAAGCCTTTTGATGGAAAAAGAAGAAGGAGCAATGTCTTCTTGGCAAAGCCGCCAGGATCTGTGTCTGCTTTAGTCAGACTTAGAGTGCACTGTTTTACTGATTTGTTGGGTATGTAAGATGACTCCACCGTGGATGAGGTCACCCAGTCTTATAGATTTCAGTTCTGTTTTGACTCTATAGATTTTCCATGTGGATGGAACATGCAAGGTCAAGACTGTTTAGGCTACAGCCATTCTTTTCAGAAAAGATACTTTGAACACTACGCTCATACATTTTAATCGTGTTTAACAAAGACTAGAAACCTCACACAATGTGCACTGGTGCAGGACACTCACACGTACTTCTGACCTTTTTTTTTAAGACATTGATGTCAAAAGAACCTACAGCTCTACTTCATCCACGGTACTAAGGTTTTTACGGAAGTTTCTGTCATTTCTTTTGTGATTTTTTTCCCTTCTTTGACAATGCCACAGTATAGATCAGTATCTTCCCCTTTGTATTACACCTAATCTATCAGCATCTTTCGATACAGATGACTGGAAAATGCCCTATTACCCCATAAAACTGCATTTTTAAGCAATGAGGTAGCTCATGTCAAGAGGTGATAGACCATAAAACACAATCAGAAGTTAGAATGTGACCTCTTAAGATAATAATCTGGCCAAATACCTTGCTGTGAGACTTGATGGTAACTGTGTAGATTCACTAGTCAAAGCCGTAAAGGTCAAACATGTTTAAAAGTTACCATTTGATGGATTTTAAGACACACAAAAAGGTTACAAGTGATACGATTTTTTGAGTGTGTTCCAGAAAACTTGCAGCCTATTTTTCTGCATTTACACAAAGAGATGCAGTCAATATTTAAAGGAACTGATTAGATGTAGAATTTCAGAGCCCATCATTCCTAATCAGTTGTTTTTAGCTGTGTTTGGTCAAAGCAATGAGCTCTCTCATACAGTATTCTGTCTCTTGATAAGTGCTTATAAAACTAGGCTCCCAACACTAACACATAATTCAGTTATTCAGTGAATTATGGGTGCATGTTGTACAACTGTGATAGTGATGGAAAAACTAACCTACATACAAGACTCCTATAAGCTGTAATCATACTGGATGGATGGCCAAAGACTAAAAGTCATATTTCCATAGCAATCCACTAAGCAGTTATTTATGATTTGGAAGGCAAAAGTGCAAAAAATTGGCTCAGTTTGTAATTTGTTGCACTCTGACATCCTTGTTGAAAAACATGCCTAGGTTGATGGTAAGCCAGACTCAGAGTTACTAATTGCCTGGATTTACAAAATAGAGACTGCAAGACTGCTCTATTAACATGCCATGAAAAAACACCCATAGACTCCAATAAATTGTGCGCATCAACTATTTGTTTTGATCAGCCTACTGCAGGTTAGAAAACAAAGACAAAGATATAATATAAGGATCGCACACCCAATTTTAAAAAAAGCACAAATTTCTTACAAAATTATACACTTACATATTAGCTTTGGCCCAATAGTGGCACAACGCGTTTCAACCACATAAGTGGTCTTCATCAGGGGAAAAGTCCATAATTTACAGAAAAATTAAAAAAAGGCCTGCCTTTTTACCTTTTTTCCGTAATTTATGGACTTTTTAATAATTTAATAATTATATTGTATGAACTTTGCCCCTGATGAAAACCACTTATGTGGTCTAAACGCGTTGGGCCACTATTGGGTCAAGGCTAATATGTAAATGTAATTTTTTGATGTAATAAATTTTTGCTTTTTTAAAATTGGGTGTGCGATCCTTATATTATATCTTTGATTTAAGTCTAAGGAGGCTATACTTTGGCGGTCTCCATAGGATTAGCACCCCACAAATTAATATAGGGTGTGTGCCTTCTAAAGTGTATCCTTTTATGTAGAAAACAAAGACAAACATCTCACTGTTTGTTAAAGGTTACTGTATGGGTGCAGTGGTAAGTCCAAACAGGGTTATGAGACAGTTGAATACTTACAGGTAACAACAAAGAGACTCAAGATAAGCTAGATTCCTTATTTTGTGCAGATACATCTGTATTCCAAGTGGCAGCTATAGATAACTAGCAGTTCTAATCTGAGAGAAGACTAAACAGCTGTGAACGTATTAAAATCATGTTTTTTGCATTTTAGGAACATTACAATGGGTGGACATCTGGTCTAATCAGTCACACTGGGATTGAACACGTTTCTTCTCGTTGTAGTGGTAGAGAAATGTAACTAAGGGCACTGAATGGATAGCAGACTTGTAGATTTATATGGTTGGAACTAAAGTTGAACGAAACAGAGTGGAACTAATGACACGTCTCACTGTTGTGCAAGTGAATATCATTTTCAGGTGATGAATAACCAGGAGACCAGTCAAGCCCAGCATTGAGCAGTCATTTTAGGGGTCAAATGAAATAAACCTCTGCTCTTTGTGCATTTTATGAAAGCACAAGTGTAGTGTGGGGTCTTACAGATCACTTCGTGTCTCATTTTATCTATAGGTTCATTTACCATAATGTAGGCCAATGGCACTATAAGCATTTCAGCTGAAATATTGTAGGTGGCTGCGAAGCACCTGTGATTGTATTTCCTCTTGACTTCTGTTAATTGAGTAGAGCACATGTAGAAATACAGGTGTGAGTGATTTTCAGCCCAAAGACCTTAAAAGAAGCCTAAAAAGGGATCTCATCCTTGCTTCCAAGCTTTCCATTCCATCAAGAGTGCCATGCTTGGTGTTTATGTAGAGAGCACTTCCGGTGTGAGGTGAAGTACTCAGCCTACCATAGGACAGGTGTTTAGTCCAGAGACCCTTTATGGCCTTCATTAACCTCCTCCACCTCCAAATATGCATGTCTGAATGACACACAAGTTTGGGTTGGTGGCAGATGGGGGTATGTTTCCATTATTTCCCCCACTGAGCTTCATCAATACAACACTTTGCCTTCCAAATCTCAGAACAAGAAATTACACAATGTAATTAAATTACAAAAAAAGCATACATTGTCATAAAATTCATCATAAATCCAAATGCATAAATGCAAATTTAGCATGACTTGTGTTAGGCACCATTTGCTATAATAGCTGTCTACCATATGGTAAATGTTATCTCCACCGCTTTATGCCTGCAAAGCTCACTGTAATTCACAGTTACATTCTTACAAGCCCACTGGGTAATCTCCTTACTGTAACTGACTGCAAAAAGAGGCATTCAGTGTGATATATTTTGGCAAGTGTAATTCTGGGAAACCACGATAATGCTCTAGGCGAGCTGCAAATAAATTCCTGAGAAATGATGATCTCTCCAATATCATTACTTTGCTGAGACGTCTGTTCTTTATTTGCATGCGGTGGCCTTTTTACAGCATTGAACTGGGTGGGTCTAGGCCCACCAGTTCTTTCACATCAGGGCCCCTGAACCCCATAAGGATCTCCCTCCCTAGCCGCAAAATTCCCCTCTGCCCCCCTGCCAGCGATACCCCATCAGGAGGTCATGAAAGAAGCCGTCTGTGAAGAGGGTCTGAACCTGCAGGGCCCACGAGTGGGTCCCATGGGATTTTTCCCAGTGTCTCACCAGCCCAATCCGACCCCGTCCTTTTACTTTCAGTTTCTAAAATAAATTGTGATTGTTACTATGGGTTATCCTTCCACTGGGACCAACATTATTGGGTAAACTATCAAACATGAACCCAAACCTCATCTATAGCTCTTCATTGCATTGCATTGTTGATATTTCCTAGTATGACAGGTGAAAAAATGTACTTACCTACCAATATAACTAAGATGATATCCATGAAACTGTCCTGGAGGCAATTTCAGAATTGGACCAATGATTTATAGGCTCTATAATAAGCTATTTACAATGATACAGGTAAACGCTGCTTGTAGGTTTATTCTGGTTCAGCGATGTTAGAAATACCCTGAAAAACTTTTAAGTAAGTAAACTGAGCAATATAATTTCTGGGTATTTGCGTGCCATGATTTGGAAAATAAATTATTATTATTGCTATTATGGTTAGGCAGTTATTTGTATTTCAGTATTTAAGACTGGTTTCAACAGGGCAAGGAAGAGGAGGAGTTAAGGCCATTTTGGCATTGAGTAGTCACATCGAGACCTATCTTGTTAGGGAGAGAGTAGGCCTAGGGTCCTTGCTCCATGAGGACAGAGCACAGACACTTCCAAATGTGCTCCTAAGCAATAGTTGTTGAATAAATAGAGGTTCTGTTGAAGACTATGGTGAAAAAGGGTCCTGGGCTGGCCCTTGGGAAGAAATATTCTCGCCCAACCAGCCCAATATGCCTAGACAGGATATAGTTTGGCAACGTGTAAAAGCCCACTCTAACACAAACAATTTTGCAGCCAGTTACTGGAATGATAATAAACCCCTCATGAAGGTGCAGGCCAACTCCTCTAAGATGCTCACTGTTGACATGACCACAGTGGCGTAGGTGGAAAGTGTTACTATGCCTTAAAAAGGAAAAGGAAAAGGAATTAGCAATACTGTGCAGAAAGGCATATAAGCAAAACAGAGGAATAGCAGCTGCAGAACAGACATCAGATACCCAGGGATACACCAGTTAACTACAAATGCAGCATAAGGATAGGGAACAGAGACTGGAGAGCTGCCAGAAGTTGGAGCAAACAAAGGTTCTCTTATACAGAAACATTCTCACCTTCTCAATGCAAGGATAGTCTTGGGGTATTACGAGCCCCGGAGGATTGTTAACTAATTGCAGCTGCGTAGAACTAGACATTAGTTAGATGAACCACCTGAACATGAAAGGATTGGAATCAATGTCACTGAAGTATGTTTTAGTGTTTTATCATTGAAGACTGTGTATATTAAGCTGTCTTTTCACAACACTGTCATCTGAGCAGAAAGGAAGAAACAATGCACTGTGCCGACCTGATTTCCTGTCTGGAGAATATCCCATTCGCAGTGTAACTGTCCCGGGTGTCTCTCTCTCTCTGAACTGATTATAGACCCAAGAAACAGCCCCTTATAAATCTTTTATGTTAATGTTCTGTACATCTAATGTCCAAAAAGAAATGTGTATCTCTGAGGGGCTTATATTACATACGGAGGACTAAAGGAAGCTATTTGGAAGGGTCAGGGCCACCCATTCTGAGACAAAGGCCTAAGCCTCCCAATGGTTAATCCTGAGTAGTCATGAGCAAAATTGTTCACCAGGCATGGGATTGTAGTAATAATTCTTCATTTCACCATTGGCTAATATTTCCATGAAAAAATGCTGCACCAATATAGTCATGCTGTTGATGCGAAAATAAGTCGCTGTGAAAACACTCCCATTGGCTTCAATGTAGTTTGCACAGAAAAAAGTTGCCATGAAAAACTTCAATGTATTTTGCACTGAAAAAGCAGAAAAACTGCCATTAACTGCCAAAAATGTCACTTTAGAAATAACACCCATATGCTTCAATGTGTAGTGATGAGTGAATAAATTCCCCAGACACGAATTCGCTGCTAATTTCCGTGTTTCGCCACAAACGAATTAACTCACTGGTGAAAAATTCGCTGTGTCCAAAAAAAATTGGTGGGCGCATAAAAATTCTCACATGTCAAAATTATTTGGACCCCCGTAGAATTTAATGCATTTGAACCAAATAGTCGCACGTAAAGAAATTGTTTTTTTTGTCAAATTATTTTGACGCCCATTGACTTCAATGTTTTTCTCGAATTTCACGGTAAATTCGCAAATATTTGTGTGAAGTGAAATGGCATAGATTCGCCTATCCCTATTTATGTGTTATGTGAATTTTTTGCAGTTTTGCTCATTATTAACCCTGATCCTTCCTAATAATTCCCTGCTGAAAGCCCAGTGTGCAAAGTGCAATATTGGATTCAAAATGCCTTGTTTTATACCCACAATGCAGAGCTCTCCCCATAATTTGAGCATAATTTTGGCTGCATTTTGGCTACTGTAGAAAACCTTGAATTACCTCCATGTAGAGGGTGACGGTAGATCCTGGGTTCCGCAGTGTCAATAGGCAGCAGAAGAGGCAGGACAGACATTGAGGTGACTCTTGCAAATATACGGAGGTGCAAGAAATGCGTATAAATAAGCGCAACATCTTTCTAAATGACCTCTGAAAGCTGTGTCAGTAATTCCAAACAAGCAATAGGAAAATGAAAGGTGAATTGAATAAAGGAAATATAGTAATCCAATAATTGAATTAGGCATACAATAAAGGGAAACATCTGTACATTAGCTTTATATCTGATTTGCCAACTTTGAGCAACAATTAAAAATACAGACAAGCTCAACTGAACACAACACTTGTCTTTACTGTGGTTCTTTATGGGGGGGGGGCAGTGTTGCTTAATGTGGAGCAAAACTTATTACACAGGAAGCAGATATTTTGCATTCTATCCTGAACAAGATACAGGCTGAATATTTGTGGTCTGTCCTAAAGTTCAATAGAAAATGACAGAACAGTGAGATCTATAAATACCGCATGGCGTCTTTATCTCATTTCCGTCTTATGAAAACCAATACCAAATATGCACCAGATGCAGATCAAGGGCTGTCAGCATCTTTCTCCATTGGTGGGTTTAACATGTGAAATGACATTTGTTTGTTCTTTTAAACTGTTTATCTAATTTCATAAACTGCCATTTTCAAGGCAAATGTTTTTAAAAACTGAAAGGCACAACCAGTGACTCTTCAACAAGTTTCCAAAAGAGTCAGCAATGGTGTATGATTGAGCGAATACATATATGACCATATCCTATTGTTTTGCTATTTAGGTCAAATGCCCAAAGCAACAGAAGGTGTCAGGGGATTGGAACAGGGCAGAGTGAAGTAGAACATGGAAGAAGAAGAGCCGCAGGCCAAGGTTTGCAGGAAAGTTTAGAAATAGATGTTAGACAGCAGACTGCATTCAGACCTGAAACCAACCAGGTCTGTCAAGTTAGCATATGTCAGTATGGATTTCAGGCTAAGGTCAGGGCAGACAGCATTCAATATCGTTCAAAGATCAAGCGAAGGTTAAAGCAGGCAGCGTGTGACACAGTCTAGATATAAGGCCAAGATAAGGGCAGGCAGCATACAACACTGTCCTGGGTAGGCAGCAAGCAGGAGTAAAATCCAATGAACATACCAATGGCAGCAGCAAAGGTAAGATGAGTACACAACAATGTGGTCAAGACAAGCAGAGGCAGCACTAGATAAACCAAAGTTAATTTTTGAGTATGCTATAATCTTTTTTAACACTGCACCTCTGCAAATTAAATTCATATCTCTAATATAGATGCCTTACTAATCTGCATCCTTATTGTGTTTAGAGATTTTAAAGTCTCCTCCCTTAAACTGTAAAGAAATGCCATTGCATCTACATTTACTTGCGTTGGCCTTAAAAACCCTGTAATTACCTTGTGAGTACATTAAGAAAGGTATCATATCCCATGCTGAACCAAATGTGAGTTTCGAGACATTCTTCCTCGCTGAAGAGATGATGGCTTTAAGGGATTTGTTTTCAAAGCACTTTTCTAGAGAGAGACTCATTAAATGTAATTGCCTCATTTTTATGTTTTTATTAACAAATTGTTTATTGTTATTTGCAGTATTACAGAGAAGAATGAGACACAATAACATAATGCCAGCCATAGCAACCGACTGTATCATGTGTGCCAGACCCTATTGCCCTCAGCATTAAAACCATTGTGAGCATGTTTGGCAATAAATGTTTCCATGCATACTTTCCCCTTACTGAGCTATTTTATATTCCTGGGGACTCAGAACACAAGGGTGTAAGTCGACACCAAGAGAGACCACACAGGGAGTGAAACTGGAGAGGTATTTAGGTGATTAAGCTTACGTTAGTGAAAGTCAGCTACTGGAATAATACTCAACACACTTTCTATGTCAAAGAACGTGCTGTCAGTTTTTCTAAATGTAGAGGATGTCCAGTTTGAGCCAGTCCTGTGTTTGACCAGTGTGTTTACGGAGAGAAAAAAGTCATTCGATGAGAAAAGTTCTCAAAGTGTGCCAGGAACCTTTTCAAGCAGAAAAATCTAATGTTTGGATAAAAAAAATTACAACAAGAATAATTTGTTAGTGATTTGGAGATTTTACAAATACATTTGAAATGTTATGCCTTGACCTGTGCCAGATATTTGGGTACACATGGTGACTTAAAAACCTTTTAAGTAACATAAGTACCAATCAATGGAGAAACACGCAACAAAAAAACAGATGTTTTTTTTAATTGTCTGAACTTGACCAGAATCAGTTATTTATTGGTTACTAAGACAAGGGTTAGCAGCCTGGTGTTATCAAATGTAGAGAATGAGGTTTAGAGATTTTTTTTTGTTTTACTCATGCATTTTCTCTGGGCTCTTTCCTGGATCCTACCTTGCAGGGAAGTGGGTACAGAATTGGGACTGAGCCGGTTACAGGCCCTGGTTAGGGACAATTCTATTTGGTGATAGGACTTTATGTTATACATAGTCACTCTACGAGTGAAAGTTAATGGCACTTCAGCTATTGAGCACCTATCTTGCACCAACAACATGTAGAAGCACCAAGAATCACCCTATGTAGCTTAATATAGGGTTAAAGTAAAGTTAAATTAAAAGAAAGATGAGAAAGGCATTAAAAACTACAAGTCTGTGGGGACAGAAGCTGCATTTAATGAATTAACTAAAATAAATATTTTAAACTGCAATCTGAAAGGCAAAGAAAGGAAGTGAGGAGTGCATGGTGGCAGAGGCTAAGACTAACCCCAAAAAGTTTTTTGAGTATATTAATAATAAAAAGGACATTAGGGGAGCAATACAAATGACTGCTTTTTAAACTAAGGTCTGTTCAACTTAAGTAATTTACACATGGATAGGAAACTGACTACCAGATCGGGTACAGAGGGTGGTTGTTAATGGTACATTCTCTACTTGGAGTAAGGTTCTTAGTTGAGTTCTTTAGGATTCGGTATTGGGTCCACTTTTATTTAATTTGTTCATTAATGACTTAGGGGTGGGTATTGTAAGTAATGTATCAGTATTTGCAGATGACACAAAACTATCCAGCCCAATTAATTCCATCCAGGATGTGATATCCTTGCAACAGGATGTTTTCAAACTGGCACTCTTGGCAGCTAAGTGGCAGATGCGATTCAATGTTAATAAATGTAAAGTCATGCACCTGGGATGTAAAAATATCTAAGCTACTTATACCCTTAATGGGTCTGCACTAGGCAAATCCATAATGGAAAAGGACCTTGGAGTCCTTGTAGATGATAAGCTTGACTGTAGCAAGCAATGCCAGTCAGCAGCATCAAGGGCAAATAAGGTATTGAGTATTAAAAGGGGTATAGATTTATGGGGGGGTTCCACTGTACAGAGCGCTGGTAAGGCCCCATCTAGTTTTGGTCTCCAGTGCTTAAACAGGACATTATATTAGAGAGGGTCCAGAGAAGGGCAACTAAGCTGGTAATGGTTATGGAAAATCTTAGCTATGAGGAAAGACTGGCTAGGTTGGGGCTGTTCACACTGAAGAAGAGGCGCTTAAGGGAAGATATTATAACTATGTATAAATATATAAGGGGATCATATAAAAATCTCTCTAATGCTTTATTTACCTGTAGGTCTTTCCAGCTGAAACAAGGTCACCCATTCCGATTAGAAGAAAGGAGGTTTCAGCTAAATATTTCGGAAGGGGCTTTTTACAGTAAGAGCTGTGAAGATGTGGAATTCTCTCCCTGAATCAGTTGTACAGGCTGATACATTAGATAGGTATAAGAAGGGGTTGGATGGCTTTTTAGCAAGTGAGGGAATACAGGGTTATGGAAGATAGCTCATAGTACAAGTTGATCCAGGGATTGGTCTGATTGCATCTAGGAGTCAGGAAGGATTTTTTTCCCCATCAGAGGCAAATTGGAGAGGCTTCAAATTGAGGTTTTGCCTTCCTCTGGATCAACTTTCAGGCAGGTTTTTATATAGACTTAAAAGGTTGAACTTGATGGATGTTTGTCTTTTTTTCAACCTAACTTACTATGTTACTATGTAACCTTTTCTGTTTACCTCTCAGCTGAGACATTGGCCCAAGGTCCCACTTTATCCAGTGCAAAACTTCTTATAGTTGTCCATGGCACAAAGTGATGTTATTCCAGTTACTGTTTTTTATAAACACATAAGTCCGTAGAGTTCCCAGCACTTATTGCCTTCATGTGGCATAGGAAAGTTATTGTCTAAGACTTTTCCTAATCCCTGAAAAATTACATGTACTGAAATGCTGTCAATTCTCCTGGTGTCACCTAAGCCTAAAAGTCATTGATTGCAACCAACAAACTAGGATCCCCTCCAGCTGTCTGGATTTAAAATGTCCAACACTCACAACCATCTGCTGGCTGGAAAAGATTTGCTTTTATGATTGATTTTTTTGATGATAGAGAATGGAAGCAATTGGGAGGGGGGAGACCGCATACAACACAAGCAGTTTCTAGCCAGTGACACATTTAATGAGTCAGAAACAATGCAATACGGAGCTCTCAGAGCACTCTTGTGTAATAAACATACTGTATGAGCTACAGAGTGCATGGCAATAGCAAGTCAATATGTGAAGCAATATAACAATATGGAGAACCAACATCAAGCCCTGATCAGATATTGTTTTGGGTGGGGAACTGGGGATCATTTCAGGCCCATACATGTGCCACTGGGTGGTTAATACTGCCAATTACGATCAAGTATCTGCCATATATGTGTATGTGCACCTTAATAATGTTTAAATTTTCACCTGTGAAATAAACCTTACAAATGATTGTTATGGTGTAGTTTTTATTTCTAAATTACACTGCTTACACTGCAAATAATTCATTCTACAATGTAAAATTTAATTCCTGAACCAGCAAGTAGGGTTGCCACTTTTGCAAGAAAATTTTACTAAACTAAAGGGGCAGGACGTGATGCAAAAAGGGGAGGATTGTGACACAAAATTAGGCGGGGCCACAGTGTTGTGCCGCAAATGGGACGTGGCCACATCGCACTGGCAAGAAGAAGAAGAAAATGAACGTTCCACCGGAGGGCCAAGGGCTTTTTTAAAGGGTATTACAAATTACCAGCAACTACATTGCCGGTAAATTTATAATAATGGCCCCCCCCTTGGCAGGTGTTTTACCGGCTAGGCCGGTAAAATACCGGCTGGGTGGCAACCCTACCAGCAGGTGTATTTTTTTCAAGTTCATCTCCGATTGCGCTCCTCTCCAGAAAAGGCAATCAGGTGATCCATCGTGCTGCGCTTGATTTCTCCTCCCTGGAGATATTGGAGATAGCCAGGGAGTAAAAACTGAGCACCGCACCCTGTTGCCTTTTCTGAAGAGGAGATTCGGTAAGTTATTGTAAATAAAGACTTTGCGATTTTAAAGTATACGTGTTGGTGTTTTCTTCGTAGTATACAAACAATTTTTTTAAATTTTTTGTTACTTGTCTTTTAAAGCTGCCAGAGGGTTGTACCAATTAATCACATTAAAGAATAGAATTAATATTTCAACAAGCATCTGCTAGGCACCTCTGTGAATCACAGGTAATCTGTGAGTGAGGCAAATGGTTAGTATTTGGATTCTAATTTCTGCAAGGAGTTTATTTGTTGTGTTGTAAGTGTCATTATAAGTTTTCTCTAGGTAATAAGGTTTTTCCCAACAGAAAGTATAATTGGCTTCTGATAAAATTCACCTTTTTGTTGTGTGAATGTAAAAGGGACTTTATTCTGTCATTCATTTGTGGTGTATAATACATATACCTGGTGAAAGCCCTAGGGGCAAATTCACTAAGCACCGAAAATGCGCTAGCGGCGGCTTTGCCGCACTTCGCCACACTTCGCCACACTTCGCCAAGAGTAGTTTTGCCAGGGCTGCGCAAATTCATGAAGATCAGAAGTTGTGCACAGGTTACCAAATGGCTGCGAAGTTGCGCTAGCAATAATACGATAAGCAGTCCGAAGTTACGCTAGCGATGCCTAATTAGCATACGCCGTGCAAAGTTAAAGTACAATGAACGTGTATGCTGCAGCAACTACATTACACTACACAAGGGAAACTTAATAAAATAAAATAGAGGTCTTATATTGCCTTACACATGTGCCCACTGTATAGTTTAGGTGCCAAATGTAAGGGGGAAGGAGGGTACCCCTATCACCCAGTAAAATATAAAAAAAGCTAGCATTTTTTGGAACTTAGAAAAATGTTCAACTTTTTTTGACAAACTTCTATCTACTCTATTGCACTTCGCCTGGTATGAGCTGGCGAAGTAAAGTCTGGCGCAAGAGGTAATGTTCAGTAAAATACGCAACTTATATAATAATAGCGTAGTTATGTCCCTTCGCCAGAGCGCAACTTCGCCTGGCGTAAGGGTGCGAAGTACCGCTAGAGTCTGTCTACTCCGCTAGCGAATTTACGCCAGGGACCGTTAGTAATTCTTCGAAGTGGCAAAATGACGTCCTTTAGTAAATTTGTCCCCTAGTCTTTAGCTCTCCTTAGAAAAGATTCTACTAGATACACTGGCCCTATAATTATACTAAGGATAGCAGACATGTAGACACATCATAGTTCAAATTAGTTATTTAAATTTGCAATCCACCCACATAATGCTGTCCATAACTTAGTCACAGTTTCAATATGGAAATATATTTTGTCACTCAGATACATTCTTATCACTGCTTGTCCTTGGCCGCGTAAACCGTTGTTGCTGGCTAAGCCCAGTGGAATCTGCTGGCAATGGGTTTATTTGAGATATTACATTAATACATGATGAGAATCGTACTGTATTACACTGACTTTGGATTTATTCCAGGGAACTCCCGGAATAGTAAGTAGCGAGAATGACACTGATCTGATGAAGCTAGAAAATATCCTGTCTTGCAAGGATGAATTTCTTTGTCTATTTTTTAATAGGCACATCATGCACCGTGGCTTAAGCAATCATTCCTTCCCAGAATACCCCTTGCAATGGTCTCTCTCCTCCCTTCCTCCTGTTATTTATTACATATGACTCTTAACTCTTTTTGTTGTCTTCCTTGCACTTGTTTGGAGTATAGACTTATGATATATCATTCCCAGCAGGCTGACTACTGAATAGAGAGACGTTCTTGATTAAATGCAGAAGGCTTGTGTGTTCCTGTCTCAAAACCCATAAAAGCATTCATTTGAGATTTGTAATAAAGAAGAAGCTCCAAGTCTAGCACTTCTAGAGAGGATTTCATAATGTACATTTTTCCTTTTTTTTTTTTTTGCCTTTTGAAATTAAAAAAAAAAAAATTGACCCTCCAACTTTTGTAATTGGAAACAATGGTTGTCACTGCCAATGTTTTACTGCTGGTGCCATATTATTCCATGGGCAATTTTCAGTCTTGGTCTCTTGGAGAGTGGAATAGGCAGGCAGACAGGTACCACATGATGTCAGTTTATATTTATATCCTATGAAGGATGCCACCAATAGTCTGAACATGTTTTCCTTTTGTATTCCACAATGAATTCCAGAGAACACACGGAAATACAGCCTCTACAATAACTGGGGCCCTCTACTGTTATACCTACTGATGACTGCCCAGACTAGAGAAGTAAACAGCTTCCTTAAGTGATTGATGCTGAAGAAAAGTATTTTCCCCACCTCCAGGACTCTTTATCTAAATGTTAATATTGGTCTTGTCTACATCACTCTTTGCTCTCCCTATGGTTGCTGTGATCCAGCCATCAATAAATACAGTATAGCTTCCTAAGTAGTTCGATCCAGACTTAAGAATGGTCAGCCAAGGGCCTCACACACACACTGTTGAAATCTTGGCCTAAAATGCTGTTTGTGTGTGGCCAGAAGGTACATTTTGCCTTTGATCATTTTCAGACTCTTTACAAATATCAGCATATTTTTCATATTCCGATAAAATATGAAACATGTATATATATTGTTTACTTTATCTGTAAAATGTATATGGTTTTATTTTATCGTGGTGCATAGTTTAATTTCACGGGCAATGTTACATAAATTTAGACTAAAAGAGCAGCTACTTTATTGGGATGTTTTTGTTAGAGGATTAAGTGTTATTGTAAAGAGTTTGGCTTTCTTGAATTAAGAGCTGAATTTCCAAGAAATAAAACAAATGTACCAGTCAAAATACATTACTTACTGATTTGTCTGTTTGTTTACACATTGGATTGAAATACTCTTATTATTTGTTATGGTGGTTGGGCTAGTCCTCTTCTAGTTGGCTTTGCCCTTCTCACAGTAATTACACCTGAGACATCTATTGAGACTTTCCATACCTTCTCTGTGTATGAAGCATTACTTTTTGTACCCTAAAGTGACTAAATCACATTATCACAATTTGATTTAAGGGGTTATAAAAGAACAGAGAATATGTTCACCCAAGTCCAGTAACTCATAACAAGACAACCAATGAGATACGAGCTTTCATTTGCTAATCAACAAAACCTAAATGCTTATTGGTGGCTGTGTCTAAAGGGAACACGCAAATGGGTCCATGTTTCTAAATAACACAAAATTAAATTGACATTTTCCCTCACAGTTTACAATATCATGATATAATTCCAGAACTCAAATTTAAACCACTATTCCTGATATTTTACTCCATATTAAAAAAAAAACAGAAGTTTCCTGGGAAAAAATATCAGGATCCATGGATTGGCAATGGCTGCTTTGGATGTCCTACATGCACCTCCCCATGGATTCATCACACTTACTTTTGCCACCATAAAGTTACTTACATATATCAGAACAAATTGAGTTTTTGTTTTTCTCTATAATGCATTAATAACAGGAAGTTATATGAATGTGATTGCAGCTGTAGGGGTTGGATCAATACTTTTTATTTGCAATGATAATATAATCAGCTCTTTGAAGTAAGATTACAAAAATATATGACAGTATTATTCTTATTCTGACAATTTGCTGCTGTTCTTTATTTTATGTTTTTTGTGTAGAAGAATAGTAGAGGACCTGAAAAAAGTAATAATAGAAAAAAAAAAAAAAAATATATAAGAGCAACTCAAGCCTCTCAACCTGTTGTTTGGTTTCTAGGGTCAGTGACCCCTAAAGCTAGTAAATAGCTTTCTCCAGCTGCTGACTAGAAATAGCCAGAATTCTAAAAACGTTGATTATAACATGCTAAAAGTTTATATTTTAATTAAAAGTGAAGTTTTCCTTTATTACAGATGACAAAAAAGTACTTTGAATGTTTTCCTTAACATTAGCAGTGGATAATAATACCATTTAAAATGTAAGCTCGCTGGGGAAGGCTTCTTCATCTTTTTCTTCATGAAAGGGATACTGTCATGGGAAAAAAAATTTTTCCAAAATGAATCAGTTAATAGTGCTGCTCTAGCGGAATTCTGCACTGAAATCCATTTCTCAAAAGAGCAAACAGATTGTTTTATATTCAATTTTGAAATCTGACATGGGGCTAGACATATTGTCAATTTCCCAACTGCCCCCAGTCATGTGACTTGTGCTCTGATAAACTTCAATCACTCTTTACTGCTGTACTGCAAGTTGGAGTGATATCACCCCCTCCCTTTTCCCCCCCACCAGCCAAACAAAAGTACAATGGGAATGTAACCAGATAGCAGCTCCCTAACACAAGATAACAGCTGCCTGGTAGATCTTAGAACAACACTCAATAGTAAAAACCCATGTCTCACTAAGAAACATTCAGTTACATTGAGAAGGAAAAACAGCAGCCTGCCAGAAAGCATTTCTCTCCTAAAGTGCAGGCACAAGTTACATGACCAGGGGCAGCTGGGAAATTGACAAAATGTCTAGCCCCATGTCAGATTTCAAAATTGAATATAAAAAAGTCTGTTTGCTCCTGTTTTGCTGGAGTAGCACTTTTAACTGATGCGTTTTGAAAAAAACATGTTTTCCTATGACAGGATCCCTTTAACCATGATTTTCTGTCATATATGGCTCCTGGCTCCCTAAATTCAGAATAAGTGCTAGGCTCCCTGGTCATGGCTCAATCTTCTGCCTGTAGCAGCCACCTTTAGCCTCGGGAGGAGCCCTCAACAACTCAGATGCCGCCAGGTCTTAACTTGAGAGGAGCAAAGTAAGGGTTCTGAACGAGCTGAAGGGGCATGTTCGTTTCCAAGGTTTTGGACGGAAGGCAACACCAGGTTCTCACGGATTAAACGATAAATCGTAGTCAATCAGGCCATGGTCGTTGCAGGCTGAGTTCAAGAATAGTCAGGCAGGCAAGTTTCAGTATCCGCAAGGTTCAGAATAGTTAGCAGGACTGGATTTACATTTGTCACCACTGTCTCGTCCCCTTTATTCATGCAAATTTTCATTATTGGGACCAGAGCTATGGGGATTGGCACACAGGAAATTTAAAAAATTATTGTATCCCCAGTGTTTTTTTAATCAATTTGGGTGTGGTTGGGCAGCATGCCACCCCCTAAAATCCTGCCGCCCTAGGCCCAAGCCTTGGTGGCCTTTCCACAAATCCGAGCCTGATGTCTGACATGCAGGGATCAAAACTAGTATTAACACAGACAAATTGCACCCAGGGAAACAAATCAAATTAGACCTAACAATAGGCAACGACTTTTAGCTCAAAGCCCCCTTAAATACATTTGAATTTTCGCGCCACATAGTGATGACGTTACGCTCCACCGGCATTAAACCGGAAGCGATCGGCCAGAGGAGAATTATAGGCACCGGATCAGCTGGCCCCCTAGACCACCAGGTAACCTTACATTTTATTACAAAATGCAGCTTTGGCTACTATGTACTGCACACATTACTTCTACTATTTGAGAAATAGAATTTGTGTTTCAGTGTAGTTATGCTTTTACATCTTGACAAGTCTAAAATAAATGGGTTCTTTAAACAGGTGGCAAATTGTAGTTGGTTGTATGTAGAGTCGTACAGTGTGCACAGTGCTTCTGAAGACCATAATACATAACCAGTCACACAATGAAATACCTTCTGAGATGTTGGTTAATGAAGAAATAAAGCGAAGAAACCCACTTCAGCGAGCTTATATTTTAATTGATAGAAAATACATAAATCAACAGTGAGTGTGATAAGAGTTTATACCAAGTGCGTGCTTACCAGAAGAACAAATATCTTTTAGTGAACATAAAAACCTTTTATTTTTTATTATTGAGAAGGAACACATTGCTAGTGGAGCACTGTCATTGAAATAAAATCTAATAGCCAAACATATAAATACAATTACATTGGGATCTTTGTTAACTAACCCAACATTCTTCTTACTTCTGTACCATTAGGCTTAGCCTCGGCGGGTTTTTTGCTTTCCTGGTCTGTTTTGTGTCTGTTCTGGTCTGGTGAAAACATTCTAAGCAAGCGTGTGTTTTTCCATGTGTATTTGATGTACCCTCCATTTGTTTGTATATTAGTGGGTTATAGCTATGTCCAAGATCATTATACTCAACTTACTGAATTCTATAGCAGCATGTTTTCTGTTCCTTTAAGAACATACTGTTTCCAGTTCCACCACTTCCTAATTGATTTGTTTTCAGGCTAATGCTGCTTCTTCTGTGAGCAAATTCTGCAGACTGATTTTTTTTTTGAGTGAGGGGGGAAATACCTTTCTTGTCATCAGTTTCAAAACAGCCCTTCAGTTTTACATTATGCCCTTGTGTAAGTTGATTTAAGTTCTCTGCTTGGAAATCTTTCCTTTGATTGTTAATGTTCTCTCCTGGGCACTATTTATCAATGTCTTCTTGCTCTACCTGAGGACAATGCTAACGCAACAGGAAATGGAGAAATGTATGTCTTGGGGGTTCTCTCACGGGATTCAAAGTATTTTACAGCAATCACACCAGCCATCTCTAAGAATGTTACCTGGTGGGCCAGTGGGTGTGCAACAGGGATGCCTGTTGCATCCACAGAGGGGGCACGCGCCGCATTCGCATCCTCCGGTGCCGGCAACTTGACACATGCTGGATCCTGTCTTATGATTTGGTACTGCATTGCCAGTCTGGTATTGACCCTGCCTGCTTCACATCTCGCTGACTGCTCCGATGTTTCAGTCCCACCTGGGGATACCAATATTAATGCTGTGTTACCAATAAAACACTTTATTTACTTCTACAACGAGTGTGCTAATCCATTACTACTGCATATTATGAATATTGATTGTGCACCTCTACTCTACCTGAGATCGAGTGCGATACAAAGCATTTCTATATATATATATATATATATATATATTATCCAGAAAGCCTTGAATTACTGGAGGACCATCTCCCATAAACTACATTTTATCCAAATAATCCAAATTTATTAAAATGATCTTTTTCTCTGTAACAATAAAACAGTACCATGTACTTGATCCAGACTAAGATATAATTAGTCCAGCCTATTGGATAATATTTAAGATCCATTATCTGGAAAAAACCCAGGTCCCAAGCATTCTAGATAACAGGTCCCATAAGGTCATAAGACCCAGGCGCATGTGGACTTCTATTAAGTGAGTGCCATTTTTATGTATATACCTATGTAACGCTTTCTTGGCCTATTCTGCCAATTAGGAGTTAAGGGTGACCAGCTAGGTAGTGAGCATGGGTTACATTGCGAATCCTCACCCAGGGCAGAGCCTTCACCAAATGGAAGCTTCCCCTTTAAACTGTAGTTGAACTACAACTCCCAGGCATATAAGTACAAAGATAGAATAATGGACGCCAGGAGGTTCTTTAAAAAGGTAAACAGGAGCAGATTTATTATGCCAGAGGCAAATGACCACAGGTTTACTTACAATAGTTCTGAGGACACAGCATGTGGAATCACTTTGGACAGTAAAGGTTCACAGTCAAACAGATGCGACTCCCAAAAGATATTGCAGATAGGTGTACATCAGATCCCAATTCAACCGACGTTGCACAGTGAGGGGATCGGGATCAATCAGGTAGGGTTCAGGTAGTCCTTTGCTCACCTACTGCCCTAACAACTGAGGTCCCTGCTCTAAAGGCAAACAGGCCTTGTGGGAAGCTACTTCCTCCTACAATCCTTGTTGGAGCGACAGCTGCTCTTTCTGCTACACCTCTCTGTCTTTCTCTCCTAGAGAGACTATAACAATATCTTACTATGCTAGCTGGTCCTCGTTCACGGGGTTTACCTGGTCCCCGACTTAGCACTAAAGGTGTCAGGTCCCTTTAGGGTAAAGGCTTTACTGGGGCCTATGGTGATCCCAGGCTCAATGGAGATTCACCTAGCAGCAGCACCAGGAGCCAAAGAGGAAGAGGACACTCCCTGCACAACACTATATAGCAGTGTGGCAGGGGAGTGTCATTACACTCTTTGTCCAATAGGTGTGGTTGTTACACTTTGCCAGTTACAAGGGCTTGGCCCAATAACAGGGGAAAAGAGAACTAATACAAAAGGTAGGGGATTAACTCTATAGGAATAGGATATCCTATAGGTCCCTACATACACCCGGGGGAAAAATCCATTTCGTCCCGACAATGGTGAAAGGATATAAACACAATAGCAACAAAGTGAATATATAAGTGCAAACCAACAATACCCTTGAACATCACTCTTCTGGTATCCTCTCCTGAGGAATACCTGGTAACAATGGGTACTGTGGAGAAAAGAACAGTAAAGAGCAAAAGTGCAATACTGTATTGGATAAGTTTCAGTGCAAATAACATCAGTTGCATAACTTTATTACATTCATGAGCTCCTTAAAGGAACACTCAGGCACTTGACTTACGAAACTTGAACCATCCATAGTGTATCAGGAGGTCCAGGCACAGGCTTGGCTGAAAAGAAAATTTTAGCATACATTTCTTTTCACAATTGAACACTCATTTTTAGTGCAGTTGAGTTACATGACCCCACCATAACCAAAAGCTTTATTCCATAGCACACCCCCCCCCTACCCAAGTGTACAAAGTCACTGAGAGCCACTTGGGGAGTAGTAAGGCGAAGAATAAAGGTGCTACTCAGCGAGTAGTTAGAGATAGAAGAGTTTTGGTGGGGGCTCAGCAGTCTTTGTCTCATGAACCCAACTATTTACAGTTCCAGACAATGTTCAGAAGTCCAGAAATGGAACAATGAGTGAACAAACACAAAATGAAGAAGGCCCAAAACTTGGGGCATCAATCTTGAAGAACAATGAAGAAGGCCCAAATCTTGGGGCATCAATCTTGAAGAACAATGAAGAAGGCCCAAAACTTGGGGCAAATCAAATGACGTCCTCAAGTGTAAACAAGACATCTCTAAGAGGAATACTCACTCATAGAGGCATACTGAAAATGTTACAACACACAGGGTCCAGCCGGATCCACTGTGGACAGCTCAAATGATCATACCATACTTTTCCAGGGTATGTTCATAGGATAGATAGTAGGAAGGGTGAGGTTTCTCTACCTTCCCTCCATTAGGCAGAGTGGACGCCAAGCTGAAGAAGCGGTCCTCTTGAAACTTCCCACAACTTTTAACATGGTGCTTTAAGATGGTACGCCCATACCACCATTCGCTGAGGGTGTCACAGAGGAAGACCATGTCACGCTGCCGCTTCTGTGGATCGCTCTGGAACAATCCCTTGGGTCCCACATCTGTTTTCTTTAACAGTTCTCCATACAGCCATTCTTCCAAATTCTTCTCCACTTCGTCATAAACCCACTCAGGTGCATAGGGCATTGGATACCCCCAACGGTCACGGACACGGGCATTGATAATACGTTGCACCCTTGACACTGTGCGTGCCTTCTTGGGGTCGGCCCTTCCCTGAGCGACCCAGAATCCTTGAGCCTCTGGAGAAAGCAATGGTTTAGACAAGCAGGCAACAGGCTGCTGAGAACTGGAATACTCTGTTGGAACCACTGTGGATGAAGCCTCATCCTCAGGTGCAGTGGTTGGCTTAGGAGTGGAAGGCCTAGCCGTGGCCGGCTTGGGTTTAGCAAGCCTAGGAGTAACAGGCCTAGGTACAACATCAGGGTTCCTGCGCATAGTACTCCCCCTCCCTCCAGGTGGAACACGTGGCTTCCCACTCAGTGTGGCTGCATCCCCACTAGCGCCTACTCCCTGTGACCGGGAAATAGACAAAGCCTTAAGAGGTGTGGGCAGGCTCTGTATGCTGGGTGGCCGCACTGAGGAGAGGTGATGAGGATATGCGGGAACAGGTGCAGGAGCAGAATCTCCTGACACTGAAGACAGTCCATCTGTGTCTGTGGCGATGGATTTGGTCTTTATGCCCTTTTTAGGATCAGCATAAAGTACATAGGGACCTAACCAGCACTCGTGAAAGCAATGGGGGCACGAAGAGTGGAAATTACAGGTCTCTGTGGATAGTTCACGGGTACAGTGCCCGCAGTAAGGAACAACTATCCGGTTAAAGTGGACATTGAGCTTTTCACCATATGTCCCGGCCCAAATATATCTAAGGCCAAAGTCTACATCTTCTATGTCCTCATCCGAGAACAGCGGGGCCCCAGTCAGGTTTTCCTCCGCATCCGCCCAACCTTCCCAAGAATGGTCAGCCATAATAATGGAAAAAGGTTTTACCGGCAAGAAGAATGTAGATAGTAAGTCCTCCACTATACCCGCAGCCGCAGGGTAATTAGCAGTGAGGTCCGGAAGGTCTGCACGTGGATGGGCCACAGCCGTGGTCCGTGATGGTGCAGCACCTTGAACAGGAGCGATGCTGAAATCCTCCGGTTTGCTGAAATAAAGAAACGGTAGCAAGCAGGTACCGCTGGTGTGAAGGGTGGAAGTGCGGTGAAACTTTCTAGGCAGCCGCCGGAAGTCCACAGGCACAAACAGGTGGAGTAGTGATGCACACGTCCTCTCTCTGCAAAGTCCCTTCACAAAATGGCGGCGGGACGTGACGTCAGGGACTGCCTTAATCCCAAAGCGCGCCAACAGGTTACTGCGCGGGAAAAAGATTGGCGCCAGCGAAATCTCGCGCTAGCGAGACTTGAGCTATGGCGCAGGCTCGTGTATCGGGAAATAGAACCTCCAAGCCCGAACCCACGGCCCTGAGATACTAGGGGAAAATACCTAGTAAATTTAGTAGAAAGACGTGCAGGCAGCCTTTTGCCAATCGGGTCCGCCGCCTGTCACGAAAATTTAAAGCGACAGTGCACAAAAACACCAAATCACAAAAATACAAAAATAGCCTGGATTTAGGGGCGTGGCCCCACGTTGGGCGCCAAAATGTAACACTTTCTTGGCCTATTCTGCCAATTAGTAGTTAAGGGTGACCAGCTAGGTAGTGAGCATGGGTTACATTGCGAATCCTCACCCAGGGCAGAGCCTTCGCCAAATGGAAGCTTCCCCTTTAAACTGTAGTTGAACTACAACTCACAGGCATATAAGTACAAAGATAGAATAATGGACACCAGGAGGTTCTTTAAAAAGGTAAACAGGAGCAGATTTATTATGCCAGAGGCAAATGACCACAGGTTTACTTACAATAGTTCTGAGGACACAGCATGTGGAATCACTTTGGACAGTAAAGGTTCACAGTCAAACAGATGCGACTCCCAAAAGATATTGCAGATAGGTGTACATCAGATCCCAATTCAACCGACGTTGCACAGTGAGGGGATCGGGATCAATCAGGTAGGGTTCAGGTAGTCCTTTGCTCACCTACTGCCCTAACAACTGAGGTCCCTGCTCTAAAGGCAAACAGGCCTTGTGGGAAGCTACTTCCTCCTACAATCCTTGTTGGAGCGACAGCTGCTCTTTCTGCTACACCTCTCTGTCTTTCTCTCTTAGAGAGACTATAACAATATCTTACTATGCTAGCTGGTCCTCGTTCACGGGGTTTACCTGGTCCCCGACTTAGCACTAAAGGTGTCAGGTCCCTTTAGGGTAAAGGCTTTACTGGGGCCTATGGTGATCCCAGGCTCAATGGAGATTCACCTAGCAGCAGCACCAGGAGCCAAAGAGGAAGAGGACACTCCCTGCACAACACTATATAGCAGTGTGGCAGGGGAGTGTCATTACACTCTTTGTCCAATAGGTGTGGTTGTTACACTTTGCCAGTTACAAGGGCTTGGCCCAATAACAGGGGAAAAGAGAACTAATACAAAAGGTAGGGGATTAACTCTATAGGAATAGGATATCCTATAGGTCCCTACACCTATATATATCAGCAATGCAGAAGAACGGCACTCACAAGACTTGCTGAATCGATCTTCCAAAGGTTTATTTTGCTCAATGTTTTCGTCTTTGGACTTTCGTCAGGAGTCAAACAGTGCAACTCCTGTGAGTGTCATTCTTCTGCATTTGCTTGTGTTGTTTCTTAGCTCGGCCACCCAGGTGAAACGACTGTCTATGTTGTGCACCTAATGTGTGTGTGTCTCTCTCTCTCTATTTTTTTATTTTATTTATTTATTTATTTATTTTTTATCTCCTGACGGAGACCCCAGTGAGTTATCGAAATCTTGAGTGGAATAAAAACGTATTGCTTGAATCCAAGAATGAAAAAGTAAGGGATAGATTTTCACAACACAGATCCACGGTCAATACTCGCAACAGTGTTCTACCGGTCTCTAAACATTGTATAGAAAAGGGACACACAGTGGAGGATTAAAAATTACGAGTTATCCAACAGGTACCTCAGCCTCGAAGGGGAGGCGATGGGGTACTTCTATTGAAAAAGACAGAAGTTCAATGGATACATAGGTTAAAAACCTTTAGCCCATTGGGCCTGAACAAGGATTTTGACCTTCATGTATTTATTAAATAGCTTTATCCCTCAGGGATGTTTATAACATTTGTCTATTCATGTATTCTGTATAAATGATCTTTTATTCCTTCAAATATGTTCATAAACATGCAAATATTATCAATGTATGTTTTTGGCCATTCTTCTATTTATTGTGTATTGAAACAATAATCTCTTACATATTGAGCCCATTTCCAAAATGGTGGGCACTGTTGAAAGTCCAAGGTGGGGAAATTACGCCGGCGAAAAGCAATACGCTGTCACGCTGACATTGTCGCCTGCGCACTAGCACTGCATTTTTATGCTGCGCGGCTGCACACAAGGGTGACATTATTATTATTACTTATTAGTAACATGTATTTATATAGCGCCAACATATTGTGTAGCACTGTAAAGTAAATGTGATTATACAACTACATCACACGAATTACATATATAGAATATATGGAGTAACAAACATCACAATCAATACAGGTACAAAAAGGTGAGGAAAGCCCTATGCATAGACATTCAGTCTAAAGGGGAGGGAGTAATACACAAGGTGTGGGAGTGGGCAAGATCGAAGTAAGTGGGTGAGAAATGTGGTAATGTATGTGGTGTTGCGTTTGGTAGTTAAGCAGAGTGAGGGTAGGCTTCTCAAAAGAAGTGCGTTTTCAGAGATTTTTTGAAAGCAGAAAGGTTGGGAGAAAGTCGGACAGACCGTGGTAGAGCGTTCCAGAGGAGGGGTGCAGCCCTTGCAAAGTCTTGAATGCGAGCATGTGAGGAGGTAATGAGAGAAGAGTTGAATAGCAGGTCAGTAGAGGAACGTAGTAAGCGAGTGGGTGAGTATATAGAGATGAGTTCAGAGATGTAGGGTGGAGCAGAGTTATGAAGTGCTTTGAAAGTCAGTGTCATTAATTTGAATTTGATTCTGAAAGGTAATGGAAGCCAGTCATCTCGACCACATAGGACGCCACATGGCTTAAGCAAGCCTCTGGGAATTGTAGTCCTAGTACTGCATGGAGACCAGCTTGAGAATGGGACAGCAAGCACCTGAAATGTTGCACGGATCTCAATATGGATGAGTATATTTAAACTTACCTTGGCTGTTTTTATGCTGACAAAACAAACGCTATGTTTTAAACTTCTATACCATGGTGTGCGATCTTGTTGGACATTGTACATATTTTTAGTGGAGTGAACCACCACATTTTGAGATAACGCACCCAGTACAGCTTTATCACTGCTTTTCAGCGAGTGTGCAATACATATGTTGGACTTTATATATAGATATATATATAGGTGAAGAATGGCGGCACTCACAGGATTTTCAGGCGAATTAAAGAAAAACTTTTTATTTAACTCGACGTTTTGATCCCTCACAGGGATCTTTCTCAAGAGTATACAAAAAAACATGGAGGAGCACACCCTAAACTTGTTTAGCAACTTGCCCGGTAGTTGGTAAATAAAGTAAATGAAGTACCATAGTACCGCACTCAACGGGAATACTTTTTTTAAAGATTTTTTTCATTAAATCTTGTTTTTTTAGTAATAGTAGAAGTAGTATTATGTACTATGTTACTTTATAGATATAGATATATATATATTTTTTTCTACAGCAGGTCATATTTTCTTCAACTTTCTGGCAGTGTTGGAAGTCAATTAAAATGATATTCTTTATGGTCCCAGATTAGTGGTATAACAGAAGACAGAGAGACAAAGAGGTTACTGAGGACAATGTAGACTGAAATAACCTGAAAATGTCTGACATCCCTATAAAAAAAGATGAGCCTTCAATGATTAAATTCCAGTTGCTAAACAGATTAATAAACGCTCTGCAGGGTATGAGCATTTCATTAGCACAGGTGTTCCTAGATGTCTTGAAATATCCCAACAAGGCTAAATGCAATGCTTGCATAGCTTTCACAGACCTTCACATCATAGGGCCAACAATGAATAGCAATCCCAGTGGGGCAGTGTAGGAAACAGAAGTTCAATTCTTTTTCCATGTAGTGCACAGATTTTGTTTTATGCGAATATTCATAAATAAATTATATGAATATAGAAAATGAAACCCTCTGGATTGCAGGACAGGTTATTACAAATCCTTTCTTGCCAGGAAATCAATTTACAGGGGTTCAGCTGTAAAACTTGGTGCAAGATCAGACTTTCGATGGTCTTAGTTTAGAGATGAAGGAAACAAGTCAGTGCTTTACTCACACAAACTCTGAGCAACTCCATGCAGATAATGCCCTAGCACGATCAACCCTAGGACCCAAGAGTTGTTGATTTCCAACCACAAACTATAACTGCTAATACAGGGCTGTGGTGGATCCCCTGTGTCCAAGATCAGAAATATCTGCAGCATTTGTTAATAACCTAAAGCTTTCTCACATGCTTTAAGAAAAAGTGTGTAAATACATGGAAATGCATTTGTGTTGCACTTCCTAGTGATGCTCCGTACAGACATTCAGTAGGTGCAGTAGAAGCTCATCAAACTATTCCTCTTTATATACAGTAGATATTGACATCTTTTCATGATGGAACTAAATGCTCACACCCTAAATTGTTAATTGAAGCCAACTAATTCAGATTTGCTCATCTTTATGTTTATCATTAGTGATGTGCAGGTCGGGTTTTACCTGACCCACACATGCCCGATATCCTCCCTCCACCCGCGCCCGCCTGAGCCCCTACTTCCGGGTTCCTTTTATAGACCCGCAGTGACCCGGAAAGGGGCGGAGCGAGGTTAGCCCGAACCCATCCGACAGGTAATAAAAATTGGTGTGCACATAAAATTGACGTGCGTCAAAATTATTCGGACACCCACTGACCTTAATGCATTTGGACAATATAGTCGCGTGTATAAAAATTGTCGCTCGTGTCAAAAATTGTCGCTCGTCAAAATAATTTTGACGCCCATTGACTTCAATGTATTTCTCGAATTTTCAGGGTTTCACAAATTTTTCTACCGTTTAGTGAATTATTTGCTGAAGCAAAACAGGTCAGATTCGTCCATCACTTTCTCTTGTTTTTAGTATTGTTTATTTCTCTGTAATGGAGACCAAACAACTCTAGAAATGTAAGGGTAATAACAGGCACAAAGGCTGCTCCCTTTCTACTAACCCGTATCAAGCCAGTAAATCTGTCCCTTAAAGCATAATTTGACATCCATTAGGATTTAAGGTGTTATTATTGAAGATACTGTTCTCTGCAATGGAATTTCAGCTTCTATTAATATCTGACAATTAATTAATATCCTTGCAATTTTCTAGCTGTGGTTTCCAAGTGTAAGTCATGGTTTCTCTTTGCTTTCTGTGGTCAAGAGTTTGGTTTAATTCCATTGAATTCCAATTCTTACATTCAAAGGATTATCTAAAACACAACCACCCCCTATATCAATCTGCTCTATTATATTTAATTCATTAGAAATATGGATATCCAATAAAATCTGTCCTACTCTTACGGTCTTCCTACAATCTAAATAGCATCTAACCTGCTCACATCCTTGCTGTATTTCACACTGCCTGGTATTATGACTGTAAAGTATTTCACACTTTCCCTCCGTAGCCCAAACATACCCCAGGAAAGGTTTCTTAAAGCCATACCAAAACTTCTTAACTATACAATGGAGGCAAAAAGGTATTCCAGAAGAAGTACATGAAGCTAATATAACTATAGGAGCCAATCTTCCTGTTTCTTACAGGTTCCAACATTCACTTTGTGCATTAAAGAACACCTTCCCCTTACCTCTTCCACCTGGCTCTGAAGCTCTTCGTGTCCCATAAAAAATAACGAAAACTCTTGCTAGCCAGCTACAAGTAGCAACTCCCTGTGTGTCATAAGCCCTTTAGTTTCTCTTAAATTTAATTTAATACAAAATCTTTCCTCCCCATTTTTATTTTCTATAGTTTCTGCAAAGTGTTGCCAGTATTATATTTCCAGTACTACGATTTAAGCTGAATCAGTCAGATAAGACAACTCTAATATAAAGAAAACACGTTCAGCTTTAGAATTAAAGGTGACAGATTTATTGGATTCTGTGGCTGAAAAAGAATCCTCTGACCCAAGCCAAAATCACTAACTTATTTTTCCTAAGTATAAATCAGGAATGGAAAATTGTTCCCCAGTGGCGCATCTTTCCCACTGTTTGTTACATACACAATGATGAGACGTCTAAAACGGTTATAGTACAGATAACCTGTACAATTTTTTATATTAATGAATTGCTATATGAAGGATATCGATATAACAGAGTCTGTCAAACTGCCCTGCTCAATTAGCCTATTTATTGTTGCTTAGCTGCACATTATATAAGTAATATACTGTCTGGTGGTGCTCAGTGTCAGACTGGGTTATCTGGAGCCCCACTGGGAGTCATCATCCCAAGGACCCACCACCCCAGCCATGGAGGCCCTCATCCTCACACAAACCCCCATCCCACTCCCCCGGAGTGTACTTCCCCAAGCCTCATATGTTGCCCCCCTGCTTATCTACTCTTGGTGCTCCTACCAGGTGCCAGTTGGCCTTGGGTTGCCCGCTATGTAAATCCGGCCCTGGTTACTGCAACTTTTTATTATTTATCTTTCTATTGCGTCCTCTACTATTCTTATTCCAATCTCTTAAATCAATTCATGGTTACTAGGGTAATTTGGATCCTGGAACCCAAATTTCTGACATTTTAAAGGACCAGTAACAGCAAACATTTTCTAAAAAAAATTTGTTAGTATGCTACGAAAAAAAAGACGGCAACACATATTAAACTTTAAAACCGCAAGGTCTTTATTAAGAAATAACTAACCAAAACTACGATTGTGCTCCCCTTCAGAAATGGCGACAGGGCAACGATCCATTATGTGGCACTCGATTTCTCCTCCCTGGCTATCTCCAATAAGGATGGCAGGAGATAGCCGCACAATGGATTGTCGATCACCTTTTCTGAAGAGGAGCGCGAGCGGAGTTTCGGTAAATTACTTTAAAGTTTAATATGTGTTGGTGTCTTTTTTTTGTAGCATACTAACAAATTTGTTAAAAAAATGATTTGCTGTTACTGGTCCTTTAACCTGGAGAGCTGCTGAATTAAAACCCAAATAACTAAAAACAAACTACAAATAAAAAAATGAAAACCAACTGCAAATGGTCTCAGAATATCCCTCTCTACCTCATACTGCAAATTAAGTTAAAGGTGAACGATGGTTTAGTGAAAGGGTAATGTGGTGGGACAGACACTTTTTATTTCAGACAATACAGTTGAAATTTACATTTGATTACATTTTAGGAAATAAAAAAAAATATATACAGTATATATAATATTTCCCTTCCACACAGGAAAAAATACTTTTCCAAATATTGTTTTAGGGTCGAGAAATAAATCCTGCCTAGAACCAAGATGGCAATCATGTTTCTTTGTGTATCAACATTCCAGCAGAGTTTAAATTAAAATGACATTGGATATGGTCTGCATAAAACTTTGACATACAGTAACTACAGTATCTGTAAACAAAACCATTCTTGGTATTGAATAACAAAATTGTACTGATCCTAATGTAGATTATCCAATTCACTGTGTGGCACACTAACCTGGAAAGATCCTGAAATGTACCTCTCTCCCAGGATGTTCTATGAGAGAGAGAGCAGAAATATTTATCTTTTTCTCTATTAATAACATTGGGATCAACCATCATTTTTACTGGCCAGTCCGGTAAAATACCGGCCAGGTGGCAACCCTATTGGCACCCCAGACATATCAAAGAAGAACACCATTTACTGACCTACCTGTTGGACAAACATAGCTGCCATGTTTCAAGTAATTATTCTTTCTAGACGCACTTGACAAAGACAAAAAGGAGAGACGCAATTTAGCCTCATGTAAATTCACAAAGCAAGCAGTAAAGCACAGGAGCCAATCAGAAGCCTGATTTTATTATGGCTGATCAGAGCTGATTGGTTTCTATGTAGTTGTACTACTACTCTACATAGGAACACCATGGCCTTCTTTTACCGGATTCAATTCCCAGTTTAAAATAATTTTTGAAGCCTAATGACCCTCATCAGTGCACAATTTCATATCATCTGCTTGAATGGAGAAAAAAACCTATGCAATTTTGCCAAATGCATTGGGGCAATGGTGTTTTTTCTCATGTCAAGGGCATTGAAGTCAATGGGTTCTTCTCCATGTTTGAATCAATAATGCTGTTTCTGTTTTGATTCTCTTACAGAAATGTATTTTTTTCTGGCAAAACAAAATGCATGTGAGAACCCTAATACTGTCATTGGCATTTTCTTCCCCATTTTTTCCTGTGCCAAAAAAATGCATTTTTTTTCTAACAAAACGCATGGTAAAAATATAATACAGATGCCACTGGAGAAAAAAAATTGCTCATTCCTAATAGAGGCAATGCACCCATAATGCCTGCCCCATCTACATACTGCTGAATTATGCCCTTATACAGGGATCCCCAACCTTTTTAACCCATGAGCCCAAAATGTAAAATGAGTTGGAGACCATGCAAAATGTTCCTGGGGGTACCAAATATGGGCTATTTGGTAGCCCCTATGTGAACACCTGGTTTTTATGCAACTAAAACTTGCCTCCAAATGAGGAGTTCAAAAATAAGCATCCCTTTGAGGCCACTGGAAGCAACACCAAAGGGATTGGTGAGCACTGGTTGCTCACAAACCAAGGATTCTTTTTCTTACTTAAAATGTATCCTAAAACATGGAAAAAAAACATTTATCCATAATGCTATAAATCAACAAAAAAAAAAAAAAACAAGTAATTTTCTGGTATGAGCACCTTTTTGTGTGTGTATATATATATATTGCTGTTCATTAAATATTCCACAATTCCCAAGGAAAAACACAAGAAAAAATCCCTTATGTAAAGGAAACAAGTGAATAATGAACAAGCCATGTGTAGTGATACTACATTTCCTGCATAGGAGATATATTATGTTTTTACTTGACATATCAAAACGTTCAAATAGCTTCCCCTTAGCAACCTTTCTGTTTGCTGGTGATACAGACAAATAACTCGCATTGAATGATGGCTCTTATTTATCTTAAAAGAACAGTAAAAATGCACAATCTCCCGTCTTAACTACATATAGATATACATATAAACATACCACAGCTCTCAAAATAAGAACTATTTCCAGGCTGTAGCCTCCAAACTAAAGACTTTTGCCTCTAATGACCTTGTGGAAACCGTACAGAACAAATTAGAAGATAACTACAAGGTCAGGAACGGCCTGGATTCTTGCAAGTTTATTAATCGAGAATTTTGTTATAATACTTTCCACATTTCCCATGAGCTTAGAGTATTTTACTTACATTTTTCTCCTTTTTTATTTGACAGTTTCAAGCTTTATTAATGAAACCCCTACTATGTGCCATGAGTCACATAGCAAATATAAGCAGACAGTTACCTCTGGGACAAATTATAGCCGATTTTCCCATCAATAGACACATACAGTACATTGAAGTTTGTAGTCTACGTTTGCTATTTATAGTAGTCAGTTATCCCTGAAAAACCATTGCAGAGTTCAAAAAAAGGAAAAAAAATAAACCCAAAAGGCTATAGTTAAGACCTATTTTTAAGTAAAATGTTAAAGGCTGCCAAGAAGTACACAATTGAACAGAGACTATTACTGCACTGTCCAAATGAGTCCAAACGCGTGATGGGCGAATAAACTCGGCAGGCACGAATTTGCGGCAAAAAAAATTGCTGCGCACCAAAAATGTTGCACGCAAAAAAAATTGGTGCACGGCAAAATTATTTGGACGCCCATTGACTTTAATGCATTTGGACAAAATAGTTGCATGTAAAAAAATTGTTGCTTGCTTCAAAATTGACGAGTGTCACATTGATGTCAATGTGTTTTTTGTGACGGCGAACGGCACAGATTCGCACATCACTAGTCCAAACACATACCTATACAACCGTGTACTTAAATAGGTGGTCATATTGTTACTAAATCATTATTTGATTTGTAGCTCATAAATAGACTCATAAAGACTTTCCTGACCCAGTCTTCTAGGGCAAAATTATGTTTCAGTAAATAAACTCGTGCCAAACTCAGAATCCAACATGATATTGGTGGAGAGACAGGGAACTCTGGAACATACACACTGGATGCCTTAACCTAATGGGTTTCTAGGGGAGTCCCACTAAGAATGAAAAATACTAACATGTCAATATAGAATAGAAACCACAGTACACTTGATATAAGATAAAGAATAGACTAGACTATAGGGCAAGTAATACTACATAGCAATGACAACACACAGGGGCAAATTCACTAAGAATCGTAGTTGCGCCAGGCGCAACTTCGCCTCGCTTCGCCACACTTCGCCAGGCGTAGTTTCGCCAGCGCTCCGCAAATTCACTAAAATCCGAAGTTGCGCACAGGGGTAGCGTAAGGTTGCGAAGTTGCGCTAGCGTTGATTCGCTAAGTGAAGCGAAGTTACGCTAGCGAAGGTTAACTTGCATACGGCGCCAAATTCAAATTTCAATGGAGGAATATGTAGAATCACTACAAATGCCTGGGAAGCCTTCAAAACATCAAATAAAAAAATTTTTTGCCCTACACATGTGCCCACTGTATAGTTAAGTTGCCATGAGTTAGGAAATGTAGGGGGGAAGGAGGGGGGCGCCGTATTTGCCCCATTGGGGGAGATTCACTAAAGGGCAATGGAGCGCCCTTGCGCACCACTTCGCCAGGCGCAAATCCGTTACCACTATGCTAATTCACTAAAATGCGAGGTTGCGTCCTTTGCACAGAACTCTGGTGACTTTTCGCTGCCGATATTTCTTCAGTCCAAGAATTTCATAGTGAAGATTTGCTAGCGTTCGCTTGTGCCTAGCCAAAATTCCCTAGTAATCTTACGCTTAGGTCAATTTAAATAGGGGACAATTTAGAGATTTTGGTGTAAATGCTTGAAGTGGCCACTTTTTATAATAAATGTTCAACAAAATCTTTAATAGTTCGGACTTTTGAAGGCAATCCCGCTTTAAAAATAGAAAAGTCACCTAATTTTTTTTTACACTTTTTATGACTTTCTGGGCTACAGGATATTATGTCACTCCTCTACATCAGATTAAGGAAGATGTAGCTTCGTTTCAGCAGTTCCCCTGGTCTGAGGCGGAGAAGGAAACTTTAGTGAATTTGCGGAGCAATGACCATTCGCAAGAGCAAAAAGTCGCCTGGCGATATCCATGCATAATACATCAGTCCAAGAATCAATATCTGAAAAAGATAAAAACATTTAAAAAAAATTTGAACCATTACAAAGATATTTTACCGGAAAAGTTTGTGAAATTCATATTCCCTATTCAAACCTGAAGGTGTAAGAGCAGGGCCGCCATCAGGGGGGGACAGGGGGGACAAGCGTACCGGGCCCGGGCATGAAGGGGGGCCCGGCAGCGCTGCATTTTTTGAAGATCCGGGCCCCCCTTACGAGCGCCCGAGCCGTACGTCTTGCCTCTGTGCTGCCGAATGCGGAAGTGCCGAAAAGCCGAAGCCGATGCGCCGAAAAGACCCGAAGTCACGGAAAAAGCCGAAGTCACGAAGCGCCGAAAAGACCCGAAGTCACGAAAACAGCCGAAGTCCTGAATCAGCGCAAAGACCCGAAGTCACGAAAACAGCCGAAGCCGAAGTCCTGAAGCAGTGAAAAGACCCGAAGTCACGAAAGGAGGTGAAGTTGAAGTACTGAAGCCGTGAGTTCAATTCTACTGAACACCAGTTTGTGTATTTTTTTTTTTTTTTTCAAAAAAATTTTTTTAAAATTTTTTTTTGGGTCCCCAATTTGTTTTTAACTTGTAAGGGGGCCCCTGCCGCCAATGTTTTTTTTTTTTCAAAAAAATTTTTTTTTTTTTTCAAATTTTTTTTTAGGGCCCCAATTTGTTTTTAACTTATAAGGGGGCCCCTGCCGCCAATGTTTTTTTTTTTTTCAAAAAAAAATTTATTTTTTTTTAAATTTTTTTTTGGGGCCCCAATTTGTTTTTAACTTATAAGGGGGCCCCTGCCACCAATGTTTTTTTTTTTTCAAAAAATTTTTTTTTTTTTTTAAATTTTTTTTTGGGGCCCCAATTTGTTTTTAACTTGTAAGGGGGCCCCTGCCACCAGTTTTTTTTTTTTCAAATTTTATTTTGGGGCCCCAATTTGTTTTTAACTTATAAGGGGGCCCCTGCCACCAGTTTTTTTTTTTTTCAAATTTTTTTTTAGGGCCCCAATTTGTTTTTAACTTATAAGGGGGCCCCTGCCGCCAATGTTTTTTTTTTTTTCAAAAAAAAATTTTTTTTTTTTTAATTTTTTTTTGGGGCCCCAATTTGTTTTTAACTTATAAGGGGGCCCCTGCCACCAATGTTTTTTTTTTTTCAAAAAATTTTTTTTCTTTTTTAAATTTTTTTTTGGGGCCCCAATTTGTTTTTAACTTGTAAGGGGGCCCCTGCCACCAGTTTTTTTTTTTTTCAAATTTTTTTTTTGGGGCCCCAATTTGTTTTTAACTTATAAGGGGGCCCCTGCCACCAATGTTTGTTTATTTTTTAGTTTTTTTTACATTTTTTTTGTTGGGGCCCCAAGTTTTTTTTAACTTATAAGGGGGCCCCTGCCACCAATGTTTTTTTTGGGGCCCCAATTTTTTATAAGGGGGCCCTGACCATCAATAGCTTTTTACAACTTGTGTCGGGGGGGTTACTTTTTTAGCGCTGATGTCTGTGTGGTCTTTTAACTGCGATGTGGAGTGGGCGGGAAATGGGGTGGAGCTTGGTCGTCAGTGTGGGCGGGGCCCAGGGGGCCCCAAAAATTTTGTTGTACGGGGCCCCGTGATTTCTAATGGCGGCCCTGTGTAAGAGTGCCTATAGCCTTATCCACCTAGCTTCCTTTATCAGCAACTCTTTTGTTTTATCTCCTCGGCGGTGCATTTTGGGGACCCCATCAACCACCTGGTATTTTAATTGATGGACTCCATGTCCCCTTTCAACAAAATGACATGCCACTGCCTGTTCCACCATCTTTGTCTTAATAGCCAACTTGTACTCATGTATCTGCTCTTTAACCATGCGTGTGGTCTGCCCAATGTATTGCAGACCATATGGGCATTTAATAACATAAACGGCAAAGGAGGAGGAACAAGTAAAGTGGCCCTTAATGGGGTACCTTTATGTGAATGAAAAACAACATCCCCCTGCTGGCAGCTGGAGCAACAATTGCACGTTAAACATGGAAATGTATCTTGTTTTACAGGTCTCAACACTTGTTGCATTGCTCTACTGCTGCCCATATCAAACTTGACTAAGAGAGAACCCACAGTTTTATTCTTTTTGTAGGACATTGTCGGTGGTACCTGAAATTCCTGTATATTGGGTATGCCATCCTTGAGGAGCCAAAATCATATATGTTGGCAAGCACTTCGCAGTCCACTCATCCGGTAAAAACTTCAAGTTTATTTCAGTAGATTAAAAACATATCAATCCTGACACGTTTCGTATCACAGATACGTAGTCATAGGTATCATAGGTATCCTTGACGAGCCCCCAATGTTTGTATAAAATCTTAGAGATATGTGAACTCAGGGAACTATATTTGAGTACAAATGCCAAACGTCTAGGTTCATTTTTCCTTCCTTTACCAATTTGGCCCCTCCCTGTCCTGAGATCTACTTTGATAAAAATAGTGATATTGCAATTGAGCAGGTCCTTGCAGTGATATTGCTAATGAGCAGGGATTTGTTGCAGTGATACTGCTAATGAGCAGGAAGTTGCAGTGATATAGCTATTGAGCAGGGAGTTGTTGCAGTGATTTTGCAATTGAGCAGGGAGTTGGTGCAGTGATATTGCTATTGAGCAGGGAGTTGCAGTGATATTGCTATTGAGCAGGGAGTTGCAGTGATATTGCTATTGAGCAGGGAGTTAGAGTGGCATTGATATTGAGCAGGGAGTTGTTGCAATGACATTCCAAATGAGCAGGAAGTTGTAGTAAAATTGCTACTGAACAGGCAATGTGGGAGCAGCCCTGTTGACAGTTAGTGAGACAGGTTCCTGTGCTCAGTACCCACACGCTGGCGCTTGCTGCCTTGAGATGGCTGAAAAGGAGCCAGTGCCCCCGGCTGCATTAGCGATCTAGCTGAGGAGAAACATACAGGGCATGGCTGCACTGGGAGCCGCAATTGAAGGGGTCTGGCAGCAGCAGCAGGAGCCAAGGCAGCCATCTTTACAAAGGGACTGTGCGTTCCACAGCGGAATGCATGGGCCTTCACCAGCAGCGAAATCTATGGTGAAATCTATCCCTTCTAGACTCTTCACATCCCCTCCTCCTGGTCCAGGCAGGTCGCGGTCTACCAGAAACCTTATCGGGATCTTCTGGTAGAACGCGATCAACGTCCTGGACACCCCTGCTCTACTCCAGTACCAACCAGCTGATGGCACTGTTGTTTCAATTTCATTATATCAGCAGTGTATAAAATAGCTAATATCTTAAAAAGATTTTAAAAAATAATGCAAATGGCAAAGTTGCTCAGAAGAGTAATTTTTACATTAATTTGTTTTGAGGATTTATATTTCCTTGCATGGTCTTTTTATTGGGGACACCTATAGACACCTGTAACCCTATCTGTAGTTGTGGTAGCGATGATTCAGATCTTTGAAAATTGTTTTGACACCGCTAAGGGCATGCATACAGCACAGCAATAGCTATGGAAAGCGAGGATGAAAAAGCAACACAAGTTCATTTAGGTCAAGTCTGTGCCAACACTTTTTTCTGTTTATCCAGAAGGAGGCAAACAAAAGCTCTTTTATAATGGGTATAATTATTAACATCCTGCTGTAATGTGTAAAAATATGAAATCCCCTGTTTTCATAGTGGCGCTTTAACTAGTTTTGTGCCTCTCGCCTTATATGGAGAGGATACAGCTGCAGCTTCTGTGGTGGACCAGAGCCAGCTCAGGCTTCTTGACAACAGTCTGTTGAATGAGTCACTTGTTAGAGAAAGGCCAGGACTCAGAAGCCGCCCTCTGGAATTCTAGGAATGCTACAATATTTATTAAGAGGTAGAAGTCAAAGGACAAGTCAATGGCTTGTAACAGGTCAGTCTTTAAATCTATGGCTGGGCTGGCTATAAAATCTGAGTGTTCCTGCAGGGACAGATGTTGGCTTTGGCTTCCTTTTATGTTGTTTGCATTTGCTAAAAGGTAAAAGATGAGGAGAAAAAATCAGGGAAGTCAGTGATTGGGACCATTGCTGCACTATGTGGATAAATATCCTGTGAAGGAAGGTGTTCCTGTTTAGATTAAAACACCATTACTCCCATTTGGGTTGGCAATATTTATGCAGTGAAATATCGTCGAGGTTTATGTATAGAACTGTGCTCTTTTGGACCACTGATATCCTGCCCTATTCAAACACATTAAGCATAGAATCTTCAGTACATATTCTTCATAAAGAAGCTTGATTGTCTCAGCTAAAACATAGATAACTCAATTTCATTTCATGTGCCCCAGGCCATTTGCACAATTCATCATTTAATCTGTTTATACACATAATAATGGAGGGGATGAGAGTGACAAATCATGCCCATTTGTACATGAAGTACATGATGGTTGGTTCATTCATTGCATGATTAAGAAATGTTGAGGGTATTTTCTGGGCTTTAATAAAAAAAATGGGACTTGCTGGTATTAGGAGCATTAGGAGACCAGAGACGGTCATGTTTCTTTCCTAGAACTCTCTGCATGCCTCTATAGCCATATTGGTTCCAAGGGTCTGCCAGTATACAGTACTTTCCTATAAAGCTTTGTGTCTGGTCACAGAGAAAATGGTATCAGTTGTACAGAGACAAGTTCCTCTGGATCAGGTCTTAACAGTATTTATTTAGAAAGCTTAGAGAAAATACACAGACAGCTCTTAATATAATAATAACTTTCTCTATTACTCAGAGGATAGCCTGAAACTCAAATTTCTGAGCGCAACTGAGAGATGACTGTAGTCCATAATAAGTGCTGCATAAGCCAACTGTGAACCATAAGTAGGTCTTTATAGCATAGGGGTTTAAAGCTGGTGAATGAGCAGTATAAGTCAGGAGCTCTCCACCTAATGCAATAAGTTGACTGGCAGGTCCCTTGGAGTTACCCGTTACCCTACATCAAGGCCCCCCCCTGTTCCACCAACAACACCCCAGCTGAATCCCAGCACTTTTTAATAGATCTGGTGAAATCTTAATGCTAAGCCAGACCAAATCTGACCCTTTAGGGGCAGATTTATCAAAAATCAAAGTAGATTTTTTCCACAATTCAATTTTTTTGCACCTAAACTCACACATTCAAGTTATATTTTTGAAAATTTGAATGTCTGTTATTTATTAAAAAACTTGATTTGAGTGTAAAATTCACCATCTAAAAGCTGGTGAGGTTGTAAAAGTTAATGGGACAGTACTAGGCAAAGCTCAAGTTTTTTAGTTTTTTTAGAGTGTTTATCCGAAAACCCGATCAATCCAAATTTGCGGGACATAAACCCGATCAAATAGAGTGATTCAAGTTTTTTACCCGTCATCTTTTATTCTAGTTTTTGCCATTTCGATTTTTTCATAAATAACCAAAACAGTCGAAATTCGAGATTATCCAAGGTAGAAAAACCCTCACACAAATCACAAATTCGATTCTTGATATGTATATGCCCCTTAAAGTCTCTTGCCTTTAAAGTATATCAAAAGGTGACTTTTTCAGACTAAGCTAATTATTGAGAAGAAAGAACTGGAAATATGGTAAAAACTGTTTCAGGGTTCTGCAACAGGAAAGAATAATTCAAAGAACATATGAAATTATGATTGGATGGGAAGCACAGACTAGTACACAGACTAGAGCCAGACAAAGCAGTGTTGGCACCCAAAGTAATACTACTTGGACTTGCACCCTGTCTGTCTTCCACACCCCAGACTTGCTCACTCACCCCCCAGGCCACTTGATTCACATGCCATAGTGCTAACCCAAATGGTTCAGTGAGCATGGATTCCTTGCTGCTCCCTCTCAGCCTGCCATTCTTTGCTTGCTTGCACCGTCACTAATGAATGCTCCCCTAACTGCACCCATCCATTGTGCCTAAGGCACATGTGTCTACTGCCTACCATTATCTCCAACCCTGAGTATTTCTGACAGTATAAATAGGGGAATTGCAACTTATTGGTGGTTGTATCATAGATGTGTCCTGCAGAGGGATAGGTCCCTGTGGGTAACCCCCTCAAAAAAAATTGCGTTGTTGGTTGGATTTTCAGGTGTGGGTATAGATGCGGGTCTGCGGTTTGCAGGTCTCATCTATATTTCTTATTTTATGTTATGTTATCTATATTTTATTCCTTTTAAAACATTTTAAAAATGTTTTTCTGTCCCCACTCACTTCTGTCACTTCCGGTTTGCAGCAACTACACTTCCTGTTGCTTATCAGGTCACTGATAAGGCACTTGCAGTTCGGGTAACGGAAAAGGGGGCTGCATGGTGCAGATCCAGGTCTTAAAAACTGTTTCCACACTGGAATCGATCATAGATGCTTGACTTTTCTCAGATAATTAAGGAACTTGCAGCCCTCGTAATAAAATAATCCTTGAAAACAGAACCTTGTTGTGGATGGAGCAAGAATACTATGGAGAAAGAGGAAGGATATTTTTAAACTTAAAATTAAGTATGGGATGATCCCCATATAATTCTGGTGTTGCGTATTGACTCCACTCTTGCATACAGATATATGTAGAGACCTAGAACTATATCCAGATGGCCAATACAATGTTTTCATATATCTGTAGCCTTATTAAGATGGCCCCACCTAAACAATGGTCAACAGCAGACACCTGAGCCCAAAACATCTAAAATAAACAGTAATATCAGGGATAATGGAAATGATTTCAGCTGAATCAGCTGAATGGGAGCCAACCATTATAATTTATGTTTCTGTATACAGATACACCAGACTTTTTATTTTCAATAAGTTTTTATTGGGTTTTTTTTTCAACACCAGACTTTTTACAGTCCTGTGAATAACCTCATAATCTTCCAGTAGAAGCCATGAAAATGCATTTTTAGTTTAGAGGTTCTTCAATCACATTGAGCTTTGTCCGGCAGCCAAAATCTGCCTAGATGCTTGGAATAGTTGCTCAGAAACATCTACCGGTGTATAAAATTTATGTAGGACTCTCCAGTTTGTTGTGGTAAGCCAGGTCAGGAGGGGCATGCTGGGAGTTATAAATCTAGAATAACTAGATCTAGATCTGCCTGTGGGACTCTACTTACTTTAAAATCTACTTTTCTGCCTCATTATGCTTGGAAAAAACCCCATGCATTTCCAGAAAACAACAGTCCATTGAAAAGGTTGCGGTTTGTTTGATTTGCTTTGATAAGTATAGAAGCATACTTGCGAATTTATCACTTTCTCCTTTTTATATGCTGGATCTCATTAAGTTTTTGGCTGTGTACCTAGCTGAATGAAGAAACTGGATGGTCACCACAATATTATTGTCTGAAGCTCTGAGCAGTGAGCCATAAATTAATGAAGAAGATTTCATAAACTCCACTGAAAAGTAGCAAAGATCCCATTAAAGGTTCCAAGAAATAGGATGTTCTCCAAACTCTACAAATTTTCCTTCTCAAGGTCCATCAAAATGCCTCTATTTAGTGAGGTAAGAATGCAGCCCATTGTTGTTTACTTTTATTTAGCTTTTTTAAATGTGCACATGCATAAAATTAAGATGAAAAACAGGAATGTCATTACATAATTTTGACGTAAAATACAATTTATTCCCTTTTATTGGCTGCACAAGGCTTGGTGTCTGTTTTTCATCAAGTATTGTTTCATGAAGCTGATTTGAACAGCGGCATAAACATTTTGATGTGCTTCAGAAGTTAAACTATGCGTGTGCAGTCCTCTGGTCAAGTGCCAATATTAGATAAGAACCTGCTGATGACTTTGATGCTACAGCAAAGGGTTTCGTGTCTCTTGACAGGGAGCAGGGCCTACTGGTTGGGTAAGGTATAAACGAATACTCTAAAATAATCTAAAATAGTTTTTTAATCCTAATAAAAATCATATTATGTATGTAATACCCGTGTTAACAATTTCCTAAACTGATTGTAAAGATAAAGATAAAGGTGGTGCTTGAAGAGGTCAATGATCTTCAGGAGAATACTTGGATCTTCTTGGCACCATGCTTCACTACAAATACATGCCATAGATTTGCCAAAAATGGTCCACTTGAGGATAAAATGAATACACTGTCTCCATAGGGAATTGTGTAACCCTTACAGAGTAAGATTCTTTTTATGATTAAGTAGAAGTAGAATCTAGGATAATGGGGTTTCAGTAGATGTGATCTACTCTGACTGTGCCAATGCTTTGATATACAATTGCTTTTTAAACTAATAACAGTTGGTATTTTTAATGCCATCTGTACGATAGAAAATAGTTTAAATGGTTGTGTACAGAGGGTGGTTGTCAATGGTACATTCTCAACTTGGAGTAGGGTTTTTACAGAGTTCTTGGTTTGCTTATTAATTACTCGAAGGAGGCCATAGAAAGTTGTGTATCAGTGTTTGCCTATGACACAAAACTATGCAGGCAAATGAAATTCATCCAGGATGTGTCATTCCTGCAAGGGGATCTGGACAAACTGGCAATTTGGAGGGCAAAATGGCAGATAAAATTCAATGCTGAGAAATGTAAGGTGGATATAAAAATATACAAGTTACTTCCACACTAAATTGAACTGCATTAGGCAAATTCATAATGGGGGAACTTGTGGATAATAAACTTAAAGGGATAATGTCACATGACCAGGGGCAGCTGGGAAATTGACAATGTCTAGCCCCATGTCAGATTTCAAAATTTAATATAAAAAAATCTGTTTGCTCTTTTGGATTTCAGTGCAGAATTCTGATGGAGTAGCACTATTAACTGACGCATTTTGAAAAACACATGTTTTCCGATGACAGGATCCCTTTAACTGTTGCAAGTAAAGCCAGTCAGCAGCAAGAAGGGCCAGCAAGGTACTTTCCTGTACAAAAGGGGATTTAGATTCAAAGGATGAGAGAATAATTCTTCCTTTTTACAAGGCACTGGTAAGGCCCCAAGGACCCATCGAGAATATGCAGTGCAGTTTTGGTCTCCAGTGCTTAACAAAGCAGTGAAAAGATATGAAATGTCCTGGTTATGAGGAAAATGTTGTCCAAGTTGGAAATGTCTGCACTGTAAAAGAGAAGCTTAAGGGGAGATAACTACTGTATATAAATATACTAGGGGAACATATGATAAAGTCTCTGATGCTTTATTCGTCAGCAAGACCTTCTGCTGGTGTATAAAGTATCAGAGTTCACTGTATGCACCCTCCTTGTATATTTACATATTTACCCCTAACTCGACCCACACCTGCCTCCCCACACATAGTCCTACATGATTCAACATGAAAGGGGCAAAAAATGACCTAAAATACTTGGAAGGATGGGAGGGCCAAGTCTGAATAAGCGATTCTTCCAAAAGATCCCTGAGTGTGCCGCCACAACGATCAGTGTCTGGTAAATACGCTCCTCTTAGTGAAGGACTCGGGGTGGTGGCACCCTGGTTACAATGCTAACTGGGTTAGACCTTTATGTATCAATATGTGTGGGGAGGTTTAACTGCTCCAGAGCCAAAGCGTTAGGTCTGGGGTGGGATGCACCCGGGTCAAAGGATCTGAACGGTGAGAATATAATTAAGATACCGGGAGGATGTGGGATTAATAAGAGGACCCTGTGTTTAGCGCTGGACACATTTTTTTCTGTTTGGGAGGACCAAGTCCCACATCTTAGCCAGGTACCCAGGTGGGGACCACTTTTTAGCTAGTAAGAAAATACACAGTTATTGAAATGAACCACACAAATGTGATCCAGGGACTTGTTTGATTTCCTTGTTGGAATTTAGTTTTTGACCCCTCTGAGAGGCTTCAGATGGGGGTTTTCCTCTCTACCATGGACCAGCTAGCAGTTAGACAGGCTCAATTAGACAAAAAGACTGAACTTGATGAAAGTGAGTCTTTTTTTTAGAAACAATACTATGTATGAAGTCCAAGCATTTTTTTGTATAGGGAAAGCATTTTATTCTAAGCAACATTACAGAATACCTTGATCTATTATTGAAATTGGTTTTAAAATTAATGGAAGCATGAAAGGAACTGTGGGGAATGAAATCTTGGCTGAAGGACAACTAACTGCTACATTGTTTCAAGAGTCAGAGCGAATTGTGCAGAATGGTACAGACATATACTTCTTCAGTTGCAATAACGTTTACAGCTTTAATCCTTTGAAAAGTTTTAATTAATGAATATTGAAAACTAGCTTTAGAATTTTCCTTCATTATGCACTTCAAGGCAATCCTCAGTCATTGTAAATTGCAGCTCTTATTAACCTTCTATTTGTGTATTTAAATGACTCACCGACTTAATTTATAAGTCCACCTTCCTCTTGAGTTTCCTAATGCTTTTTAATACTTTTGCATTTGATTATATTCTATGATTGTTGCCTAGTGTATACACCCATTTATTGTACAGGGCTGGGAAATATGTTGACACATTTTACAGTACATATATAATAATTATAATTATAATAGTAATAGGTATGAATTGTACATTCACGGCTCTTATGTAGTGATGGGCAAAACACATGAGAGATGCCTAACTCCTCCATACATGCAAGCCTGTACGACTGATTCTTTCACTGTAAAAACCCTTCTGAATATTTAGTCCAAACCTCTTCTCTTCTAATCTGAGTGGGTGACCTTGTGCCCGCTGGAAAGAACTACTGGCAAATAAAGCATTAGAGAGATTATTATATGATCCCCTTATATATTTATACATAGTTATCATATCACCCCTTAAGCGCCTCTTCTCCAGGCGTGAACATCCATTTCATATGAAAGCTGACACAATTCAGCCTGGGGGTTCCTGAAGGCAGACTCCACTGTTGCAAGTTGGGGTTGGAGACTTCCCTTGGGCAGGGGAAATTAGGGAAACTGCAAAGAACATCTTCAGTGAAGTTCATCTTAAAAGACACTTTGGGGCACATTTACCTAGGGTCGAATATCGAGGGTTAATTAACCCTCAATATTCGACCATCGAAGTAAAATCCTTCTATTTCGAATATCGAAGTCGAAGGACTTACCTCTATTCCTACGATCGAACAATCGAAGGAATAATCGTACAATCGAAGGAATAATCGTTCGATCAAACGATTCGAAGGATTTTAATCCATCGATCGAACGAAACTCCTTTGATCAAAAAAACCTTGGAAAGTCTATGGGGACCTTCCCCATAGGCTAACATTGGCCTCGGTAGATTTTAGGTGGCGAACTAGGGTGTCGAAGAATTTTTTAAAGAGACAGTACTTCGACTATCGAATAGTCGAATAGTCGAACGATTTTTAGTTCGAATCGTTCGATTCAAAGTCGAAGGTCGTAGTCGAAGGTCGAACTAGCCCATTCGATGGTCGAAGTAGCCAAAAAAAAAACATTTGAAATTCGAACTATTTTTCCTCTATTCCTTCACTCGAGCTAAGTAAATGGGACCCTTTATTTTACAAAAAACAAACAAACAAGATCAGTTAAAAAAAAGGTTTTAATGGCATGGTATGTTTGGACATTTCTCCACATGTAAACATCCCATTAAGGGTCACTAACAATCAGCAGAAAGTTAGGACCCAGGATATACTGTTGATGACAAACTAGAAATACAGTAGGTAACTTTGTTTTCTTGGGGGCATAGCAGCCAAGGCAGCCGACTTTGACCTTAATATTTTTTATGGTTTTTCTTACAAGGCTTATATATTTTTCTAATCATGATACACTGTCGAAAAACTATGAATTCTTGAATTAATTATCAGGCATGGACTGGCCATCTGTGGGTTTGGGCAAATGCTTGTTGGGCTGCTTGCTTTAAAATGTAAATAGGCTGCTCACCTAAAAATGCAAATGAGGTCTCTATTTAATATGTAAATGAGCTTCTAGCTTTAGAAATGTAAATGAGCTGTCCATAACAGACACCCACAGCTTTTAGTGTACATGCAGGTGTGGGTGGGACCAGGAACTCTGATATCTATCCAATCTCCACTGTAGTAGTGCGCTGTTTCACGAACGGCCCAAATTCGGCCATCAGTAATGATAGAAACTTGGATGAGATACTTGTTGCAAGGGCCAGTTTCAGCACATAGGGTGTAGAATAATGCTGGGAATTCTATGCTAATGAACCCCCACTTGGTCCAGGAAATAGAGCTCTATTTATCAATAAACAGTAGTTTTAGTTAACCTTGGGGTTGAAAATATTTATCATGCACGTGAATACATAGGCTGCTTTGATACTTTTGCCAGGGCTGCTTTTTCCTCCCAGTCTGGCACTGCTAATAATAATGGTACAAAGTGCCTGCTAGTTTCTCAAAGATACAGAAATTAGAACCTTTGACTATATTTTGGTGAATATAGTTTTCCCTTCTTGAGGTATTTCATAGGTTGTGTTCCTCTCACCTCAAATCAAATCAAAAACTATTTTTATATGGTTACCCCATAAAAATACCACCCCTGCATATCTACCAATATTGTCCACATAATACTATACCTACAAGTAAAACTGGCCAATCTTCCGTCCTTTGACTGAGCTCCTTTAAGACCCTAGATATTGCTTAATTCCTTATACATCTGTCTCGTCATGCAAGACAAAATCATTTCACAGTCAAGTAAGCCCTGGAAAGCCTCTTCCTGAAGAGAATGCAGGAGATTAAATTCCATATTTCTTAGTGACTTGGCAACAAAATTACAATCACTTATCTGCTTTAGACAGGAGGCTCCATCCTTACAGGTACATGTCGACAAACATCCACAGCCAATTCATTTATCAGCGATGGTTTATTCTTATGTGTTCTATTGATGTAATGCCTGGCAAAGTTACAGAGGAACTGTCAGCTGACTCTGTACAGTGAGTTTCAAAGGGAATGTTTAGGACTCCTTCAAGGGTAGCATGGAAAATCAACAACTCCATTAGTCTTCACTTGAAAGATAAAGCTGCAGTTGCATGGTGGTTGTAGCTGTGGTTGACAGCAATAATGTTCTTGTGCAATAATGTTGTTTTCACCACAGTCCCAAACATCCTTATCTAATCAAAGTATTTCTATTTTATAATTATTGGTGGAATAGATGGTGGACATAGAGACCAGCTGCTCACCAAGGGTAGTTCTTGGTCTGTGAGTGACACATCTCTTTTGATAACTTTTTTTATTGTCTGTCTTTCAACATATTCTGTTTATTACTCTCATGATTCTTCAACCAAAGCCAGAAGTGGTCAATTGGGTCACTGGAAGACGCATGTCACTGAACTACTAAAAGACATTGTCCAATCATACCCTCTCATTTTGCCATTGAAGTTTAGTTTAGACTTGCTGATGGATCATGGAAACCTGACTTAATCTGAAAACTCTTAATTAGCTTTGTTTTTTAACTTTCATTTCGGGAAACTTCCTATTCTTCTTTTTGACTTTGTTCACTATATGTTTTATTATTTCAGTTACTGTTCATTCACCTTCTATCTACAAGTTGCTGTTTTCTTAAAAAGGGAATTATAACACGAGAAGTGGGCTATGGATAGTTGCACCAACCAGTCTAAGAAAGTTATAAATAATACGAATAATATTTAGGCAAGATACAAACTAAAATCAAAGCTGGTAACTCCTTCATAGAAGAAAGTGTTAGAACAGCATGAAGGATATTGTGATAGCACTACCACCTCATTGTAATAGCTCGATAACCTCAGATATATGTGATGTTGGTTATGGCTATAAGGCATTAGATACTCCAGCAATCAGGCTCTCACTCACCTTACACACAGCTTATAAAATAGCACGGTCACATCCCAAACTAGCCCCGACACCCCAGAAACACTGTTACCACCCCAAGATAGAAAAAACACTTACTGCTACAAATTAATAACACTCAAAGGATCAGTTTCCTCCAGTGTATCCTTGTAGAAGGATTAATTGACATTTAAACACATTTCCATTCTGCCTTAGACACATAGTTAAATCAGGTTGAAAAAACACAAAGTCCATCAAGTTCAACCCCTCCAAATGAAAACTCAACATCCATACACACACCCCTCCATACTTTCACATACCTGTCCATTATATATACCCATATCTATACTATATAGATATAGAGTTTAGTATCACACTAGCCTTTGATATTATGTCTGTCCAAGAAATCATCCAAGCCACTCGGGGCAGAATTATCAAAGGTCGAGGTGAGGTTTCAAAGCAATTTTTTGTGTACTTCGACTAGGGAATAGTCATACTTCGATTTGAATTTAAAAAAACTTCTAAATTTGAAGGTCGAATTTTTTTTAATTACTGTCTCTTTAAAACGTCGACTTCGACCATTCGCCACCTAAAAGCTGCCGAAGTGCTGTTTTAGACTATGGGGGACCTCCTACAACCTGTATGGAGGCAATTGGCTGAGTTTGGGAGATCAAAGGTCGAAGTTAAAAAAACTTTAAATCGAAGTACGATCATACGTTTCTAAGTAGGCCAAATTTGGCCCACTTCAACCCCAAAAAAAACTTTCGACCTCCATTTCATTGGTCTTTTTGAATTCAAAGTTTGAATTTTTTTTTAACTTCGACCTTCGACCTTTGATAAATATGCCCCTTAAAGGCATTAACTGAGCCAGCCATCACAACATCACCCGGTAGTGCATTCCACTGATTAATTAGCATTTAAAGGAGAACTCAACCCTAAAAGCAAATATTGCTAGAAATGCCCCGTTGTATGTACTAAACTTACTGCTAAAGCCTAATGGTTCAGCATCTCTATAACAATAATGATCCAATCCTTTGAAGTTCACCATATTTTATTAGCTGTTGAGAAGTTTAAGGGTTGTCATAAATAATCAAGTAAAAAATGAAGCTGATGAATATAAGCTGATGCTACATGGCTTAATGCTCAGAGCACTTGGTCTCCCACCCCTCTTATCTTCCTGTTGGGACATTCCTTCTCATTCCTTATGCTCAAAATCCCCCTTTAAAAACAAAGTAGGTTGTATCATGGAACATGGCATAATGGTAGTTCATCAACTGTTCTGAGCATTATTCAGTAAATAAATATCCTCATTTAACTACTAGCTTAACACAATATTATTAGCAAAGAAATCAAATAAAAAAGCAGGGGACATTGAATTGAATCCCAATAGTTAGGCCACGTGACTTTTTGAGTTTGATCAGATGGATATTATGATTTGTCTTTTTTCAACCCAATTTAACTATGTAAATATTGGATGTTAGGGAGTCAAAACTCTTAGGAGCTATTTATACCATTATACTGAAAATCCTCTTATTCGAGTGCCTGTTGTTATTTCTGCCTGCATTTTCAAATCTTTATCATCCATGGCAGTCCGCATTGTTGTCAGACATCTGCTGTCTTCTCTGGCCAGATGTTAGTCTTACAAAACACTTGCCAAAAAAAAAGCAACCCATAACATTTGTCCATCCGTCTCTGTAGAAAAAAAAAAACACTCTTCTCAATATGAGTCAGACAGAATAAGGGACACAATGTACTATGTCAATTTCTAGGGTATCTTAAAGTTATTTTTTTGTTACTGAAAAGAGGACAGAAATAATGCGTCCCAGCCCTGTCTTCACTCGCAGGAAGTAAGCGTCTAGTCTCTCAATATAGGATTTGTCCTATTTATTACCAGCCAAGAACATATCATTTAAAGGGTAAAAAATGTTCTTTAGAGCTATTCTAAATAGTTCTTTATATGTGAATGGTAGCCTTCTATGAAATGGCCTGGACAATCCATCATACAGAGCCAAAATCCTTCTAATTCTAAACATACTGATGCTAAGAATGTGTCTTTTGACATCTCTTTTAAAAAGCTGTACACAATATTTCATATTTCCGCAACAGAGAGCAAATCCAGATTTTATTCAGACAAAAAAGATGTTAAAAGAATAGGAGGCCCTGCTTTCTACGTATGGTTCATTCTTTGCTTCTCCTGCACTGATTCTCCTACAGCTGGAACATACTTTCTTTCCAATTAAGCCTGTTTTCATCTGAATATAGGAAAATAAAATCCCTGTGGCTTCGTTTACTAGAATTGGAATATATGTGATGTAAATCTCGCTAATTGGTTCTTGTTTTTCATTCAAGAAATACTTAAACTTCTTTAGAGGGAGGAGAGCAAAACACGTGAGGTTTTATGCCCATGAAGAGGAAAAATTCATTCGTAACGCCACAGCAATTGTGCCAGTCTTTGAAGCCACATCGTGCTATAAATATTAATACTTCTAACTTTGTATTTCATCATATTTAATATAATTCACTACTTGAAAATCAGATTTTGTATCTGACTGTGCAACATCTCATTCTTGCTTGTAGGCCGTTGCAAGAGATTTGGCAAAGTGTTACTTCTTTAGTAGGGGCCTACCATCAAAGTGTGGGCCGATTTAAAGGACGCCTGGGCCCAGCTAGCCTGCCTTGGCATGGAAGGGTCCAAAGTTAAGGAAAGTTACAGCGAGGTGTTAAAGACCCACTTTAAAGTTTTCTAATTCTATTAATATGAATGGATAGCATTACTAAAATTTGGTCCCTGCATTGTGAGAGTCTGCAGACCAATCCAGAATTAGACTGCCCAAATCCAAGGCAACAGATATACATGGTACTTCCCATAACCCATTTTGCATTTATAAGTTCAGTGCAGGCTATTTTAATTTTAATTTTATTTTTCAAACATCCAGACCAAGCCACCTAATAATATTATCCATTAAAAGGCAGCATTTACTGAAACTTTCTTTTTAACTAAAAAATTGCTTTTTGGTCTGGTAGAGTGTGCTCCATAGTCTGGATACTTGCATTTCTCCCCATGTTAGGGACTTGGAGCTGCAGCAACTTGGTCACTTTGGTGAATTTAAATCTGAGTTGTTTTAATTGAAGCTGACAATCATTGTGCAAATTGGTTAGGATTGGTGCAACAGGTCTCGGGCACAGGAACCTGGACCACTGCATTTCTCTGGTACATACTTATAAATTACTAAGCAGGCAAGGAATCAGCCGAAGAGTCAAATCAACATATGTAATAATAATTTTTCCAAGGGAAAATCTTTGATTAGTACTATACACATACAGAAACATCACCATGTTCATCTGAGGGTCACAGAAACAAGGAAACACTTGTATAAACTAGCAATATCTATCACAACCTATGAGCAACAGTTGCAAGAAGGTTCTCAATATAATCTCCATCTGTGGTAGAGAACTTCCTGTAGGAAGCCATGGTGGATCAAAACCTTACTTAACTGGTGATTTACTTGGCAAAGTAGCGGTTATCAGAATACTAAAGCCACAATTACAAATAAAGTGTACTATGACAGTATAACACTACAAGAACAAACATTCACTGAAAACAGAGCATAATCCAGCACTATCTCCTGGGAGCAATCTTTAGACTGTTGCTCATAACCAGAGTTCATCCTCTCTGCTACCAGTCCTTCTGCGCAGTTTCTGGAAGAACTTGGAGCAGTTGCTTGGAATCCTAGCCCAAGGCATCACACGGAACAACAAAAATGGGAGGGCTGCCTATTCCTGAGCTATTGATAAGCCTGTTGCCAGGTTAAACTTTGTTGGTTTGTTTTACAATGGAGGTTAGACGTAATAGGGTGCATTCATATTTCAGCGAGAATATGCTGGAATGAGAAAAGCTATTTGGCAAGAAAGACTTTCAATAAATGAGATGGTTGTTAAGTTCAACAGTAGACAATTCCTTGCCTTTGTTTTAAATACTTCTTCTTCTCTGCCAGCTGTATGGCGTTTTCAAAGGCAATTTAACTTATGTCTATGTGGATGTCACCTTCTAGTTGGGAAATGGTTCTCTGTTTTAGTGCATAGGGCTAAGTGCTTTTGGATTAACACATTCCCTTAAGAAGTTTGCATCAAGCAATAAGAATGTACTGAGAAAGCCAACTGATTCAGCTAAATATCTGACTAAATATCCTATGTAAACTAATGACCAGCCATAACATGAATATATACTTACAATATAATGTGTATTGGTTATAAAAGAAAGAATAGTTTCAAGCCCTGATCATAAACAAATGCTATCCGTACAGCTGCGCATTGGCAGCCCGCCAAGTCCAAGTATAAAATGAAAAACAGACATTCTCAAGGCATATTATGAATATGCTTTGCTCATCTTGCCTGTGAATTATTACCAATAGAGTTATTGTTATTCCACTGTGATAAGGGCTCTGTTTATTTCCCTTTTGCCCATGAGCTAGTAAATACCGTGCAGGAGTTAAAAGAGAATGAAAGCTACCAAGGTAGTTTATTGTCAATATATTAGCCACAACAGTGCAAGCTAGAACATCATTTTTATTCTTTAGAATGCTTTACCATACCAGAGTAAACAGCTCTAGACACTGTCTCTGTTTGTTTACGATAACAGTTGCCATATTAGCTTGCTGTGACATCACTTCCTGCCTAAATCTCTCTCTGATCACTCATAGCTCCAAACTCAGATTACAGCATGGAGGGGAGGAGGGAGGGGGAGAGGAGCAAACTGAGCATGCTCAAGCCCAAGCCCTGGAGGTTTAAGCTGAAAACAGGAAGTCTGATACAGAAGCCCATGTGTACACAATAGAAGGGAAGAAACGTGGTGTTTCTTTTGACAGAGGATTTAAGTAGCATTACTTTGAGAGTTTACTGGTGTATTTACTGTATATAGACCTTTCTGATAAAGCTTACTTAATTTTAACCTTTCCTTCTCCTTTAATAAGATAAGATGGCAAGTGTAGAATAATTTGCAATAATTTTACACAAGCAAGGGGAATTCATGCAAATGCTACTTTGAATAGATACAAAGGTATATAAAGTAGGTTAAGTGACTATAATAATACTACTTTAACAATATACAGTATAGGAACTGCACCACATAGTAATGTAATAGATACACCGCACACATGGAATTAACTCACTCAGTCTGCAGTAGTGGTGCTGGTCTTTGAAATAACAGTTAAATGTTTAATTGCTGGTTCTTAAAACAGACAGTCTTTCAGATGTCACTTCAAAATGGTACATTAAATTTCACAGTGTTTCAGTAGTTTCTTCCATTGCTGATATTAGGCACAAACAGAACATTAGTAACAGCTACAGTAGTAGTAGTAGTAGTAGCAGCAATCACTTGCAATTCCCTGTCCCCAGAGTACATGGCCCTCACAGTGGTTCACACATTTTCTCCCTTATGGCTTGAGTACCTACACTGGTAGTTGACATCCAAGGTACTTATCCTTTCTTCTCTCTTTCTTGAATCTCTAGCTGCTCTGCTAACAACCCAACACCTGACTCTCACTCTTAAAGTGAGTTATTGCATGATATAACATAATGCAAGTTACTGCTAGCTTATTTGGAACTTCTCGCTCTATTAAGGCCTCTTACCTCAGACTCCCCAACACCATTCACCCCCTTCAGCAAGTGGGACCCAAAAAGACATAAACTCATGGTGCCTCCCCTTGTTAAGACTATGGGTGCCTGACACTCTTGGCCAAAAAAACTGCCAGGGCATACTTTTGCTTGGCAAACAGTTCTCCACTCCAAACTCTAAACAGATCCAGCCAATATCCAAAAGGAGCTTCTCTAAAAAAAGGTAAGCTACATTTACCTTCATGAAATGCTGTTTGTAGTATTATTTATTAATATTATAAACATTGTCAAGGAAAAAAATTGAGAGGAAAAAATCAGGAAAGTCATTGATGGGTCCTCAGCCCCCTTTAAGAATCAACAGTTAAGGCTGAGAAGAAATCAGTGAAAAACACTGGGAAGTTGAGTAACAGTAAGCCAAGATAAGGTCCTTTTTTATTTAACTTGTTCATTAATGACTCAGGGGAGGGTACTGTAAGTAATGTATCAGTGTTTGCAGATGACACAAAACTATCCAGCCCAATTAATTCTTTTCAGGATGTTACATCCTTGCAGCAGGATCTTAACAAATTGCCAATCTGGGCAGCTAAGTGACAGGTTAGATGGGTTGGATGGCTTTTTGGCAAGTGAGGGAATACAGGGTTATGGAAGATAGCTCATAGTACAAGTTAATCCAGGGACTGGTCTGGAAAGATTTTTTTTCCCCCTCTGAGGCCCCCTCTTTTTTTGCCTTCCTCTGGATCAACTAGCAGTTAGGCATGTGATAAACAGACTTGATGAATGTGTGTCTTTTTTCAACCTTTTTTGTTACTATGTCCTGGAGGAGAAGTGAAGAAACCTAAACAGATTGGCAAGAGGAGCAGACAGATAGGAGAAGACTCATTCAGTGCAAAACATGTAAACGTTGGATGCAAATCTCACTGTTTTATTTACACAAAATGCAGTATTTACTGTATTCCCATAAATCCAGCATAAAATGGGATCTTATTTTGGCATATCTAACGCAAGTTACCATGCACATTTTTGTTACTGCATGCGAATGGCACCATGTCTTGACCAATAACTGCATGTGTATACAATTGACTTGGCACGTCAGATACAACTTACGAAGTGTCACCAGGTTTAGGCTGCCATTAATTCAAGGATCCCCTTGTGTCCATGCATGCAATTGCACACATTTTGACAAGAGCCATACAGGCACATCATATGTTTCTAATGAGCATATTTATAAACAACATATATAGTAGGCTTAACAACCACTATTTCACTACGTATTATGTGCCATCCACTTTGCCGTCTAATGTCCATATAACTGACGAGATCAGGTTAGGATAGTTTACATTATGCTTAGGCTATGGATGCTCTGAGGTTGAGTGCTGATCAAAATACAAGCATGCTTCATAGACCTTATCACCTCCAGGGCTATACCACTTATCTTTATATGTATGTTTATTTATTGCAGTTGCTAATAATGCTAGACTTCTGCACTAAGCACTGTGGAGAGAAAGCACAAAACTATTTCTAATTTATGGTTTCTGAGCATGACCATTCGGCACGTGTTTTTTTATTTGCAACATGTTCAAAAGATGCACCTTAATCACCATGTAAATCCTTTGACAGTCAGTATAAATATAGAACAGCAATCAGACTGCTTTAACCAATATGCACTATGAAGAAGAGACCTTGCATTAATAGGTCACAATAAAATAAATTAATGAGACATTCCGTGTGGACATAGAAGACACGATATTGCAGCCTTACAAGGCGATTAGAAAAACTCTTTTCTTCTTTGGTCGTTAGCTACAGATGGGTATGCACAATCCATACATTTTTGACACTTTAGGAACAGATGTAAATTGTTGATTCCTGGAAAACTAAGCAAACCCATCCTGCCTTGTTTCTGTAAAGCAGGACTATACATAGTGAAGACTGACAGGGATAAATATACCCCCTGAGGGCAGTTAAACACAGCGTGCAGTGGGGTATCAGAAAACAGGGAAAGAGCAAAAGACAACGTTAATCTCGCTGCATAAACGAACCCTTCAGCTGCAATGTAACAAAGTCTGGAATTCCTGGCAGCAAATCTCAGTGACTTTATTCCAGTGTCACATGTATAAAACTTGGCAAAGGCTATTGTTATAAATCCCAGAGCCAGTTTCAGCCACTCTTAATTCTTTTTTTTTTCACTTTCAGAGACAGTTTCGATAAGGTAATTTTATTTATTTTGAATTGATGTAATCATTACATGATTAACAGCTCGTTTTATGAGATGACTCAAATCTGTTTTGCCCAATCTACAGTCTGAAAACTAGATTGTAACGAAGTTTATAATATCTAACACACCTCTTAAATAAAGACTGTACCGTAAACTAGTGGCTTAAAGCAATACCATACACGTTCCTATAAAAATCATAGGAATGTGTCAGTATCAAGTATGTACCGCACCCGGAATAGTTCCCCTCAAAGTCCCCCCTTAAAGCGCAAACCTTCCACAGGCTACAACAGGACTTCAGCCTATGGAAGGATTACTCCGCCCCCTTCCTATCACTTCCTATGATTTTTATAGAAACGTGTCGGTATCGCTTTACAATGGCAATATTTACTGATATTCATATGCCAGTTTGGAAAGATTCTCTGAGAGGTCACATTTTAGGATATATATTATTTGTTGGTTAAATTATCCTTTAACAGTTCTAATTCCCCTTTAAGGAAATATGACCACATTAACAGGTTAAGATAAGAGTAGAGGGCAGCATGCACTTTATTAGCTCTGCATAGAGCTACATAAACATTAAAGACATCAACCATAATCCATAGACAAGGTAGGCTTTCAGTTCTTCATACTGTATCTCTCATGGGATTTGGTGGGACCAAAGAAATGCAAAACATTGGTTTCTCTGTGCAACAAAGAAATAGTCTTTAAATTCAATGATATGGGATACTGGGTTTCAGACTAAAGTTGGGCCTCAAAACTAAAGGGCAACATAATAGCCAGAACACAACTTCCTGCTTTGCAGTTGTCTAACTCTGAGTTAGTGAGTGACTTGAAGGGGCACACATGGAACATAACTGTTCAGTGAGTTATGATCCAAGTCACTGATTGGTTACTGCCTGGAAACCAAGAGAGCTGCAAAGCAGGAAGTAGTGTTCTGGCTATTATGTTAGACACCCAGTCACTCCAGCCTTTATACATTACATTTTTGGCTAACTAACTATATTAGAAGCATTTTTTTTTATTTTGCACAGCCTATATATTTACTCAGTTTTTATTTTTATTCTGAACAATTCCTCAGATGTAACTAGTTGAGCTATAATCCATTGATCCAACTAGACACTGCAGTTGCAATGCCCTATACAAACCATGGTATCTGATTTACAGTGTCAGTAGGAGTTTCTTCTGAAATCTATGGTCTAATGGACCCAGAATTATATCCCTATTTAATCTCCATGGAACTCGATTAGATGTACTTTGAATATGACCAGTTGAAAAATGAATCAGGAACGCATTGGAAGGTATATTTTTTTAATCATGGTGCAGGAAAGTCAGTTGATGTGTTTAAACATCACGGCTGTGAGTAAAGGGATTCATTTTCAGGTCCAGATGTATCAAATACTGTATTAATAATAGGATCCATTATACTACCCAGACTTTACAGCAAATATAAGAGGAAATATTAAGACTGGTTGTCCCATTCACCATATAGAAAAAGTAACTTAGGTCTGATGATACCAAGCACCGAATATTAACTAGCCATGACAGTGTATCCAGGATAATGTCGATCACTGACAGCATGTATTACAAGGGCTATTAGGCTATTCTACATTGACAAATCCATCAGTAATGGAACCTTGAGCTTACAAATGCAAGTTTTTCATTGACTTCGGAATTAGGGGTCTGTTCATATTTAGACCCATATTAGAATTGGTTGGCAGCAGGCCTGGACTGGGAGTCAAAATAGGCCCTGCCATTCCAAGTACCCAGAGGCCCAAACAGCCTCCTACCAGCCCAAACAGCCCCCAACCAGTCCACTCTATGGTAACTTTCTATGGAACCTACAGCAGCCCCTGAAAACCCACAGATTGCCATCAAATGTCTGCCACTGCCCCACCTTTGATGCAATTCTTCCCTTTCTTTACTAAAGACTCTTCAGCAACCTTTGTGTCTGGCGTCATAGCAGAAAGTGATCTTCCTAACCAGAAACATGTGCCATTCTTTTACGCCACGTAACATACTCAGAACACATGTCTCAGTACTCAGAAATCACATAAGTATTCTGTGAAAGCCAGGCAGCACAAAAGGTGACTGAGGGCCTCTTCTCCTTTGCCTGAGTTGTGCCTTTTTAAGCTATTTTTAGTTTCCAAATTTTATTGTTCAAACTGTTCTTTTTATATAAAAAGAAAATCTTTGGCGCACATATTTTTCAGTTGTTAAAATAAACCTAAAAATACAAGTTTACTCTGTATGAAAGTAAAGGGTCCATAGTTTACTGTTGTACATCAATGTTTATCTACCCTGAGAAAACTAAAGAGGTTCTATACCATAAGTGCTGGTTTTGAGAAGGCTCTGAAAGTTTTACACTCTTCATTCTGTATGATAATATTTATTAAATTGAAGAACTTCCAAGACAATCTGTGATTTAGATCATCAGTAAAACTTCAGAGGGAGCTTTATATTGAGTTTGACTATAGTGAGTGACTGGAAACTAGGGATGTAGCGAACCGCCGACAATGTGTTCGCGAACGCCGTTCGCGAACACCGGCAAAAAATGCGAACAGTTTGCGAACAGTTCGCGAACAGTTCGCGAACTTCGAACATCCGAAAATCGTTCGATTCGAACGATCGAAGGATTTTAATCGTTCGATCGAACGATTTTCGTTCGAATCGAACGATCGAAGCCATTGGATCGAATGATTTCATTCAATCCAATGGCTTCGATCGTTCGATTCGAACGAAAATCGTTCGATTTTAGCGATCGAATGGTCGAATGGTCGAACGATTTTGACGCGAACGCCTATTGGCGAACGTCGCGCGACGTTCGCGAACTTGCGGCGGACGCGAACAGTCGAAGTTCGCGCGAACTAGTTCGCCGGCGAACAGTTCGCTACATCCCTACTGGAAACTCTCTAGCTCTCTGTAGTAGAGCTTAAGCTCATCGTCATCTTGAACTGTGTATTTAAAGTAAGAAGTTCCTGTCTGTGTTTGTCCAAACCCAGACTAGGCAGTTTGCAGTAAGCTGCTTCTTCTTATCCAGAATTTATTGACTAATAGTCAAGCACCTCTTGTTTACGATCTAATATCGTTGGGCAATCTGTATGGGCTGCCTCTTATTTTCTCTACCTTGTCTCTTTGCTCAAAATAGGACAAGTTTGGAGCCTTTACAAGTGCATTTATAATCCTAATTTCCTGGAATGAATCCTCTGTATTGTGTACCCAGAAGCATTTCACACTGAATTCATAGATCTCCTAGCAAGTTCCTGTTGACTGGTATTTCCTAGCACAGGCCAAAGTATTACACAGCAGCTAAATCACATGACAACAATTGAAAATTAGTATGGAAGGGGTTGTAGCATAATGGAAGATATAAGTCCAAATTCGAAAATTCGAATATCGAAATTTATCATGTACTGTCTCTTTAAAAATTCAACTTCAACCATTCGCCATCTAAAACCAGCCAAAATTGCTGTTTTAGCCTATGGAGGACCTCCTAGAACATATTTGGAGTCGATTGGTGGGCTTTGAAAAATCAAAGTATTTTTTGGGAAAAACTTTGATTCAAATTCGATCAAATGCGCTATTAATTAGTTTCGTAAGATTAGAATTTGGTCGAATACGGTCCTATTTGATTGAAAACTGACCTATTCAACCAAAAAAAAACCTTTTACTTAATTTTGGTTGGTCTTTTTGAATTCGAATTTCGAAGTTTTTCAAAATCGAAATTCGACCCTTGATAAGTATGCCCCCTAAAGTATTGACTGCACTGCACTGGGAAAAATTACCTTTTTGCTTCAGAAAGGTTAGATAGCAGATAACAGATAAGCTCTGTAGAATTCAGTGGTGTTTTATCCGTTATCTGCTATGTAACATGTGCCTTTTCAAGCTTGAATGGCTGCCCCCATGACTATACGTCAGCTTGTTTATATAAGCTATAGTAGCATTTCGGAAGGTCAGTTTTACCAGTGCAGGTCAACTCTACATTATATTTGAATGACTTTCATACCTTTTAAATTTTTGGTGTTACTGTTCCTTTTAGACCGCATTTACCCCAGAGTATCTCTGGGCTTTCCCTTCTGGGGGAGAGGGGTTTCAGATCACCTCTTCCACCATGTAAATGGTGAAATCATGAGTAGGTAAGAATCTCTGTAAAGACAGCACAGCAGCAATCTCTGCTGAGCGCGCCTGCTTCCTACTAGTTCCTATCACTGTTCCAGACGGTTGCTTTCACTGCCCGGCACTAGAGATGGCGCGAACTGTTCGCCGGCGAACTTGTTCGCGCGAACATCGGGTGTTCGCGCTCGCCGGAAGTTCGCGAACGTCGCGCGACGTTCGCCATTTTGGGTTCGCCATTGTTGGCGCTTTTTTTTGCCCTCTCACCCCAGACCAGCAGGTACATGGCAGCCAATCAGGAAGCTCTCCCCTGGACCACTCCCCTTCCCTATAAAAACCGAAGCCCTGCAGCGTTTTTTTCACTCTGCCTGTGTGTGCTGAAGAGATAGTGTAGGGAGAGAGCTGCTGCCTGTTAGTGATTTCAGGGACAGTTGAAAGTTTGCTGGCTAGTAATCGTTTTGATACTGCTCTGTTATTGGAGGGACAGAAGTCTGCAGGGGTTTGAGGGACATTTAAGCTTAGGTAGCTTTGCTGGCTAGTAATCTACCTTCTACTGCAGTGCTCTGTATGTAGCTGCTAGGGATGTAGCGAACGTCGGAAAAAAAGTTCGCGAACATATTCGCGAACTTGCGCAAAATTGCGAGCGGTTCGCGAACGGTTCGCGAACCCCATAGACTTCAATGGGAAGGCGAACTTTAACATCTACAAAAGACATTTCTGGCCAGAAAAATGATTTTAAAGTTGTTTAAAGGGTGCAACGACCTGGACAGTGGCATGCCAGAGGGGGATCAAGGGCAAAAATGTATCTGAAAAATCTGCCTGTGTGTGCTTGGAAGAGATAGTGTAGGGCGAGAGCTGTTAGTGATTTCAGGGACAGATGATAGTAAGTTTGCTGGCTAGTAATCTGCGTGATACTGCTCTGTATTGGAGGGACAGAAGTCTGCAGGGATTTGAGGGACATTTTAGCTTAGGTAGCTTTGCTGGCTAGTAATCTACTGTTCTCTTTAAACAACTGCCATACGTTGACCTTGTAGGCATTGTTTGCCCAGTTTTTTTGGACGCAGCCACTGAAGCACAGTTGCCAGAAAAAATATGCCATATAAATGCTGAAAATAGTCATTTTTCGCCATACGTTGACCTTGTAGACATTGTTTGCCCAGTTTTTTTGGTTGCAGCCACTGAAGCACAGAGGCCAGAAAAAATTAAACCAGTAGGGTTTGCACCCTAGTTTGTAACGGTGGCGGAGGGAGGAGGACGCTAAAGGACAGCTGTGTGTGGAGTCATGAGGCTTGAAGAGAAGGACAGCTGCATAGAAGTCAGAACAAGTCTTCCGGCGTGCAGTAACCCTCCGAGATCCACCCCTCATTCATTTTAATAAAGGTCAGGTAATCGACACTTTTGTGACCTAGGCGAGTTCTCTTCTCAGTTACAATCCCTCCTGCTGCACTGAAGGTCCTTTCTGAGAGCACACTTGAGGCTGGGCAAGACAAGAGGTTCATGGCAAATTGTGACAGCTCTGGCCACAGATCAAGCCTGCGCACCCAGTAGTCCAGGGGTTCATCGCTCCTCAGAGTGTCGATATCTGCAGTTAATGCCAGGTAGTCCGCTACCTGCCGGTCGAGGCGTTCTTTGAGGGTGGATCCCGAAGGGTTGTGGCGCTGCCTTGGACAGAAAAACATTTGCATGTCTGACGTTACAGACCGGCCAAAGGGCTTTGTCCTTGCAGGTGTGCTCGTGGCAGGATTACTGGCACCTCTGCCCCTGGAATGTTGATGAGTTCCTGAAGTGACATCACCCTTAAAAGCATTGTACAACATGTTTTGCAGGCTGGTTTGTAAATGCCGCATCTTTTCGGACTTGTGGTATGTTGGTAACATTTCTGACACTTTATGCTTGTACCGAGGGTCTAGTAGCGTTGCGACCCAGTACAGGTCCTTCTCCTTAAGCCTCTTGATACGGGGGTCCTTCAACAGGCATGCCAGCATGAAAGACCCCATTCTCACAAGGTTGGATGCAGAGCTATCCATCTCCGCTTCCTCATTATCAAGGACTGCATCATCCACGGTCTCCTCCCCCCAGCCACGTACAAGACCAGGGGTCCCCAAAAGGTCACCACTAGCCCCCTGGGAAGCCTGCTCCTGTTGGTCCTCCTCCTCCTCCTCCACAAAGCCACCTTCCTCCTCTGACTCCACTTCTGGCACCTCTCCCTGCGTTGCAGCAGGTGCCTGGGTTCGTTCTGGTGATTGCGACCATAAATCGTGCGCTTCCAGCTCCTCGTCACGCTGGTCTACAGCCTCATCTGTCACTCGTCGCACGGCACGCTCCAGGAAGAAAGCGAAGGGTATTAGGTCGCTGATGGTGCCTTCGGTGCGACTGACCATATTTGTCACCTCTTCAAAAGGTCGCATGAGCCTGCAGGCATCGCGCATAAGCACCCAGTAACGGGGGAAAAAAATCCCCAGCTCTGCAGATCCAGTCCTACCACCCAGTTCAAAAAGGTACTCGTTGACGGCCCTTTGTTGTTGCAGCAGACGTTCCAACATAAGGAGCGTTGAATTCCAGCGAGTCTGGCTGTCAGAAATCAAACGCCTGACTGGCATGTTGTAGCGCTGCTGAATGTCAGCAAGGCGTGCCATGGCTGTGTAGGAACGTCTGAAATGGGCCGACACCTTTCTGGACTGGGTGAGAACGTCCTGGAATCCTGGGTACTTGGAGACAAAACGTTGGACTATTAAATTTAACACATGTGCCATGCAGGGCACATGTGTTAAATTTCCCAGTCTCAACGCTGCCAACAGATTGCTTCCATTGTCACACACCACTTTTCCGATCTGCAGTTGGTGTGGGGTCAGCCACCGATCGGCCTGTGACTGCAGAGATGACAGGAGTACAGATCCGGTATGGTTTTTGCTTTCCAGGCACGTCATCCCCAAGACAGCGTGACAACGGCGTACCTGGCACGTCGAATAGCCTAGGGGGAGCTGGGGGTGCACAGGTGTGGAGGAGGAGAAGGAGGACCCAGCAGCAGAGTAAGAAGAAGAAGAGGAAGAAGACGAGGTAGAGAGCGATGGAGGAGTAGAGGTGGTGGCAGAACCGCGTGCAATCCGTGGCGGTGACACCAACTCCACTGTTGTTGTTGTTGTTGAGCTACCCATTCCCTGCTTCCCATTCCCAGCCATTACCAAGTTCACCCAGTGGGCAGTGTAGGTGACATACCTGCCCTGACCATGCTTGGAGGACCATGCGTCAGTAGTCATATGGACCTTTGGCCCAACACTAAGTGACAGAGATGCGGTAACTTGGCTCTGCACATGTTGGTACAGGTGTGGTATTCCCTTTTTAGAAAAAAAATTGCGGCTGGGTACCTTCCACTGCGGTGTCCCAATTGCTACAAATTTGCGGAAGGCCTCAGAGTCCACCAGCTGGTATGGTAAAAGCTGGCGGGCTAAGAGTGCAGACAAGCCAGCTGTCAGACGCCGGGCAAGGGGGTGACAGTCAGACATTGGCTTCTTACGCTCAAACATGGCCTTCACAGAAACTTGGCTGGTGGCAGATGACTGGGAATGGGAACAGGTGGTCAAGGTGGAAGGCGGAGTGGAGGGTGGTTCAGATGGGTCAAGGAGAGCAGAGGTAGAGCAGTAAGATGCTGGACCAGAAGGAGTGTGACTTTTAGTTTGCCTGTTGCCTTTGAGGTGTTGCTCCCAAAGTGCTTTGTGCTTGCCGCTCATGTGCCTTCGCATAGAAGTTGTACCTATGTGGCTGTTGGGCTTACCAAGGCTCAGTTTCTGACTGCACTCATTGCAAATTACAATGCTTTTGTCAGAGGCACACACATTAAAAAAATCCCACACTGCTGACTTTTTGGAAGTGTGCGATCTGGCGGTAACAGTAGAAGTTGGCGGCATTGGCGGCAATGGCGGGTGCGTTGGCCGGCTGAACACAGGTGCCGATACATGTTGTTGCCCTACTGATCCCTGCGGGCTGGCCTCCCTGCTTCTTCTAAGTCTTATTCTCCTACTGCCTCTCTGACTCTCCGTCTCTCCATCTGAACTACCCTCCTCTTGCTCTCTTCTACTAGGCACCCACAAAACATCAATCTCCTCATCATCATTCTCCTCAGATGCATCAATTTCTTCTGACACATCACAGAAGGAAGCAGCAGCGGGGACCTCCTCCTCCTCCTCATCACTCATCATTATGTCCATCTCTGTCGTGTTCTCTGCCAGAATTAAATCTGGTGTAACGTCCTCATCTCCTTCATCTTCTTCTGCCAATAATGGTTGCGCATTACTCAGTTCAAGAAACTCATGGGAAAATAACTCCTCTGACTCCAGTGAAGATGGGGCACCGGTGGTGGAGGAAGTGTTACGTGGGGTGGCCATAGCAGTGGAGGATGAGGAGGATGTTGTGGTAAAGTTAGAAACGGTAGAGGATGGGGTGTGCTGTGTAAGCCAGTCAACTACCTCTTCAGCATTTTGGGAGTTCAGGGTCATTGGCTTTTTAAAACTGGGCAATTTGCTAGGGCCACAGGATTGCATAGCAGCACGGCCCCTAGCACGGCCTCTGCGTGGCGGCCTGCCTTTGCCTGGCATTATTTTTAAAAAAACAACAACAACAAAAACTCAGTTGGTTTTTCTGGAAACGATAATACACACAGCTAGATGGCAGTTTGAAGAAAACAGTGTGCAAATAATGCCTACAAGATCAACGTATACACTACTACAGCGGTGGATACGGATTACGTAAAATATATGAATGCTGCTTGAAAAAAAGTAACTCAAGTGGTTTTTCTAGAGACGATAATATTATCAATATTTAGACAAAATGTGAACAAGCTCACACAGCTAGATGGCGGTTTGAAGAAAACACTGTGCAAATAATGCCTACAAGGTCAACGTATACACAGCGGTGGATACGGATTACGTAAAATATAAGAATGCTGCTTGAAAAAAAGTCACTCCGGTGTTTTTTCTGGAGACGGTAATATTATGGATATTTAGACAGAATGTGAACACGGTCACACAGCTAGATAGCAGTTGGTTGAATAACACACTGGGCAAAAAATGCCTACAGGGCAAATAATGCCTACAAGGTCAACGTATACACATCGGTGGATACGGATTACGTAAAATATAAGAATGCTGCTTGAAAAAAAGTCACTCCGGTGTTTTTTCTGGAGACGGTAATATTATGGATATTTAGACAGAATGTGAACACGGGCACACAGCTAGATAGCAGTTGGTTGAATAACACACTGGGCAAAAAATGCCTACAGGGCAAATAATGCCTACAAGGTCAACGTATACACAGCGGTGGATACGGATTACGTAAAATATAAGAATGCTGCTTGAAAAAAAGTCACTCCGGTGTTTTTTCTGGAGACGGTAATATTATGGATATTTAGACAGAATGTGAACACGGGCACACAGCTAGATAGCAGTTGGTTGAATAACACACTGGGCAAAAAATGCCTACAGGGCAAATAATGCCTACAAGGTCAACTTATACACTACTACAGCGAGGGATACGGATTACGTAAAATTTATTATGGCTGCTTGAAAAAAGTCACTCCGGTGTTTTTTCTGGAGACGGTAATATTATGGATATTTAGACAGAATGTGAACACGGGCACACAGCTAGATAGCAGTTGGTTGAATAACACACTGGGCAAAAAATGCCTACAGGGCAAATAATGCCTAAAAGGTCAACTTATACACTACTACAGCGATGGATACGGATTACGTAAAATTTATTATGGCTGCTTGAAAAAAGTCACTCCGGTGTTTTTTCTGGAGACGGTAATATTATGGATATTTAGACAGAATGTGAACACGGGCACACAGCTAGATAGCAGTTGGTTGAATAACACACTGGGCAAAAAATGCCTACAGGGCAAATAATGCCTAAAAGGTCAACTTATACACTACTACAGCGATGGATACGGATTACGTAAAATTTATTATGGCTGCTTGAAAAAAGTCACTCCGGTGTTTTTTCTGGAGACGGTAATATTATGGATATTTAGACAGAATGTGAACACGGGCACACAGCTAGATAGCAGTTGGTTGAATAACACACTGGGCAAAAAATGCCTACAGGGCAAATAATGCCTAAAAGGTCAACTTATACACTACTACAGCGATGGATACGGATTACGTAAAATTTATTATGGCTGCTTGAAAAAAGTCACTCCGGTGTTTTTTCTGGAGACGGTAATATTATGGATATTTAGACAGAATGTGAACACGGGCACACAGCTAGATAGCAGTTGGTTGAATAACACACTGGGCAAAAAATGCCTACAGGGCAAATAATGCCTAAAAGGTCAACTTATACACTACTACAGCGGTAGTAAAATAAAAAAAAAGTTAAATAAAAAAAGAATGAATATTAAAAAAAAAAAATTAAAGTTGGTGCTGCTGAACTACTAGGAGCAGCAGATTAGCACACCAGTCCCACTCCCCAACACTGCTAGACTAATAGCACTGGGCTCTTATAGTAGTAGTAGTAGTAGTAGTAGTAGTAGTAGTAGTAGTAGTAGTAAAACAACAAAAAAATAAATAAAAGCAGTCCTTACAAGGACTATTGCTATTGCAGCAGTCAGCAGATGAGATCAGAAGCAGGACAGCTGCCCACTGCAGCTACATACAGAGCACTGCAGTAGAAGGTAGATTACTAGCCAGCAAAGCTACCTAAGCTTAAATGTCCCTCAAACCCCTGCAGACTTCTGTCCCTCCAATAACAGAGCAGTATCAAAACGATTACTAGCCAGCAAACTTTCAACTGTCCCTGAAATCACTAACAGGCAGCAGCTCTCTCCCTACACTATCTCTTCAGCACACACAGGCAGAGTGAAAAAAAGCTGCAGGGCTTCGGTTTTTATAGGGAAGGGGAGTGGTCCAAGGGAGAGCTTCCTGATTGGCTGCCATGTACCTGCTGGTCTGGGGTGAGAGGGCAAAAAAAAGCGCCAACAATGGCGAACCCAAAATGGCGAACGTCGCGCGACGTTCGCGAACTTCCGGCGAGCGCGAACACCCGATGTTCGCGCGAACAAGTTCGCCGGCGAACAGTTCGCGACATCTCTAGTAGCTGCAGTGGGCAGCTGTCCTGCTTCTGATCTCATCTGCTGACTGCTGCAATAACAGTAGTCCTTGTAAGGACTGCTTTTATTTATTTTTTTGTTCCAATACAGAGCAGTATCAAGCAGATTACTAGCCAGCAAACTTACTATCATCTGTCCCTGAAATCACTAACAGCTCTCCCCCTACACTATCTCTTCCAAGCACACACAGGCAGATTTTTCAGATACATTTTTGCCCTTGATCCCCCTCTGGCATGCCACTGTCCAGGTCGTTGCACCCTTTAAACAACTTTAAAATCATTTTTCTGGACAGAAATGTCTTTTTTAGATGTTAAAGTTCGCCTTCCCATTGAAGTCTATGGGGTTCGCGAACCGTTCGCGAACCGCTCGCATTTTTGCGCAAGTTCGCGAATATGTTCGCAAACTTTTTTTCCGACGTTCGCTACATCCCTACCCGGCACCCTATAGGATTGATGCTGTTTGAGTAAATGAGTGTGGTCCAATGTTGTTACAGATTCTTACTCGCTGATACTTGGGATGAGCACAGATTTTAATTACTTAAACAATTCCTTTTTGATACATCAGTGTGTTGAAAGGGGACCCGTCACCCAAAAAAATTATTAAAAATCCTATCACATTTGTCAAGCAAAATGAACTTTAATTACACTATATAAATTATTTGAATCTTGTTTCCTTCAGTCTGGGAATTCATAACTATAGCAAGCAGGCAGGAGCCATTTTGTGGACAGTTATTAAGGCAAGCCTTGCATCATCTTAGAATCTTGTTTGTGCACCAGAATGGGAGACCTGATGTCCATCCCCATGCACTGGCTACACAATTAAATGGTGAAGAGAACCGGGGGATGCGTGGAGAGCAGTGAAGTGGGAAGTGCTGAATGGAAAGTGAAAGTAATTGACTTGTATTTTCCGAAGGAATAGAGGAGGGGCAGATTGATTGACAGCTGAGATTTTTAAAGCTATGAATGCTTTACTAAAAATAGAAATTGGATTTCATGTTTAATTTGAAAAGGACTTTTATTATACAGATTTTTGTGTCTGGGTGACAGGTCCACTTTAAGAAAGCATTTTTTTTGCATTGTCCTACCATTTTGCTAAAGGCAAATATCCCCTTTAACCATATTATTGAGTAAGATTGAATATAGCCAGTCTTATATTTATGTATACCGCCATGCCATTTATAAATGCATCCTATGTAAATTAATGTAACAATCTACTTTTATAGTGTTATGTTTTAAAATGGACATAGTTTGCACCAGTTCTTTAATCCAAATAAACGAATTAAGTGCTGCATTTGATATTCTGGCAGCACGAGTTTTATTGGTTACTGAAACAGGACAACGTGTCCCCTTAACACTATAAAAACTACCCATACTGTGTACATCATAGGAAAATTTTATGTGTCTCACCCCAAACTAAGTTTTCCATTTCTAATTCAAAGGACGTAACTGCAGTGAGACATATTTATAGGTTGTCATTCCAATTCCAAAAATGATATCATTACTGTTGTCCAGCAAGGTTGAGTATGCATGGTTCAGACCTAGAATTCAGAATGGCTTGACCTCATTTAAAAGAAATTAAATCCCACCTGTTTCACAATTCTACTAATGTTTCTGAAACAAACTGTCTCTCGGAATGACATTCACTAGATAATATTTTCGTTTTTTTGTTTCTTGCACTTTTTACCCCGTTTGTCGTAATGGGAATGTGCTTGACATTATAAATCTATAAAAATGCTTTATTCAATAATCCAAGAATGCCGTATTTTCCTTAGAACTAGGCATTTTGGGTAAAGCCATGCACATCAGAAAACAGAACCATTTGTTTCTCTGGATATCGATAGGGAATGTTCTGAACATGTAGAGCATATTGCTGATAAGAAGAGCCAAGAAAATGTCTCAGTCTATTGGCCTCATACTCATGAAAGACTGGCTTCTGGCCTTGTCCTTATTAAACACACAAACAACTAAGACTGACAATGTTGCAGTAGAACAGTAAAATGTTGCAGTAGAGAGAAAATATAAAAACTAAATTCTGATTTATGCATTTCAAGGTCGTGGAGGCACACAGTCTAAAACGAAAGACACATACCTATGTACATCAATGAGAACTTACAGTACTTTGGATATTAATATGGGGTGGGGGATTGCTGAGCTTTCCTAAACTTAATTACCTGTTGCCCTCTCCTTAACCTTAGTCCCACTGAAGTTATGCATAGTAACCATTCAGGCCATACAGCAACTGACAGTCAACATACAACATTGAAGGGGCTAGTGGAGAGGCCTGGATTTGTGAAAGGTTCACAAAAGTTGGACTAAGGAACAGATCCTTTATTCGTATAGTGCCAACTTATTCTACAGTGGTTTACAGAATTACATTTTTTCTTGAGCTGTTTTGAGGAAAAAAACATTTCCCCGTTACCTCCTGCTGAAATCCAAGAAGATACGTTTTGGGGATATTTCTCTATGAAGGAGGCCAATTCAAACCTTCTGCATAGGCAGCAATCCCTTCTCTAGTTCACATTTCAGTTCATAGTTCTAGACTCTAGAGGTATATGACAAGGATATAGTAACTGAAATAAGGTACATGTATGGAACCCATTATCCAGAATGCTCGGGACTTGGTGTTTTCTAGATAAGGAATATTTCTGTAATTTAGATCTTAACTGCACCTTACATCTGTTAGAAAATCATGTAAACATTAAATAAACCCAATAGGCTGGGGTTACTTCCAATAAGGATTAATTATGCCTTAGCCTGGATCAAGTACAAGGTGCAGTTTTATTATTACAAAGAAAAGGGAAATCATTTTCAAAAATTTAGATTATTTGGATAAAATGAAGTCTATGGGAGACAGCCCTTGCTTAATTTGGAGCTTTCTGGATAACGGGTTTACCTGTACAGTGAACAATGTCTCTAAAGGGCACATTTACTTAAGTCCAAATTCTTGGTTTGGAAATCTTCGCCAAACTTGGCACAACAACGCCTGGTGTTATTTAGTGATGACTACGCGTATTCATCAAAATACGAAGCTTCGCTTGGCAAATGACTGCTGGTGTACTTTCGCCAGCGAAAACTCGTCAGCACTAAAAGTTTCTTAGGAAATATTTTTAAATATGGAGGCTACAGAAAGGTCATATGTCTATATTTATTAGTGGTGTTGATGAAATTGCTGGAAGTGGCCATTTATTTTTAAAAATGTCCAAGGAAGTAAATAAAGACAAAAGAGATCCTCTATTGTCCTAGACATGAGCCTACATTAAAACAAATGTGGCATGAGCTTCAAATAGTTAAAAAATGGTTGAGTTCTGGGGTTTTCCAGATATGGGATCTTACTGTAATTTGGATCGCCATACCTTAAATCTACTAAAATACTAATTAAACATTAAATAAACCAAATATGATTGTATATGTTAGTTAGGACAATGTACTGTGTTTTTATTACAAAGAAAAACTAAATTGTATAATTAAAATGGAGTCTATGGGAGATGACCTTCCCGGAATTTGGAGGTTTGTGGATAACAGGTTTCCGAATAATGGAGCCCATACCTGTATTTTACAATGTGGGTACATATTATTCCCTATATAAACAGTGCTTAATGATGTCATAAACTTACATATTATGTCTGTAGGACTCATTGAAATGTGTCTATTACAAAATAAAATGTATACCCCATTGGTCGCTGCCTTCTATCTCTTTCCCAATGTAAATTATTGATTGTCTTCTGTTCTGCTCTTATCACTTTTGAGAATTTGAGTCTTTTCAAATTTTGGATGAGTTTCGAACGATTATTCCTATCACTAAAATAAAATATGTGGAGAGCAAATATTGTACAGGTTGTTACAGCTTGATAACTTTATAACCCTTAACAGCAAAACATCTTGGATATATAAATAACTTCTCACAGAGGGGTACGTATATAGTTCCATTAGCAGAAATGTCAAGGTTAAGGTTTCATGGGTGTTTCATGTGGGTGAATTTCTTGAATAGTTGAACACACAGCAGTATAGCAATGGTTACAAGTAACACAAGGAAACACAAGCTAGTCATTTATATGAAATGTTCCTGGGGATTGATATACATCCCTGCTGATATAATACCCCCTATTTATAGTAATGTAATAGTTGAGATTGAAAGGGAATGGTACAAAAGGCTGTTGATGAAATGGATGAAGTTGATGAAGTGGAAAGAAAACAAGAGGTATTTAAAGAGATGTTGAATACAACAACTGAGAAGAATATACTGACCTACCTGGTCTACTCATTTTCCAGAATAAATATTACAGTTAGAGAACAGTGCACTTACGTCATTAGGTTGTACTGATTTCTACTGTCTGTGAGTAATTAGACTTTTATTACTTAATCTAACTTTAAGCTCAGAAGAAGTCAGTCTATACCAGACAACTTCCCATAATGGCTTCTGTGCATCTAAGGTTACCAGCCCTGTCTGAGAAACACCAGACTGTCAATCCTCTCCCCATGCTCCAGAGACATTTCTGCTGCCTGTTCTCTAATGTCTCTGTCTGAGAAAAATGCAGCTCGTAATAATCCATCCTTCTTTATGCTTTTGATTGTCAAGTGTAAGTCCCAGACTTTATTCATATATTTTGTTATGTGTTTGTAAGGTTAACAGCAATTCAACAATTCAACAATTATGGATCCGCACACACCAGTTTTCTGCAGTGGGGAAACCCCCTTTCTTTTATTTATATTCACCACCAATATCAATTTGTAAGGTTAACAGCCAGTTTGGGCTGCCAATGTGTGAACCAAGAATGATCAGATCCATCAGTTTATCCAGATCTACAGTAGATCCAGATCCAGCTTTTTCCATATAGTGGACTATACACAATACATGATGTCTTTCAAAGTGGTTGACAGAGCTCTTGAGCAGTCTAAAGGCCCCCATACAAAAGCTGCTGACAGACGGAGTCAGCAGCTTATTGGCCCGTGTGTGGGGCCATCCGACGGGCTTCCCAATCGATATCTGGCCGAAAGGTTAAAAAATCCCTTCGAATCACGGCCGCATCAGATCCAATATGATCCGATCGTCGGGCCCTAGGGCCCACGATCGGATCAGCACGATATTGCCCACTTCAATGTGGGCATATCAGGGAGATATCTCTACGTCTATGGCCACCTTTAGGGCTATAAAAATCTCTTGGAGGGCCATATAAAGTCTGTGGACCTCAAGATGAACAACCCTAATCTAGAGGCATCTTACTACTTATTTTGGGACCTCTGTGTCTACCAAATGCTTACATCATCTCCTGAACTCAGTATGATTAAGCTCATGGGTAATGCTCACAGCTTCACCTTCCTTTATGCCCAGAACCAGGGTGGTATTTCTATATAGGCACTAGTGATGAGCGATTAGATTTTGTGGACAAGTACCTAGGACAGCAGCTTTGGAAGAGGAGGCCCTCGGTAGATATGGAAAAAGCATAAACCCAGTGGCAGAGGAGAGGGAGAGAGGGGGTACCCCTTGCTTCCACGATTGGCTCATGCGTAGACTGTTAAAAGGTGCAAACACTACATACACACACATATATATATATTATCTAAATAAATATCAACACATTAGTTTACACAATGTAAAAATCAAACATACTGTAAGTAGAGTGAATATATAGCCTTTACCCATCCATTATGGTACATTTATAAATGAAGGCTATTCATGACCTGTATGTTTGTTCCAGGCTCCTTCAGATTCCACTACTGTGGTTGATCCTAATGTCTCCTGTGGCAACAAATTCAAGGTATCCACCAGGCTTTCTGCAACTCAATACTTTCAAATGTTGCTGCTAAGTCTGTACTTAATGCCCTGCTTCCTGAGTGATGTGGATAGAATGTTATGTTTTGCTATGATGTCACTAGAATGTTATGAATGGTATGTTATTCTACCATAGAAACTAGCATGAATGTGACAGCATTATGTATTCTTTGTTGTCACAGTTTCCAACATATATTTAATGATAGACAAGCAAACTGCAATATATATGTGAGGATAGAAGAATTTGGCTGCATTTGTTTTATTTAAGATGAGCATAATGCAGATATCTGCCAAGGTATGAGACTGTTCTCTGTTAAACTGCCATCTACAAAGGAGGATTCAACTGTAATTTTAGTTTACCCCCCCCCCCCCTTATTACTGTCATGGCATTTAGATTATAAAAACACTTAGGGGCCGATTCACTAAATTCGGGTGAAGGGTTAGAATGAAAAAAACTTTGAATTTCGAAGTATTTTTGGGCTACTTCGACCATCGAATGGGCTACTTCGACCTTCGACTACGACCTTCGACTTCGAATCGAACGATTCGAACTAAAAATCGTTCGACTATTCGACCATTCGATAGTCGAAGTACTGTCCCTTTAAAAAAAACTTCGACCCCCTACTTCGGCAGATAAAACCTACCGAAGTCCCCATAGGCTTGCCTGTGATTTTTTTGATCGAAGGATTTTCCTTCGATCGTTGGATTAAAATCCTTCGAATCGTTCGATTCGAAGGATTTAATCGTTCGATCGAACGAAAAATCCTTTGATCGTTCGATCGCAGGATTTGCGCTAAATCGTTCGACTTCGATATTCGAAGTCGTACGATTTTAGTTCACAGTCGAATATCGAGGGTTAATTAACCCTCGATATTCGACCCATAGTGAATCGGCCTCTTCAAATTAATATTTTTGGGGAAAGCTCCGAAGTTTGCCCTACCCTATTTTTTCTGGCTTTTTTCTTCAGGAATAAGGTTCATTCGGGCAGTACCGGGCCAGCCTGGGCAGACGCCATAGGCAGCCGGCTGGTTGGAGCGCCCACAGCGGCGCATGTGCGAAAAATCGTGTGTGTGCATATGCGTGTGCCCAAGGCAGGACACCCTCCCTCCTGCACCTCCCTCCTGCACCTCCCCCTCTGCAATACATTTCCCTGCTGCACAACGAGTGTGGTGGGCGGGTGTTAGTGGTGATGAGCGCATTATGGGAGGAGCAGGTCTGGGAAGAAGCAGGGCAAAGTATTAAGTCCTGCTCTGGTGAGCTGTTATAGAAGGGCCGGAACACAGGTAGGCAAGCAGAAGGGGCACATGCCAGCGCCCCACCACCGCCCTAGGCACGTGCCTCTTCTGACTACCCCTAGTTCTGGCCCTGCATTCGGGCAATCGGAGTTGCTCGAATTTCTAATTTAGCAATACTAAGATAAATTCAGACCTTGATAAATAACCCCCTAAATGTCCCCAGACAGAAAGTGGACATCATGTCTGATAAAAATAGTAGACATATCTTGAGCAGACAATTTTATCCATCCAATATCTCTCTGTGAAAAAAAGAACTGGAATCTTGGTGAACTTGTTCAGACAGAAGGTGACTTCATGTCTGGTTGTTACGGGGTCAGACTCAATATGATAAAAGTCTTAGAATGTGATGCAATCAGGAGCAGTTCCTTATGCGTAAACGAAATTAATTTATTTGGATCTCTCTGTGGTTGGGGGTATTTAAGGCTAATATAGAATACTAATACTTGATGAAGAACTGAAATGACCAACAAGCACCTGACCAAGGATCAAAGCAGGACAGTTAAATAGCAGCTGGAATTCATGAGTTCTGAGAAAAAATACATGCATTACCAAGATGAAGTATGAGCTTTTTTCTAATTATGGAAATACTGGAGTTTTGGACAGGAGTCATCTCGCTGGAGTTGGTTCTCAGCTACCTATATGATTAAACTTGACTGAAAGTCTGTTGTGCCTATTTCCGGAGAGTGGAGTGGCAACCCTGGAACTACCAATATACAGTATTTACAAAGAAGCAGTAGCTCCAGGGTTCCTTGGGTCAATAGGTGCCCAATTTTACATAATAAATGAATGGGTGGTTTAGGCTACAATCTGGAAGTGTAAAAGAACATATTTAGGCAAAAGTAGTATAGGCATGATTGGGACCTTGATTTTTTCTGCATAAGGGGTATTTCTATGATTATATAAGCCTTAAATCTACTTAAAAATAATTTAAACCTTAAATAAACCTAATAGGATTGTTCTGCTTTAAATAATGACTAATTATATCTTAGTTGAGGTCAAATACAAGCTACTGTTTAATTATTACAGAGCAAAAAAAAATCATTTTAAAAATGTTAATTATTCGTTTAAAATGGAATCCATGGGCGATTGCTCTCCTGTAATTTGAAGCTTTCTGGATAACGGGTTGCCTTATAATGGATCCCATACCTGTATTTGCAAATGCTTTAAATTTCCCTCCTAGCAGGATAAACAAAATCCTAAGCGACAAAGGGTTCTGGAATTAGAACGTGACATGCGGGAGAATGAGCGCCAATGGAATGGAATTTTTTGTGACAATCACAAATGAAAGACTAGCGTTTTCTTCTCTCACCCCGTACAGTGTCACAGACAATAGCAGTGAGAATGATGTCATTTGACAGCAACTATATGAACAGTAGAGCTCAAACAGAGCCGTGAGTCACTGAACTGATGGATGGGACTTTCCATTACTCAGCATATAAGGCATCCTGTAAATACTCATCTCATATACAAGGAACCTTTTGTATATTTGCTTGACCACAAAATTCCATGGTCTAAAGCCATATTCCTGCTGATTTAGCCATACCCCATGTATGAAGGTCTAGGTGTAATAGATTTAAGTGGTGCAAAATCACTGTTCCATGCAGTAAGCTCTTGTGCCTAGGCCTTATGTGGCTGCTTCTGGCAGTGCAGCAAGTTCAAGGGAGCTCTGCATGAAATGACTGCCAACCTGACTTTGCACCAAAGCACAGATGCACCCCATCATTTCCAGCACCACATCATAGGTGCCCCGTGCCACGTCCACTGATGATGCACCCTTTAAAGGAGAACTAAATCCTAAAAATGAATGTGGCTAAAAATGTCATATTTTATACACTGAACTTATTGCACCAGCCTAAAGTTTCAGCTTGTCAATAGCAGCAATGATCCAGGACTTCAAACTTGTCACAGGGGGTCACCATCTTGGAAAGTGTCTGTGACACTCACATGCTCAGTGGGCTCTGAGCAGCTGTTGAGAAGCTAAGCTTAGGGCTCGTCACTAATTATCCAGCAGAATATGAGCTTCCCTGTAATATAAGCTGATGCTACAGGTTTGCTGATTATTAAATTCTGATGCTAATTGCACTGGTTTATAAGCTGCTATGTAGTAATTATCTGTATTAATTACTAATCAGCCTTATATTGTGACATTTCTATTCTATGTGTACTGTATATTGTGAGTAGGTCCCTAAGATCAGTAAGTGACAGAAGCACAGAGCATGTGCAGTGAATCAGCAGAAAAGAAGATGGGGAGCTACTGGGGCATCTTTGGAGACTCAGATCTTTACTGCTAAAGGGTTGTGGTTGCCTTGGGCTGGTACAGAAGCCCAAAACATAATGTACAGCATTTCTAGCCTACTTCTTTAGTTAGGCTTCAGTTCTCCTTTAAATAGACAGTTCCTAAATATTATACTCATGCCCACGAGTTTCTACTGTTGCTGGTATGGCATGTTTTCTTTTTAGCATATTACAAATACATGTTAGTATTAATGATAATAAGGACAGGGCTGTCCCACACCTCCTAACATTGCGACCTGCTCCTTGCATTGGATTTCCAATCCCACGTAAGAAGAAGAGTGCAGAATTCCTCAGGGTGCAAGTGCTTATAAGAGTAGCACTACGGGCTCTTATACCCCTGGAAAAGTAAATGACCCTCATAGATTATATGTTTGTCTTCATGTTGGGCTATTATAGATTCCCTGGGAGGATTTGTACCCCCTCTAACTTCCCTGGGAGGGGTTGTGCCCCCATCTTACTCCATGACAATTCAAATATAAAGTTTACATTACAAGCTAATAACAAACAAATATAATTCCTTGATGTACTTCGTCTCTGCAGTGCTGCATTTGGGACCAGTGCTGACCATGTGTATTAATGTGAGATTGGTCCTTTGTTGCTGAAATATAGCTGATTCCAGTAATTAGAATGGACATTACACAGTGCTACTCAGTAGGGCATTGTGAAAAAGGATAAAATTGTGTCATTGGTGGGGTTAAAAAATAGGCGCGCATATAAAAATTTACTTCAATGTGCTTTTGCGAATTTTTCGCCGTTTCACGAATTTCATGGTAAATTTGCACATTTTTAAACAAAGCTAAACAGGACAAAATCGCTCATTACTACACTGCAGCATTTAATAGCACTGGGGGACTATATATATTTCTATATATTTATGATTTATTTATTATATTCAGTGTTATATTATTCAGTATTATTAGAAACAACTGTATCCAGTAGCCCTAAATGTATACAATAAAACAGAGGGACAAAGCATGCAACACAATTGCTCCTTTGTATTTGGCGCTTACATATTTAAGTCTTTTGATTTTATTCTAATTTGCCAGGACATTTCCTGTAATATACAGTCATGCCAATTACTCAGTTTCGTGCTTGTCATAAATATTTAAATTACACTCATCAATCTTTTTCAGTCCAATCATATACTGTATATAATGTACTCCACCCCAGGTAATGAGTGTATTAATCAGGAAACCAAAGTGCACTGCTCACCAATTACAATGCACAGCGGGCAGCAAGGTGCCATTGAGTTGAGCAAGAAAGAGAGGTTTTGCAAAATATGTATTTAAAAACTCCTTTGGGCATCTGTGGCTAGGGATGTAGCGAACTGTTCGCGCGAACTTCGACCGTTCGCGTCCGCCGAATGTTCGCGAACGTTCGACCATTCGACCATTCGAATTCCTTCGACCGCTAAAAATCGAACGATTTCCATTCGTTCGAACGATTGTAAGCATTCGATCGAATGATTTTCATTCAATCGAACGATTTTAAAACGTTCGAACCTTCGATTCGAATGAAAATCCTCCGATCGAATGATTAAAATCCTTCGATCGTTCGAATCGAACGATTTTAGCGAGGGTTCGAAGTTCGCGAACTGTCCGCGAACGTTCGCATTTTTTTGCCGGTGTTCGCGAACGGCGTTCGTGAACACCAAATCGGCAGTTCGCTACATCCCTATCTGTGGCCTCGTTTATTAAAAAGGGCAAACCCTGTATTTTGCACTTAGCACATTGCCCTGATTCTTCTGCCCTGAGGCACAGATCTATGTCCTCCTTGAATGACAAAACAAAAACTGTGGCACCGTGTTTATTACAAACACGGTGTCCCGCCTGCCCAGTCCGACACTGGATAAATTACACATAAGTGTAACAATTGACTCAGGGAAACCCTGTCGTTTCTGTCACATCGAAGGAGGCTGTAGCTTCAGGGTTCTGTGAAAAACCGCAGTAGAATTGCACCTAAAGAAATGGGCACATACATCATTTTAAAAGGCTGAATGTTGGAAATGGCACAATCTGGACATAAAAACATTTTAGGGCAATTGCAGATGATTCATGCAATAATGCTGACACAACAGATGCAATTGCTCCATGTGAAGCTCCCCAGTAGCTGAAATTACACTGGAGTTAAGTGAAAATGCTGCATTCTGATGTGCCCCTGAAATTGCACTTTGCACATTGAACTTACACTTGTAAACAAGCCCTGTAGTCTACCAATGTATTGAAAATTTGCCAAAATATTTACTTACATTACAGGTATTGGACAAATTAATCATAATGCTCGGGACCTGGGGCTTTCCTGATAATGGGTCTTTCTTCTTCATACCTACTAGAATATAATGTAAACATTAAATAAACCCAATAAGCTGGTTCTGCTTCCAATATGGAATAATTATATCTAGGGTTGGATCAAATACAATGATCTGTTTTACTATTACAGAGAAAAAGGAAATCATTTTATAAACTTTAGATTTTATGGAGTCTACGGGAGACGGCCTTTCCATAATTTCTGGATAACGGGTTTCCCATACCTGTATAAGAAAACAAATGTTTATTTGGTCAACATTTTGGTCCTCCGTGGGACCTTTCTCAAGAAGGATGACGGGAATGTTGACTGCAAACTTTCACAACAGCAACCATCATGCATTTTATAATGAAGATGTTAGTAGCAATAGCTCTCCAGTTCAGTCCCATATTGTCCCTTGCACACTGCCCAATGTATTTGTAATACATAATGCCCCCCAATAACCCTGAGTTTCACATCACTAAGTTGATTTTAATACAAAGTGGAAACAGAACTGGCTGATAGACACATACATAAGGAAAAGAATTTCAGCTGAAACGCATCCAGGCTCATTTATATAAACAGAACTTAGGAGGCCAGGTCAATTGGAGATTGCATTCAACTCTGCTTTCTCCATGAGACAGATACTGTAAACCAGACAAACGTAAATGCATGGGCTGCAAAGATTTATCAGCTGGACAGAAGGACTTGTACGGCTTCCAAATTCAGATGCGAAGGCTGTTTTATTTGGCACAATGAAATATCCTGGATCACGAACCATTCATAACATCTGAAGGAATTCACCTGTTTATTTTTCATTTTCATCCTCGTACAGCCCATTATGAATGTGCCCTTTCAGCAAAGCCTCCTGCCTTTGATGAGCTTTGGGCAATTATCAGGTCCTAAGGTCACATTTCAGCATCTAGGTTTATATTGTCATATGAGTGCTGAGGGCTCCTGTGTTAACTGAAAGGCCAATGTAATCCTCAACGGATCCCTTTGAACCAGCTCAGCCTAATCCAAAGAGTTCCAAAGCACATGCAGTTCATCCCTTTCCAGAAGCATTAGGAATCTGATGCTTTTTTTTAATTTTGTTGCATTAGATTTCTTAGAGCAGGACTGTGGATTCTTAACCTACCGACTGGAACCTTACAATGACCCCCCAGTAATGATTGATGACTAAATCTCTTTGATCCACGATATATGTAATGATTTGGGGGTCCATGTGCTGATTCCTACATAGGATCTGATTTAATAACATTTGGTATGTTTTTATGAGCAGTTACCATTTTGCTAGTAAAAAAACATTCCAATATTGTTTCCATTAAAGTATTTCAAATTGTCTGAACATGAAAACATTGTCTGTGTTCTTTCCCAGCACATCAGAGAGCCTTGGATAAAGGCTAGTACTTAGTTTAGGACTGAAGCCATTTAGACCAATTGGGGAACTGAACCTGTAGCCTCCCGTCCCACACCGACTGTCACAAATCGCCTCTGCACTGCACACCAATCAACCCCTCAGCCTGCCGTGGCTCCCAACCACATACTTAGGCCAAGGCCCCAAGTCCAAGGGCAGACAGTGGGTCGCAGGTAGCAGGTGGGTGGGCAAAGCGACCACGGTCGACCACAATTTGTCCCGATATCCTAGTTGCCCAGTCTAAACCTGATGCCTAGCGCTGAGTACTGATTGCTCCAATTGACTGCTATTTGGGGCAATCAAACATATTCTGTTAAATTGGCACATATTGTCCAATGCAAGGAGCCCTCCAACAGGCTTCCCTGACCCGCTATCTAGTCGAAAATCATCCAGATATTGGATGAAGATGTTTAAAAACGCTGTTGAAGCAAGGAAAGCTTTGGATGGTTGATGTGGTTCACATTCCGACTGCCGGTATCACCTTTGATGTGATCCGAGGTGGCATATCATGAAAGACAGACTTGTTTTGGATACCTCGCCAAATGTGTGGATCTTCAAGAGTATGACCAGCATAAATCCCTGGCTGGATCATGACTGCTACATTCATTAAAGCAAAAGAAAATGAAGGAGTTATGTAAATTGCATTTCAGCAGTTTTATATTCATTGCTTGCATTTATGCATTCAGCCCACTCATTTCTGGCATTGGCAGGGCTAGTTTTTTTAGGTTTATTTAAAATATATTGTTCACTTTATCCTGTGCCACTTTGGTGGCAGCAGTTGCTGAATTTATAAAAGGAGACATATGGGACAGATCAAAAACTCCTCATATTGTTGCCAATTATGAATAATATATGGTGTTGGTATAACATTGTGCTAAACATTAATACTATCTTAAAAAAAGGCATATTTATTGGAGCTCCCCATAGATGTTCGCTGGTCCCTGTGTGTGTTTCAAATGAGGGGTGGGTGTGTCCTAATGATCCCTCCCAGAAGTACAATAGGAGAGGTACAGGCAATTACAACCCTGCAGTCATACAAGCAAAGACAGACTTCGGTTCAGTTTCCTATCAGGTCCGCTGCTGATTGGTTCCTATCCTACTGTGTAGTGAGCTGAGTGCTGCTGGCTCCCCTGCACAGCCAGACAATTCAGCAGGCAAGAAGTGGAACTAATGCGCAAAAATGTACAAAAAAGTAACCAGAAACAAAGTTTTCCTTCTATATCTAAAAGAGTTTAATGCACTGGTACCAGTGGCATAACTAGACTGCGCCGGGCCCCCCTGCAAAAAAATCTTCAGAAGGGCCTGGACCACTCCGATTCCAATCCTTCTGCCCACTTCCCATTCTGCCTCTGCCTGTCCTGCCTTTGCCCTGCCCATGTCTCAACCCTGCCCACTCCTGTCTGACTTGCTTCCCCTTTCCTCACCAGGTAAGAGAGAGCAGCTATAGAGTAAGCAGACCCTACAGTCCGGGCCCCCTGTTCCCTGGGCCCCCCTGTGACTGCGGGGTCTGCTTCCTCTATAGTAATGCCACTGACTGGTACATACTTGTTTTTTACATAATATATCTCCTTTAACAGCTATACCTGCCTGTAAGTACAGCAATCCTTTTCTCTTGCATTTATATTTTGCTCCTGCATTTCTGTGGCTTACTCAATTCTGTAGCTTAAATCCCTATTGATGACCCCACATATAACAGCAGTATAATAGCCACATTAATAGTTGTCAGATTGTACCCAATACCCAATTGTAGATAATGTTAGGCTTACAATATTCAGCTAATCCATAAAACGTGATACTATACATGCCATTTATAAAAATAAATGTTGCCTTACAGTAGAAGACTGTCTTTTATTTAAATGGAGAAAAGGAGAAATACCCTCGCACACCCTGGCCGTCCGAATAAATGCGAATCCCAGGTGCTTGGTGGAAAAGGAATTGGCAGCCTCAAATTCAGCGTAAAAGAAGGAAACACCGGAACATCATGGGTAATGCTAGCAGGAAGAACCTTGCTACATTTGCTTGACAAAGGGGTTACGCCCGAAACGTTGCATCCGCAATAAATGAGCAAGGTTCTTCCTGCTAGCATTATCCATGATGTGCCGGTGTTTCCTTCTTTTACGCTTTCTTTTATTTAAAGCCGAGGTCCCTTAATGATCATGATTCAGCCTTTCGTTTTTTGTAGGAGATTTGTTAGCCTCATGTCTAACCAGGTCTATTTATTTTGGGGTTTCCATCCTGAAGACCAGACACTTTCACCATAGAATCTGATCAACCCATGGTTTTATTTCCCTTCTCTATTCTGTGCAAGCAAGCACAGGGTCCTGTCTATGTAATGGTGGTATTTCCCCCTATATCACAGCTTTGTCGTTGTATATATGTTGATTTTATCAAGCATGTTCATTCCATTGGTCTTGGTTCAGAGATGTTTATTTGGGGTTCCCTTGCAAATCTACCAATCTATATGACATTCCTCTATCCACCACCCCCACTAGGTGAGGTTTGTCCTAACTTAGCCAGTTATATTAAGCACATAAATGTATGTTTTCATTTCAATGACAATGCAAATCAAGGCTTTGAGTCCTATATTCTGACTGCAACATGTCGGCATACTCTACAGAGGTTTATTCTTTTAGGCACCTCTCCTTGAATATAAATAATGCTAATATGCTCTCTTTTCTTTCGGAAAACCAGTGTGCTAGCATTTTCCATTCTCTTTTATAATTTATTGCTGAAACCCAAGCGTACAGTTTTCAAGAGTCTTAGTATTATATTACATCCATCCAATTGCTCCTGATTGGGAGATTAGAGGATTGCTCCCCATCCTTTAAAATGCAGAGCTATTCCAGTAATAATGTAACAACCTTGGAGTGGAATAAACTTGGCTCTAGAAAGCAATGCCAGTCAGCAGCATCAAGGGCAAATAAGGTCTTGATCTGTATTAAAATGGAAATTGATTCAAGGGAGAAGGGGGTTATTCTTCCACTGTATAGAGCACCGGTAAAGCCCCATCTAGAATATAACGTATAGTTTAATGTACATTTTATCCATCTATATGCCTTAGCTCTTGTATGTGGGTTGTGTTTTAATTACAGTAAAGCTTATTTCAATTCCTTATGGGAGGATCGTATTATTTCTGCCCATGAAGCATCAGTTCTTTGGTTTCTGTTTAGGCTCTCTCCATAAAATTTTTACAGAGGTTTTGACATGATTTCTGCTTTATAAATTAAAAATAACTATGACGTTTCCGCAGAAACATTGGCAGAGGGTGTTCCCATCCAGTAACCCATGACATAAGTTATGACATCAACACCCAGAAAATTATGGAGCAGACAGAAAATGTTCTTCGCATTCATAAAGTTTATTACGTTTGCACAGTTCCTTCTATCGTGCTGTATACAATTTTTTTGTAAGAGCATTGACATTAATACGAAGCTACTACAGACATGGGACCTGTTATCCAGAATGCTTTAGGCCTGGAGTTTTCCATAATTTGGATCTCCATACCGTAAGTCTACTAGAAAATTATGTAAACATTAAGGGGCAGATGTATCAAGGGTCGAATATCGAGGGTTAATTAACCCTCGATATTCGACTAGGAATTGAAATCCTTCGACTTCGAATATCAAAGTCGAAGGATTTAGCGCAGAAAATTAGATCGAACGATCGAAGGATTTTAATCCAACGATCGAAGGAATATCCTTCGATCAAAAAAACTTAGGCAAGCCTATGGGGACCTTCCCCATAGGCTAACATTGACTTCGGTAGCTTTTATCTGCCGAACTAGGGGGTCGAAGTTTTTTTTAAAGAGACAGTACTTCGACTATCGAATGGTCCAATAGTCGAACGATTTTTAGTTCGAATCCTTCGATTCTAAGTCGTAGTCGTAGTCGATGGTCGAAGTAGCCCAAAAAAAACTTCGAAATTCGAAGTTTTTTTACTTCGAATCCTTCACTCGAATTTAGTGAATCGGCCCCTAAATGAACCAATATTCTGGTTTTGCTTCCAATAAGGATTAATTATACCATAGCTGGGATCAAGTACAAGCTACTGTTTTATTATTACAGAGAAAAAGGGAATACATTTTTAAAAATTTCATTATTTTGATAATATAGAGTCTATGGTAGACGGTTTCTGTAATTTGGAACTTGGATAATGGGTTTCTGGATAATAGATACCATACCTGTAGCAATTAAGAAAAGTTCAATGTTCAAATGAAAACTCTGCATCAACTTTGATTAAGGGAATCAACATGAAGGTGGCTTATTTACAGGCTGTTGAGAATACCGTAGTTACAGGTATGGGATCTATTATCCAGAAACCCGTCATCCAGAAAGCTCCAAATTATAGTAAGGTCAGCGGCCATCGACTCTTGACAATTTATTTAAAAAAATCCAAATTTTTATATAATGATTTACTTTTTCACTGTAATAAAAAAAATGAATACAAACTATGATATAATTATTCATTATTGGAAGCAAAACCAGCCTATTGGGTTTAATGTTTACAGGATTTTCTAGGAGACTTAAGATATGAAGACCCAAAATTACAGAAAGAACCATTATCTGGACAACCTCAGATCCTTAGCATTCTGCATAACAAGTCCCATACCCGTATAAGTAACATGTGGGGTAGATTTATCAAAGAGTGAAGTTAGAGATAGCCACAGTCCAGTTGAGTGAAATTCTGCCACTTTCCATTAAAAATCCCATAGAAATAAATGGAGAGTGGCGGAATTTCACTCTAGTGGACTGTTGCTATCTCTTACTCACTCTGTGATAAATATACCCCTAAATATACCCCTAAAGTCTGCAGAGTGAAATACCACATATCTCCATTCATTTCTATGGGATTTTTCAAACGGTGATAGTGAAAGTTCACCATTTGATAAATACGCCTTTAAAAATACCATAGAAATGAATGGAGAGAGATGGTATTTCACTCTGTGAACTGTGGAGATCTCTAACTTCACTCTTTGATAAATATACCCCTAAAGGTGTAATTTATGAATGCTCGGCACTGTGCAAAATTCAGGCACAAATTATCATGTTTTAAACCACAATGTAGAGTTTCACTTATTTACTTTTATATATATGCTTTTCCTTTATTTTTCGAGTTTCTTTTTTGTTCTCCATTATGGTCAATATTGAGTCCATAGCCATATGAGCAAAACATCAATTATCAACATTTTCTGGGTCAGGCAATGCTGTGGTTGGATACATACAGACATATCATTTTTCCAGTCTAGTAAATGATACAAACCAATCCTTAGGTAGTACATACTGGTCCAATGTTGATTACTGTGGTTAACTAGACTTAGATAAAAATGGTGCCTGATATTATATCCCTCATAAACTGTGATACCATACCTTGCCTTGATATTTTTCACTAGACTTCACATCCATCAACAGTAAGGGGCCGATTCACTAAATTCGAGTGAAGGATTCGAAGTAAAAAAACTTCGAATTTCGAAGTGTTTTTTGGGCTACTTCGACCATCGAATGGGCTACTTCGACCTTCGACTACGACTTCGAATCGAAGGATTCGAACTAAAAATCGTTCGACTATTCGACCATTCGATAGTCGAAGTACTGTCTCTTTAAAAAAAACTTCGACCCCCTAGTTCGGCAGATAAAAGCTACCGAAGTCAATGTTAGTCTATGGGGAAGGTCCCCATAGGCTTGCCTAAGTTTTTTTGATCGAAGGATATTCCTTCGATCGTTGGATTAAAATCCTTCGAATCGTTCGATTCGAAGGATTTAATAGTTCGATCGAATGAATAATCCTTCGATCGTTCGATCGAATTTTCTGCGCTAAATCCTTCGACTTCGATATTCGAAGTCGAAGGATTTCAATTCCTAGTCGAATATCGAGGGTTAATTAACCCTCGATATTCGACCCTTGATAAATCTGCCCCTAAATAGTGAAGTATTTGGTTTATGTGACTGGACTAAATATTTATGGATTAGAGTGAGTGAAAAGAAAACTGAACACAAAATACTTTGTTAAGTTCCATTTTTTCTGTATATTTATAAGGATAATTGTCATTTCAAAATCTAATAACCATGGCCCATGGATGTTTAGCAAATATATATATATATATATATATATATATATATATATATATATATATATATATATATATATATATATTATTAATTTCTATACCTTAGCAGTGTTGACAAGAAAATAGCACCAAAGCAATTTCTCCATCTTTCCATCACTTGCTTCTGTGTCCTAGATTCCAGCTCGCATTTCTGTAGTGTAAATGACAGCTGGGAAGTCTCCAAGGGGAGAATTAGTATACTAGACATGACAATATTGACCTTGGATCCTGTGTAACGTAGCTTGTCTTTGTCTGCCAGAACATGACTTTATCTGCAGGAATGTCAACACTTCTAATCTGAAATACTCATTAGGAAGAAAGCTGTAAAGCCTCTCGTATTGTGTGATGGTTTTGCAAAGGAGTCAGACCCATAAAAAAAGTGGGTACAGTCTTTTCCGAAAGACACATGTGGCAAAACTTGACCTTACTTCTTTGTGGAAAACAACTAAAAAAAGATATTTCAGTAAAATTTTACATTGGCTAAAACTGCCTTCGTGGAATTTTCAAAAACAAAAGACACAATATTTTCTACAATAATCCATCATTTTACATAATAATCCAATAAATACTTGGGTGAAAAGGCAGGATTAGGTGCGATTAATTATTAAGAAATAAAACATTTAAATCTATGAGTTTCTTTTAATTTGGACTTTCATTGGCATGTGTTCTACCTCACACATTAGTCAAATATTTTTAGAAAGGTCCCTGTTCTAAGGCTTTATTTTTAATTATGTTTCCACTAATCTCTTAACGGGAATATAAACAATAAAGGGGAAATTTCCTGATTATACATGTAGGGATGTGAAAATTTAGACACCCTTACACAATATTGACAGGCACATCCTTAAAGGGCACCAATCATCACTAAAATAATTTACTTTACGTAAATACACTATGTGAAAGTTCAAGAAATCTGATTTTTAAAAAAGTTAGAATTGTTTGTATAATGTAAATCATCAGTTCACTATACCTTTTGCAAGATCTCCCCTATCTCCACTGCAGTTCTAGCTAAGGCAGCCATCTTGGATTTCACTGCCTCCTCCTACCTATATCTTCCCAGCCAACTGTAGCTTTGAAATCTCGCACATGCTCAGTTCAAATTCCTTGTTGCTTATCAACCCTTCTAAGCTATTTTCAAATCAGCCAAACCTGTGTGTTAGCTGCTGTTCAGTAGTGCTGCCACCTGCTGGAAGTTACTGTGTGCCCTTCATTTGCATAATAACATCACCAGCAGGGGACAAGATAGGGAAATCTCATGATACTTCGGGGCCGATTCACTAAATTCGAGTGAAGAATTCGAAGTAAAAAAACTTTGAATTTCGAAGTGTTTTTTGGGCTACTTCGACCATCGAATGGGCTACTTCGACCTTCGACTATGACTACAACTTCGAATCGAAGGATTCGAACTAAAAATCGTTCGACTATTCGACCATTCGATAGTCGAAGTACTGTCTCTTTAAAAAAAACTTCGGCCCCCTAGTTCGGCAGATAAAAGCTACCAAAGTCAATGTTAGCCTATGGGGAAGGTCCCCATAGGCTTGCCTAAGTTTTTTTGACCAAAGGATATTCCTTCGATCGTTGGATTAAAATCCTTCGAATCGTTAGATTCGAAGGATTTAATCGTTCGATCGAAGGAATAATCCTTCGATCATTCGATCGAATTTTCTGCGCTAAATCCTTCGACTTCGATATTCGAAGTCGAAGGATTTCAATTCCTAGTCGAATATCGAGGGTTAATTAACCCTCGATATTCGACCCTTGATACATCTGCCCCTTCTTGTGGAGGAGTTTACTAAAACAAGGCATTCTGGGTAGAATACTCAGCGTAGTGTTACAATCTGAGCATGCTCCAGAGATTTGCATATTATAGTCTCAGTATGGACTCCCTCAGTGAAAGAACCCATTTGACAAAGTAAGGGATTTTTTTTAAACCTGCAGTTTTTTTTTAAAAAAACTACATATGTTTAGCTTGTACTGGTCAGAGTGTTAATATGTCTTTGATTTTGGCTGTGATAGGTGCCCTTTAATAATATGGAAGCCTAAATAGGTCCTTATGGGGACCTTGTGCTTATGTAACCCCTGTAATTCTCGCAGTATACACCACTCAAAATCCCTTGGTGACAAATGACCTTTATTCATCTGCTTTACAGAACATTTGTGGGGAAATAATGCCCTAGTAAACACACAGAGGAATATTTATAAACAAAACATACAAAACAAGTGTCGAATTCTTAAAATTTTTGTAAAGCTGTGCCATTAAAAATAATTCTGAGGCTACCTTTGACCTAAATTCCATATATAAAAGCCTTGTGTTCGCCTTCTGAATACTAGAGATCATCAACAATTTATGTCATAACGATTCACCTTAATGGAGTTTCCAAAGTCCATTAAGGGAATGAGAACCAAACCACGTAAATGGAGTACACTTGCGTAGACACTGGCATTGTTAGTAAACTAGTTTCTACCTGAGTTTATTACACATTAAAGGGGACCCGTCACCCAAAAAAATTATTCAAAATCCTATTTTATCACATTAGTCAAGCAAAATGAACTTTAATTACACTATATAAATTATTTGAATCTTGCTCACTTCAGTCCGGGAATTCATAATTATATCAAGCAGGCAGGAGCCATTTTGTGGACACTGTTATTAAGACAAGCCTTGCATTATCTCAGAATCTTGTTTGTGCACCAGAATGGGGGACCTGATGTCCATCCCCATGCGCTGACTACACAATTAAATGGTAAAGAGAACGGGGGAATGTGAGGAGAGCAGTGACATCTAAGAAATGCTGAATGGAAAGTGAAAGTAATTGTCTGCCCCACCTCTATGCCACGGGCATAGAGGAGTGGCACACAATATTTGATTGACAGCTGAGATTTTTAAATGAGCTTACAACAGCTATGAAATTTTTAATAAAAAATAGAAATTGGATTTCATGTTTAATTTGAAAAGGACTTTTATTATACAGATTTTTGTGTCTGGGTGACAAGTCCACTTTAATGGTTGAAATATAGGCTTTACATTGCAAATGATGTTTCACGTTAGATGTACATAATAACAATATACCCAGCAAATGTGTATCTCTTTTAACATACCCAATAAACTCCCCAAAAAAGGGTATTCATCAAAGACTGTGTGTATACATACAGGAATTCTAGAATCATTTTAGAGTTTATTGTATTAAGGCTCCTTATACTTTATATCATAGAGAACTGCTAATGGATCTTTCCATAATTTGGATCTTCATACTTTAAGTCTACTAGAAAATCATATAAACATTAAATAAACCCAATAGGCTGGTTTTGCTTCCAATAAGGATTAATTAGATCTGAGTTTGGATCAAGTACAAGCTACTGTTTTATTATTACAGAGAAAAGGGAAATCGGTCTACAGGAGACTGCCTTAACGTAGTTCGGAGCTTTCTGGATAATGGGTTCCCGTCATATCTTTTAACAATATGAGAAAGCTATACCTGCTGTAAAAAGTTATTTACAGCCTTGTTTGACCGTGCACCAATGAAATAATGTCATGCCTAGATGCAAAGCAAAGCCACAGCCACAGCAGGTGATATAAAAACTTGCATTTACATTTCAGATGCACAATGGTTGCTTGTACAAGGCCGACACTGCAAAAACAGTCATTGTTATCTGTAAAAACAGATTAACTGATTCGTAGTGATGGGCAAATTTGTCCCGTTTCGCTTTGCCAAAAAATTAGCGAAATGGCAAAAAACTTGCAAAACACAAATTTTTACACCTGCGTCAATTTTGACATCAGCATTAAAGTCAATGGGCGTGCGAATAATGTTGACGTCCCAAATTCGCGCCTGGCAAGCTTATTCACCCATCACTACTGATTTGTAGTGACTGTCATTATGATTCACATGGATTTGCAGAAATTCACTGACAATTAGAAAACTTCGTAAAACGGCACCGGCATCTTGTTTTTGACGCCAGCGTCCGTTTTTGACGCAGGTGTCCGTATTTTCGCCAGCGAATTTTCGTGGGTGTTCGCCCATCACTACTGACAATCCATAATTTATGAACAACTGTTCAGGGCATCTGTGTGGGTTTGCAGCAAGTTTGTTCCTTCACATGCAAGAACTGTAACCCCGGGGGGTGATCAAAATTCTGCACCTCCGGCTCTGTAGGTTGTGAAACCTGACAGCCATGGCTCATAGAGTACTTATAGTAGGGTTATCCACTATACCTTTGTATTAGTGATGGGTGAATTTATTCGGCAGGTGCGAATTCGTGGCGAATTTCCGTGTTGCAAAATAGCTGCGAAAGTTTTTCGTTGGAATTGTCGCCGGCAGCAATTTTGACACCCGTGAGTTGCCGCTGGCGTCAAAATTAGCATTTGGCGGATTTTCCGCCTGTTTTGCAAATTTCCCGCAAAATTCGCGGCTAAACGGGACAAATTTGGCCATAACTGCTTGGTATAGAAATTAGTGATTTGTTCTGACTCTGTAAATAAAAGTATATAATTATTTTATTCTTAGCCATTCAGGATCAGGAAATATATTTGTTCCAAAGAAACAAGTAATGTCTAAGTAGTGCCCTGCCATGTTCCCATACTGCACCCAGTTAACTAAAAGGAGCACTCCTACTAAGTAAAAAATATACTGTGGTAAAAGAAAAAAAAGAAATAGAATCTGTTAAAGCTGCACATTCCTATAGTCTCTCTGCGCTTGGTCCTCTAGCGGAAAGCACAAGCATTCTATTAGGACGAGCCACGTGCCATAAGCCTGCAGGGTATGAGATCCCTTCCAAAAATCTTTTCCATAACAGTTGCCTGCATGTGATTACAAATGTTTTATTCAGTCGTATATGTGTACACCAGCAGCCTATATAACTGAAAATGGCTGTGAGAACACACAACGGGATATGTACTTGGCCTTATCCCCAGGCTTGAAATCCAAGTGTAAGACTGTTACATAACTCTGTGAATAGATAAAGATACAGTACAGTACGTGGTGTATTTTGTCTGCCCTTTTTTCATTTCAGTACCTTCTGGATGAGGGATATCAGCCGTGCAGCCAATTGTAAGGTACTACAATTCCCAGAATCCTTTTGGGGACTTTTAGTCAAAGCAGGTGGTGTGGGACCATTGACCAGTAGAAATGTTGCTCCCAATTTAAATCACAATTTTGTAAAAAAAAAAACAATATTATAGGCATTAGTACAGACCCCACGTGTCCACATACATTAATTCTAAAATTCAATTCAATTATGAATAACGATAAAAAAAAGTTTATTATTTTGAATGAAAATCCAGTTCTGCCTGGTTTAAAGGAGAACTAAAGTTTAATAACAGAAATGTTGTGCATTATTTTTTGGGCTTCTGTACCAGCCCAAGGCAACCACATCCCTTTAGCAGTAAAGATCTGTGTCTCCAAAGATGCCCCAGTAGCTCCCCATCTTCTTTTCTGCTGATTCACCGCACATGTTCTGTGCTGCTGTCACTTACTGAGCTTATGGAGCCACTCACAATATACAGTACACATAGAATAGAAATGTCACAATATACGGCTGATTAGTAATTAATACAGATAATTACTACATGGCAGCACAGAAACCAGTGCAACTAGTATCAAGGCTACAGCCCACCGGGTTTTTACCCAGAGACCCGGCAGGCCAGTCCGACCCTGTCTGTTGATCCAACTTAGCAGCCTGCGCGTAATGTCTAAATGATATCTAGTTAGAGCTCTTAAACATATATCAATTTACCAAAGATTAATTTACTTAGTATCTTCAAGGGTGTAAACTAGCTTTACTGGAATACATTATTATTTTCAAAAAAATGTATATGAATAAAGATATTACACTTACTATAGAAACATACACAAACAAGGAAGAAGGAATTCACTTTGGCCTCGCCAATAGTTGCAGCAAGTCTAACAAGTAGGGATGGCCTCACAGTTTGAGGAACCCTGGTCTAGAAGTGCCAGTATCACTTTATCTCCAGAATTCCTAGGCCGAACTCTCATTCCTGTCTCACTTTCTGCTGAACAAAGAGACTCAGTCTTGCAATTGATTTATATTCTGACAGACAGATTTATGGTTGGGGGGCGCATTACTCCAACAGGTTACTGCCTTACACATCCTTTAAGACATACAAGGTTCTGTGTTTAGTATACAAGTGCCTTTAAAGGGTTTTTATTGTGTGCCATGGGGAAAGAAGGTAAATCGCTTATAAATAATCACATGGCGGCTGGCACATGGAATGGAAAATTGCTGTAAAATAGGGGATGCTTTACCTACATTCCAGCTTTTTTTTCAAATAAAAGCAAGTTATTTTAATTACGTTGTTGACTGAGCTCTAATGTAAGTGATTTATTTTCAATCCTCAAGCAAATACCTTAGCCTTTTTACTCTTATGTCCAAACCATTGGACATTATCTCTAATGATTATGTGATCCAGATAATGTCCAATTATTTTTAAGAGCCTATACATCTTTATGATCTTCCGCTCCAGTGTTCAAACAGGAAAAGCCATTGTGACTTTGGCATGTGTTGCCCACACTTTAGCAACATACAGAAGGATGCCTTTGCAGCATGAGTTCTCTATAAGCTTTTTTTAAAGAGTTCTTCGCATTTCACATTCATAGCCAGATAGTAATCTATGCCCCTTGGGAGGAAAATATTCCCCACTGGTCCGAAGGTTGCAAGTTCCTGGGTCTCTGTTGCATAAAATGGAAGGGTCAGTCAATGGTAAGTCTCTTTCAAGGCTGTCCCATAGCAGGAGGTAGATATGCTAGATGCCTCATTATCTGAAGAGTAAGGTAACCATTACTGGTTAGATTACTGGTAATTACTGGTTAGATTAACTATTTTAGTGGCTATTTAAATGCTGAATCCGCTTAAAATTTTAGGGAAGGGTTTTAAGAACCACCAGTGTCTTCATTTTTACATCTAAGTTGTAGTTCAACTACATGATGGTTCGTCCAGTGTATGCTCAGTTGAGAGAGGTGGTTGCAATGTAACAATGCTTTAATATTTAGCAGCTGTGGTCTTAAAGGAATTTCACGAGACCCCCCCTCCATTTCTACCCATTACAGTGACTTTACAATATGAAAGAAGTTTATTTAATCATTTCATGTAAAATAACCTAAGCCATAAAAGCCCTTTCATTAGAGCTGTAGACTACAACAGTCTATAGTCTATAGCCACAAAAGCAGTAGTATTGACTGTTACAGTACCATATAGTATATTAGGGTATTTTGAAGATTTGAAATGAAAGAAAACTCAGTAGAGATGTTTATAGCACTTGTCTAATATAATGACTATTTATATATTTTCCAACATTCTTTATACATCAAATAAGTGGGCAGAAGGTCTATAAGTCCCCACTGAGACTTCATATTGCACCTTATGTGATTTTTCACACAAATGATGCTTAGTGCTGGTTGTCCATGTAGTGCAAAGTATTGGATCAGATCGTCCCTTAAATGCAGCCTGACTAAGAATCAGGTGAAATCTCTTGTTCAGATTTATTGGACCCCTATTTACCTTTCATCTGATTAAAGGAACATTAATACCAAAAAGTCTTTTAACTGAATTCAAATATATTGTATTGTTGTTCTACACCACTGCTGTAGTAACTCTATAATAGTTTATATAAACAAGCTGCTGTGTAGCCATGGGGGCAGCCATTCAAATTTGAAAAAGGAGAAAAGGCACAGGATACACAGTAGATAACAGATACGCTATGTAGTATACAATGGAATCCTGCAGAACTTATGTTATCTACTGTGTATACTGTGCATGAATGGCTGTCCCCAATGCTACACAGCAGTGTGTTTATATAAACTATAGTAGTATAGTTACAGGTATTCCTTTAAAAAAATAAAATTTTTTGGTGTTACTGTTCCTTTAATGCCAAGAGTTCTAACTAGGGATGCACCGAATCCAGGATTCAGCCAGGCTTTGGCCTTTTTCAGCAGGATTCGGATTTGGCTGAATCCTTCTGCCCAGCCGCACAAATTCTGAATACTAATTTGCATATCCCACAGCAAAGAAACAGGTAATGAAAGATTGGCGGAGCTCATCCTTGTTGTAGCGTGTCGGCCGCAGCTCTCGCGATACTCCGGCAACTCCAAGCCGTAATCTGCAAAACAGTCTCTGTGTATCGCCGTTCAGCGCTGGCCCATTCTCCACAACAGGAATCGCAACACAATTTCTTTGAAAAGCGGCTTTTATTCAGGCTCCATAAGTGATAACAGGCAGTGGGTAAGTGGTACAAACTAACGCGTTTCGTGCCCTTCTTATTGGCACTTCATCGGGGTTCAAAGTGAGTCACGTGTTAACCCATTTAAATGGACTATCTGGTGCATACAATTATTAAACACGTGTGTATAAATTATCATAAATCTTTCAATTCAATTTGCATCAGACATTCCATTCAATACTAATGCGTACTGGATTGTAATACAAAATGAATTATAATAATCAAATTCAATATACTATTAAAAAGTTAGAAGGTTATAAATAGTGAATATAAAAATAGTAAGTGTAAAATAACCCTTTAGTGATTACATGTATATCTATGATGCCAATTAAAAATTAAAACCATTTTATCAATTGTAGTACACATATTAACCTAATCAGAGACGGGCCAGGCTGGCTGGGCGCCCTAGGCAACCCAGCTGGCCAGCTCACCCCCTCCTTCCCCTGTAGCTCGATGTGTGCTGACGCTGGCGCACGCATGAACGCTGACGCTGGTGTGCGCATGCGCGAAGACGCGAAGACGCGATTGTGTGCATGCGCGTCAACGATGGCACGCATAAGTGCTGTTAGAGGAGCGCAGCCAGGTCTAGGGGTAGGCAGAAGAGGTAGCTGCCCAGCGCCCCTCAATCGTTGCGCCCTAGGCAGCTGCCTCTTCTGCCTACCCCTAGTTCCGGCCCTGAACCTAATACCCTTTATTTCCAATAACTTTATTTATTGTCCCTCCATATAATTAATATAATATCATTCGGTCCCAATATACTTTAGATTAATTAATTAAATAGAAATTCCAGTTAATCAAAGTACAGTGCAAAGGACACAGTTAAAAACACCTTTTTTAATATCTGTCCTATAATATATTGTGTCCTTTGCACTGTACATTGATTAACTGGAATTTCTATTTAATGAATTAATCTATACTGGGGCCGAATGATATTATATTAATAATTATTAACAGGCAAATTTGCTGTGAGTTTGCGCCTGGCGAATAAATTCGCCCATCACTAGCCACAACCATTTGGATTTTAGTAAATAGACTAGATATGCCAGAAAGTGTGGTTTTAACAGTGAAACGAGGAACTATATGACAAAGGTCAGATGGAGCCAAATAAAGAAAATCCCTTTGTAAGTTTCTGAATGGAAATATATGACTTATTATTTATGTAAGTTATGAGGAAAAGAATTCTGTACAGTTCTCATGATGGCATGATGTAGAAAAGTGGCGGCACAAAGTGTAGATTGTTCTCCGTCTGCAATATTTCACAACTGAAGTATCTGGGTCAACTTTGGTAACTCACGTAAAGTTTTGTTGCAAAACAAGTGCCATGAATATACTGTGTGTTAGAGAACAGCATAGAATGTTTCACCCAGGTGTGACTAGGTCAGGAATAGCAAAAGGTTGGGGAAGGTTATGTTTTGTGATGTAGAAATTCCACGGTTATTATGGTGCTCCTCATTGTGTCAAATACTGTATCTAAACGTTCCTAAAAGACGACAGTTTTAGAGGACTAAAAGGGAGATTTAATCCTACTCTCTGTAACGATCATTGTTGAAAACATACAATGGCTTTGTGTATCTAAAAATATAATATAATCTTTTAGATCAGGAGACAGAATTTGACTGTTGTTGGAATTTTAAGTTCAGCGATAGTGAGTGGAATGAGTGAATGGATCTCTGGGTTTGGGGGCTACTTTTGAACACTGATTTTCATCTTAGCTGGATCCCAAGTCACCAATGCATGGATTAGTCTGATATGTGACTGTAACAAGAATAAAATTATGACTTGGGAACTACATCAGTCTTCTTTGTTAACCTTCAAGCATGCTGAATGATGAATTTGTGCTGACCAAGTCAAAAATGTGATCTATCAAGTTAATTCAAAACCATACATCCATTTAGTATCAACGGTGTGATTATCAAGATGGCTGCCAGTATTAGCTAACTTTGTAGCTTCGCACTAGCAAGCTAGCAATCTTCATTCCTTCTTTCCTTTCTAGTGCATGTGCAGTAGAGTTAAAAACTTTAACAGAACTTTAACAAAAAAGCTGTCTTTTTCATTCTACTGCGCATAGAGTAGGTCGGCGACTGGATTCTGAAGAAAGAAGAAGCGAAGAAGAGGATTGTTCGGTCATTAGTGTCCTGGGCCGGTGCAGTTTTATGCTAACAGAAGCATCGCCCCAGGGTAACAGGTAACTCATTACAATCCTTAGGGGGTGCCCTAAGATTTGGCACTCCTCGTCAATTGGAGCTTTCATTCTTCTTTGAGTATCTAGAAACCTGCTCCTTGTTCAACGCTTAATTTTAAAACCAATATTTTATTCTGAAACCAAGGTAGTGATCTGAATTCCCCCCCTTTGCTGTTGTAGAAAGGCTTTCTGTTAGATGTTGGAACATTACTGGTGGGATTTGCTTCCATTAGTTGGCCACCGATGTTGGGGATCGGGTCTGGGTCACAGTCGGCATTCCTGTTTATCCCACAGTTGTTCAAAACGGTCCATGTCTGTCTAGTTCTCAAACACTGATGCAAGTATTCGGTATGCACCTCGCCTTGTGATCAAGGGAATTAAAGTGCTTAAACAGGAATAGGCCTTCTGTCCCCAAAAGTGTTGCCACTTAAAATGCATTGAAATCCCAAGAATGTAATTGCACATTCTACCATTTATGGCTCACCTTTAAGTCATCTAATAGTTTATTATAGAATACTGTATTCCCAGCATTTTGTATATGTTATTTCTTTTTTCATAGTTTTTTTTAAGTATTTGCTTTTACCCTATATCTTCCTTTGCTTCTTTCCAGCTTTCAAATGGGGTCAGTGAAACCGGCAGCCAAAACTATTGCTCTGTGACGCTACAATTTTATTGTTATTGTTATTTTTCATTCCTCATCTTTCTATGTGGGCCTCTCCTGTCCTTACTTCTGTCTCTCAATCAAACTACTGCCTCATTAATAGGGTAACTAAGACCCTAGCAACCAGATAGCAACTGAAATGTCAAACTGGAGAGCTGCTGAACAAAATGCTAAATAACTGAAAAGCCATAAAAGAAATTAAAGCAAATTAAGGTCTATCTCATAATAAAATGTAATTTAAAGGTGAACCGACCCTTTAAAGGTTGTCTTAATTGGAAGCAAGAGCTCTTACCCAAGACTACACCTACCAAGATTATGTTCCTTCCAGCTTCCTCCTGCATGTCACAGCAGTGAGCATTAGTTAACCTGCAGAAGCCTTAATGCCAGCTCCCAGCTGTCACTTCTTTGCATGAAGGTAGCTGTGAAATGGATGGAAGTAAAACAGTAAGTAGCAGTAATGTAAAAGGATTTGAAAAGATTAGTATCCAATATCTGACAGTTCTTTGGAGGTAACTGCTAAACATGCTTTCCTGGCATATTGCACGTTGCGCCTGAGGGGCTGAGAATAGAATAAAACAATATTTCATAGTTTGTAAATATAAAATAACTGTGGGGTTGCTTGTTGTTTGTTGTGCTGCCAAATCTAACTGTGTTAATTATATCTAAAAAGAGCTCCAAACCCAGGGCCAGATTTATACATAGGGCACCACCATACCATATGTGAGTCTTATCTCGTTGAGTCCGGAGCATGGGAATTGGCATATGGGAGGTTTAAATAACTAGCAAATCTCCTTCAATGTGGCCAGTGCTTCCGAACCCATTGCGATGTGGCTGGGTGGCATGAAGCCCCTAAAATTCCCCCCTCCCTAGGCCTTTCCACAAATCCAATCCTTTAGTGACTTAAACAGTAAGTTCCAAGAGGGATTTTGCATCAGCTTCTCTAGGCTGGGAGCAGTTTGGTAACGTGGCATATTCCTAATTGACACTACACAGCTCCCATCTGCATCCAATGCTGAATGAAAGCTCCTGATTTACACGCAATTTTGCTACACTTTAATAAAATCCAAACAGTAAAAAACAAAACTTTATTACAAAAGGAATAAAAACTGGATTTCCACGCGGTGCCAGTGTCATTAGTTAATATAAATGGTAGAGGGAATCTTTTTCCAACCGCACAAGATTCACAAAAATTCAAGGCAAATGGGCTGGATAGTCTGACACCAATGGGTTTCTTTGAAGCTGACAAAGCACAGAACGTTTCAAATCATAAGTTCAACCCTTCCCCCAGTGCGTACATATATATATGTTGTATATGGATGTCATCATCAGTTATATTTAGTGCTTAGTGATTTGTGTGTCATGACTCACTGAAACTTGTGCATTATAACAAATAATGTACCTCTTGTAAAATATATTACAAGCCACCTCAAAATTCCATTATCTAGTTCCTTGTGGCTAAAGCCTTGTGGCTTTACGTGATCATGGAATTCCTTGGTGACTTATAATATCCATATATTTTCCAAAAGGGGTCCTTTCTTCACGATATATTTAAAAATGTATATATCCAGATATCCAAGCCACTCGACATACACAGGGAGATCCACTCATTTTGTGATGTCGCCAAACGAACGGATCTCTCCTCAAAATGCCCACATTGAGGAGGGCGATATCGGGCTGATCCGATCATGGGCCCTAGGGCCCAATGATCAGATCAGAATGAAAGCCATACGGGCAGTCGAATCGTGGGACAGCATCAATGAAATGAGTTATGGTTATGAAATGGGTACAAATCTAGGAAAAACTGGAGAATCAGCCAACGTTCCGAGTATATTTGACAGCAAATACCTTTTCATCCTAAATGTCATTTTAACTCACCTTCATACAGGTTCTAACCCCTGAAATATCCATCATGTTCTTGGAGACAGTGTTGGCCACCCACTTACTCTTAAAAGCATTGAGGGTGAGTGCTTTTTAGAGCAGGCTTAAAGAAACAGTAACATCAAAAATGAAAGTGGTTAAAACTATTGAAAATGTAATGTAGTGTTGTTGCCTTGCACTGGTAAAACTGAAACTCCAGTAATTTATATAAACAATCTGTTGTGTAGCCGTGGGGGCCGCCATTCAACGTTAAAAAAGGAGGAAAGGCTCAGGATACACAGCCGATAACAGATCTGTAGTATACAAAGGGATTCTTCAGAACTTATAAATCTACTGTGTATCCTGTGCTTGAATGGCTGCCCCCATGGCTACACAGCAGCATGTTTATATAAACTATAGTAGTGCTTATCTGTTATCTACTGTGTATCCTGTGCTTGAATGGCTGCCCCCATGGCTACACAGCAGCTTGTTTATATAAACTATAGTAGTGCTTATCTGTTATATACTGTGTATCCTGTGCTTGAATGGCTGCCCCCATGGCTACACAGCAACTTGTTTATATAAACTATAGTAGTACTTATCTGTTATGTACTGTGTATCTTGTGCATGAATGGCTGCCCCCGTGGCTACACAGCAGCTTGTTTATATCAACTATAGTAGTCTTTCTGAAGCAAACACAAAGCTTTTACAAGTGCAGGACAACAGTAAATTGTATTTTCATTAAATCACTTTAATTTTTTTAAGTTGCTGGTCCTTTAACTTGTGTATCTGGCACGCCCAAGGAACCCTCATTTTTGCATTAAGTAAATGGTTTGCTGTATGCACCAGATCCATTGATAAAACGTGACTTGGTTGAAGCTTTTTCCATGTGTATGAGGCCTAAATCTTGATAATGTATCTTATGTGGGGAATAATACTTGGCTCATAAAGAAAGTGCTTCCCTTATACTGCCCTATGTACTTTGTAGACTGTCGTTAAAGGCAAGTGTGACTATGAGAAATATATATAATTGATTAAATAAAATGGGTTTTGCCCAAATGCATCATTAGAGTCAAATGTAGGTAGAAAGTGCAATCTTTATATCCATTAAAAGCAGCAGCTTATTGTTGTTCTAGCCAGCAGGCCTACAATGGTTAACATTAGAGTATCAGCTGTTCTACACCTGAGGAAGTGCCTGGGGCAGGTGAATGAATCACAGACCTCAGTTGGCAGTTCCCGCCTGGGAAGGACTTTTCAGTTGCTGGTTTACGGCCAGGCAGCTGGTTCTGGGGTTAAAATTACTTTGACTCACGAAAGATCATTCCAAGAAGTTAGATAATGAACATTAAGGTTAGGAGAAAAGAAATGTGCATGATAGGCAGCTAGCCTATTGGGTGTTGGACCATCTGTTCGAGATCAAGATTTACGCCTTGCAGTAAGCAGCTTCTTTGAAGTGTGGTCACATTGCGCAGCCCTTTCTTTCCTGGCACAGGCTCTCACTGGGAGAAGGAGATCAAAGACAACATCGATTTTGGAGTTATTTACTCTCATGTTAAAATAAGGTGGCCAGACCTTGCTAAAAATGGAGGACACCTATCGAATATATTCCTGCAGCCTGCATTAGTAACTGTTCATCCCTGCATTTTAATGACTTTCCTCAATTAAAGGAGAACCCTATAATTAAATATACAATGTAGACAATGATCGTCATTTACTGTTTTATATTGGCCGGACAGAAATTTAAACCCCTAGCTAACTGCAAAGCTGCTTGACCCTAGAAAAAGCAAACAGGCTTCAATAAAGACCATTAGAAAGATCTCTGAATAGAAAGACCTCACAGCTGATCAACATCCTATATGTTTGGGGGTCACAAACCCAAGCAAGGGGCGGACAGATACTGCTTTTAGTAGCAATTGCAGCTACAAATTTACAAATAACCCACAGCTGTGACTTCAGGATCCCCCTGCCAGTACCACTGCTTTCTTTGTGAAATGAATTAGCCAATCTCTTCATAGCATCACTGTATAGGACAACCTGACACCTTTAAGATGTATCCTTGATTATCCAAATGCAATAGATTATACTGTCTTTATGTAATGTTTACTGCCCAGTAGCTCCATGTAATGAACCTGCATTGCTACAGTCTGACCCAAGACCCCCTAGAAGATGGGTTAATTTACATCAGTTACAATCACAGGTGCTGTCGTCTAATTAGACTTCTTGAGCTTCTGTGCAGTCTGCTCTGATGAATCACATGTGAGTGCACCTATTGATGCTATGAGCTACTACTATCCTGAACCAATATTGATGATTCTTGTGTTCCCACAGTGGGCTGCTTCAAGACATAAGCAAAATCTTTCAAGCCCATCATTCACTCTAACAAAGCCCTGTAATGGACCAGCCTGCTTATGTCCCTAGCAACAAAATATCTGCTCAGCTTCATCCCATCAGCACCCCATTAACTTGCCTCTGATTTCCTCTCATCTCAAACCTATAATAGATCTTCAAAACTCAGCGAAGCATGCAATGTGCACCATCGCAACTTATCTTTCTGAAGATCCCCAGTAGAGCATAACTTATCTCAGCAGTCCAGGATCAATTAAGTCTCTCTGGAACATTTTAGAACTTTTGTGCAGTAGGGGCAGTTCCTATGATGGTCTATATTTCTGGTATCTCTCCATATGAGCTATGAGCAAATGGGTGTTCCTTCTGTGCAAGGTTGTGGCCAGGGAGCCAAAGACAGTAGCACCTAGGGTTGCTACCTTTCCTAATAAAAAATACTGGCCTTCATACATATTTATATGTTTTCCCTATTACTAACATTGGAATCAGCCATCATTTTTACTGGCCAGGCCAGTAAAATACCGGCCAGGTGGCAACCCTAGTAGCACCTTGGGCCAGATACAAAATAGTAAGATGAGCCAGTAACTTAACTTCATAAAGCCCAAATATACTTAAAAGAAGGTCTAGTGGCCCTTTAAAAATGCTAATGTTTTTAATCATCTTGCTGCCTATAAGTTACTTGATAGTTTGATCGATTTCATTTTTCCTCTGCTTTGAATCTCATTTGTCGCATACCGAGCATATTTATTTAAATTTGGTGAGCAGATCTGTTGCAAGTTAAAGGAAGAAAAATGGGATTTCACATTTGTTACTGATTTATTTGATTTACAGAAACATACATTCAAATCTATAGCACATATACTGCATGAAAGCAGGACACAATTTGTAGGTACAGTTACAAAAGCTGCAGTTTTCTGATGGTAAAAATGTACTTCTACAGCATCTGCTTCTGTCTATTGCAGACATAAGGTAGGTTCATCAGTTAGAGATTATTACATAGTTTAAGGTATGGGATCTGTTATCCAGAATGCTCAGGACCTGGCAGTTTCCGGATAATGGATCTTTCCATAATTTGGCTCTTCATACCTTAAGTCTACTAGAAAATATTTTAAACATTAAACTGCATTAGAACTGGACTATGCAGGCAACTATCAAACAAACTCAAGTTTACAGTGGTTTTTCCATAACTGAAAACATTTAGATGTACAGGTACAGATCTGGGGCTGATATGGTTTTATATGTTCTTGAACAGTATTTTTTTTCAATACACTTATCTCAATGCACATTTTATATTTATAAAACGATGAGTAGAAACATTATTGATGGGTGCAGCAGGACTACTGGCAGCAATAACATAAGTCACATGGTGTTGCTCTGGTTGGTTTGAACCTGATTAGAGTTAGAGTCCTGACACTCTTCAACTTTGTGTTGATTGCGACATTGATACTATTGATATTAAGGCCAACATTTGTACAGGGCCATGGATGAACATTGTAAATGATGTGTAGGTAAAGGCTGTCCAATAGAATTTCTCTAATGTGGCCCCTAACATGATGGCCACAAGTTAACCTGCCAACGTGCAGTCTTTTTACTTTCAGTCTGAATTCATTATCTCCACCCATTCTAAATGAGTGTTAGCTGTAGGGGGAAAATCATCACCACTGATAAACAATATTAGTAAAGTAAATAGAACTTAAAATATATTCTTCTTACCATGTTCTTATAAAGCATAGGATCACTATCACCTCCCTGTAGTCAACTGACTTGGTTTGAACAAAGATAACAACACTCTCTTTTAAATCAGTGATGTGGCTTACAGATGCATAGACATCCCAATGTGTATGGGTTATCTGAGCATTAGTAATTAAATAAAATATGTTATCCTCCTCCTACAACTGCTCGGCAGAACCAGGAACTGATTTTCTGTTTACCGTGTTTAGCTCAATGAATAACTAAACCCACTTATTTATCTTATAGAACACAATATGCCAAAAGTATGCTCAGACTTATTCATTTTACTCATGCTGAACAATGGGGTTTACTGCCCCTTTAATATTTAATATAATGAAGGTGTTGGGAAATAATACAAAATGAATATAAGGCAGCCAGATACCAGCACAGAAAAGACCACTGTCCAGGGTGCTGAACAGCAAACATAATTTTTCTGCTTAATAAAACCCCACCCACATATAAAATTGAAAACCCATTTATTACTGATGTGGCATTGACCTCTGCTGTCACATTCATCTACTCCTTTCGTGATATTATCTGCTCCTATTTACTCTCAACTTTTCAGTTGCACTGCTAAGATTGACGAGATACCCTGAGGCCTGGGAGTAGCTTTTGATGCAATAGGATAATCTCTCTACCTCTTCATGTAATAAGAGATAATTACTTTAGGGGATAATTACTGTCACCTCATAGGCAACTAACCTTAGGCAGTGACTTCTTGGTGCACAGATTCCCTGATCTAATGCAAACCCATACAACGAAAGGACTCATCGGAATTCATCGAGCTCAGGTTGCCACATTGTACAAAATGTTAAGCCAAATAATGAACTGACCCAGGATACTGTAATTAAACAAAGCGGTCCATAGTTACTGGTGATTCACTGTCTGAACTAGATACAGAAACTATTTCCCCCACCAATGGGCATTGCATAATTCCGCTGCCTCTCTAATAGTAAAGACAGCCCCAAGACTATAATCTGCTTTTTTTTTTAGCTTTGATGCACTTTTCATTACTGATCACTTTTGATACTATTAATTGCTTTTTACAAAAGTTTTGGGCCATTTGGGCAACCTGTGTTCCCACTGTAATGCCAGTCACTCACAACAGATCATGCTGTATTATTCTGGGAACAGTTTTTGTGTTTTCCCTTCTTTGTCCGGGGTTTGAGTATTTTGATTTCAGCTGTATTTCAATAGTGATCTGCCAAAGGTCCTTAACTGATGTCACATATTCAACAGGTTCATTGAGCAATCATTGAAGACTATTAATCCGAGCAGCTTCTTCAGTTCAACTGACCAGTACGAGAAGTCTTCCAATAATCCAATCACAATGGTACAATGTAAATAAATGCTGAGGACTTCCCGTACAAGTCAGTTGAACTAAAAAAGCTGTTCAGATGAGTAGTGAAATGTCTTCAGTGATTGCTCAGCAAATCCAGTTTTGATTTATATGATTTTCCATGACCTGGAAGAATGAATGCTCTTCGAAAAAGGCTATAGGATTAGCCGAAACGTCAGTTATTTATTTTCAATACATTTCACCAATTTTTTGCATCTTAAGACCTGTGAGTGCTTGCCTTTTTCCAGGATATATATATATATATGAATCAGATAAAATTGAGCATAGGACTGGCCAGATATGGGATGACTTTGACGTAGTTGGCCAGCTTAAATATATTGCAATATATGGACAAACAATCCCTGTTTTGTTTAATGGGTAAGGCATTTTTTAGTAGCAGCATGCACAAAATGTCTCTGTCTTAAATATATTGATAATGGGTTGAGTGCAGAGTACTCTTGCATTTGACTATATATATATATATCTATATCTATATCTATATATATATATATATATATATATATATCTATATATATATATATATATATCTATATATATATATATATATATATATATATATATATATATATATATAGTCAAATGCAAGAGTACTCTGCACTCAACCCATTATCAATATATTTAAGACAGAGACATTTTGTGCATGCTGCTACTAAAAAATGCCTTACCCATTAAACAAAACAGGGATTGTTTGTCCATATATTGCAATATATTTAAGCTGGCCAACTACGTCAAAGTCATCCCATATCTAGCCAGTCCTATGCTCAATTTTATCTGATTCATTAAGAATTCTATTGCTTCATTATACATTTTACAAAGGGACTAGTAACCCATTGATAATGGGTTGAGTGCAGAGGACCTCTTGCATTTGACTATATGTATTTTGTGGTCACAGCCTCATTGCACCCCCGCCTAATGGTTTTAAAAAAATGGTTTTAAAAATGTATATAAAAATGTTGCAGAAGGGAAGAACAAGGGTTTGGGAACACAAACCCCAAATACCCTGATCACTCATACCCCCCAAAACTCAACATTGATTCCCCAACTGACTTTTACCAATGATGTTTTTTTAGTCTGCTGGTATAAGTTTTAGTCGGTTCAGTGTTATGGAACCTTGATCTATTTCAGACGACTAGGACTTTTGGTTGCATGGATTATGTGCAGATTGGAGATATAGATATCCCATGTCTTGCATATATGTATATTAGTGATGTGCGGGCTGGCTGACCTTGCACCCTCATTTGTGGGTGGTCTGGGTCGTGCTCTTCTTTCTGCTCTCCCGCCAGCCTCCTTACACTTCCGGCTTCGGACTTTCGGGTTCTGTTTTTATAGCTGCGCGTTTGCTCGCCCTGCCCCTTTTGTGACACTTTTGGTGGCGGGTTGGCACAGGTCTATAAATGGAACCCGAAAGTCGAGCTTGGGTGGGCAGGGATGGTGGGAGAACTGATATCGGGCGGGTGCAAATGGGAAAAACCTGATCCACGTTTCACCACCGGTGAATAAATTAGCAAAACTGGCGCAGAAAATGTACCGGCGTCAAAATTGACGCGAGCACCAGAATTTACTTTTTTTGGGACCAATTCGACCATCATTAGTCATGCCTCAAAAAAAATGTTTGTCGCCCATAGACTTCAATGCATTTTGGCAAATTTTTGCTGTTTCGCAAATTTTTTCTGAAGTGTAACATAGGGAATGCTGAGCAAAATAGGAAGTATTATCATATCCAATGGGAAAAGCTGTAATTATATTGTAATCTCAATGGGAACATTTTCATCCCAAATCTTGCATGGAATGTATTTCTGATTTTGTGCCCTGTTTGGATGTGCCCTATTTGGGGAAATTCGGGAAAAGAATGACCAATCGAAATGTATAAAAAAATTGGAATTAATGTGGGTGAATAGGATCGACCTGCAAACTCGAAACAAACTCGAATCGAATTTGATTTGAGTTTTTCAAAATTTATGTTTTTCAAAAATCCACCAAACAACTCCAAATTGATTGTAGAAGGTCCACCATAGGCTAAAACACCAATTCGGCAGGTTTAAGATGGTGAATAGTCAAATTTGAATTGTTAAAGTATATAAGATACTTGACAGTACAGGACAGTACATGATAAATTTAAAAATGTGAATTTTGAATTTTTTTTTAAACACAAATCTAATTTGGACTATTCCCTAGTCGAATTACACTAAAATAAACTTGAGATTCGAAATTTAAAAATTTGAATTTTCAATTAGACCCTTGATAAGTCTGACCTTTATTGTCAGCATAATTTAGAAATTTCTGAAACTCCAAGTACACAAATATATCCTGACACGAGCGATAGCCAGTTTTTATTCAGTTTGTGCCAAATTCCCTGGGGGCACGGGCACTCTGTAAAGCACATTATGTAACATGCTGGTTCTGCAGGATCTAACATACAATAGAATAAGTGAATGGATGCAGGATCTCCTATTTATAAGAATGTAAGAAAAGTATATTCATTCATGATTAATCCTCTATAATCTGATTAAGATATCAGCCACCTTATCACCAGCTAAAATTAGTGTAAGATAGGGAACGCTGAGCAAAAATAGGAAGCATTATACTATCCACTGGGAAAAGCTGTAATTATATTGTAAACTCAATGGAAACAATTTCATCCAAACTCTTGCATGGAATGTCTTTCTGATTTTTGCCCTGTTTGGATGTGCATTGCCATCATAATATACTCATTGGACTGCACCATGTCACTTAGGTCATCTTTAACACGGTAGAAATATTTTGTTCTCTATTTGATTCTTGGAGACTGAATAATAAAAATAATACATTACCTAAAATCTGCAGATGTAGTCATAGCCTACTTACCTATCCAGAATCAGCTATTCTATAAACAATTATGATGAAAAAACAAATTGACACAGAATCTACTTACAATGATGCGTGAAAGACAAAGTGCTGAGATATAGACATCCACCACTTTGAAAAATCTTTCATATTCCTTCTTTTTTTCCTATCTTCAAAACTTATCTAAAAATAGTGGCAGCGCCTTGTGTCAACATGTTGCTGAGACTAAAAGTTATGTGCAGTATGACATTTCAAAGGGACCCTAACAAAATTGATAGTGCTGAAATATGTTTTGAGCCTATTCGTCATGCTGACAGCCCGTAATAATGATGACTGCAAGGTTACTGATATTTTATAATATATTGATTATATCAACTTGTAAAGTACCAGCACTGGAGGACCCCTTGTTGGCACTGGATGCCCTTTTGGTGCAAGGCAAACGTGCCTTTTAAACACAAGCCAAAACCAAAGACTGACACCAGGAATTGAAACCCTGGCATCAAAGTTAAAAAAGTTTAAAAAAACTCTCTTGGCGTTGCATGAATTTTCTTTTGATTCCACTAACTCAACTGCTGGATAAAGGAGTGTAGAGGGAAATGTAAATTGCATTACAGTGCATTAGCACATTAATCTGTATATGATATTATCATTACATCAAACTACTATTACTATAGAAAGACATTGCAGTGAGAACTCATTAACATTTTTTAGTGGAGGCATAAGAACAACATACAGAGTTACTGTGTTACTGTTTTACTACTATATTTTCTGAATATCCAGTATCCCATGACATGTCCCAAATGTATGTAAAGTGGGGATAGGAGTCTAGGTCATTCTCTTGTTTCCCCTTCGGGTTGAGGCGTGTTTTCCTAAATAAACTAGTGATGTGCGGGTCAGGAAAAACTCAACCCACACCTGACCCTAACATGCAATACCTTAAGCCACACCCGACCCTAACCTGAAAAATTGTAGGTCCCGCACCCAACCCATACCGGCGTCTTCTGTACGCTACTGTAGATGCCTCTGGTTCCAAGACAGGGAATCTTAGGGGCAGTGGAGGAATGTACTTCCTTAGTCTGACAAATACAAAAGGTCCTCTCAACCCATTATCAATATATTTAGGACATTGAGACATGTTGTGCCTTAAGCTACTAAATATACCTTACCCTTTAAACAAAACAGGGATTGAGACATTTTGTGCCTTAAGATACTAAAAATGCCTTACCATTTAAACAAAACAGGGATTGTTTGTCCATATATTGCAATATATTTAAGATAGCCAACTACGTCAAAGTCATCAAGACCAGTCCTACACTCAACTTGAATCTGATTCATTAAAAATTCTTTTGTTTCAGTATACATTTTCCTTAGTCTGACCCACACCCAAACCCAACCCGCCAAATTTCAACCCAAACCTGCCCAACTGGTGGTCAATCCACTGGTCAAAGCAGGTTTTAGGACAACCCACACATCACTATAAGCAACCCAAAGCTCCACTTAGTAGATTTAGTAGGGTTAGTAGCATAGTGGGGTTGTTTGTCAAGTAACAGTGATAGGGGTAGAGACAATCTCCCATAAAATTTTGAAGACGTGCCCCGGAGAGTACAGATACTGTCTGTAAAATATCATTTGTGGGGATACTACATTTTCTTCCAATGACCTGCATTGAAAAATATGCTCTGCTGCCTAATACTAAGTTGTTATTGTTTGTTGAAGAACCACTGATGCCCCAACATTTTGTCCACTTGAGAGAAATGCCACATAGTGTACCCTGCACTTTCCTTCATACCAATGGGGGCCTCAGCTTAGGTTTAGGGGGTCAGAAGCAGAGTTTATGATTTAACATATAAAAGCCAGAGAGGGATTTTAGGAGCCCCTTGTTTTCAAAGAACATTTCTCCTGTCTTTTTTCTATGGTAAAGTTGTGCCAGCATTTACTATAATGACATTTTTGTTGTATTTGATATTGATAAACATTGGTCTTAAGAGAGGAGAGTTCAGTTCCAAACTACCCCTTCTTTTTAATCATGTTTTTTTATTGTATATTATACAGTATATAGTGGGTCATTTGAACTGATCTGCAGGTGGGCTCTTCCATTCCTTTGTTCCTTTAAATATTTACATTTCAATGTCATTTTAAAAAGCCAAAGTTGTTAGCCGTTGCTTGTGTTACTCTAATATAACTTAATTAGACATCTATCATTTTAAGATATTTAGACCTTTTTAAACATTTCAGGGAATTTCCCAGAGAAACGTATAGAAGCTGTATATTTATCGCCTAGCTTTTGCAAGAACTTTTATAGATGTATCATGCTTGGAGATTTACATTTCTTAGCAGATTTGGGGCTTATCTGACCATGTGATTCATTGCGGCTTTATTCTAGTGCGTCATACGCTGAACTTAAGCCGAGCGACAAAGTGACAAGGAAAGCTGTTCTAATACATAGTTCATTTTATTCATACAATGTTTCTTCTCTGCATGTTTGACTTGTTAAAGTAGATCTTAAATAATACTTGATGCTCTTTCCGTTTAGACCCATGATAGCATTGGTTTATCTCTCTACTGAACCAAAGCAAGTCATTTAATTTCATCAAATCTAATCCCATCATTCCCCATTCTGAGGTCAAATGACTGACATCTACATCATTTTATAAGGCAGACAATTTCAGACTTGGCCTATGTATAGAAACATATAAACTGGAGACTTTAATATATACCCTTTACTGTTTGTGGATCAGTGGAAATGTATATAAAGCAGCAATAAGATTATACATCAATCAGTATTATAAACAGTATTATTGGGCCTTATGACCCTCTTGCAACACTCAGATAATGGTATGTTCTAGAGTCAGCATCAATGGTATCCCGATATCAGCATGTGGCACCTTCAGCAGCTAAGGGTAGGGTCGTCCTTTGCAACAAGTGCTTTTTCTCAATTAGGGGGACAGGGTCATGTTTTCTCTCATTTATGTGCGGACATAAATAAAGAGGTAACATCTGTTGAGTAAAGAATTAGCTTTTTACCCCACTGATCCCTAATATTAAATCAGCAGTCTTCTAATATGGCACATAAGTTTATATCTACTATATATATTCATAATAGATGAGGACCTGAACTCTTAGGTCTTATAAATGGTGAAAAGGGTTTACTGACATATCCAACATATCAGCTAGGTCCCCAACATTTATTAAAGGAGAAGGAAAGGCCTATTCACTTGGGGGTGCAAAATCTTAGGCACCCCAAATTATTATATATACCTATCTCACGCCCCAGGCCAGTGCTCCTATCAGGAGAAAACTGCACTGGTCAGGGGTTCTTCCAGCGAGCACCACATAGCGATTGCCTTCCTTCTTCTTCTTTCTTCAAATTTCCCAGGGCAAATGCATACACAGTAGAACGAAATAGCCGACTTCTTCATTAAAATTCAGCTTTTTGCATTAATTCACATGCGTACCCACTAACTGTTCTGTACCAATTGGATTAAAGAGGGGGTATGCATAAGATATTAATCTAACACTATATATCTATATATACTGTATCTTTATTTATTTCAATAACATACTTTATTCTATCCTTGAGTGAATATTATCATTCCAGGATGTAGCTTTATTTCCTGCAGTTGCTTTCCTTTTTCCATGGGTTTATTGGCTTGTCAGCGCAACTGTTCACACACTTTCAAAATAGGGAGCATAATATCAAGCTCTGATGATCCAGTCACAGATCCTTTCTCCACCAGTATAATTGCTAGTCCTTGTATCATAATGTGATATTATTCTTCTAACCCTCAGACAAAAGAGTGCTATTCCTAATAATGAAAACCAGTAATATTTACCACAGTGATGACAAGATGCTGCAGCTGCCTTTCCCATCCTCTCAATGCTCCACTCACCATTGTGTTTGCATAGTAAATGGTTACCCACAATGGGCCCTTTGTGCTGTTGTCCACTCAGCTGTTAAGTGCTACTAAATGCATTCTATAAAGTCTGGATTTTATCTATCCAAATAGCTGCAACCCCTTGCACAGCTAGACTTTAATGAACATAGATATGAAATGTGCCTTTCATATACATAACAAGGATCCACATTCCATATATTAAGGATAAAAAGTGATAGCTAGCCTTTAGTTGCAGGTACCAAAGAATACAGTTCAAAAGTCATGAGTTAAACCCATAAAGTAGACTGATCAAACTTCTCTGGGTTCATGCCATCCATTCAAGTTCATAATTTGATGGGCAGGCCTGCATTTATGGCAAGTCCACAAAGGCCTGGGCCTAGAGTGGCGTAGATAAAGGGGCAGCATGCTGCCCAGCCTCAGTGGGGCACTCTGGGGTCTAAAAGCTCAGGTCTCTACACTTCCTGACCCCTCGCGCTTATGCGAGATCCTGAAGAGGCCGGGGACAGTAGAAGATGCTTGCCTGTGCATCTTGCAGCCCTGTGTGCATGTATTCCTGAGGGGGGCACGGGGGCAAGTGTGGGCAAAAAATACAGCCCTGTGTAAGGGTACATGGTTAAGGATCAAATATATGAAAACACAATCATCAGTTAACAGTAAAGCTGTTCATTCACAGGAAGAATAAAGCTGCAATTCAGCCCCTTTAGACTGCATCAGCAGCTTATCTGCCCCTGTATAAAGCTGGCCATGGACGCAACGATTGTACACAAAAGATCGTACGAATCGAGGATTCATATGATTTTCGGGCCGTGTTTGGAGATTCCCGACATTTTTCGTCCGGCGGAGATCCGTTGTTTGGTCGATCGGACAGGTTAGAAAATTTCTGTCGGCTGCCGATAGTATCTTAGAATGTATTGCTGATCGTACGATTTTCAGTGGGAGACTGTCACTAGCTTTGGTCGGACATAACTTTCGTATGATTGCTGATCTGAATGGTTAATGGCAGGTCGGGAGATGGGGAAGTCCGATCGTTCGAGGATCGTTAAGATCCACCAATGGGCTTGCCCGACTAATATCTGGTCAACAATTGGCCAGATACACTCCTTGTTCAATGGATCTCTGTAGGCCTCAGGGATTATCTCACCAAAAAAGAGGAGATCTCCTTGTATGGGCATTTTTATTTATATGACAGTGTAACATACTGTAACCTACAGAACTTTAATACCCCTCCAAATTCTGTAAGTTACCCTCCCATTTAGACTGTAAACCTTATGGGGCAGGGTCCTCCGTCCTTTTGTCTTCTTGACACTGATCACTTAATCTGTATTGTAATTATATTTTATATTTATGTGAATTGTATTTCTAATAATGCACTATTGTTACTTATTATTGCAATAACTCCTTGTTTGTTACTACTAATTTATTGTTTTGCTGTACAGTGCTTTGCCTTCAAGGAGCATACATACATACATACAAGTCAGTAAAAGCTAGCAGATTTGTAAACATGACAACTTTTTATTTCAGGTCGTTCAGGAACTTACTTGGAGAGAGACTCTCTTTTGAATCTAGTAATAACTAATAAAACTAAACTCATCTTCAGTATTTGTGTGGGTGAGTATTTAGGCAATAGTGATCATAACATGGTCTTCTTTGAGATTATGTTGAAGACAACTCTATAAGTTAATAACTAAAAAACTAAAATTTTAAACATGCAAACTTTTCCAGGGCTTCTCTGCAATATATTAACTGGGAAAGGCTTTTACAGGGTTAAACAGATAAAGAAAGTCTTCTTAATGCTTCTTAATAAATAGACGTCAGTGCAGGTATGGGATCGGTTATCAGGAAACCCCTTATCCACAAAGCTTGGAATTATGGAATGGCCATCTTTAATAGACTCTGTTATAAACAAAAATAACTAAGATATAATTAATCCTTAATGGAAGCAAAATAGTCCTAATGGGTTTATTTTATATTTTAATTATTTATAGAGATCCAAATTAGGGAAAGATCACTTTTCAGAAAAATCCCAGGTCCCAAGCATTCCAGATAACAGATCCCAAACAAAACATTTATAGTTTGAAAGAATTGTTGGTGTTGAAATTGGTAAGAAAGAAACATATTTTTAAGTCATTCAAGTTGGCACAGCTAATCCTTTAATCAGGTATAAGGAGGCCAATAAAGCATTTAAAAACGTGATCAGATAATCTAAAATAGAGATGAAAATTGATCCAAAATTATTTTTTTAAATACGTAAATAGTAAAAAAAAGAAGAAGGATGTTCCTTAATTTCAGAGAGGGCGTCAGCTAGCTGATGAGAGCAGGAAAAAAGCCGAGATTCTAAACTATTTTTCATCTGTCTACACAAATGAGGAAGCAGCTAATGAAGGTTTCTTTTTTAAAAGACCCAATTCTAATAATATAGCTACAGATACATTGGTGACTCAGGAGAAAATTAAAAAGAGACTAGAACCAGGATCATGCCATGGTACTAAACAAGCTTAGCTGTGTGATTCCCAAACCTCTTTACTTATTTTATTTTTTAAACCATAACTACCCAGCCAATATAACATCAGGGAAATTAGGGTTTTGCTTGCCGGCTAAATAAAATGAACATATGAGTGCACTCATATGAAGCAGCCAGCCTATTAAAATACAAATGGCATCTTGGTTGTCTATAGACAGATAACTAGTAACCATATACAGTAAGTAAATGACCTGATGTTTACATATGGAAATAAAAAGTAAATAATGTCATGAACAATCCCCCAAAGATGAGATTAGTAAAAACTGCAAAAAGTTACTTCTACTGATATCTGAAATACTGAATTTGTGTATTCAAGAAACAATTATATCATGTTAGACTTATAAAAATGAATATACTACATGAATAGTGCATAGTTTGTTATTTATGAAGAAATTATATTATTGCCAAATTCTTTTAGTTTTCAAAGGATTCTCTGTATATTAAAGTTCAGTTGTGTCAAGCTCAGCATTTCATGTTTTGGTGATTATACACAGTATACAAATTATTCTGACAAAAGGACTGAATCACTAATGATTGGATGTAAGATGGGGGATAAGTGGCTCCAGTGTGGTGCCAATCTGTGATAATCATTTACTTACTGCTTCCATTTAAGCAGTGTGGCTCTCTACCTGACTCTGGCTGTTGACCCAAGTCGGTCAGTGTGCTCAGATGCTAAAACACAGCTCCCAACACACAGACCAATGATCTTGAAATTTAGGAGGAAGACATGTGATTGTGTGACCAGCTCATGTCCTGTTTATATGGAATACATGAATCAAAATGAAGAATTTTTTGAAGTGTAATAAAGGAACTGGAGAATCCAAAGTATTCAAACTTTAAACCATTGTGTTTTATTTGACCATTACTTACCACTTATGCTAAAGATAAGGAAGACAAGGGACTTCTCTAAATGTTTGTGGATGGTATGTAAATAAAAATATACAAACAGTATTAAAGAACTATATAAAAATATTTTAGAGATGAGTATCTCTTAAATGAACCCATAAAACCTTGTGCTACATAGATAGCTAACCAAATAATATTCCCATTCTATTTACCCACAGTAATCAAAACACCCCTAAAAAATATGACCCAAAACAAACTTAATGGCTTTTCAATTTAAATAGCTTAGAGGCTGTCTGTGGTTACTCAGCTGGAAATTTCTACTTATACTCAGTTAAATACTTGTTAAACATAAGGCTCTTGTTCTAACTGACAACTGTATGATTTGGTACCAATAAAGAACAGAATAACTAAAGAAGAGTATAAAAAAAACACACTGAGAGCCGTGTAATTACACATTAATCTGACTCTTCTAGCTCAGCGGTCTTTGGTTTACAGCTTCTCATTAATTCCTCTTTTTTCTGTTCTTGTCATTCATTATGCAATGCCACTGTCCAGGATGGTACCAGAAAACTTTACTGCTTCATCCAGTGGGTATACATACTATACTATTAGCCATGATTCTAGGGGCAAATTCACTAAGCGCCGAAGCGCCTAACGCTAGCGTCAATTCGCTAGCGTTGGTCATTTTCGTTACTCCGCAAATTCCCTAACGAACACTGGCGTAAACTCGCTAGTGTTACTTCGCACCCTTACACCTGGCGAATTTTCGCAACGGACGTAACTACGCAAATTCACTAACGCGCGCATTGTACTGAACGCTACCTTTTACGCTAGACTTCCTTCGACACTAGCGCAACTTCGCAACCTTACGCTACCCCTGAGCGCAACTTCGGATTTTAGTGAATTTGCGGAGCGCTGGCGAAACTACGCCTGGCGAAGTGCGGCGAATTGCGGGGAAGTTATGCCTGCCGCAACTACGAATCTTAGTGAATTTGCCCCTTTAAAAGTTAGCTCCCATTGCCATTCTGTTATGAAGACATGCTAAAGATAGGTCTCCGGGGGTTTTCTATGAATTATTGGTGTTTTCATTTTATTGTCTTTTTACTTGTTATTCACTTTAAAGCCCCAGATGAACTCACATTTTCATTCACACCGGTGGTTTTCATTGCAATATAAATATATTAGAGGGTAACTAAGTGATATTTGGTTGTATTCCAATCATAGTTTGAATTTCTTTAATATTAAATATATTTCTTTATATATGAAGGCAAATTTGTCTTGTTGCACTGCCAACTTAATGTATTATTTTTTAGTAATTCTCCCTCACATTACACCAATACCAAAGACTCAAGGAGACTCAACTCATATATGTAACCAGAGAAACCAAACTAAATTCTGAGACCAGAATTGTAGCGGTTTAAGAGGTTTTTAAACCACAATTAAACTCTGTTTCTCTAAAACCACAAATGCCATAAAAGTTATTAAAAGATCTGAATACTAAACGTATTAATGAAAATAGCTGCCGATAAAAAACAGAAAACCATGAAATTTCAATAAAGGTTTTGATGTCCAAAAACATCTAAAACCACACACAAAAGGCTAATCTTTGCAGCTTCTATTTGCCTTTCTTTTGTATTTGTAGATTTTACAGTTTTACATCGGATAAATAACTAAAAAACGTGAATTAAGCTACTTTATGAAAAATTTATTCGTTTTCACTAAAAAATACGTTTCGGAGAAACAAACGTTCTACAAACTTTCACAAATCTGCCCCTTAGTGTTATTTTTTAGTTAAATGTCCGTAGATAATTGCTAATTATTTGCTGTGGGTTACTGGAATGGATGACAACTACCCCATATTTCGTCCAGTGTTGGTACCCTTAATGGGAATCATTCAGTAAATGCTATAAATTTAATGCATTCTGCGAGCACAGATACTTTCCTTGCACCTATGTAATTTATCATTGAGACAGAAGGAAATGCAATGTAAAGACTACAGAATATTTATACAAATTCAGATAAATTTCTTGAAAACCTGTGCCAGAGAAATTATCAGCATCAAAAAATGTGTCTCCCTTTTTCATTCATATTTGTATATACATAAAGCCCTTATCTGGAAATACAGGTATGCTACGTGGGAGGTATCATTTAGGGGAGACATCATTTAAACAGTCAACTTATCATAGAGACACACCCAATCTATAATTTGTGTGTTTATGGAAGTATAAATACTAGCAATACACTGTGTGGTATCATCTTTTACCCCACGCATTTAACACAAGTCTAACTGTAATGTTTTTATAGGTATAATTTATAGGTATGATTTATAGGAAACTGAATATATAATAGACACAAATTTAAAATATTGTTTCTTTTTTTTTATCCCTATCAACATATCTTACTTACTTTAAGACCATCAAATTTTTGACATTCACACATAGCCATTGGTTATGGCTACACTGGGCCGATTCATGGAATAATTTTTCCAAAATAAAAAAAAGACCTTTATTTGCAAGTCATTTAGGGGCCGATTCACTAACTTCGAGTGAAGGATTCGAAGTAAAAAAACTTCGAATTTCAAAGTGTTTTTTGGGCTACTTCGACCATCGAATGGGCTACTACGACCTTCAACTATGACTACGACTTAGAATCGAACTATTCGAACTAAAATCATTCGACCATTCGATAGTCGAAGTACTGTCTCTTTAAGATAAATGTGTTGTAGGTACAAGGGAATGATCCTCGGGGTAGGGTGTTGCTTAGAACCACGGCTTAGAAGTGTGATTTAGAATTATTAGGTTGGCCCAGTGTTAGTCTCATGTGCCACCTTTGTGCCAATATGTACAGCCTTAATGTGACTTTTATTTTATGTAGTGTCTTCTAACTAACTTATTGGTATTTGTTTACTGTTCTTTATCTACTCATCCCACATCCTAGGGGCTACGGGGCTCAGTCCACTAGCCCTACCTTGTAAAGTGTGTCTACCTCCATCTAGACCTTCAGAATTACTTTTAATGCATGCTTCAAAAAGAAGAGTTTTCAGAGCACAGTTGGGCTCAAGACATGATCGAGTGAAAATGGTCCTTCTTCATTACTTCTGTTCTAAAGGAGACACAGCAAGCCAATAGGGGTACAATGTTTATAATCCTCCCTATGGAGTCCACCAGTCAGCACCAGGTTTAGTAACCCCTTTAGACTAGAAGAAACAAACTTTCATATGAAGCAGCGTAGGTGGTTCTTCACAGTGAGGACAGTGAGGTTGTGGAATGCACTGCTGGATGATGTTGTAATGGCTGATTCTGTTAATGCTTTTAAGAGTGGCCTGCTGTAGATACTGAGATGTTTGTAGTCTACTACTTTTTGAATGGTTGCTATGGGTTATTGCATTGCCAAAAGAACAAAACCATGTTGAATCAACAGTTGTCACATTCCAAACTTTAAATGTTATATTTAGCTAAGGTAAAATAACATCAGGGAGCAATAATATCTTGTTGACTAATGTAACTCCATAATGAACTTTTCTCAAAGTGTCAAAACTGCCATTGCTCTGCCAGATGAATAGATCAAAGTAAATTTTAAAAAGTCCTAAAATTAGCTCAACCAATTGACTTCTGTCATAGGTCAATGTGAGATCATTACTGATAGTATTCAGTGGAACATTCTAATGCATCGTCTTATGCAGTCATTGTTCATTGTGACTATACAGGGGAGCTGACAGTTGGAATTTCTCATTCACTTGATAATATTTGTATTTTGCAGCCTCCTCACTGATCCAAAATGTAGATAGGTTTAAGTTGCAAACCTTTCAATCAACAGAACATTGATCCCCATTCTTACCTGAATGTGTGTAGTTCACAAGGGCGTTAAAGACTGAGTCTTGTACCTGATATGCTCAGCTTTGCTTGCTTCCAAAACAAAATGGGTTATTTTTTTTATTCCATGTAAAGTGAGTGCCTTATAAAAGGGAGCAGTAAAGTCCCACCTGCAAAATGGAGACAACAAACAATATTCTGGTATTTTGTTTTTAGAGTGGCCAAGCCCAGCAACACCAATAAAAATTACAGGGCACAGGCTACGAATGAAACAAGTGACAAGAATACCGTCATGCACAATTTATGTCCCCAGGCCCTGTGTAATATAGAGGGAAAAAAATATTTATAGTTTGTGTAAGAACCTTGGAAATACACCAGCAGTAGCTTCAGGGTTTGCTGGTGTCAATATATGAAATTGCAACATTAAGAACAGGAGGAGGGACAGACACAACGATGCAGAGCGCAACCATATTGAAGAGCAAGGAACATCTTTTGATACAGGTACCCTTAATGGAGAGTGTAAATTTAAAATTGTAGTTGTGGTCGTAAATTAGCCATTTGGAGTTTCTCAAGGTCTGCAGAAAACTAAACCCTTTATTAAAGATATTTCTTGGGCAAAAAAGCACGAGTTGAATAGCTGCATACATGTCTGTACAGTCTGCAGAGCTGATCTATGTATATTGCAAAGTAGATATGCAGCATGTGGCTTTTACATGAATCTGTTTTTAATGGGATGATGAATACACTCTGAATAAATATATAAGCATTTCTCTACATGAAAAATGTATAATCCTTTCTGTCTTCCCAACTCTTTGATCTGATATAACCTTATCAATATCAACAGTGTGCTTTTTAAGGAAATGCCTTTAGATTGGCCCAAAGGCAAGTGAGAACAGCTGAAACTTCTAAAATACTTCCAAGAAATTAATATCAATCTTAATAGATGTCAGCTGGAAAAGAGCAACATTTCCTTTTACAAACTATATTGTAGCTCTCTATATTATTAATTCCATTAGTTGACCATGTGTGTCACTGTAGCTCACCAAAAATATCAATTAGAAAATACATAAGCTACAAAAAACAAAACAAAAACCTAGCAATACAACATAAGGCAACTTGCAAGAGCTACTGTATATGATGGTGCAAATAAGTTTGCATTTGTCAGTCAGTCACTATAATAATCCTTTGAGGGTCAGGGCACATGCTCAGATTCAGAGAGATTAGTCGCCCGGAGACAAATCTCCTCTTCTTCGGGGCAGCTAATTTCCCTGAACTGCCTCCCGCTGGCTAGAATGTAAATCGCCGGTGGGATGGCACTCTGAATAATTGCTTTTTCTGAAGTCGCCTACGAGGAAACTTCAGACGACTTCTGAAAACGAAGCGCTCCGAGTGCCATCCCGCTGGAGATTTACATTCTAGCGACGGTAAGGCAGGGGAGACAGTTCGGGGAGATTAGTCACCCCGACAAAGATGAGATTTGTTGCCAGGCGACTAATCTCCCCGAATCTGAGCGTGTGCCCTGACCCTTAACTGTAGAAAGCATGTAGAAGACATGCCAATTCAAATAGAGTCACCCTGTTTCTCTCACCCCCTCTCTCGCTCCTTGCACCCAAAATTTTCCGAAGCACTTGCCGGGTACAATACTTTTATAAAAGTCATTAAACAACAAATTCAGAGTCATTTAATCACTCTCCTACATTTTTTTTACACCACTCTTCTCCAAAATAGTTGTATATCTCAATCACTAGAGAATACAATCAGTTTTTACTGCTATTTGTTATAACAGGAGCTCACATCAAATTCTTTATCCTGCCAGGTTTATAGCCCATTAGCCCATTTTCATCTCATATTGGATTTTTGTCAATTTAAAGTTCTTGGCTTATAAACTAGTAACATGTTTTGCAAAAAATGAATAGCAGATTGGGCTACAAATACTCATAGAAGAAATGAAGAACATAATCACTGATATATAAGCAATAACGACCAGTAAAACAAGTGGTGTAGTTTTCCTTATATGAATTTTTGACTAATATTTTAAAACAATATCATTGTAAAAATATCTTTTTGACTTCCTCTATTTAAAGCACCAAATTCTTGTTATCACACGAGCCCTGCGCCACCTCTCATTATATTCTCATTATATTCTGGGACATTTTTCATTGCATTTTCTTTAAAAGACTTGTATAATTTTAGGCTGTTATGTAACAGAATAAGCCAAGTACAGAGGGGTTAATTCGGTGCTCTGGCAGCACTAGTTGTGTAAGAAATTATGCTGAAAGGTTTTTGTTATAAATCACAAAACTAATTCTCCTGAGAAATTCTTTGATGAATTTAAAGGGAAAGAACAAGCTTGCACTTGAACAGCTGAATGCAAATCTCATATCATTCCACTGAGTGTTCTTTCAGAACTGGCCCCAGGCTACATAACATTTTTATTCGGTCTATGGCTGAAGGAGGGGGCTCACTAGGTTTGATATAAAGTAAAATCTGTGCAATTTTGCTGTGGTGTATGCCTCCACTTTTCTAACTGTAGTTAAAAGTATAATTAAAGTCACAGATGTCTTATTCAAAGGGGATAAAGAACTAATTTACACAGTAGTCTTATCCCAAAGTACCCGCAGTCCAAGGTTTGTACATAGTTAAGTAATTATAAAGGCAAAAATCAGGAAAAACTTACTGTTTAGTGAAGACGGAGCCCAAATATTATAAAAATGAAAAGACTTTATCAAGACATATTCTGGCCTGACGCATTTCGTGCCAGAGATGGGCACTTACCGTATAAACCGAGTTTTTCAGCATCCAAAATGTGCTGAAAAAGTCTACCTCGGATTATACTCGGGTCAGCGGGCAGTAGCTGAGATTGCAGTCACTTTAAATCATTCCTATACCAACAGTTCACTTGGGGAGAGACTGCAATATCCCACAATGCCCTCTGTTGGTTATATGAAAGAATAACAGTGTGCCCTCTGTTGGTTATATGAAAGAATAACAGTGACTGCAATATAACACAGCACCCTCTGTTGGTTATATGAAAGAATAACAGTGCGCCCTCTGTTGGTTATATGAAAGAATAACAGTGACTGCAAAATCACACAGTGCCATTTGTTGGTTATATGAAAGAATAACAGTGCGCCCTCTGTTGGTTATATTAAAGAATAACAGTGACTGCAATATTACACAGCACCCTCTGTTGGTTATATGAAAGAATAACAGTGCGCCCTCTGTTGGTTATATGAAAGAATAACAGTGACTGCAATATCACACAGCGCCCTCTGTTGGTTATACGAAAGATTAACAGTGATGGCAATATCACACAGCACCCTCTGCACATGGTAGTGGGACAATGCACACAGTAATCCGTTTGGCAATTCTCTGTCACCATCAACTGTGCAAAGAAGTCCGGTTGATCGCTGGGGGGTCGCTTTGGCAGAATTTGCGCTGCTGGGAGACAGGGCTGTAGTTGTGTCTAGGCTTATACTAGAGTCAATAGGTTTTCCATGTTTTCATGGTAAAATTAGGTACCTCGGCTTATACTCGGGTCGGCTTATACTCGAGTATATACGGTACTTAAAGTAAAATCAGCTTCAAAAACAAAAACATTCTGGGGAAAACGCCACTTGCATTTCTCATTTTGCCGTTTTCATAAAAGTAGCAATGAGTCAAAACTGGCTTTAATTTAATTGGAAAAAAAAATACCAAAACATCAATTCAATATGACAATGGCGGGGGACTGAACCAATTACTGCCATGGGTAAGTGAACATTTTATTTCTTTGGTCACTGCACCAGTTAATTCTTTAGGTCACTGTTCTATACTATAAAACTGAGGATCACTGCACTTTTTTATTGTATGGTCCAGTTAATGCTTTACTGTGCCGTCTCATGCAGATGCTCACTGGTGACTATGATTTTATAATGCAGATTGCACAGTAAATCTAATGAGTGAGGTCTGCATAATTAGGTGTGGTTTCTGTAAGTGGGTGTGGCTAATACACATTTTCATAGTCAGTCACTCTGGTAACCAGATAGCTTAAATGCCTTAAAGGAAAAATAATTATAGTATTATTATAATTATATTATATTATTATAAATAATTATTTTATAAAAATAAAAAACTCTGTAAATAGACTGTATATAATAAAAAAATGTTTTTAATATAGTTAGCCTAAAATATAATCTATAAAGGCTGGAGTGACTGGATGTTTAACAGAACAGAATAGAACACAACTTCCTGCTTTTCAGCCCTCTAACGCTGAGTTAGTCAGCGACTTGAAGGTGGGGCCACATGGGACATAACTGTTCAGTGAGTTTGCTTTTCAACCTTAGCATGCAGCTCAGATTCAAAAGCAAATGATTATCACTCATGTGGCTCCCTCTCAAGTTACTGGTTAATGCCTGGCAACCAATCAGAGAGAAGCAAAGCCTGAAGTATTGTTCTGGCTATTATATTAAACATCCAGTCACTCCAGACTTTAAAGATTATGGGGCAAATTTACTAAAGGGCAAAGTGGACGTCGCTAGTGAAAATTCACCAGAAATCCAATCAGCAGGGACATCCGCAATTTACTAACAGGCGTTTTGGGCAATTAGTTAGCAAAAGAGACAGTCGCTAGTGCAGTTTCTCTGGCAGGCGAAAGATCGTTACTCTGCTAATTCACTAAAGTGCGAATTTTACAGAACTTTACTTTCGCCAGAGTTTCCTTGACCAGCTTAGACCTGGCAAACTGATAAGATGAAGCCACATCCTCCTCAATCTTATGTCAGTGACATCATATCCTGTGTACCGGAAAGTTATTAAAATGATAATAAAAAAAGTTTTTTCATATTTTAAAACGGGATTGTCTTTATAAGCTCTTACTATTAAAAATTTTTGTTTTACTTTTTTTTTTTTACCATTTGAGGGGCATGCCACATTTGTTATAGGGTGGGCTCATGTCTAGGGCATTAGAGGATCTCTTTTGTCTTTATTTTGCTTCCTTGGACATTTGAAATAATAAGAGGCCACTTCAAGCATTTGCACCAACATCTCTAATAAAGACGTATATATGACCTATATGTACCCGCCATATTCATATTGACCTAAGCGTAAGTGTATTAACAATGTTTTTCTAAGCAGAAATGAACATTAGCGAAAAGTTCACTATGAATTAACACTAGCGAAACTTTGCCAACGTTCAGCTACCGAAACGCAGCTTCGCTTTTTAATGCCGAATTTCGCCTAGTGAAGTTTGGCAAAGCCTTCGCAGGTGAAAATTCACCCTTTAGTGAATTTGCCCCTATATATTTGGCTAACACTATATTGAAATTTTTTTTATATTGCACAGCCTATCTATTTACCAAGTTTTTTATTTTTACACTGAAGGACTCTTTAAAAAAAATACATATTTATTAACACTTCAGTTCCCCCACCAAAAAAAATATGGAGACTGCTTTTAAACTGTATTAGACTAAATTACTGATCATAATGTTTCAAGGTGAATATTGAGATAATTTTGCTGGTGATTAAAAGTATATGCTAATAACAACAATTTCATATGAAATTGTTACTTGAACCAATTAGGCCGCCCCTCTATTAATTGTCCTGGTTCACACAAAGGAATATGTCAATAAAAATAAACATAGCTGGTGAAAATGTAGTAGGAATTTGGAAGTGTCTCTCTCTCTCCATTCCAGCCCTTTGGTTGACTGATTTCAAGCTTAAATACTCTGAAAGGAACATGTAATGGAAGGAAAATTCTATTAGATGATGCTTTCTATCACCACTTCAGCTAATGAGACATCAGGAAAGTCACATTGCACAATGGAAGATGCGGCACGCGCTGAATGATACCCATGGTTCAACTTTGTTCTTTGCTTGCTAATTTTCTGTAATCCTTTAATTACTTCGCTGTAGCATATGAACTTGGTCGCTGGGTACAGATGTGCTGGTCTTTTATCAGAATATGCACAAAAGTACCTACAGTAAATAATGATTATAAATATTACACATTTATGATTTAAAATTAGCATTGGCTTGTTAAAAGTAATAGGAGTGTTGAAAAGGTGAGTTTTGCCTTTAATTTCACCATAGCGGGCGATATAAGCTTCAGGGAAGGTGTTGTTGAACAGAGAATTGGCTTATGTGTTAAATAATCTTGCTATTGGAACCTAAAAGCTGAGCTGTTTTGGAAGGAACACACATGTTAAACACTTAGGGGCCGATTCACTATGGGTCGAATATCGAGGGTTAATTAACCCTCGACATTCGACTAGGAACTAAAATCGTTCGACTTCGAATATCGAAGTCGAACGATTTAGCGCAAATCCTGCGATCGAACGATCAAAGGATTATTCCTTCGATCGAACGATTAAATCCTTCGAATCGAACGTTTCGAAGGATTTTAATCAAACGATCAAAGGAATATCCTTCGATCAAAAAATCTCAGGCAAGCCTATGGGGACCTTCCCCATAGGCTAACATTGACTTCGGTAGCTTTTAGCTGCCGAAGTAGGGGGTCGAAGTTTTTCTTAAAGAGACAGTACTTCGACTATCGAATGGTCGAATAGTCGAACGATTTTTAGTTCGAATTGTTCGATTCGAAGCCGAAGTAGTAGTTGAAGTAGCCCATTCGATGGTCGAAGTAGCCCAAAAAACACTTCGAAATTCGAAGTTTTTTTAATTCGAATCCTTCACTCGAGCTTCATGAATCGGCCCCTAAATAACACTGGTCCAGCTCACACATTGGTGAAGACTTTTCATAGTAAGACTGCCCTGTGGTATTTAATGGCAATTAATGTAGTGAAGGTCTCAACAAGCAAGAAACAAAGCAAAAAGGCTGCCTGCCCATGAAAGATAACTTCAGACAGACTAGGAGTTCCATTTGCCACTGCAAGGAGCAGAGAGAGAGAGAGCAACTGAATGCAAAGAGACTGAGAGAGAAGTCATGAGGTAAGAATCATCAAGTGGAGTGAGTACAGGGATAACTCAAACAATTGTGCTTTCTTTCTATTTTCCTTCTAGTTAATGTTTTTTTAACGAAAAAGACAAACATGTATATCTAAAACATTCTTAGGGCAGTGGCACACGCTGCTACTGGGGAAGATTAGTCGCCCAGCGACAAATCGACTCTTCTTCGGGCGGCTTATCTCCCCTAAATGCCTTTCCACCGGCTTGAATGTAAACCGCCCGCGGGATGGCATTTAGATCGCTTCGTTTTCCTAAGTCACCCAAAGTTGCCTCACGAGGAAACAGCTGGCAAATTAGGAAAGCCAAAGCGATCCAAGTGCCATCCCGACAACGATTTGCATTTAGGGGAGATTAGTCGCCTGAAGAAGAGGCGATTTGTCGCTGGCGACTAATCTCCCCCAGTAGCAGAGTGTGCCACTGCCCTTACAGACACAGAAATGATAATTAAACTCAACTCTACATTTGCTCTTTATTAAATTATCCTTGATTTGGTGCAAATTGATCGATCACACACACAATGCTACATTTTAATTATGACTCTTTAGCAAAAGCCTCAGAAGAACTTAGGGAAAGCAGGTACATATTTTACTCCTATTTCCAGGGACAATTAGGTGTTCCCTTGCACAAATGTTAGTACAACGTTTAGGAGAATAGAGGCCTGTTATTAGTCTCAGATCAGCACAGGCGCCAATTCGATAGCAGCCGGAACCGTCGCTAGCATTCATTCACATTCTATTGCCAGACGACTTTTCTCTCTGGCGAACGATTGTTACTCCGCAAATTCACTGAAATGTGGATTTTACTGAATGTTACCTCTTTCGCCAGAGTTGCCTTCGCCACCTCAGACCAGGCGAAGTGGTAAAAAAAAGCTGGCTCTTCCTCAATCTTCTGTCACTTACATCATATCCTGTGTCCTGAAAATGCATTAAAGTTCAAAAAAATCCTGGCGACTTTTTCTTTTTTGAAGAGAGTCACCAGTTAGTAAATCTACCCTCACTTGTTTAAAAACAGCAATACCATGTTCAACAATAAGTGGCTAGTAGTTTTGACATTAGTGACATTAGTGTCCCCATGGTTTTCATGCTCATTCTATTAGCACCACTGAAGTCTTGGCTAAAGAATAGCTAAGATCAGTAAACATGATCCCTGAAATATATTATTATATATATATATATATATATATATATATATATATATATATATATATATACTGTATATATATATATATATATATATATATATATATATAATACACAAAAGCAATAAATATCTTGTAAATGATATCCTTATAAACGGTGAGTTCTGATGTCATTTCTGTCACATGATCCACTAAAACTTGTGTATTATAATAAATAATGTACCCCCAGTTGCAAAATATTATTAGAAGTAACTCCGCCTTCGGCCTCGTGTTTTTATATGGTCATGAAACTCCTTGGTAACTTATAATATCCTTATAATTTACAAGAGGGGGTACTTTATTCACTATCTATATATGTGTGTGTGTGTGTGTGTGTGTGTGTGTGTGTGTGTGTGTGTGTGTGTGTGTGTGTGTGTGTGTGTGTGTGTGTGTGTGTGTGTGTGTGTGTGTGTGTGTGTGTGTGTGTGTGTGTGTGTGTGTGTGTGTGTGTGTGTGTGTGTGTGTGTGTGGATCAGGGCCTTCGCCAAGTGGAAGCTTTCCCTTTAAGGTGTAGAGCAACTACAAAACACAGGCTACTGTATATAAAAGATAGGAATTTGGACGCCAGGAGGTTTTTGGTGCAAACAAAAGATGGATTTATTGTACAAAGACAATGACCTCAGGTTTACTCACATGAGCGATGAGGCAAAAGCAGGTGATAATCACAGACATTCAGGTCCCTTTGGTGCGATGGCTTTACTGGGGCCTTGGTGATCCGAGGCTCAATGGGAAACACCTAGTTGCACAGACACCAGGAGACAAAGAGGAAGAGGCCACTCCTTTCCAACACTATATGGAAGTGTGGCATGAAGTGGTCATTACACCTTTGGCCAATAACTAGTGGTGTACTAAAAGAAATGTTACAGGGTTTGTACCCAATAAGAAAGGAGTACAGAAGGAAGGTAGGGATTTAACTCTATAGGGGCATAGAAATCATATAGGTCCCTACATATATATATATTTATGTGAAGCCAAATAAATGTTGTTTGCAGAAAGCCCTCTCATAACTATAAATTAAATGCCCAGACAATTGTGGTTCTATATTGTTATAAATAGAAAAAAAATTGTTTGATTTCTCAAGATCCAGCTCAACTTGCCACTCAGCTTCACCCTCATACCGTGGCTGCGCTTTGGTTTTAATTTAATTTATCAATCAATCAGTTACTGCCTTTGTATTTGATGCAACATGATTACAGTTTTACAAGTTTGTTACATTCTTTGTCATTTCTAAATTATTTTTCTGTCCCCTCCAGCCTATAAAACTTTATTCCTTTCTATTTCTTTCCCTAGGGTATAAAACGAAAGCTGTAATTACACAATTTAACATAAGGATGATTTAAAACGCTTTTGTGTATATTCGTGTCTGCTGAAACCTTTACTGATGAGTCAAAATGACTTGTGTAGATGCTCGGCATGATTGATGACTCGTGAAAATTTAAATTCAGAAATCGTTTATTTAAAATTATTGATCATATATTTCATCCCTGCATGTGATTTGCATAACTGAGCACTAATACCCTACAGCAATTAATGTGTTTAATTGCTCAGAACAGCTAAACACTTTCAGACGAGCTGATCTCTCTATCAACTCTGATAAATACGTCATTTACCGTAATTAAAAACCTTCCTTATGGTCCGAGAAATATTTTGTTTTCATAGTAATAAAAGTCATCAGGACAATTCATGAAATGTTTTCACTTCATTTAAAATAATTGTGTTTCCTTTAGAATACACCAATTACACTGACACCTATAGGCAAATACAAGAGTCTGCTGCACTCAGCCCATAATCAATATATTCAAGACAGCAACATTTTGTGCATACTGCTACTGAAAAATGCCTTACCCTTTAAACAAAACAGGGATTGTTTGTCCATATATTGCAATATATTTAAGCTGGCCAACTACGTCAAAGTCATCCCATATCTGGCCAGTCCTATGCTCAATTTTATCTGATTCATTAAGAATTCTATTGCTTCATTATACATTTTACAAAGGGACTAAGTTTTACCTGCAACTTACTTGCTGCTTTCGAAGTAAAACTCCCAAACTTGGCTGCCCTTTTATTAGACACCAGTGGGATCACCTGACTATAGCTGGGAAGGGTGGAAGCTACAACATGGAGCTGGTCACTGCTCCTGTATAACTATAACAAACAAGGGAAAGTTGTCCCACTGGTGTCTAATAAAAGGGCACCTAACCACATCCTAACCTAGATTCAGTGCTAGTGCGAATTTGTGGCGAATATTCATGTTTCGCCAACAGCGAATAAATTCACTGCATCAAAAAAATTTGGCCATGCGTCAGAATAGTCGCATGTATCGAAATTGTCGCACGTTAAAATTATTCGGACTTTAATGCATTTGGACAAAATAGGTGCGCATATAAAAACTGTTGCAGGCTTTAAAATTGACGGCAAATTTATCGTCATTTTGTGAATCTCACTGTAATTTAGCACAATTTTCGAAACGGAACAAATTTGCCCATCACTATTCAGTTTTAGTTTGTGGGTAGTGATGGGCAAATTTGCTCCACTCCAGTCTTGTTCATGAATTAGAAAATGATTTCCAACATGCAAATGGGATCCCTGTGGGAAGCGGGTTAGTAGCATCTGCCAAAATGTGGCCCATTCTTTAGTGATATGATACCGTGAGCCTATGTGTAAAGTTACTGTTAGGCAGAGAACAGGATGACAGATAAAAGTAAGGAATCGTATGCAGATCCCTTCACAGGTTGCTTTTGTACTTTTATGAAGTACACTCCAGTTCTTAGAATGCTGCCGATAAAAAAGGGAATACAAAAGAATTACAGTGCAGTAAATGTCATTATGCTCAGTGGGAAATCGAAAGCACCCATTATCTGCAAAAAGTCGCAACGGGGGTGCGGTGGTTTAAAGTAAATGCAGAGACATGGAGAGAAAGATGGCTGTATTTTATATAAAATCTCTGTATAATAACAAGAGCTAAACGTTAACTCACAATGTGGGCTGAACATTGCAGAAATTCAGAACACAGTCTATAGAAAGCTTACTGGAAAGTATACGGGAAGGCAGTATTATTTGTGCTGGACATGGAACAAGATATGTTAGTTCAGTTTGGCCTCATGTCTATGGGTTGAATGGATAAACACAAGACCACACAAGTGAATAAGTCAACCAATGTAGTGTTTATCTGATAAAGCCTGCTCAAGTTAAAGCAGGCTATACATATAGGGGCAGATTTATTAAGGGTCGAAGTGAAAATTCACTCGTATCGGATGCATCATGATCCGATTGTTGGGCCCTAGGGCCCACAATTGTATCAGCCCGATTTTGCCCACTTCAATGCACGCATATCGGGGGCTCATTTGTCGATACGTCTATGACCAGCTTTAGGTGTATATTATATCTTGTCTAATTTTGTTGCCTCCTTAGATGTATACTGTATCTTATGTAGTTTTTTTGTTCAAAGCGAAATTGTCAATTGTTCAATGCAAATTGTCAGGTTATCTGCCATACTTGTTTTGCCTGTTCCACATCTTGATGCCTTCCTTGGGTTAGGAGATATTGTTGCTGATTTTCATTCTTGTGCTATATGTCTTCACTGCTGTTATTCTTTGCATTTTTAGGCAGTACATTTATTTGTACATTAAAACATATGCTTCACTTAAATTTCAGTTCTACCTTCACCAACACCAGCACTATGATTCAGACGATTCAATGACCTGAACGAAGCCCATACGTTCTAACTTACTTACGACATGCCGCGCATACAAGAATTTGCATATTATTGCAGCTACTTGTGTGTTTTGCTAGTGCAGATTTTACCTACTCCTCAATAGCCATGCTATTTCTGATAAATCGCTCCAAAAAGGGTCTCTGTGCGTTTGGGACTACAGGCGATTTCAAATAGCATTGTGCGTGAAGTAGCTGGTAATTCACATATTTTTCTATGGCAAGACAAAACGAACGACTTGTCGTCGAAACTCGATTTTAGAAATGCGGGCGGCAAATCTCCCCGTGTGTCACTACCCTAAGGAGGCACTGTATATTCAATCCTATAGAAGTTTTTATTCCAACATAGCATTCTCAAGTCAATGCTACAATACAAACCCTTCTTCAACCCTACTTCAAAAAGCGATGGGTGAAAATATGAGGAAACTACAGATGTGAAAAAGATCACAATCACTTACTTAAAGAAATCTTGGTAAAAGTCAAAGGAGCATCGCACATGCCAAATATCACTACATGATATTTACAGTCATGGGTACAGAATGCACTTTTCTATTCATCACTTTGACTGATAATAAATGAGATTGTACTTGTGCTTAACAGAGGTTTCTTTAAGGATAATGACGTAAAAGTTTAAATAGGAAAGGCAAGGGTGAAAGCGAACTATAAATGTATAAACTTTTATATTTAATACAGAGTCAAAGAGAACCATACTTTTTCCAGCAAAGAAATGGTTGAACCAAGTAGGGGAATTAAAATTCTGAATAAAGACTCTCACTCCATCTTTAATGTAAGATATTACATGTAAGCCAAAAAACTTAGATCCAAAGTCCTTGCGGTAATCCTCCATTCAATCTAAAAATTTAAATGGACCTGGAATTGTAATTTATATAAAAACGTGCCCTCTGTTGATGTTACAAGTCATTGTAAACTTTGAGGACAATTTTAAGTAAACAGAAGTCATATCCATATTCCAATATTACTGCTCAAGCTTTTTATTAGACTTTTTTGTAAATTGTTTGCTGAATTATATGCCTTATTACATTGGTGTCACCTTTTCCTCCTTATTACATTGATGTCACCTTTTCCTGCTTATTACTTTGATGTCACCTTTTCCTCACCTGTCAAGGGGATTTTTGGCACTTTTCCACCTAAACCTACTCAATAAACTTAGGAAGTAACCAACAAAAAGTTAGAATACCTTTTAGTCCATTTTCAAGAAACCATTTTCTAGAAATCAACACTTTTGATATTATATTGTTCATCCCATATAACCTTTAATATTAGGTGTACAAACCGAGAGAATTTACAGAGGGATTTGGGACTTGGGTGTTTGGGCATCAAGAAGACCAGAGCAGATGCTACTGGTCGAATCGAACGTTTCGAAGGATTTTAATCCAACGATCGAAGGAATATCCTTCGATCAAAAAAAGTTAGGCAAGCCTATGGGGACCTTCCCCATAGGCTAAAATTGACTTCGGTAGCTTTTATCTGCCGAACTAGGGGGTCGAAGTTTTTTTTAAAGAAACAGTACTTCGACTATCGAATGGTCGAATAATCGAACGATTTTTACTTCGAATCCTTCGATAGTCGTAGAAACCATTTTCTAGAAATCAACACTTTTGATATTATATTGTTCATCCCAAATAACCTTTAATATTAGGTGTACAAACCGAGAGAATTTACAGAGGGATTTGGGACTTGGGTGTTTGGGCATCAAGAAGACCAGAGCAGATGCTACTGGTCCATAGCTGCTAGCTACAATACAAGAAAGTTGATTTGCATCGTACTATTAGGAACTCGGTCATTGGGCACTCAATCACTGGGTACCAGAAATGGAGTCACCATGATTTCTGCACCTGGCACAGATGGCACTTGTGACATATAGTTCTTTTCAATAGGGGAAATGAAATGACTGTATGAACTAGATGCACTCTTCTTTCTTTCTTATTCTGTTACATGATATTCAAAAAACATATGAAGTTGGCCCTGCTATAGAACACACCTGTCATTTCCCTGTTCATCTGATCACATATGTATATCACACTGATGACGTTGTACCACAGGTGCTGTTATCTTGCAATAAGAAGCTTATGGGAGTTGATAAGAAAGCTTATGGCCAGAGAAAAGACAAAGCTAAAACTAAAAGATTAAATAAATAGATTAATACCTTCTAAAGGCCCCCATACACGGGCCGATAAAATCTGCCGAGTCGTGTATGGGGCCATCCAATCGATATCCCAGCTGTCGATTTGGAAGGGTAAAAATTTCTGCCCGTATGGCCTCCATTCTGATCAGCCCAATAACGCCCACCTCAATGTGGCCATATTGGGGAGAGATCCACACACAAGCGAATCTCTCTGTGTATGGCCACCATTAGAATCTTGTGAGGAAGGACAAGAGGAAAATAATGACAAATTCCACACAAGTTCATTAGTAAAATCTAAAGTGAAAATATATAGTGAATAAAGTACACCGTCTTGTAAACTATAAGGATATTATAAGTTAAGGAGGAGTTTCATGACCATATAAAAACACGAGGCTGAAGGCCGAGTGTTTTTATACAGGTCATGGAACTCCGAGGTAACTTCTAATATGCTCATATTTTGCAACTGGGGGTACTTTATTTATAATAATAGACAAATTTCAGTGAGTCATGTGACAGAAATGACATCAGAACTCACCGTTTATAACTGATGACATCAGAACTCACCGTTTATAAGGATATAATTTACAAGATATTTATGGCTTTTGTGTATTATATATAAATATATAGTTTCCCTTACAGTTCAGATTCACCATTCATATAAACATCATGACACTTTTTTTTAATATCAGAATAGCAAGGGGTGAGTTATTTTATCATGTCATCTGTATTCTGTGTTTGTAAGTATATGTAATTCCAAGTAAAGTACAACCACAACTGTTGCAAATGTTTTGATTTAACCTAAATGGTCAATAGATTTAATAAAAAGTCCTTTAAAAATAGCTTTAATGTATCCAATAAATAAAACCATTTGGCTCGAAAAAAATTATCTGGTTCCAGTTTCTTTCTGTCTAACTCTGGGAGATTTTTTTTTAAAACCAATAAACTATAAACATTGGCAATCCCTAAGTGCTTATTAATCAGATGTTTGCAAATAATTCCATCAAGTAATCATTCCAGTTTCCTATTCTAAGCAGCAGTCCAGCTGATGGCACTAGGGTGCAATTTCTGGTTTCTGGATGCCAGATGAATTTTCAGATATTAAAAATGAATTTATATTCACACTGTAGACCCTGATATTTTTATCTTAATTGATATTTCAACATAAAGATACACTATACTGATTGCACAAAAAGCAGTAGATACCATATTCTCTAATAATTATTCCCTAATTACCATTGTTGTCATCTCTATTAATACAAGACAAAAAGCTCCCACATATATATATATATATTTATATTCACATGGAGAATAATGAACACCATTTTGTATAAGGATATATTTTAAGTGACTGAGCAGTTCTCTGATCATATAAAGTCACAAAACCAATTACTGAGTGCTTTTATAGAGGTTGTATCGTGTGATACAAATTATATCACTAAGCACCAGTTATAACTGATGACATCACTATGCACTGTTAAAAAGGATATCTTTTATATTCCTGACTCTTGTGTGTCACAGGTATGAAATTCTTTATCCGGAAACCCATTATCCAGCTCCAAAACATCAATCAAAACATTTTTGGACTTTTTATTCCCTTTTTCTCTGTAATAATAAGACAGTATCTGGATACAATATCTGGATACAACTTTATACAACATCTCCTTAAAGGATGCAAAACAATCCTATTGTTTAATTAATGATATTATATATTATTCTATTATATTATTATATCCCCAGAGGATCGAAACGCGTTGATGTCCCAATTTGTTGTGATGCAGTAAAGCATTATATTTGCTTCTATCAGATCTTTGCCGTGAGTGCTTTCTTCTTCTATACTATATATAAGTCCAACCAAAAGCTGGTGCACACAACTATATAACCTGATGATTTGCCTAAGGCTTAGACTGTATCTCAAATAACGTGCGGGGATTGAGGAACAGAGTAACTCCATATTTACAAAAATACAATGTTTACAAATGAGAAATAACCCAGTAACATATTTATCTCTAGAATACGAGTCGCTATGCTCCTCCATGGGTAACAGGTGGCGGAGTTTACTGGAGTGCTGATTGGTATTTTGACTTTCATTTTGAGGATTCTAAATTTTTATTTTATGAGAACTTGTGAAACATTTGTATATGGATAGTTGCCCCAGAAGCAGACACTTATATTGGGACACCGTTTAACATGTCATGCCGAGTGAATAGAGAAAATAGAGACATAAAACAGCCCCTTATTAAATATAAATACAATATTTACCTTCCCTTTTTCTTGGCAGGGACCTTGGTTTTTTCTTCTTACATTAAAGAAGAGAGAGCAAATGTACTGTGCTGGGTAGGCAGAATGGTAAACGGGCTGCAAGTTGTTTCTCATGCAGATGAAGGCAGACAAGAATAGTTAGGTTGAATACAAATACTGAACCATTTTACATGTAACGCTTTCTTGGCCTATTCGGCCAATTAGGGGTTAAGGGTGTCCAGCTAGTGTATGAGCATGGGTTACACTATGAAACTACACTCAGGGCGGAGCCTTCGCTAAATGGAAGCTTCCCCTTTAAGATGGTGTAAGACTACAACCCACAGGCTAATTAGTTTTAAAGATAGAATAATGGACGCCAGGAGGTTCTTTATGCAGTAAAACGGGTGAGATGGTTTATTGAACAGAATATGCAGAGGCAATTGACCACAGGTTTACTCACTCAGGAGCTGTAGTAGGAGTTAGCATATCACAGAGGAGAAAGGATAGCATGATGATGATGCAGCATGTACAGATGTCACTCCTCAAGTCAAACAGTAGTAAGAATATCTCACTCTCAAAGACCAGCGACCAATGTGAAACAGGATCGATCAAGTAGGGGTCAGGCAATGCTCTGCTAAACTGAATTCCGTATCACTGAGTTCCCTACACTAAAGGCACCTTAGAAGCCTTTGGGAGGCTACTCCCTGCTATTCTCCTTGATGGAGCATACAACTGCTCATACTACATAAATCTGGCTATCTCTCTCTCCTAGAGAGACTATTACAGAATCTGCCCTAATGATAACTAATCCTCGTTCACGGGATTGCCTGATTCCCGACGAGAGAAAGATACAAGAAAGGTAGGGGATTAACTCTATAGGAGCCTAATAGATCCTATAGGTCCCTACATACTATATAGGCACATTCTCAGACAAAAGAGTAGATAAGACATTCAGGCAACTTTACAATGTGACTTAATTGGACAGTAAGGACGCATATGGCCACTAAGTTGTGCCAAGGTATAACAGTAAAGCAGCCAAGCCCTGTTTTTAAAAGTTTTTTAATATTCAAAAAAGTTTCATTTCTTCTTTAAGTAAGATCCTAATAGGGTGGTTCCTTATTATCAGAAAACACTACACTTGCTGATATCCAACAGTTAACAGCAAAACTTGCTCTTAGGTGGTACCTTGGTAGAAGTGATGTCCCTCTCAGCCACTCACCAGTAGGAGCCTGGCAGCCCTAGAAACGGCTCCAGCTAAATTAAAAGAAAGACATATAAAAAAAAGTAGAAATAACATGGCATCATACCTGAAATATGGGCTGATCCGTCCAAAAATTAGAGGATCGCTATGTACCCAAACGTGTAATATAACTCCAGCTACTGAAAGTGAAGGAATGCGTCTGTCATTTGTGGATAAAGCAACCACAAAATATTCTTTTTTTTTTGGAAACTTTTTTCGATTGTAACAACTAATCTTTGTTTAAATTTTTCATATCTGACATGTTCTTTCGTGTTTATATTGGTTTAATGCACTATTTAGAATAAAACGCTGCTCTGTGCTACCGAACAAATTGTGGAACTTCGGTAAAGTTCATTTCTATAACAAGGGAATTATTAAGAATTAGTTGCAAAAGTACATTGCTGGGAAAGAACCTTATCATGGGCGAAATGCTTTTGTTTGTGTCTGTAAACATTGTGTAGCACACAGTAACCAAGTAACATAATCATTGGGGTTAATAAAAAGGACATTGTGTTTGTACATTAATCTCTGTCCTTCCCAGAAACATTTCTGATTCTGTAGATCCAGAAGTAGATTTAAAAAATTGTGTTGTTTTTTTTTTTAAACCTAAAAGTTATTTTTTCTATTTTGTTTCAAATTGGATTAATCGTCTGCTAAGTAAGTTTTGTAAATGTGGAAAAAGTCTATCCAAAAAGAAAATTAAGAGGGGTAATTTCTCCTACAACCACAGTCAACCCTCCCACAACCTGACCCAGAATTATAATGCTAACACTTCCTTGATAATTCCATGTAGAGCTCACTGTAATTAAACCTTGAATACATATGTATATCTCCATCACTGTCAAAAGACATGACTTTCCATTTCTGACAGCCTTCCCTCACTGATTTTATTCACCACTCTCAGTATGTTGTCCATATTTTGGAGCTTCATCATGATAAATACGGATTCGAAAAGATTTTCTCTCCCCTCTTTGTCAGATACATTATTCAGCCTCTTAACAAATTCAGGAAGGCCACTTTTCTAAGACATGGCTTTCTATTTCTGACAGCCTTCCCTCATTGTTCGTTTCACATATTTATTCACCGCTCTCAGTATGTTGTCCATATTTTTGAGCTTCATAAAGTTTTAAAAAGATTTTCTTTCCCCTCTTTCTCAGATACATTATTCAGCCTCTTAATTAACAAATTCAGGGAGGCCTCTTTTGAATGAGATTTTTTTTGTTTTTTTGCAAACTCACTGATCAAATTTTTTTTCTTGACAATTAGAATATTTACCAAAAAAAAATCACCCAAAAAAATCACAGATTTTCGAAAAAAGTATTTTTTGCTTTATATAGTTTTTATTTGTTTTTTTTTTCAATTGTGTAGCAGAAAGTATAATAAGAACAACTGAACAGACTGAACATAAACATTTACTTAAAAAAAAAAGATGTAAATATAAATAGCATTAAGGTTCAAAATACACCTACAGTTGACTTCAACAAAAGGTTGGCAAGTTTTATTCGCTAAATTTTGTCATTAACTTTTTCAATGTTTTTCTTTAATAGCTCTCAAAAAAATGTTTGAATTTCAAATAAGAAGAGCTTTTTGCCAAAATATTTTCAAAATGAAACTAATACACATTTAAAAATGTTTGCCTTGGTGTGCACCACTGGGTGGCTTTGTTCTCAATATTCTATAGTAATCAGGGGCAATTCTAGCCCCAAAGCAACCAGAGGTGGCTTTCCTGATGCCGCCCTACTTCAACCACCATGCTTACCCTTACATTGCATAAGAGGGTCCGGAGGGGGGCAAAGAACTGGAAAACCCTTCTAGTATCTCTTTTTCTATTAGTTAAATCATGGCTGGCTTACAATACATTCCCAGATTTTATATAAAAGCAGAAAGAGAAAGCAAAAATACATATTAACTCAGAGGCGTGAGGTGTGATGCAACAGCTTAAGTGGAGCTGAAGCCTGTACGCATAGTTAGTTTAGGCCAATAAAACCCAACCTTCAATCAAATTCAACTCTTTAGCTGCATCACAATCTCTATCTGAAGCCCAATAATCCCTTACACCAGTGATCTCCAACCAATGGCTAGTGATCCACATGTTGTTTACCAACCATTAGATTTTTCTCCCAGGGGCTTCAAATCAGGTGCTTCTTTAGTTATCCCTGGCTTGAAGACACATTTTGGTTGCATAAAAAACGGGTCTACTGCCAAATAAAGTCTCCAGTAGTAGGCTGCAAGCAAACATAGGGACTACCAATTGGCAATCACATCTATACATTTTGTGCACTCATTTACTGGCAGTAATGGGGTTAATGTAGCATTCTGCACCAATCTTACTGACATGTCTGGGGTTAAACTGATCTTCGTTCATTTTCCGGCCCAATCCAAACCCTTAAAATAAAGTCACTTTAGGTCACCTGATCAAAGAAATCAAAATTTTCTCCCCTTACTTACCCTTGTGTGAATTTTTTTACATCTACAATAACAAATACATTGCTCTATCTTGTTAGAGATGCTCTTCCCCAGTATGCTACAACTCTTACTCATAGACAAAAAAGGCTTCCTTGTTGCCAAAGCACGGTCAACTCCTTAATGTAACATACTGTATGGTATCCCAAAACACAGAGCAAACTCCAAGGTCCTGGTCTTGGCTCATAATTCTATAGCAGCCACCTTTGACTTTGGGAGGAGCCCTCCGCTACTTGGATGCCGTCATATCTTAAAGTGAGAGGACCAAGGGGGATCTCTGGGCAGGCTAGGGAACCTAAATGTGTACTGTAAAAATGGGTAACAAGGCGGTGGTCAAGGGACAGACCAGGGTCAAACCAAACAGATTTGCGGTACAGTAAAGAGATCCAATAGAATAGTTGAAGAACAGGCAGAGGTCGGGACAGGCAGCAGAACAGCAAGGGTCAAGGTCAGGCAGTGGTCAGTTAACAGGATCAGACAAGATAACACACCCAGGAACTATGGAACATAGACCTATCTTGGGCAATGAGTCAGAGCAGAGTAGGGGGTTTTATAGCCAGCATAGTGGCTTATACTGATACCTGTGGCCAGATGGCAACATCTGCAACAAGCCATGCTTACTTGCAGTTACAAGCATAGCCATAGGCTAGCCATCTGCTCACACTGGTAATGTGCTACAAAGTTTGTGTAGGGATGTGTAGAATAGCCACCCCTTGTATTATTGTCAGGCAGTCCCTCCATGTCATGGACACCTAATTGGGTCCTAAAATACAGTTGGGAGGGGTACTGTTGACTCTTGTTGTTTCCCACAGTGACCAGAAGATGGCACTGTGCTAGAGTATAAAAGGCTCTGAAGCCATACTTTCAGGGTCCATCTTGTGCTGGCTCTAGTCTGTGCAGGAGGCAGAGCTCGAGTTGAACCTAGACAGGTCAGGTCTAGTAAGAATAGGATACTCACCCTTATAGATCACTCTAGGAGTGATAGTCAGTCAGTTTATTTAGCTGAGCAGTCTGAGGCTTCTACGAGGATTGTAGTGGGATTAAAATCCCAGGGTATTCATTGCCCAGAAGTAGGGACTAAGTGTACAGACCTAGGGTAGATAGATTCCCCTCAGGTTACACTTAGGGAAAAGGCTGAAAGCTGGGTGTACCTCCTCAAAGCTGCATGTATTGTTCCTATCTCTGAGGAGAATCATACTGTGTTGTGAGTACTGCCTATTCAATGTACTGTATGAACCTGCAATGTTCTGATCTATGTACACTCCACTGAGGATTGTATACTGTGCTCAATAAATCTGTTATTTGGTTAAGTTATAAGAACCACTGGCGCCCAATTCTTTGCACCCTGATTACAGTTACAGTTGCACTACACCCTGCTTCCACCTCGATGCGAAGGCTCACTCCCTAAGATTTAAGGTCTCATCCGGAGCATATGTACTAGGAGTGAATCCCATAGTAGAGTAAGGTGCACTCAATTTACTATAGCGCTACATTTGTTTATTGCTACTTCATATATACTGTTTCTGGTGCTATAGAAATAAATTAATAGAAATGCAATAGAATACAATCCAGGGCTCAGTAATCAACACTGTGCAGATTTGTACATGGACAATTAGAACAATGAAAGCAAAACTATGATTGGTTGCCACAAATTATTGCCCAGGTACAATTTTGAAAAGTGAAGATAAATGAGCTGTACATATTTCCTACTACATCATTGAGAATCCGAAAATTGTGTGATATCTTGACCCTCCAGCTTAAAAGTGGGAGGACAGGTTGAAATTAGAAGATTTGTTCTGTACCGGCTTGGTATCTGTTTGTTCTGCAATTTTACTGATTAGCCTGTATGTATCAAAAACATTTTGTTTTCCTTCTAACTAGATATTATGTTGCTGTTGAGGCTGTTCAAGGATCTAGGAAACAATGCAAAAGGACACATTCTGAATGTGCAATATTTGTTATTAACTGGAGCAATTCCAGCCACCATAAGAGTTCTGGGGCAGTTTTAGGGGCTTATTATTTTCAACCCAGATTATATATTACAGAAAAATTTAACAGAGGGTTCCAGTCGGAAAATACTTTTCAAATCCTTTCTATTCAATATGCGTAGAGTTGGGATTTGAATGGCTTTTAATGCACAGCACAAGCAGGATATTCTGGTGTCCCAGAATATCCCAATCTGATGTGAAGGAACCATATTAAATGCCAAATGGGCATGCTGCCACACTGTTCTCTGAAATATCTCTGGTTGGGTACTCTCTGTTACCACCAACAAAAGGACATATCTGATCGTAAGTGCTCTAAATATACTTTTATTACTTACAGAAGCATTAAGTAACTAAAAGACCCCAATGTCTTTTTTCTATGTCAAGTTTTAAAGAAGTGAAGAGAAAATGTGTTGAGTTTTGAGTGTTGAGTTGATGGGTGAGGTTGCAAATTTCAGAGCAACAGATGCCTTGAATAAATATAAACTATAACACAAAAGGGGTGTTTTAGACATTAGAAGGGGCGGTCTGGACATGGAAAGGCCTGGGTTTGGAACTTCAACTGGGATAGGATCCAATAGGATCCAATGTCCAGTCCAACTTTCCTTCATTACAGATCACTTGTATAACCCCAACTTTCCACGAGACTTCAATGCTTTGATCGTTGATGAATTATGAATTATGATGGTTGAGAATTGAGAGTTCATAAATTAACTAGAAAATAAAAATGAAAAGAGATCTGGGCTATAAGGGAAGGCTGAACACATTTTGGTCTGTTTAGGTTAGAAAGTAAGGCGCCTACAGAGATATATTATTTCTTCAGTGTATGCAAATATACTGTATGCCAAGTCAGTTCAAAGCATCCACCATGGAACTTTTTAATCCTGAGAAAAGTCTTTAGAGGGAAAAAAAAACTGTCATCATCTGCAAGGCAGTTATATTTGGTATAAACTGTAATATTCTTCTCATGAAAAGAGACTGACAAGAGACCCCAATTGCCCTTTAATTCCTTGTACACATACTGCTGATTTTCATTCACTGTGTCTTTTTTCTATGTCAAGTTTTAACGAAGCGAGGAGAAAATGTGTTGAGTTTGAGTGTTGAGTTGATAGGTGAGGTGAAAATTTCAGAGCAACAGATGCCTTGAATAAATATAAAAATAACACAGAATGGGTTATGAGACGTTAGAAGGGCCAGTATGGATATGGCAAGGCCTGGTTTTGGAACTCCAACTGGGACAATTGGATCCAAGGTCCAATTTTCCTTCATTACAGGTCACTTGTATAACCTCAACTTGTATAACAAACTTTAAATGCATAAGAATTCTATTTGCCCTTTGAAATGTACAGTATTACTATTACACAGAAGAGTAGACGTAAGACTTTCCCCAAGACTTCAATGCTTTGATCGTTGATGAATTATGATGGGGTTGAGAGTTCATAAATTAACTAGACAATAGAAATGAAAGGAGATCTGGCTATAAGGGATGGCTGAACACATTTTGGTTTGTTTAGGTTAGAAAGTAAGGCGCCTTCAGAGATATATTATTTCTTCAGTGTATGCAAATATACACCAGGTCAGTTCAAAGCAGCCACCATGGAACTTTTTAATCCTGAGAGGGAAAAAACTGTCATCATCTGAAAGGCAGTTATATTTGGTATAAGCTGTAATATTTTTCTTATGAAAGGAGATTGGCAAGGTAAAATAAGTACCAGATAGAAATGCAGGAGTTTTCTTTAGCAAGATGTGTCATGGGGTTGGCCCTTTAACTTCCAATTCCCAAATCAGGCTGGCTTAAGAGAAAAAGGGGCCTCTTAGTAATAAAGTTATAATGGGTCTCCCCAGGCCCGGGCCAAGCCACTGAGCACCCAAGGCAAACCGTCCGGACACGTCGCCTCCATTGGCTGCATGGTATTGAGTGCACATCCGCGCGGTCCGGTACTGCGCATGTATCCTTGTCCGGTACTGTGCATGTGCGTGCACCTGGTGCTGGGCATGCACACTCAATTTTGCAATTCTTGGAGGGGCAGAGAGTGTGTACAGAGCTGCGCTGGTGAGTGCTGGTGAGAGAGACAGGGCCCGGACCAGGGGTAGGCAAAAGAAGAGGTACGTGCTTGGAGCCCACAATTCATTGCGCCCTAGACACGTGCCTCTTCTGCCTACCCCTAGTTCCCGCCCTGGGTCTCCCAACTTTCTTAGCAAAAAACACTTTGCAATTGGGAAATCTTATTGCATATACTGCACACGTTCACAAAAGCCATTGAGGTCTGTAATCAGTCAAAAAGGACAGAAACATGGCTGCTATCATTCACAAAGGTGTTTGCGACCACAAAACATATTACATTCCCCCATAAAACTCTAATATAAAGGATGACCAGGCATCTAATTCAATCAAGCACCCAGCTTTGAGAACATGTGAAAGGGAGGGATGTGAGCTGGCACTGACATCATAAAGGCAGAAGCAGCAGATTTCTTGGAACCTCCACTGAAAAATTCTACTGACAGTAAGTTCTTGCTAACACTTGGACACTCAGTACAGATCCTGCCAGCGATCAAATTTTTTTTGGTCAGAGTTGTAGATTATTAGTCTTTCCTTGGTCATTAAGAATTCGTACACAATATAATGAACAATTTGTAGCCTTATCCAGCTTTTTATTTCTAATGGGCCCCTCTGTGGTTGTGGGTACTGGTTAAATACCATGTCTGCCCACCATTAAACCTATGGTAAAAGGTGTTTTGACTGTCACATAAGCAATTATATGGAGTGCAAATTCCTTTGGAGGCTTGAGCTGCAGATGTTTCTTTGCTGATCTGGAATGTTTTATATTGATATACAAATTAACTATCCCAGACATGGTTTGACAAGGGAGATTCAAGTGAGTTATTGCAAAAGCCTTCAGACCTTGTGGGATCCAAATATAATCTTTGAGCTTGAGAACAATATGATTCCCTTCAGCCAGTGACTCACAGATAGTGTATGTGTTTTTATTATAGTTTGTATATTTTTTCATCATTAGTGATTTCTACATATTTCGAGTGAGACAAGACTCATTGCATAGGTTCCCAGTGAGTTCACTGCATCAGATCAGTATCAGACTCTGAGGAATTAAACATAATGCAGATAAGGGTGAGGTCTTTCCAGAGCTGGTGCTCTATAAATACAATACATGTTATTAATAATAATAATAATAATAGTTTGGTCATAAGGTTCTTAGTGGCACATATATCTCCTACTCAGATCCAGTATGTGGTGAAAAAAAGCTGGAGAGTTCCATAAATATGCATGGACAGGTACAATAAGTTTCACAGGGATAAATCAAGTTTGGGCTGATAAACATAGACTGCACCTCAGATCTGTGGTTTCATTTTGTAACTTGTAGTCGTCTGATCATGTCTAATTGCTCATGGAAACCTTGAAAACTAGCATTATAGTACATTTTTGTGTTCTGATCCTGCCTTCTTTCTCTGTAATAACATACCATTAGTTGGCCTAATTCCCCAAAATGAGGATGGGATGCAACTTCTGGTAAGAAGTATTTTCACACAGAGTCCACAACACAGGCCAGAAGTCAGAGCAGGTGGTAGGCAGATTCCAAATAACAGGCCAGAATTCAGAACTGGGATATCACAGTGGATACAAAATGGGGATTAGGGGGCCAGGCAGGGAAAAAGGAACCAAAGCAGGGTATCAGGAACCAGACGAGGACTTAGGAACTCAGTAAATTGCCAAGAGGCTGGGTTGTAGCCAGAAGCTTAATGACCAAGAAAGTAGTAGTAGCATAAGGCAGGGTGATATAGGCATTTGGCTAAGGCCACACAAATGTGGATCCACTCTCCTGATGTTCTTCTTCTGCTGCCATGCCTGCGTCTGGAAGCAAAGTCTCCCCTCTGGTGCTGACAGGCATGGTGGATTTCATAAAAAAAACACAAGAGTTCACATTTAACAACTGATATTGGGTGCTTCTGCCTGCACCCAAGTCAAGACAATGCAGGCACATCAACCAGAACAGCAGCAGTGCAGGAGCAGATCAGCCTAATGTGGCCCTAGCCTTAATAAAGCAATTATCAGCAGCTGTTCTAGAGCAATAGGTGGAGATAACAGAGTCACTACTGAGAGACTTAAGGTGTCCATACACTGGCCAGTAAAAGCTGCCAACTCCATCCTTCCAGGCCAAGTTTGCAGCTTATCGGCCCATGTATGGGGTCCTCTCATGCCTCGAAAATCAACCAGATATCTATTGAGCAGGTTTGAAAATCCCGATGGATGATGATCATGTGGGTACAATGAGGAGCCTCTTCCATAGGCACCAGTGTATCATTTGGTCACTGGCACCAGAGCCAATGATCTGATCAGCCTGATTTGACCTTGTGCATGTGTAGTCAAATCAGGACCAGATCTGCTCAATTGGTGATCTCGCTAGATTAATGGATCTGGTAGTTATTAAGGCTATTAGTGAAATTCCATAAGACAAGCTAACAAAGCCTTTAGTAGCTCAAAGTTAAACAGCTCCTGACATTGATAGTGTTTTTGTTTGAGTTTGTACTTCTGTATATTTGCTGTTAGGGATGTAGCGAACCGCCGACAATGTGTTCGCGAACGCCGTTCGCGAACACCGGCAAAAAATGCGAACAGTTCGCGAACAGTTCGCGAACTTCGAACATCCGAAAATCGTTCGATTCGAACGATCGAAGGATTTCATTCAATCCAATGGCTTCGATCGTTCGATTCGAACGAAAATCGTTCGATTTTAGCGATCGAATGGTCGAATGGTCGAACGATTTTGACGCGAACGCCTATTGGCGAACGTCGCGCGACGTTCGCGAACTTGCGGCGGACGCGAACAGTCGAAGTTCGCGAGAACTAGTTCGCCGGCGAACAGTTCGCTACATCCCTATTTGCTGTACCTTTCGGACCCTAGTCCTCACACAGTTCAAGTTCCATCTGTGCTAGCAACTATGCAAAAAATGGTTGGGTTTTATTTTGCCTGTAATAGTTGTGTTTTCAATCATATCCAATGTAATAAAATATAATATAAGGCAATGAACATAATTCCATTTTGTTTCTTACCTTATATTGTATTACATTGGATATAATTGAAAACACAGATATTACAGGCAAAATAAAACCCAACCATACTAACTCTTTATTCAATACTCTCAGTGGGCTGTATGTGATGATACTGCCAGGACATTGTTAAATGGATTAAAGCTGATTAAACTTCATGGGCCTTCTTAAAGAATTGTTCCTGATTACGATTATGCCCCAAATCCTGACTATGCCCAGGGAACCATATTGTCTTAACCTTTACATGAATTTACATTATGTATGCTTTACATATAATTTAATTGCACCAGAGCGAAAATACTTCAAATTTACTTTAAAATATGACATTTTTATCCACTCTTTAAAAGATCATTCTTTGATTTACCCTTATGTAGGTCACAGACATGAAATTCATTTATCAGGTTGATGTTTCACAAAACCAGCTAATTGTACAGTATTTACTGCTTTTAAGAATGCAGCTTTGAAAAGGGCCCCCTCGAAAACTGTGTATGGTCCGCATCAGATTACTTTGTTTGTCCTTCCTCAGTTTACCAACAGGAAAACTGCATTAGCTCTGGATCAAATCTCATTATAATCAATATGTTTCTTTTAATAAAAGAATATATATATATATATATTACACTGTCCATTTAATCGTTTCTGGGGAGTCTATGAAATGTCAGGATGGAGCTAATAAAAATGTATTGAAGAACAAAGTGCATTCTTGAGGACACTGCTGTCAAAACTGCAGATCTGCAGACCTAATGTGGCCCTCCAATGTCTACTTTGACTTCTTTCTCAGTCATTATCATTCTAATAAAAGGCCCCAAATATGTGATATGGGATTAATTAATAAGTATAATCATTTGGAACATGGTTTTCCAAATGTAGGTCTGATGGCCTTATGTGGCCTTCATATAGATTGTTATTACCACTTGCCTAGCCAAGCCAAAGTCTACTTTGTGCTTGGCTAGGCATGTGCCATTATCATTCTAATAAAACCCCCTGAATATATGATATGGGGCTAATCATCATCATTATTTAGAACACGGCTTTCCAAATTTAGGTCTGCTGGCCTTATGCGACTTTCGACTTTCCAATGCATTGTAAGTGTCAATTGCCTTACCAAAGTCTACTTTGACTTCTATCATTCATCATAATAGAAGGCCTTGGATATGTGGCATGGGGAGAATCAGCCCACTACATGTAAAACTGGAAAATGCAGAACTTGTGTCCTCTGCTTGCTTGTGACATGTGGGTTATCCATCAGTACAGGCTGTGGTTTGGCTAACTTTGTTCAGACTGAAGTCCTTTGAAAGTCATGTTGATAATTCAGTTAAGACTGTCTTTATCCCTTCCAACAAACGTACAGTAAATTCCACAGACATACTTGTTGAAATTGAATGGCTTTAAAACCAAAGCTCTCATATTTTGTTTGCTAGGAATTTCAGTGCCAGATTGGATGCTGGGAAATAGAATAAAAACAGTGACTCTATGATGTAATGCTATTTGATACATCCTCTATTTTAATGGCATATCATAAACATATTAATTAGATGACTGTTTTATTTCCTTTTAAGGTGATTGAAGTGCCACTGTTCTACCAAAAATATGCTTGATAACCTTTGATTAACATTAATCTTTTTCTGTCTGGCAGTATTGACTCTTTTTTTGATTTTTTTCTCAAATTTTTCTCAAATTATTTTTACAATAACTGTTCAACATCACAGTGAGGGATCTTTTTTCATTTCAGAAACCCTTTAACAAAATCAACTTCAAGACCTATATATATCAATACCTAGTTCTCACATTTTATACCAACTTGTAGTTTAGTATTTTACATACGTTTTAAATTCACGTGCCCTCTAGCACACTAACGGAGTGCTTCCAACTGTTCAGCAGGACGAGTTCTTGTAGAACAATATTACATTCTTTGAATTGGGGGATAGACATTAAAGCTATGAAATCAAATGTTTTATTTTTGTATGTAATAGTGACATATACATATACTAGACTCTACAAAATATGAGGAATGTACATTTTTAAGAAGTCCTCTGCTCTCAACCAATTATCAATATATTTAAGACATTGAGACATTTTGTGCATACAGCTACTAAAAAATGTCTTACCCTTTAAACAAAACAGGGATTGTATATTTAAGATGGCTAACTACGTCAAAGTCATCCCCGGTGTGGCCAGTTCTTACACTCAAATTATATCTGATTCATTAAAAATTCTATTGCTTCATTACACAGGGACTACGTTTTATCTGAAACTTACTTGCTGCTTTCAAGGTTAAAACTCCCAAACTTGGTTGCCCTTTTATTAGCCACCACTGGGATCACCTGACTATAGCTGGGAAGGGTGAGCGATAATGGGTTGAGTGCAGAGGACTCTAGTATTTGTCTGCATTTTGTGGTCACAGACTCATTGCACCCCGTCTAATGGTTTCAAAAATTAGTGGTGAGCACAACTTTCCCTTGTTTGTTATAGTTTATACAGGAGCAGTGACCAGCTCCATCTTGTAGCTCCCACCCTTCCCAGCTATAGTCAGGTGATCCCACTGGTGGCTAATAAAAGGGCAATCAAGTTTGGGAGTTTTACTTTGAAAGCAGCAAGTAAGTTGCAGGTAAAACTTAGTCCCTGTGTAAAATGTATAAAGAAGCAATAGAATTCTAAATGAATCAGATGAAAGTTGAGTGTAGGACTGGGCAGATATGGGATGACGTTGACGTAGTTGTTCAGCTTAAATATATTGCAATATATGGACATACAATCCCTGTTTTGTTTGACAGGTAAGGCATTTTTTAGTAGCAGTATGCACAAAATGTCTCAATGTCTTAAATATATTGATAATAGGTTGAGTGCAGAGGACCTCTTGGATTTGTATATATTAATATATACATTATATATTAAATTAAATATATAATGTTTACTTTATCTAAGTGGGTAATAAACTTGGAGCAAGGAATAAAGTTGGAGCAAGGAATAACTGTCAACATTGAGAAGGGCCAGCAACATATTGTTAAGAACAAAAACAGGTAAAGATTCATGATAGAACAAATAAAAGTCAATGGCTGACTCCAGACCCAGTTAACAGACCACATTATGACCCAACAGACTGCCCATGGGGCATAAGAGCCTGATTTGGTCCAATGCTCACTTGTTTACCTCACCAAAGAATGACTGTATGGCCAGCCTAATTTGTGTCCATTACAGAACACTGGTAAGGCCCCATATAGAATATTGCCATTTTCTATGGTATGGGTGCCAGTCATTCCCTACAAAGAAAGGCATATGGTGTTTTGAGTATCTATTGTCCCAGCTCTGGGTGGCATCAGTAGTTTCTACAATGAGTGAACGTTATTGTTGTATTTTCTTACTAACTGTCACCCTTGTTTTGCAATGCAATATACAATATATCAGGTAATAAAAGTATTGTATTGTCTTATGATAATAACTGGTTTCTACTAAAGGATTTTTTTTAGATTGAGACTACCATTGCTTTCTGTTTGTTGGGTTTTGATGACTTTGTGTAAGTATTCTGAAAAAAAAAAAATATTGGTTGATTTTATGTGCTTACTTGTGGCCCAATTTGGCTAAGCCATAGAATCTTCCACTCATAAAAATATCTTTGGAAGAAGAGCAAAGCACATGAAAAGGCCACCATTCCTGAAATATTCTGTAGATGAACATTTTGACAAACAAGCTGCACTTGAAGGGAAAATCTACCCATTCTTACCGTAAATTTTCATTTCCTGGACTTTCCCTCCCACTACATTTTATAATTAAGACCAGGAAAATGAATTAGAATCTAGGCTTGGATTAATGTTGCTTTTTCTCAGTCCAAAACTTGAATCCCAAATGCCTGCACGTGGCAAATGAAGAAATAGAAAGGGCTATTCTTCAACATGTGTCTACAAATCCTATATTCTAAATCACAGAATCAATCTTAGAGAACCTTAAATTCTTTTTGTGGAGAATTCTAAAAGGGAGATGTCAGTTGGCTGTTACACTACATCTAAACATATGGCCCTGTATATTTTTCTTTTGGAAATCAGTTTTTTTCAATTTTCCAGTCAAACTCAAAAGATAACATTGTTTTGCCAGGTATGAACCCACGTGTGCTGATATCAATCACCCCGTATTGCTTTTCTGTTAAGAAACTATTTCCAATAGAAGTATGTTTCACACATAATTTGTTCTTTATATTGAAGGACCCAGTTGGCTTTCGTCATTTTTGGACCATAACATTTTAATTATCTGATTGTCTACAATGCAGATGCAACATGTTTATTATTCCAGCATTCTTAATGGATACAAAATGGAGCATCAAGGCAGTTGTTGAGTTTAAGATTCATTACCACTAGTGATGAGCGAAAATTTTCACCAAGTTTCGCCGTGAAAATGATGCCAATAGACTTTAATGGGTGAAAACATTTTTTCTTGAGTCAAAAATCTTTGTCGCCCATAGCCTTCAATGCATTTCTCTCAGTTTTTTGAATTTTTGGCAAAACAAACTGGGTCAAATTCATCCATCACTAATTACCAAATGAAATTAAGTCCTGGCACATAGGGGCAGATTTATCAAGGGTCGAAGTGAATTTGTGGGAATTTTCTAAGTAAAAAAAATTTAAATTCAAAGTAATTTTTTGGATACTTCGACCATCGAATAGGATACTGCATCTACATCCCGCCCAGGTAGCTGTATTCATGGGTGAGACTCTGCAATTTTGTAAGATGCAGGGCAGGGCACACAGTGCAAAAAATATGGTGGATTGAGACAGCACTTTGCACCATGCCTTGCATTTAATAAATAACCCTTCAATAATCTATGTATATAAATATAAATATATAAATATTTTACATTATGCTCTTCACTTATACAGACTGTCCCTGATAGGAATGGGACACATGTAGGGGCAGATTTATCAAGGGTCGAAGTGAATTAGAGTGCATTTTCGAAGTAAAAAATTTGAAATTCGAAGCAATTTTTTGGATACTTCGACCATCGAATAGGCTTCTACGACTTTGAATTTACTTTCAATTCGATTCAAAGTAAAAATAGTTTGAATATTCGACCATTCGATAATAGAAGTACTGTATCTTTAAAAAACTTCGACTTCAATACTTCGCCAAATTAAACCTGCCGATGTGCTATGTTAGCCTATGGGGACCTTCTAAAACCATTTTCTAAGTCTTTACAAATCAAAGTAAAATCGTTTCATCGTACGCTAAAATCGTTTGAGTCGTTCGATTTGAACTATTTAATCCTTTGATCAAAACGATTTTACTTTGATTGTTTGATGGCCAAATTTGGTGAAAAATATTTCGACTTTGATATCCGAATTCAAAGTATTTTAATTCGATGGTTGAATTCCGAAGTATTTTACACTTCGAAATTCGACCCTTGATAATTCTGCCCCTTAGTGTATTAAAAAGAAGTAGTTAGTGCTAAATATTTAACTTCAAATATCTACTCAATTTCATTCTCATTGTCTTTCCATAAAAACCCAAACTCGTGTACCTTCTGTATTCATATTTATAGTATCCAATCCGTCACATAAACCCAATATTTGAAATGATAGGAAGAGTAATGGGAGGAAAACCTAAAAATATGCATTTAATATAAAAATTACAAAAAAGCACAGTATTTGCCCTCCCACATCCAAAATAGGTAAACAAAAAGATTGTTCTCTCTGTTGCAAATAAAGTACTTTGTAATTATGCTACAAAGTCAATTCAATTAATAAAAAAAAGCACACAACAAAACTAAGGGGCAGATTTTTTAAGGGTGAATATTCAAATTCAATTTTCAATTTTTTTTTTGGGTCAAAACTCAAATTCAAATTGTGAATTATCCAAAATCAAGTTGAGTTTTAATTCAAATTCAAAGTTCGAGATTTATCCTCTGGCCCTTTAAGAACCTAAATTCGACTATTGGTCAACTTAAAACCTGCCGAGTTCATCTATAAGTCAATGGGAGAAGTCCAGGGACGTTAGTAGCCTTCCTGACATTTACGTTTTTTTCAGAGTTTAGTGCTTCAAAATATTGTGTTTATTCTCTGGTGCGGTGATCAATGAAAAAAGCCATAGCATTATGTTCAGTGATTGGTTCAGCCAACTTCACGAATCACCCTTTATGAAAATGTCACATGAAAATGGATTTTTAAGGTCTGCTAATTGGTTTATCCAGATACTTTACAAACAGAAAATAAACATTTTAAATGCATGGCTAGTACTGGAAACAACTGCAATATAATATAACTGTGTGTTCTCGAGCATAACTGATTCTTCAGACCTAAGACATCAAGCCTGGAAAAAGAAAGCGATACAAAGATTAATTTAACTAGCATTTATAAAACACTCACACATGCCAGCAAGCTGTTGCAGTTACAATCAGAATCGGATTTTCCTGTAAAGCCAAGGAACGTTCTTTGATTTTGTTCCACTATTTGGATATGGCTAATAATAAAGGTTCACTTGGTTCTGGTGACTCATATTTGACAAATATAAATGATGATGGTAGTTTCTTGGCTAAGTTTACATTTACAAAGTACATTTTAGATCTCCCAGCTACTAATTTTATATTTTTATACTAGTGAGTCACAATGGTCAAGACTGTTTAGAGATTCTCTCAATAGTTTTGCATCTGACAGTGGGAAAGCTCCGTGATTCCCACACAGCCGCTGGCTGCCCAAGGTCAGGGTTATCTAAATAAACTATTCCATAAGAATCATGTGGCAGATTTATTCTGAATGAATCATTATCCCAGTGATAACATTTGATTAGTTACTTTTAAAAAAAACAAAACAATGAATAATGCAAAAGGTTCCCCTTCCATTAATAAACATTTTTTATTTATCCTGGAAATCAAGAAATGTAGTTTCTCAAATTATTATTTCATGTTAATTACTGGCACACAAAACAAATGAACTTCTAAGACAAAATTTGCTGTATAATGCTTCAGTTATAATATTATAGATTTGCATGCATTTGTATTTATTGATATGATTGGGATAACTTGGATTTCCCTTATCATTCTGCCTATTACAACGGCTAACAGTGATATAGAGGACTATACATTCTCTATTGCTTTGGCAATTGTGCATCATGCTACCCTTACTTTCTAATCTCAGTGTAGGAACCTCAGAGGCTGTAATTTGTAGCTATAGAAAGAATTCATTAGACATTGCTTTTTATAGTCCTTAATGACAGAATGTTGATTTACACATTAGCATATGTAACATGGGTAGACGGGTAGGCAAAATGATACATGTACAAAGTCAATAAGGACCTCATATTCATATATCAGTACAGGTTTGGGAGCTGTTATCCAGAATTCTTGGGACCAAAGATTTTCCGGATATCAGATCTTTCAGTAATTTAGATTTTCATACCTTAAGGGGCAGATTTATCAAGGGTCGAATTTCAAAGTAACGGGAGTTTTTATGAACTCCCACAACTTCGAAATTCGAATAAAAAAAAAGACCAACCGAAATTTATTAAAAGATCAAAGTTTTTTTTGCGGGTGAATAGGCTGTATTCGATCATTCGGGGAGATTAGTCGCCCCGAAGAAGAGTTGATTTATCGCCGGGCGAATAAATCTCCCCGAACCTTCGCGTCTGCCCTTACCCTAAAGGTGCTTTTTAAGGTTTAAAAGGAGCTAGAGGGGTATATTTATCAAAGAGTGAAGTTAATAGTGAAGTTCCGCCACTAGAGTGAAATTCCGCCACTCCCCATTCATTTCTATGGGATTTTTATAGGCGTATTTATCAAAGGGTGAACTTTCACTTTCACCCATTGATAAATACGCCTTTCAAAATCCCATAGAAATGAATTGAGAGCTGCGGAATTTCACTCTAGTGGCGGAACTTCAGTCTTTGATAAATTTACCCCTGAGATGGGAGGACAGGTAATCTGCCCCAATTATTCCTTATTGGTAGCAAAACCAACCTATTAATGTTTAAATGAGTTTCTAGTAGACAAAGTATGAAGATCCAATTGACGGAAAGATCCGTTATCCGGAAAGCCCCAGGTCTCAAGTATTCTGGATGTTATTTACACTTTTTGTAACCATTTGAAGCTCATGCCACATTTGTTTTAGGGTGGGCTCATGTCTAAGACAATAGAGGATCTCTTTTGTCTTTATTTTGCTTCCTTGGAGATTTGTAATAATAAGTGGCCACTTCCAGCTATTTCATCACCACTAATAAAGACATACATATGACCTTTATGTACCCACCATATTTAGGGGCCGATTCACGAAGGGTCGAATATCGAGGGTTAATTAACCCTCGATATTCGACTGGGAACTAAAATCGTTCGACTTCGAATATCGAAGTCGAACGATTTTGCGCAAATCCTGCGATCGATCGAACGAAGGATTTTTCATTCGATCGAACGATTAAATCCTTAGAATCGAACGATTCGAAGGATTTTAATCCAACGATCGAAGGAAAATCTTCGATCAAAAAATCCCAGGCAAGCCTATGTGGACCTTCCCCATAGGCTAACATTGACTTCGGTAGCTTTTAGCTGCCGAAGTAGGGGGTCGAAGTTTTTCTTAAAGGGACAGTACTTCGACTATCGAATGGTCGAATAGTCGAACGATTTTTAGTTCGAATCGTTCGATTCGAAGTCGAAGGTCGTAGTCGAAGGTCGAAGTAGCCCATTCGATGGTCGAAGTAGCCCAAAAAAACTTCGAAATTCGAAGTTTTTTTCATTCGAACCCTTCACTCGAATTTCGTGAATCAGCCCCTAAGTGTAAGTATGTTAACAAAGTTTCGCTAGGAAGAAAGTAACACCAGAGAAAATTTGTTAAAAAAACTTTCATGCTGATGAATTTTTGCTAGCGAAAATACACCAGTGTTCATTTGCCGGGATTAATCTTTTGCATTTTAATGAATACACAGTCTTAGAGAATTAACACCTGACGTAGTTGCGCAAAGTAGGGCGAAGCTTTCCGAAGCAAAAATTCTGACCTAAGTATATGTGTGCCCCTCTGAGAGAAATCATTACTTCAAAAACTGAACCCAAAATATTTCACTTTTTAAAACCCTTTTACCATTCATAGTGTATTTATTTATGTCTCAGACACCTCTGTAGTGGCACATAAATGGTAGGAAATTCTGGGATCCAGCTATAAAATCAAACACAGGGGGAGAAACTGGTACTGAAAGTATTATTGTTGTATTTTTTTAAACAATTTTCTTCCCCCAAATGCCAATATGATCAAGTCCTGTCGAACTTGGCTCTCAAATTTCTAAAACAGAAAAATTATGAAGCTTTATACCCGGCCAACATTCTTTAAAGGTAACATTTCCCCACAAAAGTTGTCTCCTTTCTTTCTATGACATAATAAATAACATTTTATACTTACTGAGTATAACAGAGAGGTGTTTGGAGGTTTAAATGAGCATCACTGGGGATGTAATCAGATTTCATCAGTCATTTGCGGTTTGGGTTCCTACCATTGAGTATGAAAATATATGTTTTTGTTTCTTATTCAAGGAAAAATCCTCATATTGAAATCCTATTTAGAAATTGACTGTTATTTAAAAGTCATTCAAGTTTAAATACATTGTTTTTTTTGTAGGGTGATAATATATTCTAATCTCCCTCTATGTTTTTTCTAGGGTGTCTCCATTTGCACATACCAAAGGGAACAGTCATATACCATTTTACACATGACCCCTAAAGTAACATTTTGTAACTGTAAAATAGATATATACCTATATTAAGAATGATGCAATGGATTTTAGACTTTATTTCCTTGCCTCGGGTCAATAATTAGATGGGGTTACTGGGCAGGTCCCACTGCTTTGCTGTATATCAGCCTTTACACTGAGCTGGGTTATGGGTTGAGGAGCTAGAGATACTGCTACATTCAGCCAGTTAGCATCTCACCAACCCGACCTGATAGATGAATGCGTAATACAGCTCTGGGGCAAGAAAAAGATCTTGCACCCCACAATAATGCTAGACTAGAGTTTTTGAGACTACAATGTTTTAAACATTACTGATTACTGTTGGTTTCTCATGGCAGCCCTACCTACATAAATAAAGAATAATAATAATAGTCACAATTACTAAATAAGTATCTAGTATATAAGTATCTGACCAACTTTAAGGGGGTTATTTACTAAACTCTGAATGCAAAAATCCTTTTTTTTTTTTTTAAAAAAAACAGACTTTTAAAATTTTTCAGAATTTATTAAACCCCGAGGATGGAAAAGTCAAAATCAGAATCACAGACCTGTCAAGGTTGCATTTAAGTCAATGGGAGAAGTCCCATTGCAACCCCAAAGTTTTCAGGAAAAAAGCATCCGAAGAGTTTTCGGATGAAAAATCAGAAAAAAAATTGAAAATCATATTTTTTCCCACAAAGCAAATTTTCAGGAAAATGTTTTAATACATAAGCGTAAAAAACCTGAGTGGATTTGATCGGAGTTTGTACCATAAAACGCTGAGATAAAATCAGACTTTGATAAATAACCCCTTAAACTGCTTGAACCAACTTTATGCAATCCCAGTCTTCACTCATTACACAGATACTGCCACAGAATCAATAAAACACTCAACCAATAGAACTTTGCAATAAAGAACCAGATGTTCCACCTGCACATATGAGAATTCCTTGTTTCCATCTGATTCAACACTGTCCATGGTGGCTAAGAGGAGTAATTTTATTGCAGATCGTGCCAGATGAGAACTAAGCATATCACTGCCATTAGTACACTTTAGACTGGGAAGGAACAGCCTTACTAAAACAGAAGGTTTGATACAGGCTACAATGCAAACACAATACTGGAGAACACTCTGATGTTTTCCTTATCAAACAATAGGTTTATCCTTAACAATGACTTTACAAGTTTGGTTTCCTTCAATGGCCAGAGCTTGTTATGTTTTTTATGAAACACCCTCCCAGATAGATAGCGGCACTGCATTGCCAACTCTACATTGGTTATCAGTCTAGTCTGTAAATTGTGCAGTATCTTATCACTAAGCGGCTACTTAAAAAAAGGCTTTTCTAACTTGGCAGTAAGCCATAAATACCATGGTAGCTTGTCAACAGTGTGATTGTTTGGAGAGCACACCTAAGGTAATGTAAGTGTTGTTAAAATGCAGCTGATCTGACCAAATACTCCATCTAGCACACTTTCTGTTAAAAGATTCAAGAGAATTGCAGCAACGTCGGCTACTTTGTATAATATGGAAGGCCTACAGATCTAATATCTAATGAGCTGAAGTAATGGCAGAGGGGTAGTAGCAGACAAAACTGATGCAGTACTACACAGAGCAAGGGCAAGTTGGCCAGATCGCAGACACAGACATAGCTTCTAGAGCAAAGAGCATGTTGACGGGATAAGTTGAGCTATAGCAGTGCTCAAGAACCGAACATTCATCAGCAAACAAATGCCTGTGCCTATAGAACAAGGTGACCCTTTAATACTCTTCACTCTTCAGGACCTTGGGTATGTTGACCAGAGACATTAAGCAGTGCCCAAAAACTGAACATTCATCACAAAACAAATGGCTGTGCCTGTAGCGAAAGGCTGCGCTTTAACACTTTGCACTCAAGGACCTTGGCATGTTGACCAATGGCATGAGACATTAAGCGATAGCAGTGCCCAAGAACCAAATTTCATCACCAAACAAATGGATGCACATTTAGGGCAAGGTTGCCCTTTAACACTTTGCACTCAAATACTTGCAGTGGCTATGAATCTTTATGGCCATGCTAAAATTTTACAATTTGGGGGGACCTCAAGCTGAGAGGTCTGCTAAATGCTTGTGCCAATTTCTTTTCCTCATATAGAGTTTTCCTCTCTGAATTATTTAATAGAAATCCAATGGATGGATTTTTTAAGGTATTCTCTGTTGGCATTTTTCACCCAGTGGAGAAGCGCCAAATTGACTTCCATCATCCATTAACTTGAAAAGGAACTGCATGTTGACAGAAGTACTTGAACTCTTTAGTGTCACCATTTCTATTCAAGTGGAAGGTAGGTGGCAGTTATGGTTTCATATGCTTCTCTGCTGGCAAATATACATTGTTGGAGAATATATTCTGTATGCAGTTAGACTTAAAATAAGGTTTGTATTTGTACCTGAAATATTTTTCAAGTATAGACAGGAGCTAGGCGGTAATATTAAAGGGATTCTGTCATGATTTTTATTATGTCGTTTTTATTTCTAAATTACACTGTTTACACTGCAAATAATTCACTCTACAGTATAAAATGTCATTCCTGAACCAACAAGTGTATATTTTTAGTTGTAATATTGGTGTGTAGGTGCATCTCAGGTCATTTTGCCTGGTCATGTGCTTTCAGAAAGAGTCAGCACTTTAGGATGGAACTACTTTCTGGCAGGCTGTTGTTTCTTCTACTCAATGTAACTGAATGTGTTGTAGTGGGACCTGGATTTTACTATTGCTGTTCTTAGATCTACCAGGCAGCTGTTATGCAGTGTTAGGGAGCTGCTATCTGGTTACCTTCCCATTATTCTTTTGTCAGGCTGCTGGAGGGGAAAGGGAGGGGTGATATCAGCCCAACTTACAGAACAGCAGTAAAGCGTGATTGAAGTTTATCAGAGCACAAGTCAAATGACTGGGGCCAGCTGGGAAACTGACAATATGTCTAGCCCCATGTCATATTTCAAAATGAAATATAAAAAAATATGTTTGCTCTTTTTAGAAATGGATTTCAGTGCAGAATTCTGCTGGAGCAGCAATATTTACTGATGTGTTTTGAAAATAAACATTTTTTCCCATGACAGTATCCCTGTAAAACAGATGGATCTGCCAGACACATACTGTATATCTGCTTATTAGTCTACCTGTGATTGCATATTTGTCAAAGACCAAAGAGAAAGTCCTGGGAACATCTCTGTTGACAGTAAGGGTATGAGATTAAATAGATTACTTTTATCTGAGAAATGCAAATGGCACAAACGGGTGGATCTAGTGACAACTAAGAAAGATCTATGGGTCTTGCTTCCTCATCTGCCCTTTTAACCCATTAAGAATGGGCATCCACTAATGAAAGGTTCCTTTTGTAGTGGAGGCAATGATCCAGTAGGATCACTGGATGTGATGTCTCCCTGGCACCAGTGAGATACATGTCCAAATGATAATGCAGTTTGGTCATAGATGGTCAAACTGCCCAAGTAAATCTGGATGCACCATGCACTGTGGTACCTAAAGCCATACTCATGCAGTTGGAGCTTAACGGCCTGATGCTCAAGGCATTCTTGGAGAAGGTTTTTGACTCACCTGACTGTACATGGGTAAAAACCTGAGCACCCAAAAGGAACACACACAAACCAGAAGAGAACATAATGCCTTGTACACTCTATTCTACTATAAACCACAATGCTACAAGGCAGCATTCAGCCACCATATTGCTAGCTAACTCCAGTTTAGTGACTGTGATCTTCTTCTGGGTCAGTGTGTATTTCCAATAGACATTATGTTGCACAACTGATGTTTTGTTTAAGATACTTTAGCTATTACATTGTACTCTGAAATCAAGGAATTTTAATGAATGTTTGTTGATAAGTTCTAATGAATGTATGTTGCAAAGCTCTACAACCTGCTCTTTTATAATGGAACTTTAATAGGTTGCGTATTCTCCTGCCACCATCTGCGGTTTATAGCATGTTCCAGTATAAGGTGGGTGGTCCCTATATTATAATCTGTGCTTCACATGCAACAGTTAGGGGCAGATGCACAAAGCCTCGACTGTTTTTTTACTTCGAATTCGACCTTCGATTCGAACGGTCGAGCAATCCTCCGATCAGGTGAATAGTCGAATTCGATGATCGAAGTGGACAAGTACGATTATCGAAGGATGTATTAGTTCACCTATTCGACTATCGAAGGATGCATTCGTTCGACTATTCGACTATTCGACTACACTCGAAGGATACCTTATTTATAACATTTTCCCCCGAAGTTTTCTTTGTACCCCATCTTTGACCTACCGAAGTTGATTTTGGACTTCGACATTCGAATATGATATGCTTCGAATCGAACGGTCGAAGTAAAACCTCTACGACTATTCGATTTTCTTCGATTTTCTTTGCTGGTGCTCTCCACTGTTGTGGGTGTATAGTGACACCTAGGGATCACTTTATAAACTGTTCTAAAGTGTTTTTTAGTTCTGGCTGCACTAGAGGTTTGGGGAATTACATTAAAATAAATACTGACACCACAAACATGTTGGTTTTTGCATCTATCATAATATAAGCTAATATTTTCAAGTATCAATGGCTTAAAAGATAATTAAATTTTATTTTAATAAATTTTTGTTTTCTATTTTTTTTTAACATCAATTCAAATATTCATTGGCCCTATCTATCCTTATGCTTCACTAAATGGTTAAATGTTTCCAAGCTGCATGGAATGCTGGTAAACACTGGCTTACTTATAAAAACCCCCCCACCAGATGCCATTTGACCTTGATTTTTGCCAAAATGGATCTTTTGTTAGCCGCCATTTTGGAGGCAGAAGAGCAGGATGAGGAGGAGGAACATGTTGTCCCTGCTAGGATCAGGCAGCCTCGTCACTTCAGGAGACCTGTACTTGGTTTGGACGAGTTGTCTGATCATGAGGTTGTGAGGATGTTCCGCCTGAGTCGTGCCGCCATAGTGCAGGTTTATGGTCTCATCAGTGAGGCCATTGAACCTGTGACGGCACGGTCTCAGGCAGTGCCTGGGATGTGCAAGCTGCTTGCAGTTTTGCATTTTCTGGGCACTGGCAGTTTCCAGCAGGTTTCTTCACGCCTCATTGGCATGAGCCAGCCCACCTTTAGCAGGATACTAACACAAGTGCTCACGGCACTACTGCAGCACTCGCGAAGGCTCATTTCCTTCCCCTCAACTCAGGCAGAGTGGATAAGATTAAAACAGGATTTTTTCCTAATTGGCCAATTTCCAAATTGCCTAGGAGCCATTGATTGCACTCATGTTGCGCTCACACCACCTCGCCATCAGCAGGAGCGCTACCGAAATCGTAAGCGCTCCCATTCCATCAATGTGCAGGTGGTGTGTGATTCCAACATGCGCATCATGAGTGTGAGATCTGGCTTTCCTGGAAGTGTCCATGATGCCACTATCCTGCGTCAGTCAGCTCTCCATGGCCTCTTCACCCGAGGAGAAATGCCGGACGGCTGCCTTGTGGGTAAGTTATATTTGCAATTTCATACAAAGACACTTCAAATATTATGTTAAAGGTGATATGTATGTATTTTCAAGAAATGTTGCCCTATTTTCAGTCTGGCTACAATAGATGCACTATGCATCTTGGGACCTGTAGTTTAGTTCAATCAGCTAACTTTGTTAGGGCTTTTAATTCTTGCCACCTGATTCAGTTTACAGGTGAGATGTGTTAAGGTGATTATTTCTTAATGGATCTGCACACAGACAATTTTTTACATATGGGGGGGAGGGGAATTCCCTCTTTTAGGGCTCTTACACACAACCGTTCCGACGTGCGCTCCCCTGTGTTCCGTTTTTTGGCGTTCAGCCTCAGGGGAGCCCAGGAATATACGCAAGTAATTATTTGAAATGGGGCTGTACTCACTCAGGCGTGTGTAGGCGCCAAACGCAGGTTCACACGCAACATGCTGCATTTTTCCTGCGTTTGGCGCCTACACGCGCCTGAGTCAGTACAGCCCCATTTCAAATATTTACTTGGGTCTATTCGTGCGCTCCCCTGAGGCTGAACGCTAAAAAACGGAGCGCAGGTCGGAACAGTAGTGTGTAAGAGCCCTTATTGTGCCAGCAATGTTGTTTGACTAACAAAAAGGGTAAAGTAAGTACCCCAACAGCAAAGAATTTGTGTGTAGATCTGTTTGTAAAGATTTTACTACTACTCAATGGACATAACTACACCATTGGAATAGTCAACACAACAGACAACTGGAATCAATTACTATAATATATTTTGTTTTTCATTTTTAGGAGACGCAGGATATGGACTTCTGCCTTGGTTGATGACCCCTGTGAGGTTTGCCCAAACACCTGCCCAACGTAGGTACAATCGTGCCCATCGGAAGACACGTAATATCATTGAGCGCCTCTTTGGGGTGCTCAAATCTCGCTTCCGATGCCTCTCAGTCACTGGGGGAGCTCTGCTTTATTCCCCCCAGAAGGTTTCACAAATCATCACTGTCTGTGCCATGCTGCATAATGTGGCAAGGCAGCATGGATTACCTGCAGACATTGATGATGACCTGGAACCTGAGATTGAGGGGTATGTTGCCAGACAGAGGGACAACCAACCAGAGGGAAGAAGAGTGCGTGAAAGGCTCATCCGTGCCCACTTTTAGTTGTAAGTTGAACAAAACACACAAATAGTTAATTTGTACTAGTTAAGACTTCTCAAGGGCAAAAGTGGTACAATATTTTTGGGCCCTATTCCTAAGTGCATTTTTTTTTAGATTGTTTGCAATCTTGTCAGTTACCTTTCAAACTTCGTTTTCCCACTGTAAATCTGGTCATTTGCTTAACCTTTAGCCCTCTTTCACACGAGCATTTGAAGCTGCGCTCCCCTGCTTTCTTTTTTTATATGTTTAGCCCCAGCAGAGCACAGGAGTAGACACATTCAGTTATTTGAAATGGGACTGTACTCCACAAACACAAGATAAATGTAGCATGTTGCGTCTCAATCTGTACAGCCCCATTGAAAACAACTGCATACGTCTACTCCTGCGCTCCCCTGTAATGAGGTTTAGTAATGTCATGATCTAGATCAACTCAATAATGTCTGAAATCCATTAATTGCTAGGCCAGTTGTTTTGCCTTAATATGTTTGCCTTGTCATGAGTGTTAGATGTCAGGTCTTTATAACCAATCTGGATTATTAGGCCTTATATGATTGATGTGAAATGAAATTGTTTGGAATTGATATGTGTAAAGTAAACAATTTGTTATACTTTTCTTCCAAATGAACAGCCTGCTGATGGTGATGTGCTGACGTGCCCCTAGCAGTGAATGCTTTCCTGTAACATCTTATGCTGTAAGCAGAAAAATGATGAGATGACAAACAAATTTACATGTGTATACACATATTTGAGAGAAACCATTATCTGTACTTGTCATTTCAGCTTTCTGGCCTCCTACTGTGTTATGGTTGTGGTTCATGTGTGTCATACTCTACTTTATTATCTTGGTACTTGCCCACAGAGGATACAGACATGGACACTGACTGATTGGCCACGGCTCAAACTCCGTTATTCAGGTATTTATAAATTACTCAGGGAATTGTAAAAGATATTGCTAACAACTTACCATATTATTGATGTGACTTTGCAGCCTCTCCATGTGCAAACTTTTCCTGATGCACTAAATTGGACTCAACACAAGCGACAGATGTGATGAACTGACAACTGTTTGGCTCATTTGAACCTGGGTGGAGTCACCTTTCAAAAACATATCAGTAAGTGGCAGTGTTTGTTTGGCAATGACCGGCTTTTGTGTGGCTACTTAAATTTGTTTGGATTTCTGTTAATGCATTTTTCTTGTTTGATCCACAGGTATGGCTTCTTCGGTTTTCTTTTTTGAAATGACATTACCCATGTTACTATTTTGCCCTAGCACCTTGTAAAAAAAGAAAAACAAACAAACCCAGTAATGTTTTAGTACCTTTACTGACACAATCTTTGTCAAAATCCAAAACAGTTCAACAACAATAAAAAGACAATATATATCTGTATATAGTTTGTTTGTTTGTTTTTGGAACATACAATAGTTATTTAAAAACCTTAAAATATGTACCTTAGCTGGAAGGCACAGGAGGAATTTTTTCTCAACATAGATTTCAAAATATAGCAGCCCCTATAGACCACTAAAGGGCAAAAGCTTTACAAAGGTTTTACAAAGCATTTGTTGCATGACATTGATAATGCACCCCAGGATTCATCATGGCCAACTTTACATTAAACAGTATCCAAAAATTTGGCCATGATAAGCTTGTGTCCAAAACAATAATATAACAATCAATATGATGTACAAATGACACTTGTCACTATATGACAATTTGGCCAGTTGAAAAGTATCAACAATATGAGATTAGTGCTGGCCAGGTAGAGTGTTGGACAACCAACAATGCTTGATAGTGCAAGTAACAACCAAGGCTTTGTGCCTATAAGGCATATCATACACCTTGGACTTGCTATTGAATGAGCACAGGTGGAGGAGGAGGAGGAGGAGGTAGTAGGCGTTGGCACCTATTAGGAGTGCTGGGTAGCCAAAGTAGGCCACATAACTTCTTGTGCAAAGTAACAACCATTTGTGCCTATAAGGCATATCATACACCTAGGACTTGCTATTGAATGAGCACAGGTGGAGGAGGAGGAGGAGGAGGTAGTAGGCATTGGGCCAAAGTAGGCCACATAACTTCTTGTGCAAAGTAACAACCATTTGTGCCTATAAGGCATATCATACACCTAGGACTTGCTATTGAATGAGCACAGGTGGAGGAGGAGGAGGAGGAGGTAGTAGGCATTGGGCCAAAGTAGGCCACATAACTTCTTGTGCAAAGTAACAACCATTTGTGCCTATAAGGCATATCATACACCTAGGACTTGCTATTGAATGAGCACAGGTGGAGGAGGAGGAGGAGGAGGTAGTAGGCATTGGGCCAAAGTAGGCCACATAACTTCTTGTGCAAAGTAACAACCATTTGTGCCTATAAGGCATATCATACGCCTAGGACTTGCTATTGAATGAGCACAGGTGGAGGAGGAGGAGGAGGAGGTAGTAGGCATTGGGCCAAAGTAGGCCACATAACTTCTTGTGCAAAGTAACAACCATTTGTGCCTATAAGGCATATCATACACCTAGGACTTGCTATTGAATGAGCACAGGTGGAGGAGGAGGAGGAGGAGGAGGTAGTAGGCGTTGGCACCTATTAGGAGTGCTGGGTAGCCAAAGTAGGCCACATAACTTCTTGTGCAAAGTAACAACCATTTGTGCCTATAAGGCATATCATACACCTAGGACTTGCTATTGAATGAGCACAGGTGGAGGAGGAGGAGGAGGTAGTAGGCATTGGCACCTATTAGGAGTGCTGGGTAGCCAAAGTAGGCCACATAACTTCTTGTGCAAAGTAACAACCATTTGTGCCTATAAGGCATATCATACACCTAGGACTTGCTATTGAATGAGCACAGGTGGAGGAGGAGGAGGAGGTAGTAGGCATTGGCACCTATTAGGAGTGCTGGGTAGCCAAAGTAGGCCACATAACTTCTTGTGCAAAGTAACAACCATTTGTGCCTATAAGGCATATCATACACCTAGGACTTGCTATTGAATGAGCACAGGTGGAGGAGGAGGAGGAGGAGGTAGTAGGCATTGGGCCAAAGTAGGCCACATAACTTCTTGTGCAAAGTAACAACCATTTGTGCCTATAAGGCATATCATACACCTAGGACTTGCTATTGAATGAGCACAGGTGGAGGAGGAGGAGGAGGAGGTAGTAGGCATTGGGCCAAAGTAGGCCACATAACTTCTTGTGCAAAGTAACAACCATTTGTGCCTATAAGGCATATCATACACCTAGGACTTGCTATTGAATGAGCACAGGTGGAGGAGGAGGAGGAGGAGGTAGTAGGCATTGGGCCAAAGTAGGCCACATAACTTCTTGTGCAAAGTAACAACCATTTGTGCCTATAAGGCATATCATACACCTAGGACTTGCTATTGAATGAGCACAGGTGGAGGAGGAGGAGGAGGAGGAGGTAGTAGGCGTTGGCACCTATTAGGAGTGCTGGGTAGCCAAAGTAGGCCACATAACTTCTTGTGCAAAGTAACAACCATTTGTGCCTATAAGGCATATCATACACCTAGGACTTGCTATTGAATGAGCACAGGTGGAGGAGGAGGAGGAGGAGGAGGTAGTAGGCGTTGGCACCTATTAGGAGTGCTGGGTAGCCAAAGTAGGCCACATAACTTCTTGTGCAAAGTAACAACCATTTGTGCCTATAAGGCATATCATACACCTAGGACTTGCTATTGAATGAGCACAGGTGGAGGAGGAGGAGGAGGTAGTAGGCATTGGCACCTATTAGGAGTGCTGGGTAGCCAAAGTAGGCCACATAACTTCTTGTGCAAAGTAACAACCATTTGTGCCTATAAGGCATATCATACACCTAGGACTTGCTATTGAATGAGCACAGGTGGAGGAGGAGGAGGAGGTAGTAGGCATTGGCACCTATTAGGAGTGCTGGGTAGCCAAAGTAGGCCACATAACTTCTTGTGCAAAGTAACAACCATTTGTGCCTATAAGGCATATCATACACCTAGGACTTGCTATTGAATGAGCACAGGTGGAGGAGGAGGAGGAGGAGGTAGTAGGCATTGGGCCAAAGTAGGCCACATAACTTCTTGTGCAAAGTAACAACCATTTGTGCCTATAAGGCATATCATACACCTAGGACTTGCTATTGAATGAGCACAGGTGGAGGAGGAGGAGGAGGAGGTAGTAGGCATTGGGCCAAAGTAGGCCACATAACTTCTTGTGCAAAGTAACAACCATTTGTGCCTATAAGGCATATCATACACCTAGGACTTGCTATTGAATGAGCACAGGTGGAGGAGGAGGAGGAGGAGGTAGTAGGCATTGGGCCAAAGTAGGCCACATAACTTCTTGTGCAAAGTAACAACCATTTGTGCCTATAAGGCATATCATACACCTAGGACTTGCTATTGAATGAGCACAGGTGGAGGAGGAGGAGGAGGAGGAGGTAGTAGGCGTTGGCACCTATTAGGAGTGCTGGGTAGCCAAAGTAGGCCACATAACTTCTTGTGCAAAGTAACAACCATTTGTGCCTATAAGGCATATCATACACCTAGGACTTGCTATTGAATGAGCACAGGTGGAGGAGGAGGAGGAGGTAGTAGGCATTGGCACCTATTAGGAGTGCTGGGTAGCCAAAGTAGGCCACATAACTTCTTGTGCAAAGTAACAACCATTTGTGCCTATAAGGCATATCATACACCTAGGACTTGCTATTGAATGAGCACAGGTGGAGGAGGAGGAGGAGGTAGTAGGCATTGGCACCTATTAGGAGTGCTGGGTAGCCAAAGTAGGCCACATAACTTCTTGTGCAAAGTAACAACCATTTGTGCCTATAAGGCATATCATACACCTAGGACTTGCTATTGAATGAGCACAGGTGGAGGAGGAGGAGGAGGTAGTAGGCATTGGCACCTATTAGGAGTGCTGGGTAGCCAAAGTAGGCCACATAACTTCTTGTGCAAAGTAACAACCATTTGTGCCTATAAGGCATATCATACACCTAGGACTTGCTATTGAATGAGCACAGGTGGAGGAGGAGGAGGAGGAGGAGGTAGTAGGCGTTGGCACCTATTAGGAGTGCTGGGTAGCCAAAGTAGGCCAGAGGTAGCATATGTTAACATATGTTATGTTTGTAGTAATTCGTGAAAAATACACAAGCAAAAGAGTAGTATTTCAATTCTTTGAGCCTTACATGTAACATTTTTGGCCCAAGTGAATGTTTTGGGAAACACTGCAGCATTACTATAGAAATATGTTAGAGCAAATGCACTTTGATGTTTGTAAGTGCTTTTCCAGATGTTATTGGAAAGGGTGCCAATGGATGGTAGATATGGCACACCTTGGTGCTGATAACACCAGAATACACAAATATGTTAGAGCAAATGCACTTTGATGTTTTAAGTGCTTTTCCAGGTGTTATTGGAAAGGGTGCCAATAGATCTTAAAATGGCACCCCTCAGTGAAGAGAATGCAGCATGGTCTAAACAATGGGATGTGTTGTTTGGATGTCATTCCCATTGCTGGGTAACGGACAAAGTCACACCTGAAGCGTGAATTGGGCGAAGTTCTTTGCCAGGATAAAATGGGCAAAGAGGCCAGTGTCAGTTTGAGAAGTGACACAGACTGGAGCTAGGGACGTTTGCGCTTATCCCCTCGGACAGTACCTTGTCCCCTTCCACGCCCCCTTCCTCTGCGCTGCTGAGGAGATGCAGGGGGTGGAGGGGGAGCAGCATCAGGACCAGGGACTGGAGCCTCAGCAGGACCCCGTGGTTGGTGAGCCAGTTGTCTAATAGCTGCCACCAGGTCCTGGATGTTTGTTACGATGGCTTGCTCCATGCTGTGCATACCCTCACGGAAGGTGGCATGCATGAGAGCAAACCATCTTCGCATCCAGAGACCCTGGCGGCGCTGTTGTTGGGTCAGCCTTGATATAAGCCCCACATAGTGCCGACGTCTCTCACCCAGTCGGTCTGGTTGCTCCTGTGGTGGTCCCCCAATTGGTGCAGCGGCGGCAGGAGCTGCAGCACCTGCTTCAGCAGCATCAGCTAAAACAAAAAAAAAATATAAACATTGATAAGTTTTTTGGACATGTGCATAACCCATAACAAAAAAACAAAGGTGGGAAAGGAAGCTCACAAAGATAATCTTAGAAGATAAATTGGTGTTGGGTGTTTCCATGTTTGGGTGTGGGGGGCTAAATCATTCCAATACTGGATTTGAAATGGAACGTATATAGTCCAAATATGTGTTTTTTGTTTGCCTTGTTTGTCATCAGCTGCAAGTTAAGGAGATAGTATGAGACACACAATGAGAGTGGTGATTGAACCTGGGAGAGGGGAGTGAAACTTGACAGAGGGGTGGTATAGGAGGTGGGAGCAAGAACAGAGAGGGAACCTGCAAGTGGAAAGGGAGACCGGAGAGACAGCATGGAGGGAGAAAACTACTATGAGGCATGAGGAGCCCGAGTAAAACTTGAGACGGTGGGTGGCTTGGACTGAGGGGGAGCAAGATGGACCATGTAAAAGGAAAAAGAAAAGTGTCGAGTCAACAGGTGAGAATGTACGCTGAGAAGAGCCAATAGTCAAGGGCAGTCACAAAGACATCAGTAGGATTTTAAGGTGGGGCTGAGAGAGAGTGAAATAGTAGTAGGGCTGTATGGTGATTTCAGGCTGACAGTCAGAACGGGAGAGGCACAGGAAGAGGAAGGGAGAGATGCAGAGCCAGAGCAGCAGAAGAATCTGATATAATTGACACTTTGGTCGCATAAGGAAATGGCCAAAATGTATATTCTATGCAAAATCTGTCTTTAACAACCTACTGCTTTTCATTAACACTGAAGAGGCACATAAAGTAGGCTGCATGAGGGACTCAGTAAATGTGCTTTGCATCTTTGGGACACAGACAAAGTAAGGAAGGGCTCTTACGTCTGGGGGGCACCACAGGTAGCACAGCTGGCGACTGGGCGCGCCGGGGAGCTCGATGTTCTGTAATGTGAAATTGGACATTAGTAATGTTGCAAACAATTTGAGGAAGCAACTACATTGGCCACAAACACAAAAACATGTCTGTACCTTCAGCTTGTGGGGCTCTGGGGCTCGCTGCAGCCTCACCCTCTTCCTGGGGCTGCTGAGGATCAAGGTCCTGGTCCTGGTCACTGTCCGTGGGTTGTGGCGCTGTCCGCGGTGGTGCTGCAATTGTTCAGAAATGTTGAAAAAAAATTTGTCAGTCATAAGCTACTACAATTGTACTTGTTTATTAGGCTGATGCACAAATCTCCAACATGTTTCAGAAATATTTAAGTTAGCCTTTAAAATAATAACAAATGTAATGGGCGAGGAAACGATATGTTAAAGTCCAAGTGGAGTCTATCAGGGCACTGCAAGGGAGATGCTAAGGTGGAAAAGTTAAATACATGACGCAAAGGCCCTGTTTGCAATGATGTGAGAAGCACAGAATGTAATAGGTGACAATACAGCTGTAGGCTCTACATATGTTGCTTCACACTTTTACACACTGAAGTTAAAGGGTTTGTTAACCTTAAATTAATGTTTTCCTATGGTACTCAATATTCTGTATTTTTGTTATCACCTCTACAGTAGACTATTTTTAAGATGTGGTTGCTAGGATGTAAATTACCATAGCAACCAGACATTCCTAGAAATCAGAGACTGGAATAGAATGATATGACACTCGAAAATGATAACATAACATACTTCAAAAGTTAACTTCAAGCTCAACAACCCTTTTAATCCACTTTATAAACATTTCTGTTCTAGTAGGGAAATGGTTAATAAACGTTTGCCTTTTTGTCAATGTTACAGCTGCACGTAAGTAACTACTACAAAAACAAACAACAATCCTGGAGACATAAAATCCTCTAATGGCAAACAGGAGCAATATTTAACCAAAGAAGCTAAATGATAAAGGGTAAATCAGTTATTTAGGCAAATGATAAGAATGTGGATAAAAGCAGTAAGAATGTTGGGTATTAAAATGTACTTACTTCTCCAGTCTGTGTCATGTGTGCCTGGCAAACCTTCACAGACCTCTCTGCCCATAACGTCCAGAAGCCGGCGTTCATAAGGCTGGAGCCTCAAAGATGGTAAACTGCCCCCGCCGGTCTTCTGGGCCTTTGCTCTCCTGGCAGCAAACTTCGCCCGTATCCAACGCTTCAGGTCACTGAAGCGCTTGTACACAGTGTTGCGGTCTCTGTGTACAGCGCCTACAGCGTTGACTTTGTCCGTTACTAGCTGCCAGATTTTTTTGCGTCTGGCAGCATTGATGCAATGGGATCGACATCCAAATAACACATCCCATTGCTTGATGACTTCATCAACCAGTGCTGCATTCTCTTCACTGGTAAATCTTCGGCCCATTCGCCCACTGGGGCCCTCATCGCCATCATCCTCCTCCTCCTCCTCTGGCCTCCTCTGTGAGGCTGGTGTAGCTTCCTCCTCCTCCTCCTCCTCCTCCTCTTGCCTCCTCCTGTGTGTTGTCAATGTACTTCCAGCCCTGGCTGGGGTGCGGGACCGGCCACGTGTCCCCGATGTTGGGGGGGACACGTGGCGTGCCCTGGGGGAGGCCCTACTTCCCCTGGCTGGGGTGCGGGACCGGCCACGTGTCCCCGATGTTGGGGGGGACACGTGGCGTGCCCTGGGGGAGGCCCTACTTCCCCTGGCTGGGGTGCGGGACCGGCCACGTGTCCCCGATGTTGGGGGGGACACGTGGCGTGCCCTGGGGGAGGCCCTACTTCCCCTGGCTGGGGTGCGGGACCGGCCACGTGTCCCCGATGTTGGGGGGGACACGTGGCGTGCCCTGGGGGAGGCCCTACTTCCCCTGGCTGGGGTGCGGGACCGGCCACGTGTCCCCGATGTTGGGGGGGACACGTGGCGTGCCCTGGGGGAAGCCCTACTTCCCCTGGCTGGGGTGCGGGACCGGCCACGTGTCCCCGATGTTGGGGGGGACACGTGGCGTGCCCTGGGGGAAGCCCTACTTCCCCTGGCTGGGGTGCGGGACCGGCCACGTGTCCCCGATGTTGGGGGGGACACGTGGCGTGCCCTGGGGGAAGCCCTACTTCCCCTGGCTGGGGTGCGGGACCGGCCACGTGTCCCCGATGTTGGGGGGGACACGTGGCGTGCCCTGGGGGAAGCCCTACTTCCCCTGGCTGGGGTGCGGGACCGGCCACGTGTCCCCGATGTTGGGGGGGACACGTGGCGTGCCCTGGGGGAAGCCCTACTTCCCCTGGCTGGGGTGCGGGACCGGCCACGTGTCCCCGATGTTGGGGGGGACACGTGGCGTGCCCTGGGGGAAGCCCTACTTCCCCTGGCTGGGGTGCGGGACCGGCCACGTGTCCCCGATGTTGGGGGGGACACGTGGCGTGCCCTGGGGGAAGCCCTACTTCCCCTGGCTGGGGTGCGGGACCGGCTACGTGTCCCCGATGTTGGGGGGGACACGTGGCGTGCCCTGGGGGAAGCCCTACTTCCCCTGGCTGGGGTGCGGGACCGGCCACGTGTCCCCGATGTTGGGGGGGACACGTGGCGTGAGCTGGGGGAGCTCATTGTCCTGCCACTCCCAGACCTCTCCTCTCCCCCTCTATGGGACCCTCCACCTGAAAGGCTCTCCTCCACCTCAGCCCAGGAACCTCTCCCTCTGACACTCCAGCCCCTGTCCCCCTCTCTCCCCCTCCTGTGGTGACTTACATCCCACGTACTGTGGGATGTAGCCACCCTGGGCACCTCATCAGGGCTGGAAGTACATTCTCCTTCCTCCTCCTCACTCCTTCTCTTCATTTTTGCAGCAGCTCTTTGGTAACCTCCTCCACCTAGCTCATCCAAATAGCAAGTGCGCATTAAGGGCGCCAAAGCTCCTAAAATGGCCTCCAGAGGACTTCCTGGTTTGAAAAAATGGCAGAAAGGAAGTGGGGCATTAAACATTCGAATCGATCGATTCGAATTGAAGTGGGGCAAAAGCGCCCTTCGATCATCTTCGACTATTCGATACTCGCAAACCCGCCCATCGTAGCATGGAATCGATCGATCGAACAATGTTTTCCTTCGATCGAATATAGCCGTATTCGATCGAATACAGCCTTCGTTTATCGAAGCATACTAATTCGATGATCGAATTTCGTAGTTTTTCAAATACGATATTCGACCCTTCGTGAATCGGCCCCCAAATGTGGGTGAAATTTGAAGTACATTTGAGAAAATATACAAAATCATAATATGACAGAATTACAGCCTGGTACCAAATTAGGCTTTACCACAGTCAACAAAAATCTCATACTTAGTCATTGTGGATATTTCTTTTATAAAATTTCTCCTATATTTCCAAAGCAATATTATGTGGGAATAAGCAATTATCCAAATATTCTATATATTTTTCCATATGTCATTTAACCAGTGTTGGGAATGTGTACATTCCAGCAGAACATTGCTTCAAAAATATCACCAGACCGTATCACATTCCTTTTGTAAACAACAGTAATAAGTAACAGTTTTCGCCCAAAAAACACACAGTAGCGCTGATCGGGAAGTGCTTCGTCATGTTTCAACTGGACTGACTATAAAACATCAGCTACTGCCCCCGTACTACCACCACCCAATGAATGTCATCTACGTGGTCATAGAATTCTAAGAAAAGCAGATTGCACATTCCTGGCACATTGTCTCTTGACAACAGACAGTATTCTGTTGTGTTCCAAGTTTGCCTCAAAAACATATTCTTTAAAAAATGTTCTACTCGTCATGGTAATGTAATGATGTTCATATGGTGATGTATTTCCTAGAATAAAGGGCATGGCCGACATTGGGGGTTAAGGCCTTGAATACATTACTATTTGGCCTCCTCCTGCAACTCTATAAGGTATGTATCATAGTGTAAATGCCTGAAAGTTGAAGCTAACCAGTAGAAATGTGGGGTGTGGGTGCACAGGCCCCAGACCTACAGCTTTAGGGGATAATCGCTACTCAAACAGATATACTGTATGACACACACAGCTCCCACAGACAGCCATGAACAAAAGAAAAGGATCCTGTATTTCAAAAACATGTCAGGCACAAAAAAGTAATGTACAGTCGTGGGGCAAATTTACTAAAGGGCAAAGTGACTAACGCGGACAAATTCGCCAGCATGACGTCGTTTCGGTACTTTGCCGATTTACTAACTGACGCTGGCGTAACTTCACTATCGAAGAAGGTAGACTCTAGCGGTACTTCGCTCCCTAATGCCTGGCGAATTTGCGCTCTGGTGAATGCACATAGCTATGCAAATTCACTAAGATGCGGATTTTACTGAACGTTACCTCTTGTGCCAGACTTGCCTCAGACCAGGCGAAGTGCAATAGAGTAGATAGGAGTTCCTCAAAAAATTGTTGAAAATGCTCCCAAAAAACACTAGCGTCTTTTCCTTTTTCAAGGTGATAGGCTGAAAAAGAGTGTAAATTTTTTTGGGGGGCTTCCCCCCTACATTTCCTAACATATGGCACATAAACTATACACTGGGCTCATGTGTAGGGCAATATAACAACTGTATTTTATTTTATTAATGTTTCCTGGGCTTGTGTAATATAATGTATTTGCTTCAACATATACGTCCATTGAACTTTAATTTCCATCTGTATGCAAAATAGCCAACGGTAGTGCAACTTCGATTTGTTTGGCGCAGTAATGCTAGCGCAACTTTGCCAGCGGTCTGCGCCTTGGACGCAACTTCGGATTTTAGTGAGTTAGCGTTGTCCTGTCGAATCTACGCCTGACGAAGTGTTGCACTGTGAGCAAAGCCGTTGCTGGCGAATTTTCGGAGGTTAGTGAATTTGTCGCATAGACTCCGAATAAAGGGTTGTTTCACTAATGGGTGAATTTTCACCAGCGTCAGTTTTGCACACCTCACACCATTTCAAACGACTCAAATGCGCTCTGACTACGCCAATTCACTACTATGCGAAGTTTCATCCTGGCGCCAAGTGCTGGCAAGCATTTTATAGCAAAGTTGCACTAGCGTTCGCTTGTGCCTAGCGAAAATACGCTAGTGATGTTGCGCTTAGGTCAATTTGCATATGGCGGGTAATTTAAAGTTGTATGGAGGTCTTTATTATAAATGTTGGTGTAAATTCTTGAAGTTACCACATGTCCAAGGACCCTTAATCAAGACAAAATAATTAATATAATGCCCTACACATGAGCCCACTGTAAAATGAATGTTTCATATGTTATGAAATGTCTGGAGAAAACCGGTTACCCAAAAAAAGGTTTTAGCCTTTTGCAGGCAATTCCGCTTAAAAAATGGAAAAGTCGATAAAGCATTTTTTGAACTTTAATGCATTTTCAGCACACAGGATATGATGTAAGTGATGAAGATCTAGCTTCTTTTAAGCACTTTGCCTGGTCTGAGGTGGCGAAGTCAAATCTGGCAAAAGAGGTAAGGTTCAGTAAAATCCACACTTTACTGAATTTGCAGAGCAACGGCCTTTCACCAGAGCGAAAAGTCGCCTGGCGATATAGTGTGAAGGAACGCTAACGACGGTCTCTTTCGCTAGCGAATTGACGCCTGCACCTGTTAGTGAATAGGCGATGTGGATGGTAATGCTGGCGAATTGTTGCATCCTTTAGTGAATCTGCCCCTAAGTGCGCTACTGCATGAAATGCGCAAGGCCAATATATATGCCTGCCATATAGTATAGATTTTCTCCTGAAAACGTTAGACAAAAAAGTGCATACCACTAAATTCTGCTAAGGGGGCATAGGTCTGTTCCAGCCATTATGAGATTGCATGTGATTTATTTGGATTGTATCCACATTTCCACAAGCATTTAATTAATCCAGTGCCAAATTATATTTTATCTTAAGAAAATAGCCTGACTTTTAAGGTGACCATACACTGCCCCCCATTAGCTCCCCATTTTAACTACCCAAGTTGGGGCTTATTAACCTTTTAAAGATTACATTTCTTTGGCAGAGTTCTTTTCCAAGTTCACTGGACTCCAAATATGAAGTCATAAGCAATGAACTGGAAAAGGCCATGAGCTGTTCCTTATGGATCCTACATTTGTTATTTTTAGATAGATCATACTTTTGTTATGACCAGTGAGTGCACCAGTCAATGATGTAGCTGTGCTTCTACAAACACAACTTCAAAGCTAAATATAATGATGAGCCGTGTCTGTGCAGAACATTAGGGGCGGTAAGTCCATATCCTGCTCATATACAGACTAAAGGGAGTTTTATTAGGAAGCACTTAGAGTGTAATGAATAACAGTTGTAATAAGAGGTCCCTATTATGTTTTAGTTTGCTGTCGCTGGAAATGTCTTTAAAACGTCTAAACTGTGAACAGTTTTAAATAAATAATTGGAAATGCTGATTATGTTCTGTATATTGTACTTGACACAAGATTTGGCTCTGTATATTATTCCTAACACCTGATATCTGCATATCATACATTTCTTCTTTTTCAGTTTGCCTTTCATCATTTTTTATTTAATTTCCATTTTTCTCTACATGTTTCCAGTGCTCTTCTTTTCCTGCCCTGTTTGGAATTGAATAATTTCCATCTTTAATTGTCATTAGTGATTGGCGAATCTGTCCCATTTTGCTTTGCCAAATAATTCACAAAACCCTGGAAAAATTCAGGAAACAGCGGAAAATTTGCGACAATTGTGATGCTCGACAAATTATTTTTGTTGCAGCAAATTTTTCCAGCAGTTTTGCAAAAATATTGGCACATGTGCAGAAATCCATGCCTGGCAAATAAATTCGCCCATCACAAATTGTCATCTTTTTGGATTTAATTTCATTTTATGACATTTCTTATGCCTTCCCCTTTTACCGCCCCCTCATTACTGTTTGTTTTTTACCATCTCCCCTCTATGTGTTATTTCCTTCTTCTTTTGCTCTTTCACTTTCTATAACCATAACTGTATGTGCTGGTCTCCATATATCTTTGACGCCACGCTACTTCTGTGCCATTCTCTTCTATTAGGCATTTGCTTTGCCATGGACAGGGTAAGAATAGAAATCATTTCCATCTGTCATTTTCCCCCACAGGCCTGCATAACACCAAAATAATTTAGCACTTGCCACATCTAATGTTGGTAAGTTGGACCTCGATGTTATCTTCTCTGGTGAACCCTAGGAAGCCCACTCCAACATTACCCATGTGCTACTTTATCCCCATTTTGCTTATTTCCATTTAACTTTTTACCTCTTATAGTGTGTAATTTTCTTTTCTTTTACCCACATCATTTCTATCTTCCTCATATGCCATGGCCCTCCTCTCCCCCACCCCTCCCCTTTCTACCTCTCTCAATCTCTACTTTCTACACTTCTTTTGTGCTGTTATTCTCCATATAATTCTTCTATACCATGTGCCATCATCTCCACATTTATTCTCATTATTTAATCTGAGCACTATATGCCATTCTCCTCCTCCCCCATCCACATATGACTCCCCCAATGCTCCAATGTCATCTTTTCCCCTGTTTTCTTTCCCTGAAATACTTTTTTCCCCTTTCCTTTGCCTCTTTCTAATGTCTTTTCTGTGTACCATTCTTTCTAATATTACATTATACACACCTTATTTGAACTGCTCTGTCTATGGAAAGGGGCAGATGAAATATCTATGGAGGAGAGAACTGCAAACAGCAGCATCCTACCTGGTGTTCTTTATACACTCAGGGTGGAAGCCAGTAATCAGCATCTGAAAGCATCATTTACATTTACAATTCCGCTGGATGAAGTTGCCCGAGTGCCTGTTGATGATTTAAGAATTAAAATATGAGAGATAATGACTCGTACCTGGGGCAGAGTAGATGAAGCAGCGAGTTTGGAAAACATACAGTAACATTTGTAAAATGTGAAGCTCCACTGTGACATACTCTAGTGTAACATTACTAAAGATTGAATAAAAATGAAACTTTTTTTTAATAGCTTGCGTGTTGCACAGGTTTGGAGGTATTTAATTAATTGTTGCAGACAGCAAGTGCACTTTGAGCTTCCTATGATTTATATATCATAAGGTTTCTTTATTTGCCACGCTTCAATTTTACATTAAACACATTTATTAGGAACTTTTGTATCTTCAATATCTGGTTGGGCTCCAACTGTGTTTCAGCACACAAATACATATTTCACTCCTCCATAAAAATATTTAGACTTTAGCTCTATAACACTATAACTCACAGGACATTATCTAGCAGGGGGTATTACAGTAAACCAATAAATCAGGCCAACATGAAATGGGAAAGTGTGAAATAAAATTATATTTTTTGAAAATAGCCTGACCTTACAGAGAAGTATAACTGGCGGTAATATTGCACATTTTTCCTCTCTCTAGTGAGTCAGATACACGTTTGATTCCAGCAGTCTACAGGCTATTTGGGCCTTTGGAATGCAATAGCTGTTTAACCCTTACCCCACCTTCATCCATAACAAGGTTACAGAGATAGATGATAGATTAGATAGATAGATGGATAGATAGATAGATAGATAGATAGATAGATAGATAGATAGATAGATAGATAGATAGATAGATAGATAGATAGATAGATAGATAGATAGATAGATAGATAGATAGATGATAGATAGATAGATAGATAATAGATAGATAGATAGATAGATAGATAGATAGATAGATAGATAGATAGATAGATAGAGATACCAGAATACTCAGGGCATACAAAAGTATTTATCTGAAATATCTTTAATACTTTCAGACTGGATCTAGTTGAGCAGATAATGATAGTGTGCTTGGCAATTGTCAAGAAAACTTCATAGTAAAACATTTGCAAGGCTGAACTGTAATGTGTAATATGATGAAATGTGAACATTCTATCTTAGAATTAGAACCCATTCACAGTTTGTTTCTTACTACACAGAAACATATTTCACTGAGTTCTGAGTTCAGTTACTTACAGTATCTAAAGGGTAAACGTTTGGTCCATGTTTACTAACCCACAGCAACCAGGCAGTTGGTAGCATTCACTGGTCACAGCTTTGCAGCTTTTATTTTATTACCCTCCCTAAACCTCCTGTAGAAGTGATACCTACAACTGATGCTGGTCTGTAGACCCCTTTTTGCTTCGGGATTTTCCAGGGGCTGTAGGCATCTAAAGAGCAATGGGTTGACAAGTCCTTACGTCATTTCATTTAATCTTTATGTATATTTGATGAAATCATCATGAACAATGGCCAGAACCAAAGTCAATGCTGAGTCCAACGCAGGACACTATTAGTTTTATTCCAAGATGAGCAATAACCTCACTGTTTTGTCTTCAATTAGCCTACGCCAAGCCACGTAATCGCACTGTCACCCAAGTGATGGATATGAATTGGCTGCCAAACATATCTCCAACATTTTGCAACACAGGAGACTGTATCACAAAGGAACATGATTACAGGCAGGTGTGACTAACTCTTACTACAGAAGGAGACATGGACAACTTCCGTATTTAACAGATGGAAAGTCTCCAGAAAAAGTTTTTCCCTGAGGCTTTGCAAACATCAGTGGTACAAGAAGCGATCGCAGAGCAACACCCCCCCCTCCACTGTACATTATGCAGCTGTTGGGGGCCTTAGTTCATGTATCAAGGGTACTCTCAGTTATTGCTAAACTGTAACTATCAACATGTTTCCACAGCACAGTAAAGAAAAAGATAAATACTAAACCATTCAGGTCAGTATGCCACGAAACTCTACTTATTCTTCTTCAAAATGAGCACCGATGCAAGTCAATAAAAGTCAACAATCACAGTTATACCTGGAAACATTTTCTAGTTTGGTTGATATCAGTTGGTATGGGGGGTAATGCAATGAAATATGTGCAAATATGTGACATAACAATCAGCAGGTAACATTTACTGGCCTGATGGTTAAAATAAAACCTTCCAATTGGCTGAAGTCTGTTAACTGATTTTGTTTTTACATTACGGGGCATATTTATCAAGGATCGAAATCCGAAGTGGAAAATACTTCGAAATTCGACCATCGAATAGAATCCTCCGACATTCGAATTCGAAGTCGGAGGATTTTATTCATTGTACGATCGTATTCCGATCGTAGTACGATCGTACAATCGCACTACGCTCATACCTCAAACCGTATGATTTGAACGATTTTATCGTATGATCGTATGATTTTCCTTCGAAACCCAAAAACTTAGAAATATGCTCTGGCAGGTCCCCAATATAGCACTTCGGCAGGTTTAAGTTGGCGAAGTATTGAAGTCAAAGTTTTTTTAAAGAGACAGTACTTTGATTATCGAATGGTCGAATAGTCGAACGATTTTTACTTTGAATCGAAGTAAATGCAAAGTCGTAGTATCCTATTCGATGGTCAAAGTATCCAAAAAATTACTTCGAATTTCAAATTTTTTTACTTCGAAAATGCACTCGAATTCACTTCGACCCTTGATAAATCTGCCCCTACATGTGTCCCATTCCTATCAGGGGCAGTCTGTATAAGCGAAGAGCATAATGTAAAATATTTATATTTATATACATAGATTATTGAAGGGTTATTTATTAAATGCAAGGCATGGTGCAAGGTGCTGTCTCAATCCACCATATTTTTTGCACTGTGTGCCCTGCCCTGCATCTTACAAAATTGCAGAGTCTCACCCATGAATACAGCTACCTGGGAGGGATGTAGATGCCCCCTCTCCTGCCCAATATTCAATTTGCAAATCTCTAATTCCAAATTAGAGGAATCAAGCCATTAGGACAGGGCTGCCTTGTGCCAGTTGACAATGAACTTTGCATCTAGTGCCATATTTTCAGTTATGCGCAAGGAGCAGAACATAGCCAGAAACTCCAGATGCAAGTGTTTTATATGAGAACTGCACTTTTGTGCCACTTAGTGCTCTTTCACTTGTCTCTGAAGTTCATCAAGGGTTCATCCATGCATTAAATATTGATGTTTCACTTGCAAAGTACTTTTCTGAAATGAAGTACGTCGCAAGGTCCTGCCGTAATGACGCCATTGCGCTCCGTTGACGTCGGCACAAGTATTTGGTTTTTTTTTTTAAAGATTTATTTCTTGGAACTGGGGTCAATTTTATATTGCTCTGAAATCTTTCTAACTTCTTGCAATCTGTTTTCTCTCCAAAGGACTCAGGGATTTGCGGTTTTATAGGGAAGCTACCTCCTTTCATTAGTCATAAAAGGTAACTTTTGAGACCACAGTCCCTGAAACCCTGACTTCTGAATCTTTATGGGTTCCCTAGAGTAGCCAAAAATGAGACTTCTCCCCCAGCTATTTAATTCATTTTCCTACTTATCCTTGAAATCGGAGCAATTTTATGAATTTCAACTGGATGAATTGATATCAATAACATTAGCGCTCAAGCACTTTATAACTTATTAATTGGCCACTTGTTCTTATTCTTATACAATTAAACAGGATTTAGAGGTATTAGTTAATCACTAATGATTTAGAAGCATATTAGCAATCCTCAGCATAGCACTGAGTCCCCTTTTTTTTATTTATTAAAATGGGAATTCTACTAAATCAATTAATTTATAGCACCAGCACTTTCTTATTATACAAAGTTTTAGGTTAATAAGTGGGATAAAGAAGGCTAATTAATTCTCGTGATAGTACATACTTTAGTCATTCTAGCTATTCACACAAGTAAGTGGGGCAATCATTTTGAATGCTCAATATAGACCCTTTCAATAGATTTTCAGTACTGAAAAAAAAGATAACGAAGGGATCTTTTTGTTTTCTCAATCCATTATTCTCTACACACTACACCCCCTTTTTAATCAATTCATTCAATACCATTGTAGATAGATCCTTTTTCCACCAGACATTTCTGCAACTATTATTTTCAAATTTCAAATGTGGACAATATGTTGTTTGGCTTACGGCAACAACAGTTTTCTTTTAAAAATCCCATTGTTCCAAGGACTTCATTCAAAAGAGATCATGCATCATGGCGATTATGCACAGAGCACCTCTTCCCTGTTGGGTTTATGTTGAATATTCAGTGGAATCCTGCTTTCATGTCCCCGGAAATTATATTTTCTTTGTTGTTCCTTCATGATATGGCTCAGGTAAGCGTGATCATGTCCTCCCAGATTTAATATTTTTCTGAATTTTAGGACCATTTTTTTTTTAAAAAAGTGGAGGTACGCTGTAGATTTTTTCATACCTGCTACTCATTAAAAAGGTATTATTTCCCTTTAAATGGTCTGGCCAAGACAACCCAACAAGGAGTCGCCAGTGGGTAGGAAACTGCAGTAACTATGGGACATTGGGAGCTAATTCATATAAAAGCAATAGCTATATTTTTTTTCTTTCTCAGCCAGTATTAAAGGTCACTTGTGATTTATTGGTCATGGAGAGAAAATGTAACAGTCAAAAAATGTTCCAGATTAGGCAAAGAAAAAAGCATGTATGATTCAATAGAAGTCAAGCTAAATTTAAGAAGGAGAAACGGGAAACTCTCTTCTGCGACTGCCAGAACATAATAAAATATAGAACAGGTGGGGAACGGCCATGGGAGCAAGCCCACCAATATCCTGGCCAACTTTTACTGCATAATTGGAATCATTTTAACATGATACAGCTCAGAATAGGGGTCAGAAGGAGCAAGACTAATAAAGACTCAAAAAGGTCTCTCCTGAGCACTTCCATTTGTAAATAGGATTTTAAGATGTTTTACTTTTTGATAGCAAATATGTTGAGTTTTAGTCTCAGTAGCACTGGGGTTGAATATATATATTCCTTTCAATGAGAAATTGCTTTACACATCCATCACACTGATACCTGGTATTGTCTCATTGCCTCCTCTCTAACGAAAAAGAGAATTCTGCCAAAATCTTTAGTCATTCGGGCATAGGTATATAAGTAGTGATGGCTTTCCAAGTTGGGTTAGGTTTGGATAGGAAACAGACAGGTAAGGGTTGGATGCAGGTCAAATTTTTGTCGACCGGCACATGACTAGTAGCACTGGGATATGTACAAAATTATTGAACTCAACATTAGTTGATAAAATATTTGAAACTGAGACCAGTTACCAATTTTTCAAATTTTCCATGCATATGAACTATAAACATTAAGAAACCAGTGTTAATGTATTATCCAGCTAATCTGTTCAGAAACGACAGCTTCAAACATCCATAGCCTTCTCCTAATAACCAGAGGTTCAAATGCAAAGGGGAAATAGAAGAGCCAAAGTGTGAGTGTCCCAAGCTTTGACTCATGGAGGTAGAAGGGCCAAACTCTTTCTGACAATTTTTTGAAGTATTTAACACAGACATTTCCTGTTCTGCTCCACGTTGCTATGATAAAGACATGAGGCAGGACTGATTCAGGTTATGCACTGCATCAGAATATCTAATCTGGCAAAACCATCTGCGTTTTTTATTCATGCCACATTGCAACAAATCACTAGAATATTTTTAGCAAATATTCATAAATCACTTGTGAAACCGCCGGGTTGCCTCATCGCACTTTTCCTGTCTTTAACCACATGAAGATGGATTTTACTTCTTGTAGCTTCACAACCACAAACGGTATCATAAATATTACTGTATTATTACTGGCCATTGACTCGCTGTAGTTACGTAAGGTCTCAGTAGTTGTGTGACAAGACGTCTCATTGCTGAAAAATGAGAATAACAGCTAATAAAGCTTGGTCAGCACAAGTCCGCTCATTTTTGCACAGGGTGCAATGTCCAATTTGCCTACCATGGTTGCACAGAGTTTTGGGTGAGTTGAGCAACTGATGGAGGAGAATTGATGTCAACTTTCATTTCCAATAGAACCATTTAATAATTTTGATAAAAGGCCGCATGGCCTGAAACGTTGCGGGGATGCCCACAAGAGCACAAATAAAGGCTTTTTAAACTACTTCTAAGTTGATGGTGCTGTTCAAATCTCTACACTACATGGTTGGTCAATGGGAAGTGGCCGTTGCAGAACGCGCACCACAAAAGAAAGAATATTGAGAATCCGTGTGCTGACTACTCCTTTTTTCACAATAGAACCATTTAATACATATACCATGTAATGGTAGAGTCTTGAGGATCAGGTGCTTTGGTGGGCCCTTGGAAGGATGATCAGAATGAAAAGGCTTGCTGTTAATTCACTTAACCCCCCTGTAATTTGCTGTTAATTCACAAAGACCCCCATAGCATGCTGCTTTATAGCTTGTCCCCAGTGCAACCGGCTGTCATTGTACTTTCCTCTCTGCATATTTGTAGTTTGCAGTTTACTCATCCACATTCCTCCAGGATATTTGGGGATTAAGGACTGTTAATTTGCTTAACCCCAGTAACCCCGCTTCATCATAGTTTGTTGCTTATTCCCTTAACCACAGTGGAGATTTCTGCTAATTCATTGAGTAACTTTATGATGATTCACTTTCTCAGTGTTGCTTGCTACTCATTCCCTTCACACACACAAACCTGGCTTTACTTCCAACAGTGTATTATGTATATATGTATGTATGTATGTATGTATGTATGTATGTATGTATGTATGCCTTTTTGCATTACATAGCACTACATGTGCACACAGAGCTACTAATAACCTTTGAGTTATGGCACTTCCCTTTAGAAAAACTTTCAATTCTAATTTGTGTTGTTGGCCTCAAACATAATATAAACCAGCCCCCAGAACAATGAAGCTTTTCTTTGATTACATAACCTGAATTCTTCTTCTTAAGGTATTTAACGGATACAACAGAATGGTACTTACCATTGCACGTCAGTCTCTTAAAGATTATACCCGATTTACTAAACTGAGTATGAATGTGTGGGGGGTTCAGGTGTTCTTGTTATGTGTTGATAACTTGCTCGGAAATGTCTATTGATTAAGGACATTTTGATTGTGTTGGAATGTGCTAGAGGTGTCAAGAGGCCCATGTGTATTCAAGAGGATAATGTAAGGGTAACCCAAGGTGGAAGAGATTGCACAGAAATCCTCCAGTGTATAAGGAGGAAAGAAATTAGCTTGAGTGTATGCGCAGTGTAAGAATGTGTTCTGTCCTCAACAAATGTCCTTAACCAAAGTCATTTTCTTTAAGTACTTAGGAATGTTCTCATGTAACATTTGGTTTGCAGACTGATTAAATGCCTGGCAACGTATACACCAGATTAACAGCATAGTTTACAAAAGGAGAAACATTCTTGTCCTGCAACTTCTGCCCAAGCTTTCTTCAGTAGCAGTGAGGCCTAAGCAAAATGGCCTTATTTATGTTAAGTAGGACTATCCAACCTATATCTTATACAGCTATTGCTGAAGTAGAACTCCAAGCATATCCCAAAAGCCTTGAGCAGCAAAGTAAAAAAAAGAATATCCTTTATTTATTACACATTAAGTGGTATGTTTAGAAAAGTAACTCCACATTCCATATTGTCCCATTAAAACAGTGGGTTTTGAACTTTTTCAGATCAAGTCAACCATAGTGGTCCAGCATTTTGGCAATGTCCCTTTAACCATATGACACAGATGCAGATATATATAAACTGTCAACAAGCATCTGCCTGCAAGAACTTCAAGGGCAGCAAATAAGCTTTTGCAAATCTTCCATAGACTGTAATGCTCAAGTACCAAGTTTGCTACTTCCCATCTGTATCCTACATGCATTTACTATGCTTAATATTGGAAGAGTTAGAAGTCTGAACAGATTAAGCAAGAACCCTTTAACAAATTTGGTTCCATCTGTTATAGAGACAAGATAATGGCACAGTGAGAGGGTTTCCAGAACCATATCCTCCTGCAGTCACCCTTGCCCATTTTTCAAGATCTAAAACAAGGTTGACCAAAAGGTTGATATACAAGTCAGATCTTGAGCTGATCAAGAGGTCAGTAAATCACAGTAGCCATAAAACAATGGCTTGAGAAATGGGTGTTGCTGATTATAACACGACACAATAAATAAATGAATCAATAGCAATGTAAGGGCAATGGCAGGTGGAGCGATTCAAAGGGTTTTGTACCCTGAGCTTAAATGCCTGACAATTCTGTCTGTCAATTACTAGGGCCTGTATAAGCACTCACAGGTCAGGTGATTGTCATTTGGAAATGCTCTTTCTATATGATGCATGAAGGTCTCACATGAATATGAAGTTCTCTTGGGGTGCATCACATTATTTAAGCAATTGAAACTAATTGAAATTAATTGTGGGTTTTTAGAGATAGTCCAAAAAAAGGCTTGGCCTTCATAATAGGAAATCAGTACTTCCCCAGAGTACCTATATATATTATAATTATGTAAAAGGCATCAGTCCATTTCCATAGCAGTGTACAATCAAGGGACAGATACATGGGGAAGTTAGAGAAAGTGTTCAGTCTGGTTGAATATGTATAATATGAATGATTACTTTTCAACATTCTACATATCCCTTCACCCATTCCCTCCTCCTCTGCTCAGAAAACCCAATTGCCCTGTCTCACACAATGTATAGCTTAGTTAATATAAACACAGACTTGTTTAGTACATTCTGTTTGTGATACAGCATAACCTCATATTTACATATGTTATATATTTATATTCACACTCATACCGAAGTGAAGAAGTTTGCCAAAAATAAAACATGCATACATGATTGAATATTTCTGTATTTCACAATTTTAATCCTTTCTTTTCAATGCATTTATTTCTCTGTGTTTTGCCTGACACCCAGGGTAACATTGGAGTCCAGAAGTACCCTAAATTGTGAGCACACTGTATCAATAGGCATTATTAGGTGGGATTGGCATTTTCTTCACTGGAATTTCACAAACCCTTCTATAAAAAAAGGGTATTGTTGGGCCAATTTCTTCATTTCAAGGGAAACAATACCATGTTTTATTAGTAGTTAGGTTTACATTTAATTTCTCTATAAATTCTATGTTTGCAGGTGAACCTGTAGGACAGTAAAGCTTTTGCCAGCTTGTAGTTTCTTAGCTTTCCCAGTTGGGTTATGAGACAGCTATGTTTGGGTCCTTAGTTCAGAGGGCTAGCAGGTTCCTTAGTGGTTCAAGGGGTCAAGTTTCTTCTAGGTTATAAAAAGTACGCAGACGTGTAAGTAAGCCAAGATTAACAATGAGATAATTTTTTCCCCAGGCATAAATTCGCAGGGAAATTCTGCATTTCGCCATCTACAAATTTTTTTGTGAAACTGCAGCAAAAATTCCCTGAGACACAAAAGTTGCCAATACATAAAAAGTTGCAGAGACAAAAAAGTCTCCACCAGAAAAAACGTCTATTGATTTTAATGCATTTGGAGTGAGAAAAGATGATAAAAAAATTCTCCCCTACTGACTTCAAATTTTTCTTCGCAAATTTTTTTTGCAGTTTCGTGAAATTTTCTGTGAAGCAAAATGGGACAGATAGGATAGATTTGTAGCTTACTCTAGGAGTGAAAGGCAAGAGCAGGGTAGTTAGTAGAGCAGTCAGGGCTCCAACAAGGAATATAATAAGGGTTAGTACCCTGCAGTGTCAATGCTGCCAGTATAGGGACCCGAGCAGTTAGACTTAAGGATAAGGAGATTCCAGGACTAATAGACTTCTGTGGGTTTGCCTAGTGATGGAAATTGTTCACCAAGGCAGTAAGTACTACCTCTGTGACCGCTATCACTGGGATTTGAAGGTGTACCATCTGAATGAGACTGAAGCATTTACTGAATAAGATATTGTACCATTTGAACCCACCAAAGAGAGAATTTGTGTATCATCCATCAATAAAAAGTTTCATCTGTTTTTAAAGAACCACTGGCACCCAAGTTAAGTATGAGGTTAAGTGAACTGATCAGTCTTTGATTTGGGATCTCATGCTGGACATCCTTGTTCCGTAAAACAGTTGCCTGTTTGCTTGCTGTAAAATGATTTGAGTCCCATAGGAGAAAAGAGCTATATAAATGATAAAATAAATTATCCTCCTCTTTGATTCAACCTTACCTTGTCCTCTTTGAAAACATGCTTTTAGAATGAAGGACTTTAGTTAAGCAATGTGTCTTTTTAATGCTGGAGACATGATAATCACATTAACCTAACCCCCTCCCCCCCAAAAAAAAACCCAAAAACATGGAATTCCCATTAAAACTTAACATTTTCATTGCATAAATAATGGTTTGTGTTCAAATAGTAGACTGTCTACAAAAACAGATAATATTGTGATGTCCTTCAACTCCAACCAGAGCAAAGTGTGCATAATGCACTTCTACTGCAATTTTCTGCAGAACTATACATGCATGAATACACGAGCATGCATGAAGTAAAGCCACTTTCTTTACTAAAGTGAGAAGTAGGGTAGTTATCAATGACAATAAGACATGAAGAAACTTATAATCTGGTCATAAACTAGACATTATCTGGAAAACAGGTGAGAATATGTTTGTCTCTGTAAGAAGTTGCAGCAATGTAGCAATGCCATGATCAACTTATTTAAACATTATTTAAGAGTTGTTGGGGTTATGCTGTATATTGACTCAGTCTTTCCGGGAGGCCTCTGTCATGAGTGGAATTTAGTTATATATGATTGTAAATGTATCGAGAGGTTCATTGCCAAGTTTTTTTCAAAACAGCCTTAGGGAGAAGTCAGTTTGAGGTGGGAGCGTTAATTAATAACTCTTTACCTTAGTTTACATGATGTTGTCTTGACTCACAAGATTCTTGCACAATTGTTGATGCATCTTCAACACATTGAGACATAACACTTCTCTCCCTCCAGGTTTCCTCTTTTAGCAGAAGCTGCAGATTTCTTTCCCTCTGCTGAACTGAGATTTAGGCTCTGTCAGAGAAGATTCTACTGTACAACTTACAGCTGTTGTTCCCCACAGAAAAACAAAAAGCAAGAAAACAAAGTCCGTTATTACCTAAAACAGTGCCTCCTAAACTGGGCTAACCCCATTAGTGGAGCCAGATCAGAGCATGGCGAGGTCAAGTTCAGTGTCAGACTGGGATGCCTGGGGCCCACCAGAACACCTATGGCCACGGGCCTACTCTCCAAACTATGTTTCCTTCTTGTTCCTCACTTTCTTTATTATTTTAATCACTTCTCCTCAAATATTATTATCAGTCTCCTCCTCCATTTCTTCTCTTTATTTTTGTATAGAAATGGGGCAATTGCTGTTGCATAGTCATACAAAGCAAATAGTTGGCTAAGCAGAAGGGCCCATCGGGAGTTTTCCTGGTATCCCTTGACACTGGTCAAGTTTGATTATTAATTAAGGGAGGATTAGGGGATAATCCTGACTATTATATATATAACATGACTATTAATACCATCAGTAACCTTGTTATAGGCTAAGGCAGGGATCCCCAACCTTTAGAACCCGTGTGCAACATTCAGAAGTAAAAGGAGTTACGGAGCAACACTAGCATGAAAAATGCTCCTGTGGCGTCGAATAAGGGCTGAGATTGGCCATTTAGTAGCCCCTGTGGATTAAGGCTCTGTTTGCCAGTAAGTCTGGTTTTAAGCAACCAAAACTTGCAAGCCTGGAATTCAAAAATAAGCACCTGTTTGAGGCCACTGGGAGCAGCTTTCAAGGGTTTGGAGAGCAACATGTTGCTCACAAGCTACTGGTTGGGAATCACTGGGCTAAAGTAGAGAAGACACTCAGGTAAGTGGTGAAACTTTTCAAGATTACAACAAGAGTTCAGCTGCTTTGGACTTATCATAACGAGATACTGAACTTGTTGAGTATTTTCACACACTGGAGGTTATTTATTGACTCTGGGTAAGTTTGCACTGTACAAAAGGGGGGTTGTGGGAGCACCCGCATTGCTAAGTAAAAATATATAGAAGTATAAGGGAAGTGCTACTGGCATATCCAAATGGGTCCGTGCACATTCCCTGGGCCCCTGTCTAATTAATTCAGTAGATATGCAAATGCATGTGTTAACAAAGACAGGGGTTTTTAGTTACAAAGTTATGATCATAAAATTGAAAAGCCACCATACCACATCAAGGTAAACCCCATATGGCGGTCCCTAACTTGTTAACCTACCAGTCATAGTATTGAGGATCCTGTGTCTCTCTGCATAATAGCATTAGTATAGTAAAAAGTAAAAGTCTGCTGAACCTTGGTTTCTGTCTGAGGGCTAAATCCTCCCCCACTGCTGAATTGCAGCTTTTAAGAGAGAGTGATTTCCCAAACCAACGCCCATTTTTAAAAAAATGTATAAATATGGTGCAGTTAAAAGCATAGGGCCACTATTAATTAATAGGGGTAGGTATGGGGGGGTGCTACAAGCCACAAGAAGCTTAGCCAAAGCTCCAGGCTGTAAGAGCAAATACAAAAGGGGGGTTGTGGGAGCACCGCATTGCTAAGTAAAAATATATAGAAGTATCAGGGAAGTGCTACTGGCATATCCAAATGGGTCAGTGCACATTCACTGGGCCCCTGTATAAGTAATTCAGTAACTATGCAAATTCATGTGTTAGCAAAGACAGTGGTTTTTAGTTACAAAGTTAAAGGAGAAAGGAAAGGTTAAAACTAAGTAAGCCTTATCAGAAAGGTCCATCTAAATATACCAGTAAATCCCCAAAGTAATGCTGCTCTAAGTCCCCTGTCAAAAGAAACACTGCATTTCTTTCCTTATTATACTTCTATATATTTTTACTTAGCAATGTGGGTGCTCCCACAACCCCCCTTTTGTATTAAGTTTGCACCGTAGCAACTAATCAGTAATTAGTGTTTTTCAGCCAGCTACAGAAAGAACTAAGAAAACAAACATTTGTTACTGTCCATGTGCAATTTGCCTAGTACTGATACATGTCTCCCAGTGTTTTCTCTGGTATCAATGCTTGTCCCACCAAATGTGTATGCAGTGATATCAATGGCATCCGCATGGGCTGGATTTTGCCACACAAATCTGTATTGGCTGTTTTAACTGGTTTGCATTTTCTTCAACAATCTTTTTTTTTTTAATGAGCCATTTGCCTAAACCACAAGCGAAAAGGATTGTCTGGTAATATTCAATCAGACAAACAGTGCTCAAATCATTTCCTTAGGAAACAAAGTCCCAACCACCAACATATGCACCAGCTCAGATTCAATAATGAAAATAGAAAGAAAGGAAGGGACATTCATCATGTACAGTGAACAGAGACACAGAGGGACAAAGGCAGTAAAACAACAATCAGTTCAGCAAAAGCAGCAAATAATTAATTACCAAAGTAAGACCACCCTTAAAGAGTTTTTTTAAAAACATACTGACAATGTTATGATAGCGATGTTTATGTTGTCTCCTGGGCTATAATTGATGGGTAGAGATGTTTTATTTATTTATTTTTTTAAAGCCTTCATCTGCTCAGAGTAGCTGTTCAAATTTAGCAATGTGACTTAAACAAATTGTTTAGTGTAAAAATAAAAACTGGGTAAATAGATAGGCTGTGCAAAATAAATAATGTTTCTAATATATTAAGTTAGTAAAAAAATATAATCTATATAGGCTGGAGTGACTGGATGTGTAACATAATAGCCCAAACCCAGCTTTCAGGTTTGCAGCTCTGTGATTGGTTACAGGTTATTGGCAATGAACCACTTTGCTGCTCCAAAGAAAATATCTGATTGGTTAACAGCACTGTATAAAATATCGTAATTAAAAAAACACATACAGCAATTCCCATTCTTCCTGAGTAATAATTATTTGACACCGTATGAGTTATTTACTAAAACTTGACTTTTTTTTTTAAAAAAAAAATTCGACCAAACTCGAATCCCCTTAATTTACCAATAACACTTCTCAAAAAAACGGTGCAACAAAAAGGTGCGATAAAATCGAGAGCCAATTTGAATCGTGACTTTTTTTTTAAATTTTCTCTATGAAGACTCGACTTTATCAAATTGACCCCCCAAAAACTCAAAATTTATCGGATTATTGAACGAAAATATGTTCCAGTTGTTAAAAGGACCGTCTGCCATTGACTTTTACTGGATTTCAGCAGGATTTAGCTGGAGTATTTTCGGATTCGAATTTTTAGCAGCTTCAGAGCATAATAAATCTTGAAATATTACATTTTTTTCCGTCTAAAAATTTGAATTTCCGGACCAGAAAAAAATTGAGGCTTAAAAATAGCCCCCCCCCGTCACTCGTGGGAGGGATGATCTCACGTGGGCGACAAAACATTACGTCTGTCATTGCCAAAATATGCCACATATTTTAGGGTATGCAGGGAATGTATAATACAATGCAGAAAACCTCTGTCATGCTAGGGTTACACAGATAACCCCATTGTATAGTATGTTAAACTGTGCATTGTACTAGTGCTTTTGGCTCGCAATAGCTAATGATATTATGACGTCTGAGCTGGCTGGCAATCAAACTCATTTTTGTCATTTATAGCTAGCATCAAAGATTGGATTGTTAAATACCAATGAAAACCTGCTCCCTCTGAATATACTGTGTATTTGAACTGAATATATGAGAAAGAAAGAAAGAAAGAAAGAAAGAAAGAAAGAAAGAAAGAAAGAAAGAAAGAAAGAAAGAAAGAAAGAAAGAAAGAAAGAAAGAAAGAAAGAAAGAAGACTTGCTCTACTGAATGACCCAGCAGGCACAAGCAGACCACCCCTGCTGAGATTCTTTGTAGAGCCAAATCACAGATCTATCAATCTAAGTCTAACCATATCATAACTTTAATGCAAAGTAAATGGGGGTTTAATGGATAAGCGAACCTATGCATTACACTTGTGGAAAAATTATTAAAGAAAAGGGAACAAAAAAAGTAGAAAATAAAAGAGTCAGGAAAATGAGACTGTGTCCCAGCAGAAGCAAAATCAGTAGAAAAATAAGAGATTAATTGCACTGGAAAGAACAAAAGGACATAGGGTCAGAAAAAAAAACCTTCCCCCAATTACCAAGTTCTCTGCTCCAGCTGCTGTCCCAGATCAAAATGTTCAAAGATAAACAGGTTGTCATATTGCTAGGAACATTTAAGAAAGCAGGGTATGGATAAATAAATTAACAAGCTGGTGGTTCGTTAGGGGATTCCAAATGTATTTTTGTGTGTAACTTTGGCAGTGAACAAAGGCAGGTGTGTGTATAAAGTAAGGCCTTGGAGGCATATGTGAGCCCTCCAATAGTTCAGTCCATGAATTTAAGCAATTAAAGAGAATTTTATATACTCTTACATAATATCCTACATATAAAAAATAGTATTACCCAACAGCCTATTTGATTTGCTGGAGAAGGTTAGGATTTAGTCTGGTGACCACCAAACAGACACAGGCAAAGGAAAATCTCCAATGGTATGGTTAAGTCCAACATGGTCTAAGCTACAATAGGGAAAGTGACACTTTTCTTTTCATTTTAGTCAACACTCTCCTGCTATTCAGCTACAGGATTACATGTTCTGCAAGTGACAGATTTTTCCCAGTCATGGTTATTATAGAATTTCAATTTCACAGTAGTCACAAAGCTGCAAATGACAGATAGGAAAGTGAGCATACTGATAACAATTACATGATAAAGCTTAGTTTTGACTTATGAAGTTAGTGGGGCTGAACAACTGTACTGAAATGAACGAAAATTGCCAAAGCGCCAGAAGAAGACATAAAGACCCGGCAGATGGCTGCGGTGAAATCCGATGCCTGAATCTGCGCCGAAAAGGTAAGTATAAAGCTAGGGGCACTTCCCCGGGGGGCAGCTGGGTTGAGGGAGAGGAGGGAGTGGGTAGGGTTTTTTTTTTTTTAAATGGTTGAATTCTCCTTTAAGGTCCCATCATTTCTAGTGGAGGGAAAAAATATGCAGATATGCAGAAATATGCAGGAAAAATAGACTCTCTGACTTTGAGGAGTCAAAAAAAAACCCCAGACCCGATTGCAATGGAAAATCACCCTCAATATATGTGGAGCTCCATGTCAAGTGCTTACTTCTATAAGGGATCTAAGAAAATGTCACTCACTGAATCGTCTAACTAAGCAATGGCTTTCATTTCTGATGTGCAACTCCTTGTTATGTCCTCTGATATCAAATTAATCTTGCAAGCTCTTCAGGGATGGTCTGAAAACAGTAAAGCACAATATAAGGTACGTAGTCAATATATGAGGCATTTGATGGTGTCACATCCGGTTTCCCAAAACCCAGAACAACCGCCCATGTCCTGGTTCCTTCTGCTTCTAACAACCGCCTTTCGCTTTGGAAGGAGCCCTCCACTAGTTGGATGCTGCCAGGTCTTACTGTGAGAGGACCAAAGGGAGGAATTCTGGGCAGGCAAGGGAACGAGAGTTTAAGAACAGATGAATCGGGACCAGGCTGGGATCAATACCGTGAGATCAATGTAGCAACAAAATCAGAATCAAAATTATAGTCAGAAAAAGGCAAAAAGGACAGGACAGGCAGCAAGCAGGCAAGAGGTCACACGTGAAAATCAGATCCAAATCACACCCAGGAACTAAGCAAAAAGAACCTACGTTGGGCAGTGTGTCATTGCCCATAGCCCCTTTAAATATTTGAATTTCCCACTCGACAAGACAAAGACCAGAGCATGATGGACACATGCTGCCTTCCCACCGGACTACTAGGGACCATTAGACCACCAATGAAAGAGGATGGAGAAGATGGCAGCATTGTCCACACAACTGAAACATGCATTACAAGCAGTCTTGTAAAAAAAGAACAAGACTATCATCATGATGAAAGAGTGAATTGGGGACTATGAGTCAATTAGCTCTGTAATCTAAAGGTTACTCTCTTTTTCTAGGTAGATTATCTAAGTAAAGTAATACACATTTTAGGAGCCACTGGCTTCTTTGCTTTGGGTGCAAAGACGCCATTTCTTAATTCTGCAAAGGAATCTGTACAAAAAGAAAATATTCAGTGTTCAAAAGTACACACAATAGGATTCTGATTTACTTTTTAAGCAGAAATGTTTTCACCCTTGAGGTTAAGATAAAAACTTGACCCCTTTAACCTTCTTGTGTATACATTTCCAAAGAATATATGCTATGAAGCATAGAGCCTGGAAGATTTACAGTATAGCATAGCAAATTACACTACAGTTAGCATGCAATAAGGTTCAGTTGAAAAACAAACACAAGTTTGGTCTAGGCAGACAAATCACAGTAGAGGAATGAAGGAAGAGAGGTTTTGGTTTCTCATTTCTTGAAGGCAAAATAATGAAAATTCCTTTCAGTTGGGATTTGTTGATTTGCTTTGATAATCTGCAAATTTATGGCTCTTTTAACCGCTCAAGTGACTGATTTATGTTACAATTTTCTCTCAGGGAACAGGTTTGTTGCTGTCAGTATTGAATGGAACAGATTGAGAAATACGTCCCAGTAACCTGCACTGGTGCTCAAGTCAAGGTTGCTGCTTGGTACAGATTAGAGAGCCAAAGGCTGTCGAGTGGCAGCTGGAGTTATAGCTCTGTAGGTCTATGAAGATTCTCATTCATCCAGGTCATGATATACAGTATTTAGTAGAATTAAAATCAAAGGCTATTGGACATATAGAGTTTTCTTGAAAAAATGTCACCACTCAACTGAGTGACTTCTTCAATTCTTAATTCTATTATATAATCTATAGGTCTGTAGCTTTGCAAGTTGGATAACCCTCATTTAGTTGCTTTCCATTTAGATAGGGGGCACCATCCTTCATAAATTGCCAGGGAATCCCTCTTTTTAAAAGCTGGAAGAGTATTGTTTGGGCAGTTTGGCTGATTTTGACCATACGGTGACCCTCTGAGCATAAATCTCAGCTCAGAGGTTGGTTTGGACAAATTATACTGCAATCCAGCCATATAAATTGCAGTTTGTGTGTGTTTATTTACTAAAGCTACAAGAAAAGTGCAAAATATCCCCAGTAAGGACCCATACAAAGAGCACTTGCACCTGTACTCCCACACAAGTCTACCTACTTTCCCCAGTGTTGTATATCCATCAGCACTAGTGATGGGCGAATAAATTCCCAGGCATGGATTTGCTGCCCACAAATAAATTTGTGAAACTGTGGCAGAAAAATTTGCCGGCGAAAAATCCACTGTGCCAAAAAAAATTGGAGTCTGTCAAAATTGTTGCACGCATAAAATTGTCACGCATCAAAACAATTCAGATGCCCATTGACTTTAATGTATATGGACGAAAGAGTCACACGTGTAAAATTTGCCACCCATTGACTTTGCACAGGACAGAATCGCCCATCACTAATCAGCACCTCTCAGCTAAACTCTCTGAGCTCCTCAGGGTGCCAGCAGCTAGGTGTTTTGCAGATGTTTTTGTACCTTAAATAAATAAAAGAATAAGCCCATAATTTTTGTTATAAATGAGTCCATATTTTTGTTACAAACATAGTGGGTTTCATATTGTGTTGGCATTTACCATTATGCTTCATATCTTAATCTCCCAACATTTCTTCATTTGCTAGGGTCTCTAGTAGACCTGACAGTTGTCCAACAGTTGCCCAGTCAGCTAGATTGAATTCTTCAAGAAAACTTTTGTACTTAATTCAAGTCCAGATTTCTTTATAGACTTGGAATGAAGTTATATTTATGATAAACCATGAGGTTTAGTCCAGGCAATATATTACTCAGTTGGGATTCTGTAACATCATGGTTAAACCCTTTTCCTTAATGGAACTGGATATAAGACGTCTGACTTTTGGAACTGCACAGAGATAGCTGCAGAATGACTAAGATAAATCATATAGATGCTTTATTGCAATGTTTCACTCTTTCCATACTTTTCATAATATACAGCCGATGTTGGACTGTTGTATGTCATATCCCACTTCTACAGACCTTTCCAAAGCTCCATATGGAGGCTATTACAGTAACATCATTAGTAACATAAGGCTGGTCATCTTATTGGAAGCAGAAAGACTTATTTTAGCACCTAATGAATGATTGAATATTTATCGTCTCGGAAAGAAATGTACAATATGTTCTCCTCTGGCACCATTTGCCCCCAGAAATAACAATAATGTTATGGCCTGTTATAACCTCAGTCAAGTCAATTAAGATACATTTTAAATATTACATGATTAGGATATCATGGATATGCATGTAGTTCTAATTTCAATAAATATGTCAATTTAGATTTCCATTTATTTTACTAATCCTGTACTATAGTGCATATTTGGAACACATTTCAAATAAACACAAGGAAAGGCTGACAGAAACAATGGAATAGAAAAGCTGTGTAAAAATTAGTCTATTCTTTGTCAAACCTGGCATTTAACTCTCCCTCTACTGGGGTACTTAAGGTTGTATCTTCCAATGGGTCACCACATAGCCATACGGCCGAACGCTCGAATTACCCCCGATATAGCCACGCAGTTTAGTGGCATATCGGGGAAAGATCCACTCGTTTGGCGATGTCGCCAAACGAGCGGATCTTTAAGTCTATGGCCACCTTTAGGTAGTGATGGGCGAATTTGCGCCGTTTCGATTCACTGGAAAATTCACAAATTTCCTGCAAAGTTTGCGAAACTGCGCTGGCGTTGCGTTTTTGACGCCGGAGACTGTTTTAGACGCCGGCGCCTGTTTTTTTCAGGCGAATTTTCGCGGGCGTTTTGTGAATATATTCGCTGGCGGCAAATCGCGCAAAGTCGCTGTGAATTCGCGCCTGGCGAATAAATTCGCCCATCACTAGTTTTAGGGAATAATAAATAGAGACTTAATTAAGCTTATGTAGTGCAAGGCTAGATTGTAACATTTTATCCATGGTCTAGTCTGATTTTGGAGTCAGGGAGAATTTTTGGAGAGGCTTCAGATGGGATTTTTTGTCTTCCTGTGGATCAACTAGCATGTATGTCTTTTTTCAACCTAACTTACTATGTTACTATGTTATGCTGAAGCATTTGCTTAACAGATAGAGCCTACCTGTTGAGCTTGTTGAACTGAGGGTCAAAAACAACAATGGTTATCACAAGTGCAGGGATTCAACTGTGAAACAATTTCTGCCTTATGTCACCTTAGATGCCCAAGAATATCAAGGCATTATAACAAATGAAAAGTACTTGCAATGCCATTAATGTATGAACCTTAGTGGACTGTCGTGCTCCTCACTCAAACACCACTTACATTTTCAGCTGACATCCTAAAGTGCCAGGAAAGGGTTGACCCAGCAATTCTCTATTTCTTCTTCTGTTCTAAAAAGTAAATATTACGTGAGTTGGAACTAGATCATTCATTTGGGTGGCTTCACTCTTTGTACAAAAATCTCATCAGAACATCTCAGGACAACACAGCCCAGTTTATAAGCACATACAGTTCACTAGGGTCAGACTGATCAGATTCTTCTCTTTATAAGTACTGGCACCCACCACTCATAGAGACATAACCTGCTGAATATGTTGCTTTAATTAATTTGGAAGGTTCAATAAACTCCTCTATAATATGATAATAATAACAGTTCAAGAGTCCTGTGTATTAATCAAGAAAATCTTAAAAAAGGAAAAACACAGGTATTCTTAACACATACATCATTCTGTCTGATCAACTAAACCATTTTTCTAAAGTTCAAGTTAGCAAATTCCTTCTGTATTCAGTATGTGTTGTGTGCAGTTCTTGGAATCTTCTGGCCATTAATGTGCTTCTCGTCAGCGAACATCTTATCCCATTTCATTGAGAAATGAGGGAATGGTAGCCCCATCATTATATATATATATGAAAAACTACCAAGACTATGGCATCATTACACTTTACACAAATTGTGCAAGGAATTAGAATTATTTTTACATTACACGCTTGTTGTCCCCCTTAGCCTATTTCAGCTATTTTTATTAGCTACCCATATATTTTTTTTGCATGTCATTTGCTTGCTTGTTAAACCCTGCATGATATATTAATTATCTTGTCTGGGAAACCAAGCTGAATAGAGTTTTATATAATATGTTGAAGTTAACCTTACAAGGGTTATTTATCAAAATCGGAAAAGTTCTCCCTATTTTCTGAAAACTACTCCGACCAAATCCTCACTGACTTTTTTCCACCTATTTATCAATGCATTTTTCCAAAATTTCAAAAATCCAAAATGGTACAAATTTTTCGGATTTGACGCGAAAGCTGCGACTTTTTCAGATTTAAAACCCCAGATTTTTTTCATATGCCTGAAAACCACAAAATGACTTCTACATTAACTTGGCAGGTCTGAGCTGGAGTAGTTTTTTATTCTGACTTTTAGCACCATTAGAGTTCAATAAATCTCCAAAAATTTGAGATTAAAGCTGAAAATCCAGCTTTAAAGGAGAAGGAAAGGTTAAAAATAAGTAAGCCTTATCAGAAAGGACCATCTAAATATACCAGTAAACCCCCAAAGTAATGTTGCTCTGAGTCCCCTGTCAAAAGAAACACTGCATCTCTTTCCTTCTATTGTGTACACATGGGCTTCTGTATCAGACTTCCTGCCTTCAGCTTAAACCTCATTGCCCTGGGCAAGAGCATGCTCAGTTTGCTCCTCTCCCTCCACCCCTCCCTTCTCTACTGTAATCTGAGCCCAGAGCAGGGAGAGACTCGGGCAGGAAGTGATGTCACACCACATTAATACTGCAGCTCCTATTCTAAACAAACAGAGAGTTTCTAGAGCTTTTTACTCAGGTATGGTAAAATATTCTACAGAATAAATATAGCATTCTAGCTTGCACTATTGCAGCTAATCTATTGGCAATAAAATGCCTCCGTAGCTTTCCTTCTCCTTTAATAAATAATCTCCTCTGTGGTATTGAACTGTTTAAACTCTTAGACAGTATTAGGTAGTTGCTAGGTTCCAACATACCCTTGGCAGTGGCTGTAATGGTAGACTGAAAGCAGAATATTAGTGGGTATGAAAAGGGAGTTGAGTGATAAAACTATTGCTAACAGTAGCATTGATTTACTTTTCACTCTGGGGCAAAGCAGACTCAAAGGCAAATAGTTCACATCCAACATACAATAAAGAATAAGGTCAGCAAACTGTCTCATTATACTGCTGCACAAAAAAAGTCATTTTAATTAGAACTGCTCCCTTAAAACATGTAGTCATCTCTTGTGAACTGAAATCTTTAAAGTGGGCAAGTATATCAAGATGGGACATCAGCTATTTTTATAATTGATGTACTTTGCCATCATAGGGATACGGTGGGACTGTCTAGGCTGCTCAGGGACTTGTTGAAATCTATGCATAAATCTATTGAAAGGGGAACTCCACACAAACATAACTTAAGCTTTTTGAAAAGTAAACATAATTTCAAGAAACGTTGCAATATACATAGATTAACAAATATGCAGACTTTTCATGATTTTTAATGGTTTGGAACAGTTCCCTAAACCTAGCTCTCTGCTCTCCTGCTGATCTGTCTGACTACTTTGCTGAGCTGGCTGACTACTGTTACTTTGTATCAGCAGCCAGCTGCCCTTAGTCTGCATCCTCCAAACCCCACAATTCCCTGCACATGTGATTTCAATAAAGAACAGAACATCATAGTGCAATGCATTGTGGGTTATGTAGTTCCTGCATGCTGTCTGTAAGCTTTGGAGAAGTTGTTACAATTTGTAAAATCAGTGTTTAGTCCCTCCTTCCCTGCCAGGATTTGAAATGAACTGTTAAACAGCATAGAAAATGGCATATATTCATACTTTTTGAAGAAACAGGTAACTGTGATGGGTATATTGTGGGGGGTTCTGTGTTATGTGAGCTATTTTATTTTGGTTTGGAAGCCGAAGTTCCCCTTTAAGTTTAGGGTTTACATTATGTCCACTTCTTCAATAAGGATCATAAAAATTAATGTTACCCAAAATACAACATTTTACCAGAATTCTTGCATCAAGTTGATGTGAATGGTTGCAATTAATTCACTTCCCACAGTTATATATTGAAAATGTTAATAGGTCATCAAACTATAGAATACAACACAGAACAAGGATACATGCCTTGTATATACCATAATATTGTTTTCCTTTACATTAGATATTTGTGCATCTGTAATTAGAAGATAAGGAAACCCATTGTAAGCTCTATTGGGTACAACACTTGATCACAACTCAAGCTCTTCATGCCAAAATGATGTGTTCTCCTAGGCGGCATCCAAGTCTACCTTGTGTAAGAAAGAAACACTGTCAATCATATGAGGTTTGAGAAGCTTGTAGACTGCCAAAAATCTGCAAGTCAGATGGTCATCAAGGGCTCAAAAGAAATTAGCAGCAGCATGTCAATGGAATATTAGAGAATATTACAGAAACCTATCTCGGAATGAAAGGGTGAGGATTATATACATGGATGAATTATTTTATAATATAAACAATAACACCTGTACTTTTTCAGCAGCACCAGGCCGTGCAATTACAGCTCTGCTGATTGTATAAAGCAATAAAATGTTCCAACATCAAGAGAAGTAATGACATGCTCTTGATTTTGTTATCCAAAACATTTAAGTATAATACAAATCTGCAGAAAGTTTAAGTATGGAAACATTACACCGAAATAGAAAAATGCAAGATTGTATAGAGGGAGTTCACATCTGGACCTTGTACTGTACTGTACGTGAGATGAACAGTTTTAGAATTTATAGTTGGCAGAAGAGATTAAACAAATAAAATCCGACAAGCTGAAGAAACCCACACTTGGAAGTGCCTCAAACTGCAAAAGAATTGTACTGATACATATACAACACAACTCATTTACAAAATTCATGCCATGTTGGAGCACATGTGCATAATGAACTAGTGCCCCAGCTTGCGCATTATGCATTTTGTGACATTGGATCAGTTGACACATCTCTAAATCCTCAGGAAAAAAATCAGGTATATTTTGTCTTGACAAAATTCTGTGGGTTTTATTAGCACAAAACTCCGGGCAGGAGGGGGGGCGGGTAGGAAGGGTTAGAAGGACAATGTTTAACATGATAGATGACCTTTAAAGTGGACCAATCCACAAACACACAAAGTAGTGCTACACAATCCTCACATCTTCACAGCTTTTAGTTTTTGTAGCGCGCGTCTGTAGTGCAACAGGTGAAGCAACGTTTTGGTCTTAAACAGCCCTCTATCAAGCTTCACAACTAAATTGAATTTTCACTATATTGGAGTGCTGCTGTCACCCAGACATAAAAATCTGTATAATTAAAGTCCTTTTCAAATTAAACTTGAAATCCAATTTCTATTTTCTATTAAAGCATTCAGAACTCATTTAAAAATCTCAGCTGTCAATCAAATATTGTCTGCCCCTCCTCTATGCCTTGGGCAGGCAATTACTTTCACTTTCCATTCAGCACTTCCTGCTCTCCACACATTCCCCCAGTTCTCTTTACCATTTAATTGTGTAGCCAGGGCATGGGGATGGACAGCAGGTCCCCCATTCTCGTGCACAAAGGAGATTCCTGAGATGGTGCAAGGCTTGCCTTAATAACAGTTTCTACAAAATGGCTCCTGCCTGCTTAGAAAATTATGAATTTACAGACTAAAGGAAACAAAATTCAACTATTTTATATTGTTTAATTAAAGTTCATTTTGCTTGACTAATGTGATAAAATAGGATTTTGAATATTTTTTGGGGTGACAAGTCCCCTTTAAGATGTTACAGGCAACAAAGCCCTTCCCAGATGTCTTTTACTTTACAAATGACTGTACATTCCCACAAACCTTGATTATGGAGTACCAAAAACTGGATCATTACTCTTTATTCCCATGGTAATACTCATATGAAAAGTCAAGCCTGTATTTTCTGGTTGCTGTTGCAAATACAGCAATTTCAACAGAAAAATGTGTGGTCTCCAAACTTCAGCTAACACTCTTTCATGACAGGACTCAGTGTCCTGAGGATGACTCTTTTTCAATATAAATACTCATATTTGGAGATATGGTCACCTGAATATCCATCAACTTCTTGCAAAATGGTCCAACTTAAAGGTACAATTGTGAAAGTCCCTCTTTATACAGAACAGCTGATTCCTTCTTGCTGCCTCTGAATTCAATCATGAAATAGGAAACTCTCAAGCTAAACACACAGAAGTACCACTTACATCTAAAACTGACCTGAGGTTAGATGAGGTCATGCAGAGAAGCAATAATGCTTGCCAAGTGAACCCACCTTGGGAAAAACATGGATGTTGTGGGGAAGACTCAGCTTTCTCATTGACAATTTATAACAAAACATATCAGGAAGTAGGGAAGTTATTACAGTAAGAGTACTTTCCACTATGTAAAGTTGCCTTTATAGATCATGGGTAAATCCTGCTTTAACAAGGTTTTGCTTGCATTTTGCCCCTATTCACTAAAACACTGGTTTTTAGATGCTTTGAGATTAAGCCATCGTGGACTAATGATTAGTCAAAGTATGGTTCCAGATACCATACACTCTACAAAATAACTGGTTAGTATTAGCCAAAATCTTTCCTCAACAGACCTTTAAACAGCTATCAAGGAATACTGTATCTACAATATTAAATTAATATTCACCCCAAATTTTACCTTGATTGACCTTCAGTCTAGTTCCTCCATAGTTTTTTTTTATTCTCGGCAGTACAAAATTATTAAATTTGTGTCAATATCTAATTTCATTCTCTCTTTAACAGTTTCAAATAACAGTAAATAAACTTGCTTAGATGTAGGTGATCTTCAATAGAATCACCTACAACACATGTTTACAACACAGCCAACATTAAAAGCATTGGCTTGTTGAATCTACACAGCTTGACACATATGATTTGTTTACCTTAGTAACATCATCCAGATGTACAAATTACTTTCTATCCTAGAATGGCACAGTTGACAAGACAAAGTCCATCAACCTTATTGGTTATAAGGGATTTCTTCATATTAAACCAGTTGGATACATTTCTGGGGGAAAGGGCATTTTTAGTTCTGACTAATAAACTTTGTAGTTACTGATATAGGGAGCCAGCCCCTGATGGGGTCAGGGAGGTGTTTCTCTTGGAGGTTAAATTAACAGATTTGCAACAGTTGACCTTGATGGACTTAACCTTTTTTTTGCCTTCCCTAACTGTGTAATTATGCAATTATGGGTGTTTTGTCAGATGTGGTAGGTCAAAATACTTAAACAGCCATCTGCACTAACTATTCCCTACATAAAACATGCATTGAATGTTTCACTCATTTAACTATAAAAAATCTAAACTTAAAATTAAAGTTATTTATTAAAAATAAATGGGTGGTGGCCAAAATCCTAAGCATATAACCAAAGAATTTGGGAATTAAATAGAACTGAAAATAGGTTGTGCTCATGGGGTTAAAATTGTATGTAGCCACCACAATGCTTATATAATTGGCCACACACATGTTGCTTTGATGAACACTTGCATTGCCAGGCTGAAATCTCCAAATATCACAGTTGGTTGGTGGGGAAAGTCAACGTGAAAATCTTTGTATTGTGAAGCTCTTGAAATAAGCCTTAAATGTTAGTCAATACTTTACAGTGATTATCTGTTCCCCCATCGAGCTTATAATCAAATTTCCCTGGCGCACACACTCGGTCAGTTTCATCAGGAACCAATTTAAAATCTTTTGGAGTATGGAAAGAAACCAGAACACCTAATCTCTACATTAAACATTTTTACGAGTGTTACTGTAAGCTCCAATGCTCCCCTTTATAAAAAAAATGCATATGGAATATGTACAGTACAGTTCTTGGTGTAAATCACTGACATTAAAAAATAAAGTCTGCCACACTTTCTTGGACACACGCACACTTTTGAAAATGCTAAAAGGTAAGCAATTATTCATTCACTTTATGTTATGCTTTTAATTGGCCAAATATAAATAGACATCTCATGAATGAATGTATAGTTGGCTAGTTCATATTCTCCACCATCGCATGTCTCAAGGTTCTGCATTATAAAGACATTATAATGCAGTGATTCACAGTCTTATAGTTATTGATTTCATTCCTCATAGTTCTGGATAAGATGAAGTTTGCCAGACTTACAAGGTTCTAGATAAGTAGCAGTGATCAAACACGTTGAGGAACTTTGTAAAAGCGAGAGTTTCCATCCCTAGGGGTTCTGGATAAGTAATTGTTTATAATGTTTCTCCTTCTTAACTAGAAATGAAACAAACTAAAAATATACGACAAAGTAGTAACTTTTACCATCTGTAAAATCCAAACCATTGCATCCGTTCTTTTCTTTTTGGCAAGTTTAAAGAACATTTTTAAGTGAATTGTTCTAGGAAGCCTGACTTATTGACCACAATTTTCCAGGAAATTTGGGAAGGAGACAAGGAAAAAGATATTCTAGCATGGAAACACTGATAAGTTCTAGTTCAGCCTCTACCCTCATTCACTGCCAGGGTAATTAGAGCACTTGAGCTCTCAACTGCAAATGTCAAGAGCCCCTGTCAGCAAAGTCTTCTCTGACTGATCTCCCAGGTCAAAGCTCAGCAGCAGTAATTCTTCCTCATTTTAACTTGGCCATGGCTTGTTTGCTCTATGTGCAACCAAGAGGGTTCATTATTCCATGTGTCAAAGACAATGTGTGTACACATGCCAATCCATTATAGCAAGCAAGTCATATTAAGACACATGGGTTTTACGCTTATCTGATACGCTTTAACTGAAACAGATGGGCCATTCAGTACAAAATATTGGCCAAATGGTTCACATAATAACAGAAAAGGCAAACAAAAAGTGTAATGAAAATTAAAAGAAAATTAAAATTTCTGGGAGTAGGTAGTATTCTAGACAAATCAGCTAGATCATCTCTTTCTCATCATCTTTCTGCCACAGACTCTTTCAGGTTAGATTTTGACCTTCTGTCTAGGCAAGTTGCTTCAGTGTTAAATATAATAATGAAACTAATATAAATATTAAAATATATCTGTAAGGAAGTCATAAAGGGTGGTTTCAATCAGGTCAGAAATCTTTGCAACAAAGACACTCCCCAAGGGCTTTAATAGATTGTTTTGTCTTTTAGGAGTTTTCACTGTGCACTCCATCTAGTGGTAGATTCCATTAACATATAAATATATTTACAGTATTGGTTGGGTTAAGAAATGTCAGCTATTAAAAGTAATCCAAATACTTTGAAAAATAATCAGCGAAAAAGGGCAGAAACAAGAATATTTTGGGGGTCAACTTCATCTTCATTACTGTGAATTCATTAAAAACAATGCAGACAATACATGTTAATGCATATTAATTAAACTCCTGTAGCATATGAATCACATTTATATCCCACTTGGGTGGTCCTTCTGTCCAATCTGCTATACATTTACATGTAGTTTTTTTTTTTACCGGAAACTCATTTACAGTATAGAGAAATGATTTAGAATCATAGATAATAGGATACATGTGCTCCCAAGGGAGGTAAAAGGAAAAAACATAATGAAGCCGTACAGTTCCACCCCAGAGCAGGTTATTCAATGAAAGTTCTACAAGAAAGTTGACAAATTACACATTTGTCCACTTTTTCAATTTAGATATTAACTCGAAGGACCATTTGATCTGAAAATATATTCTGTGTTCTCTTGCTATTCCCAAAATAACATGGGAACAAAAAGGCAAAAAATGCAAATTGAAGTGTGAAGGGGAATAAGAGACTCTTTCGTTAGACTCAGTTGACACATCAAAGTGATGTTCCATTAAGCATGATAGGAATGTAATCAAGCTCTATCCTGTTCCCCTCATAATAGGAATTCTTAGGGCTGGAAACCCATCAAGGTGGACCACACAGCTAGTTTTAATAGACCAGGTACTGGGATGGTATTCCCTCCGGGCTGCTACAGCTGTTAGTTGTAGTTTTCAACTGATATTAGGAATCTTGGTAAGGATGAAGAAGTGCTAGAAAGGAATATTATCTGCAACAGTGAGGTCACCTAGTTGCAAAGGCACAGCAGGACTTCAAATCAATAATCTATAAGAGTTGGGGGGGGAGTTGGATTACAGACATACAAAAACATTGTTGAAGCAGTAAGTCAGTCATAATTACAAGAATATCTAGGATAGGAAATATTTTTTGGGTAAACTGGCTTTCAAGAAATCTAGGAAAGCAACCATTCTTCTACAAAGCTCACCCTAAGTGTAGGGATGTAGCGAACTGCCGCCGATGTGTTCGCGAACGCCGTTCGCGAACACCGGCAAAATTTGCGAACAGTTCGCGAACTGTTCGCGAACTTCGAACATCCGAAAATCGTTCGATTCGAACGATCGAAGGATTGAAATCGTTCGATCGAAGGATTTTCGTTCGAATCGAACGATCGAAGCCATTCGATCGAATGATTTCATTCGATCGAATGCTTCGATCGTTCGATTCGAACGAAAATCCTTCGATTTTAGGGGTCGAATGGTCGAACGATCGAACGATTTTGACGCGAACGCCTATTGGCGAACGTCGCGCGACGTTCGCGAACTTGCGGCGGACGCGAACAGTCGAAGTTCGCGCGAACTAGTTCGCCGGCGAACAGTTCGCTACATCCCTACCTAAGTGGCCTTTACACTAAAACCCTCAAAAGACAGCATCAGGTCTACTAGGGGAGTTAGTCTCATTGTTTGAAATCACCTGATCTATATTACAATCTAGACTTGCAAGGTTTGGCGGTGCTTCACCACCATGAAACAACTTGCAGACTGGTGGATTATTAACATCTCACAATGACTTCAAATTTTAAAGTATGTTGCTTCATGTACGTCCCCTTTGCCATTATAGTCTGGTTAGCATCAGGCAAAAGTGTTTGTAGGGACACTATGAAACATAGGCTCAGGGAGAGCAATGGAAAGGTGTTTGAATGATTACTCTGCTTTCTTTTCACCTACATAAAGATTGATTGTGACAACTAAATTTGTTCCTAATTTATATTCTCCATAACACTTCAAAATGTTTTGGTAGAAATTTCATAACATGAACCAAACCTTACTTTTTTTTTTAAAAACAAATCCCGATTTAGCTGATCTTTATGTAATCTGGGTTTGTGCACACACTAAGGTCTGAGGTTAAAAACAGGTTTATTGATTGTATGTTAACATTTTAAAGTGTTCACAATTGAAATCTATAAAATGAAGAAAATGAAGAATTGAGCTGGATGATGGCCTTTTTTTGTCTAGTTTATATCTTAAATAAATTATGTTGAGCCTAATGCAATGTTTATAAAACATATCTATTGCCCAACAGCAAGCAAACCCAATGGTTTACAATTTGGTCTCAAGAAGAATTTTTTGCTGCATCTCCAGCATTGCAAAATGGATAAAGCAGAAGTTCATTTTTTAAAATATCTTTTTAAAAATACATTTTTTAAGATATATGTTCCATGTTTCTCTTTGGGAATTCCAGCCACCTGAAAAGCCCACCTGCAACTGTTTATTATGTACATTGACCTGAGAGACACATTGATCAGAAAATAATTTCCACAAAGGTTTTTTAACTTCCTGTAGAGCCTTCGAGTTGAAGGAGAACATCTTGGAAGCAAAGATAAAAAGATCACAACCTTGTATATAATTTTAGACATCAAACAGTTATTTCTGAAGAGTTTCCATAAAGCATGAGAGGAATGTGTTCAAGCTCTATCCTGTTCATCACACAATAGAAATTCTTAATGTTGGCAAGATATCAAGATAGTAACACAGCCAGTTCTTACAGAACAAGTAATGGGATGGTATTACCTAAAGGCTTCTAAAGGTGTTGGTAGTTTATTGACAGTACTGAATAGTGTTGAACTCTTAAAGGAGAAACAAACCCCTTATTAAAAAAAAACCTCTCCCACAAAAGCCCCTCCCTCCTCCACCCCAGCCAACCCCGGGCAAATGCCACTAACTTCTTACTTACCCCTCAGTGCAAACTCAGGGATTGGAGCTCACGGCAGCCATCTGCCGGGTCTTCATGTCTTCTTCCGGGGCTTTAGCGATTGACATCAATTTCGGCGCATGTGCAGTTGTCGCAAACTGGAAAATTGCTCCAACTGCACGTGCGCGCTACGCCAGGCTCATTCTCAGATTACCAAAGACCCGGAAGATGGCTGCCGTGAACTCCAATCCCTGAATCTGCACTGAGAGGTAAGTAAAAAGTTAGGGGCATTTGCCTGGGTAGCAGCTAGGCTGGGGGAGGGAGGGAAGGGGGTCTATGTGGGGTAGGCGGGTAGGGTATTTTTTAATAAGGATTTTGTTTCTCCTTTAAGGGGTTTTCTACATATAAGTCATGATAGGGCTTCAAATACAACGTTTATAACGTATATAAAGTGAGTTTAATCAGTTGAAGAGCAGCTATAGGAAAAGCAGAATAACATATATTCAATGTATTACCCACCCCATGGACACACCTATAGCAAGGAACACATGAAAATATGACTGATCCAAAACCACAGCCAAAAGATAACTTACATAATGGAAAAGATATGACATTAGCTAACTAATCCAGGAAGTCAGCCAAACATGTACATCTGCCAAACGCAACTGGCAGAAGAACATTAGACTGAAGAAGAGAGCTGGCCAAGAGTAGAACATACTATTAATCATTGCTGAGCCTTCAGGTGCATGTACCTACTGAAACTAAGCAAAGAACACGTAACTGATCCAGAAAATAATGTAGTAGATTAGCTTAATGTACCTCATGGAAAAGCACAAACATCTGGTCAGTTACCACATTACCACAACCACCAGTTGAACTTAAGGAACAGTCAGGAGAACACATTATCAAGAAACAAAACTATAACAAACAATAAAAAAAGAAAATGAAAATGCAAAGGGTTGTTAAAGAGAGAAAGAAATCAGGCACTAGGTATATCTGTGAAACATGAAAAAGGCACCCAAATCCATATCTGCAAGCACACCTTCATACAATATATACATATATATATATATATATATATAGATAGATAGCTATATATATATATATAGATATATATATATATAGATATATAGATATATATATATATAGATATAGATATACTATATATACGCTTAGCATTAATGGTTCCACACTAAACAAGAAACAGTTGTGTAAAGCTCCTCCATGACCTTCAGAAGTTATCAAGAAGGTATCTAAAGGCAGATCTCCTTGAGTTTTTGTCGGCTTTAATTTAAACCTATGGCAGCAGGTTTATCTCCAGTACAGTTATTATCTGGATATATGCTTAGCGATCTGTGGCTAGTGGCCAATATTACATTGGTCCAACTATCTGTCAAGTGATTTCTATAAGCAAGCAGAACATACTGTACTTTAAATCTAATCATTTCCCTGTGTGTCTGTAAAATTATATGTGATCTCTATATAAAGCTTTGCAGCTTATTATACCAAGGTTCTCTGGAGCTTTACAATATTCTTGTTAATGATCATTAGCTAATTCTGACCTCGCCCGACATCAATGGTCAAATGAATGCTTCAGAAATTACAACCAGAGAACTTCTCTTATTATGTGCAAGTACAGTACCGTATGCACTTTCAAAATATATTTAATGTCAGAATTTATTTTGCCTGTTTGCTGCGAAAAAAATCAGATTTGGATTAGAAACATAGTTACATGATAACATAGTAAGTTAGATTGAAAAAAGACACACATCCATCAAGTTCAACCTTTTAACTCTATATATAACCTGACTAACTGCTAGTTGATCCAGAGGAAGGCAAAAAAACACTTTAAGCCTCTCCAATTTGCCTCAGAGGGGGAAAAAATTCTTTCCAACTCCAATATGGTAATCAGACCAGTCCCTGGATCAACTTGTACTATGAGCTATCTTCCATAACCCTGTATTCCCTCACTTGCTAAACACCATCCAACCCCTTCTTAAAGCTATCTAATGTATCAGCCTGTACCACTGATTCAGGGAGAGAATTCCACATCTTCACAGCTCTCACTGTAACAAACCCCTTCCCAATATTTAGGCAGAACCTCCTTTCTTCTAATTGGAATGGGTAACCTTACCTACTGTAAATAAAGCATTAGAGAGATTATTATAGTATCCCCTTATATATTTTTACATAGTTATGATATAACAAACCTTCTCCAGTGTGAACAACCTCAACCTGGCTAGTCTTTCCTCAAACCCGTAAAAACCCAACATAGACTCAAGGAATCTTCACCAGAAGAGGCACAGAAACCAGTGCAATTAGCATCAGAATTTAATAATCAGCAAACCTGTAGCATCAGCTTATATTACAGGGGAAGCTCATTTTCTGCTGGATAATTAGTGACGAGCCCTAAGCTTAGCTTCTCAACAGCCAATCAGAGCCCACTGAGCATGTGAGCGTCACAGACACTTTCCAAGATGGTGACCCCCTGTGACAAGTTTGAAGTCCTGGATCATTGCTGCTATTGACAAGCTGAAACTTTAGGCTGTGCAATATGTTCTGTAAATAAAACATGTTACATAATAAGTAATAGGCATGCCAACATACCTCCAAAACTGCACTTTGCACATTGTACGTCCACTTGCATTTAGAATGTACCTCTTAATTAAAAGCAGAAAGGAAAGGACTATACTAGAAATTTTCCAGTTACAATTCTATATTTTTTAATATTGCTTTTATGCGCTTTCCCCCAGTCCATTGTGCCAAACCAGTGTATGTGGTTAGCAAATACATTTCTGTCATTAAGGAAAATATTTTGTACCAAAACAACCCATTTTTGGCATATTCCATTTCTTCACATTACTTTTGCTAGATGTGTTTGATAATGCCTGAACTAAACCGTGGAACTCTTGTTGGAGGTATTCTACCTCTCTTTCTAATATGGAAGTATTCACATCTGCATTGGTAATATGTATATCTTTTAAAACAGAGTTGGTTAATTTTATTTCAACTAGACAAACATTCTCATTCATCGTCTCTATTTCATTATTTATATACTTGGGGGATTGGGGGTCTCAGTAAGTTTCTTATCAGTTAGCCTCATTGGCAGTGGCGTAACTAGATGTTGCTGGGCCCCACAGCAAATTTATTTTAGGGCCCCCAACATATCCAGTGTTTGTCCTGTTTTACCAATATATGTTCAAATTGCTCATCAATGAGAGCCTCATGGGGCCCCCTGTACCTCCTGGGCCCCCCTGCAGCCGCAGGGTCTGCTTCCTCTGTAGTAACGCCCTTGCTCATTGCCATTTTGCATTCTCTTGACTTTTCCATATGATCCAAAACATCATCTTTATTCTTAAATAACAATACAGGTATGGAGTCCATTATCTGTATTTGTATTACATGAAGACCATCTCCCATAGGCTCCATTTTAATCAAATAAATAATTTTTTAATTATTTCTTTTGTCTCTGTAATAATAAAGCCATACTTTGTACTTGACGCTATGTAAGATATAATTAATCCTAAAAAATCCTATTGAGCAATGATTTTTTTTAGTAGACGTAAGGTATGGAGATCTGTGAAAAACCACAGGTCCCGAACATCCTGGATAACAGGTCCCCCACCTGCACTAATTATTCATTAATATAATGCCCTTTGGCGCTTCAAGACTCAATTCTATTCCTCAGAGAAAGTTATTAAGACTACGAAGAGCTGACATAATACCCTTTGCAAGAATCAATGTCACCCCCATTGATTCTACCCATCTCCCCAAAATGAAGCTTCATCTGTGAGCAAATTTATTTCACCTGGTTGAAGCAACCTTACATTTTGGATTAATAAATGGATAAATAAAATACTATAATAAGTAAAAAAAAACTGTAGAAGAAGTGAGGCAGATGAGATCTATTTTCAGCATTGTACAAAAACGGAGCAACAGAAACTAAAACTAATAAATGAATGACTCACTGAGATTCCAGTCTTATTTGTAAAGCACTAGTCACACATTAATTACATGTACAAAATGCTGTTGGGACTCCTAACTAAGATCAGGTAGGGGCAGATTTATCAAGGGTCAAATTGAAAATGTGAATGTTTAAATTCGAATTGTATATTTTAGTGTAATTCCACTAGGGAATAGTCCAAATTCAATTTGAATTAAAAAAAAAAATTGAAATTTGTCCTGTACTAAAAAACCTGCTGAATATGAGTTCTAGCTTATGGGGGACCTCCTACAATCAATTTGGAGATTTTTGAAAATATGTTTTTTTATTTTTTTGGGTGAAAATACGCGAATGGAATTCGATCGAATTTGATTCAAATTTGCAGCTCGATCCTATTCACCATTTTTTAAAAATGTAATTTTTCTAATAGATTTTGATTGGTTGTTTTTTTTCAAATTTCGAGTTTATGGGAGTTGTTAGAAGTTTTTAGAAACTCCCATAACCTCGAAATTTGCCCCTTGATAAATCTGCCCCCTAGTGTCATTCGCCGTATTCGGCAAAAAATGTATTGTCAGCTCTACTACTCATACAAATGTTTCCTGTCTGAAATTTTCTCCTGCATTGCCTCTTGTTCTCGATACCTGTAAACAAATCATCTCCCTCTTTAGCTTTCTTATATGATAATCAGATATTAATACAGTAATGGGACCAGTTATAAGGACCTAGGATTTTTACACATAACAGATCTTTCCGTAATCTGGATCTTCATACGTTGTCTACTAAAAAATCATTTAAATGTTAAATAGACCCAATAGGCTGGGTTTTGCTTCCAATAAGGATTAATTATATCTTAGTTGGGATCAAGTACAAGCTACTGTTTTATTATTACAGAGAAAAAGGAAATAATTTTTAAAAATGTTGATTATTTGGATAGCATGGAGTCTATGAGACAGTCTTTCTGCAATTCGGAGCTTTCTGTATGAGTTTCCAGACCCATAACGTATCCCGATAACGTATCCCATACTTGCAGTTTGTTAATATAAATATAATTAATGAAATTGATTATTAGCTAGGCTGCATGGCTCTATTGCCCTCTCTTCTTTTCCTACTGTCTGATTCCTCACTCATATGGCCTGAAATGCACTTGATTAATATAAATATAATTAATGAAATATGGGAAAGTGCCAAGGGAGAAGGTGTGGTCCATGTAGGCTCTACAGACTGTACACTATATTGGTGTTTAGTATGGTTAATGTCTGTGTACAGAAATACTAAATACGTTTGTAGAGGAGCAGAGAGTATGAGACCCATTTTGCCCCTGCTGCTTAAAGGACCATTAACATTAAAAAAAAAAAGTAAAAATTTTTTGTATTTAACGAAAAAAACACCAAGACACTTTTAACTTTAAATTCCCATAGTCTTTATTAAGAAATAACTTACCAATCCCCCACTTGCACTCCTCTTCAGAAACGGCAACAGGGTGTCGATCCATTGTGCGGCGCTTGATTTCTCCTCCCTGGCTCCTCTCCTATAAGGAAGGCAGGGAGGAGAAATCAAGCGCCGCACGATGGATCGTCACTGTGCTGCCTTTTCTAAAGAGGAGGACAAATGGAGTTTTGGTACATTATTTCTTAATAAAGGCTGTGTGATTTTAAAGTTTAATTAGTCTAGGTGTTTTTTTTTCGTGGTATACTAGCAAATGTTTATTAATTAATTGATTAATTAATTAAAATGATGTCATTTTTTTTGATGTTACTGTTCCTTAAAGAGGGGCCTGATGCCTGATATGCACAGCAAGAATGCCACTCCCCCCATTCACTCATGTGTTCCTGCTACAGCAGGCACAAAACTGTCTGATTTGGACAGGGGCGATTTCTGAGCAACAGACCCTCTATAGTTACACCGCTGTCTCAAAGTAAAGGAATATATTGGCAAGCCCATACTATTATATATCATCCTGCATTGGCCAATATAGGGGGATTGTGTCCACCAGACTGCATCATTATCCTCTAGTTAAAGTACTTTACGTTAGCATAGAAGCGTAACATGACAAACCATATTTATTTCCGTTATGTAGCAAAATCGTTTCACCACTTTCTTAAATGTGAGGTCTATGTAGGCAAGAAACATGGTTCAAGAGCATTTCGGTATCAGCTGCAAGTTCACAGGCTCAAAGAGGGATCTTAGAATCAATTAGATATGGAGCATTAGAGTTATGATTTGCACTCATGCTATGTCTGCAGTCCTCGTTATATTGAAAGCTTTGCCTACAGCCAGTGTCTGTTGTTCAGATGTTATCTGCCAAACTGTGCAAGTCACGGTTGCTCAATCTTGTGTTGTAGTTTCAGGCAATCCAACAGAGAAGGGCTTCTTGGAGACAAGCAAAACTAAATTCCTGGGAGGGAATATCGTCCTACGTAGTAACATTCTCACCGACATCGGAAACTCCATATATGTCGCTGGCTGCTAGTAATTTCCCCTTGGAAAAAGCTTTTGCATTGCAGCTCTTATCGCTTGGCAAGCAAACACTCTCCCTTCAAAGGAAAGAATTTGCCTGTTTGTTTTCCAAATGGGACATCCATTACTTTCCCACCTGGCTGAGACAAGGATCACTGTACAATCTTCACACACGTTATATTGCCAAGCAATTCAAACAACGCATAGTTACGTCTGTGTCATGCAAGTACAGCACAAACAATGGGGATTTCATTGGCCTTTAGAGTGTGTGTCGGAATGCATGGTAAGGGGGATTGCAAGATATTCTGTAAAACATAACATTCACTTTCTAGTTATATATATTACCCTTTATTTTGTGCCGACATATTATGCAGCATTATACAGAGCATCATTCACTGTCCCAGTGGAGTTTACAATCTAATGTCCCTATCACATTTACTTACAGTAGGGTCAGATATACTGATCAGTTAACCGGCCTGTATGTTTTGGGAGAGATGCGGTCCTCGTGTGATGGGATTTTGTAAAATCCCCAATGGATATCAGTGCAGGCTTTCAGTTTGGTCACATACAATAAGCTACTAACTTGGTGTGTAAAACCCGAGTACAGCCAGCTGTACCAATGCAGCTAAACAGGTGGAATGCTATTCACGACTCTTTACAGAGCTATTAAAACCTCCCTCATATAAAACAAGGCATTTGCTGTTGCTAGAAATAGTTCATTTATAGGTGCTAGATGAACAAATACTGTATAAACTTTAAATGTAACAAAATATATAGTTGCTTTATGGGGTTATAGGTCCTTTGTAAAATCAGCAAAGGGTAGGCACGCTCAGATTCCACATGTGTAGGAACCTATTTAGTATGCACTTTGGGCAGAAACAGTTAAGGCTTGGAAGGCATATGGCTCTGCCTTGGAGATTCCTAGAGTGCTTACCACTTTTTACTTACATTTCTGTTCCCTTTAGCCTGTCTGGGGCATGTGCACCTGGTCCACTACTATTACTGGGCGAGATTTTAAATATTTACCTTGCCATTAATATATTTTACCATCATTGTTGCTGATCCCATCAAAAGCAGGGCCAGAGATGGTGGATTGTGGAAAGATTTCAACACTATTTTCCTTTTACACAGGGTTAATATTTATAATGGTCATTTACATATGCCAAGTACAAAACACAGCCATTTTATTTGCACTTTGCACACTCTTTCTCTCTCCCTTTCTCTCTCCCAGAACTTTGGAGCCAATGAACTTTGGAGTCGTCTATGCAGGGCTGATCCTATCAAATGTGGGGCCCAATTGGGACCATGTTGGCGGGGCCCCTAGACAAAGTGTTGCTGGCTACTGACACACCAAGTATTTAGGAAAATAAGGGCATACAGGCACGAAATAGAAAGGAAAGGGGCAGACAAGGTAAGAGAGTGAGAGGGATGAAATAGGGGCACATAATAGGGGCACACAGGGTAAGAGAGAGAGGGAGGAAATAGGAGAGTGGACTGGGCCAATTAGTTTGGGGGAGGCTGGGCCGATTCAGCTTGGGAGCAGGCTTGGTTGGATTGGGGGCAGGCAGGGCCTATCAAGGTTGGAGGAAAGCTGGGCCTATGAGAGTTGGGGGCAGGCTAGACCTATGGAGTTGGGGGATAGGCTGGCTTATCAGAGTTGGGGGTGGGCTGGACCTATGGATTTGGGGATGGGCTGGACTCTCAAAGTTGGGGGCAGGCCAGGCAGCATCATGTGCTGAGGGAAATATTATCTCTGCTGCCCTGTGGTGCGGGGCCCCCAGAGGTGCGGGGCCCTGTTGGGCCCAATTGGTCCAATAGGCCTAAGGCCGGCCCTGAGTCTATGAACTTTTGAGCCTATGAATACATTGTTGCCCTTATCCAGCAGCACTTTTCATGAGGAAGGGGGGAAGCACGTAGGTGTCCCTTCCCTTTCCTCCCAATCACCCCCTAATTTGTGCATCATTCAGACTCATACTGTATGTTGGGGAGCACCAGAGATAACAGGTCACAATGGGGCCCTTTCTGTACCACCAGGACTGGCCTGTGGGTGCAAACACTAAACTCTGGACTTCGCACCACAGTTTTATCCAATGCAAGTTGCAAAGTGTAGACTTTCCCTTGGGCACAAGTATTCAATACCTGAATACATCAGGGGGGCACAGGGGGTACTCCTGTACTGGGCCCGGGCCTAAAGGGGGGCCAGGCTCTGCTGCACTTTTCAAAATAGCCAGGCCCCCTGTGACATCGCCAAAGCTGTGTCGCCTCTTCCCGAAGCCCTGAACCGTCTAAGTCCTGAAGCCGTGAAAAGACCCGAAGTCATGAAACGAGCCGTAGTTGAAGTCCTGAAGCCACGAAAAGTGCCAAAGCCACAAAAAGAGCTGAAGTTGAAGTCCTGAAGCTGTGAAAAGACCCAAAGTCACGAAAGGAGCCGAAGTCCTGAAGCCACAAGCTCAGTTCTGTTGAACACCAACACCTAGCCACCAATGTATTATTTTAATACTTTATAGGCCCCTGTCACCAATGTTTTTTTTAAAAAAAAATTCTCTGGGGCCCCAATGTTTTTTTTTAACCTGTCAGGGGGGCCCTGGTGCCAATAACCAAGCCTTGGTATATTCTGATTTGTTTACAAATGGCAAAGAGAAGGCACATTTATTATTGGGGCCCAAAATGCACCAACATACAAACAGATGAAGCACTGTGCATTAGTTAGTGTCTTATAAATACAGGAAAATAATAATATGGTATGACAATATCTGCAGATGATACAGTTTATCGAAAAAATATGTTCTTTTCAGTCTCCTGCTTAAAAAAAAGAAAAAGTCGCCAGCGGTTTTTGAACTTTAATGCATTTTCAGCACACAGGATATGATGTAAGTGACAGAAGATTGAGGAAGATGTAACTTCTTTTTAGCACATCGCCTGGTTTGAGGTGGTGAAGTCAACTCTGGCGAAAGAGGTAACACTCAGTAAAATCACCTGTGATTTTGGGAAGTAACGATCATTCACCAGAGCGAAAAGTCGCCTGGCGATAGAGTGCAAATGAATGCTACCGATGGGCCCGTTCGCTAGCGAATTTTGCACAATTTGTTAATGAATTGGTGATGTCCCTGCAGGTGGTAACGCTGACCAAATGTCGCTAGCGTTAGCCACTTCGTCCTTTAGTTAATCTGCCCCATAGGGTTATTTACTAAATCTAATTTTTCTGATAATTTAAATGTAAAAAGTCTGACCAAACTAGAATCCACAAATTGACCTTATTTATTATTAAAAAAGCACGATTTGATTAGATTGGGGGAAAATTTAATAAAATTGAGAGAGACTCTGCTACAGTTAACGAAGTGTCAGATTCCATAAACTAAACAGTAAGAATAAAAGGGCTGGAAGCCCAGGGACTGGTTTGCATCATGGACACGTGTGGGGAAGTGTTTGCTAAAACAGGAGATCCAGGGAGCAGACGTAAGGTGGAAGTCTGTCTCAGCGGAAGAGAATCTTTGGAATAAGAGGTCAAGCTGTAGGGTTGGTGAGTGGGTGGGAGGGAAAGCTCGAGAATATACAGCAATTCCAAAAGAAAAGCCAGAATGATGAGGTCATAGCAAAAACCTCCCAGTATGAGGAATTATGACATACTGTATGAGTTTTAGAAGAAAAAAGTCCTAAATAAAGTTAAATCATGCTTTAGAAGGTTTCCAAATGTAAAAGGAACACGCAGAAAATACATATCATGGATTATTTGAAATCTTCATTCAGATGTTATGAATTCCGTCTTACAATAATCAGCCAGTTCCCATACACATGGAAACTGCTCAGATTCTCTTTCCTTTGCCTACCAATAAAATGGCACACACAGTGCTGCATGGGAACCTCGAACAATCATAATCCTTATTTCTTATTCTTGGCATTCCTGTTGCCCATTTAGCCTCTGCTGGAGGGTAACCACCACAGGAAGGTGCAATATACTCATAGGGGGTGATCGCAAACAGGATCTCACATAGTGGGGCTACCCTAAGCTTGCCCACCACATCCTGACTGGTAGTTTTCCCAACTTCTTTAACAACCAGGGGGCACAGTTGTATCTGGTTATAATATTGTACCATATCCATAAACAGTCTTCCATATTTCCACACCATACAGTATTTGTCCCATTATATAACTAGCTAGGCATCATAAAAATGAGGTGGGATCAGAATATCCAAGATTGTGATTTGAAACTCAATGTAGATACATAGACTAGAATTTGTCATTAATATGAACGTCTAATAATAAACAACAATGACGAATCACATTAGGGGATTATGCAGACTCAATAGGAGAGGGTGACATCAACATGCCAATGTGGTCCTCAATTATTGAAACTTGCTCATCCCCTACAATGGGGCATACAGTATATATGGAAGAGTTAAACTAGAGCTTGCCAGTGGGAAGTTCCACTTCTTTCAAATTATCCATATGTGATTTTTGGCAGCATTAATAACCAAGTGTAAACTCTCAAAATGATGCCTCTAAAAGTCCCTTGAACATGAATAGAGATCACTAGTGGACTGTGCTAAGGCCCCATACACAAGGCAACTTGATCAGCTTTGTTAATTTGTTAATTTACATCTCTTTAGCGATGATGAACTAAAATTCCAGATAAAAATTCTACATATTTGGAAAGCACATGAACACTGGCTCTACTTTTGCACTGAAGGCAATGTAGTGTGCTCTGACAATGCAAACTATAAGGCAACTCCTGCACTTATTGATAAATGCAAATATTCAACTAACGTTCTAGGCAAGAAAGCTAGTTAGATCATCAGTCTGTCTTCAGAGAAACATGAGGTATAGACGCTTTACTAGTAAAGAGCTGATTTTTAAGCATTTGGAAAAACCATGTTTACTAAAATTTGCCTACAAAATTCCTTCTGAATTCTAATTCTATTTTGCCTTTTCTCAGACTCGGTGTCTGCAAAACATCATCCAATGGCTGCTGTATTGCAAGGAAAGATAGCAGCAGTAATGTATGGAGTACATAATAACAATAAATCTTTTTTATAATGTCTATAAACCTCAGGCAACATGAAGAAACAGGACAAAACACAAGCAGGCCAAGGTATAAATCACAATTATTGAAAATCACTTCATATCGGGCTTGTGATACTCTTAACCCATATATTAATCAACATCAAAGGCTCTTAATAAACACACAAGTATTGCTACATATATTCTCTCATGGGATCTCATACAGAACAGCTTGATAACTTTTACCCTACGTTGCTATGCAGGGCCCTAGTTTTTATCTATGTTTCTTTGGCAATGTGTTTATTAAGCATGTGATAGGTTCTTGAATGCAAATTGTCTTTTCATTGTATTTTAATACAAATAAATTCCTAGTCCATTCAATTTCCCTATGTTATTGCATAAAGATGCTACACAAGGTGCCCATACAGCCACTTTAAGACTCAGGTCAATTCTAAGGGGGTTATTTACTAAACTCTGAATTCAAAAATCACGAAAAAATTTGTGATTTTCTTTAATAAAAAAGGACTTTTAAAAAATCCAGAGGATGGAAAATTCCGAATCAGAAAACCTGGCATCTCAGACCTGTCGAGGTTGATAAGTATAAAGCTGGCCATAGATGTTGAGATTTTTAAAAGATCAGATCCTGATCGTGAGACCACGATCTTCTCAGAACGGTGAATTTACCATCAACTAAAAAGACCAATTTGCCAGGAAAACAAAGGGGAGCTGCCTGCTTGGCTCTGCAAACATAGATAGATTGAGGGACCGACAAAGATTTTTTGACCTGGCCGATCAATTTCCTGACAGATGTCGGCCGAAAAATCGTAAGATGTATGAATGTTCGAATCCCACTAACCGCACGATAATTTTGACTTTTAAAAAATATAAAAAAAAAAATAACAGCAGCCCAGGATCTTTGTTTCAGAGCACTGGGCTCCCATTTTTCCTATTTCCAGATATCCCTTGCACCTGTTAAGTCTGGGCTCATTCATAGTACAGGTATGGAGCCTGTTATGCAGAATGCACGAGACCTGCGGTTTTCTGGATAAGGGATCTTTCTGTAATTTGGATCTCCATTCCTTAAGTCGACCTGAAAATAAAAACATTTATTGTATCTTAGTTGGGATGAAGTACAAGGTAACTGTTTTATCAATACAGAGAAAAAGGAAATAACTGTTAAAATTTGAGTTATTACCTTATAATGGAGTTTTTGGATGATGAACTTCCCTAGATGATGGGTTTCAGGGTAATTGATCCTATACCTGTACATTAAGCTTCAAAGAAAGTTCCAACATTCAGGGATACCTGGGAAAGGGGATCAGCACATGATAGATCCCCCTAAACCCTGCATTATTCTCTCCCCATACACTTCTATTTGAATATTATGATCAAGGGTTATTATGGCCACATTGGCTATTGTCAACTTGTCTGTCCAACAATACCTTCCTTATACACAGTATATACTGTATATTTATCTGTATTTTACAACGCTGCTAAATATGTTAGTGCTCTTAAAATGCTTGATAATAATAATACAGAGATTTCTTTGCCTGTTGCAGCAATTGCTATTTTCATGTTGATTTTTTATTTCTGTGTTAAAATCACCCGAGGTGGAATTTTCATAGGACGCAGAGAGGACCAAGGGAACTTTAGGGTCAATTTTGACCCACTGTTGAGGTTTTCGGAATCTGTTCACTTGTGACTCTTTCCAACTGAATTGTTTCCCCCGCATTTTGTGATGTGCAGCGTCAGCACATTTTTTTTCTTTTTTTTGTTGGGCTCAGAAACAGAACGCAGTCCCCGAGGCTTTCTCTAATGCATGTCAGACTTAATATTACAATGTTGAGTTGTCAGGATGGGCTAATTAAGTGAAAACCTCTTACTGATAATGATTTATCATATTTCTTTAAGAAATCAATCTTGATAAGCGCTGACAAATAATCTCCACTGAAGGCAAAGTCCCTGCATTAACTATTGTCTTTAAATTGGAAAAAAAATGTAAAACGTGCCTGCAGAAAATCTTACGTCTCCTGTTAGCATGGAACATATCTGGCCTTGTGTTACTCCATTATGTTTATGTTTGTTACGAATGGCTTTCAGTTAGAACAAACAAAGCCCTAGCAGGGTACGTCTAGGAATCCATATTGAGAGGAAGGGCTCCATACATAGACCGATAAACCCTTAAGAACACCAGTCCCTGTGGTATATGTCATGGGCTTGACCTCTTGAAATAAGCAGGTCATAATCATGTGTTCATGTGTGGGGCCTAAGGCCTTGTCCTGTCTCACACACCTGTGTTGTCTGGAAATCAGGTCAAAGACAGGTCCATAAGTGAAATGCCATTAGCACCTTGGGGCTTAGAGAAATAATTGTAGCCTTCCAGGTGGCAGTAACCTTTTATTGCTGCCCACCAACAGATTTATTTACTAATGTCCAACTGCATGCATCTACAAAGATATATAGCTAAGGCCTGCAAGCTGTGTCTTGAGGTATTGCGCCTGGCAGTTAACCTATTAGATGTTCCCCCATTCAGTCATGCAGCAAGAACTGTGACATAATCCTAAAGGCTTTAGGTGTCAATAGGTTATTGTTGTGAATTTTAGCAGAATTACTTAAGGTAACTTTTATTATGCTATAGCACGACCAGTTCTAAGCAACTTTTCAAATGGTTTTCATTATTTATTTTTTATAGTTAGTAGTCTTTTTCTACTGGTTCTTTGCAGATTTCAAATGGGAGTCACTGTCCCCTTCTAAAAAACCAAATGCTCTGTAAGGGCAGAGACACACACTCAGATTCTGGGAGATTAGTCGCCCAGCAACAAATCTCCTCTTCTTCGGGGCGACTAATATCCCCGAACTGCCTCCCGCCAGCTAGAATGTGAATCGCTGGCGGGATGGCACTTGGAGTGCTTCGTTTTCCGAATTCGCCAGAAGTTTCCTCGTGAGGTAACTTCGGGCGACTTCGTAAAATGAAGAGCTCCAAGTGCCATCCCGCCGGTGATTTATAGTCTAGCCGTCGGGAAGGCATGAGAAGGCAGTTCAGGGGGAGATTAGTCGCCCCGAAGAAGAGATTTGTCGCCAGGCGACTAATCTCCCAGAATCTGAGCATTTGTCTCTGCCCTAAGGCTACAAATGTATTGTTTTTATTACTGATCCTTCTATTCAGACCTCTCCTATTGATATTCCAGTCTCTTATTCAAATCAATGCATGGTTGCTAGGGTAATTTGGGCCCTAGTTACCAGACTGCTTAAAGGAGAAACAAACCTGGCTAATGCCCCTAACTCTTTATTTACCCCTCAGTGCAGAATCTGTCCAGCGGAGTTCATGGGCGCCATCTTCAGCCGCTTCGGTAATCTTCGTAATGAGACCAGCGATTCTGGAATATTCATGAGTTTCGGCGCATGCACAGTTGTCACAAAACAGAAAATTGCTCCAACTGCGCATGCACTGCTTCGCCGGTCTCATTCCGAAGATTACCGAAGAGAAAAAAGCTGCCGTGAACTCTGCTGGGGGGGGCAGCTAGGCTGGGGGGGGAGGAGGGAGGGGGGTCTATGTAGGGTAGGGGGTAGGGGTTTGTTTCTCCTTTAAAATGCAAATTGAAGAGCTGCTGAATAAAAAGCTAAATAACTCAAAAACCTTCAATAATAAAAAATGAAAACACTTTTGCAAATGATCTCAGAATATCACTCTCTACATCGTACTAAAAGTTATCTCAAAGGTGAACAACCCTTTTAAAGGGATATTGCTGACAGAGTAACATAGGTTCATTTGTATCTGTAAAATGTATGCCAGCATTTAAGGGGTTATTTATCAAAAACCGAAAAGTTCTCACTATTTTCTGAAGACTACTCCGACCAAATTGGCACCAAATCCCCCTATTTATCAATACATTTTCACAAATTTTTTACTTGTGTGCAAAAAGTCACAATAAAACTGTAAAAAAATCTAAATCTTGTGATTTTTTTCATATTTTGCACTCAGGAAGTCTTGCAATTGTTAACAGGACATCTGCTATTGACTTGTACATGTTCTCGGAAGGTCTGAGTTGGAGTACATTTTTCATTTGACTTTTAATGCCATCGACTTTAATAAATCAAGTTTTTTTCCTCTGAAAGAAAAGTATTTTCCCCTTTAAAAGTCCGACTTAAATGTCCCTAAATGTTATTTTCACCTGATAATGCAATTTTAAATTGTCTGCCAATCACATGTTCCCATTGTTCTCAGGCAGTCGGTGGAGACAAGTTTAGGGTGCTCTGATGCTGTTCCTTTAGTGAGGAACAACTTGGCATGAGTGTCATTGCCCCAAACACAAAAATCTTTCTCTGTATAAGTACTTAAAAAAAATCGAATCAGTTCCTATAAATACATCATTCTTGTTTGTCAAGCAAGGAGTTAAGGGGAAGAATTGGAATTCCAAGGAACAATGGAGAATGGCAGTGACTCTGCATTGGGCTCCGCCAGAGACAATATGCAAAGCGAGACTGGAATGGGATCAACATAATTGTGAGTAATTCAATAGGGCGTGTATCTTTTCTGGTGTATAGTATCCATGATCCCCTGGCATTTGTCCAGCTCTCAGCTGGGGCCACAAACTGCTACTTTAAAATACTCCAACCTTGGTTCTAACTTGTCTGAAAATAGCAGAGCTCTGAATAAATAAACATGTTGCAGACTGGAAAACACGTGCTTTACCTGTGATTACAGATCAGTGTTTTAGCCGAGGAGCTTTGCATAATAACACGGGGCTAAAGGCCTTTGTTTCTTTCTCCTTCTATAATATCTGTCTGGGAAAAGTCCTTCTGAGTTACATTCTTTTCTCATTTTATTTTCTTAGGAGAAGATAAGAGCCGTCTGTGTGCCTGGCAGTCAGCTTTCAGACCCACAGGCAATTAGCGTAGACAGGCACTCAAACAAGGAATAAGGTGAAATTCCAAAGTTAAATAGACATAGAATCATCCACTCTATAAACAAGTGCCAAAGTACTACAATGACATATAGTAGGCAGAATAGACCTGTTCCCAGGAGTGTCAATACATTTAGTTCAGCATTCAACTTCACTCATTTGGTATTTGATTCCCTGAAATCAGTGGCAAATAAATTGACAATGTTCCTTTGTAAATGAATTAGTTATACTGTACCAGGTATTTTTAAACCTTAAAGGGATACTGTCATGTGAAAAAAAAAATTTCAAAATGAATCAGTTAATAGTGCTGCTCCAGCAGAATTCTTCACCAAAATCCATTTCTCAAAAGAGCAAACAGATTTTTTTATATTCAATTTTGAAATCTGACATGGGGCTAGACATATTGTCAATTTCCCAGCTGCCCCTGGTCATGTGACTTGTGCCTGCACTTTAGGAGAGAAATGCTTTCTGGCAGGCTGCTGTTTTTCCTTCTCAGTGTAATGTGTCTCAGTGGGACATGGGTTTTTACTAGTGCTGTTCTTAGATCTACCAGGCAGTTGTTATCTTGTGTTAGGGAGCTGTTATCTGGTTACCCTCCCATTGTTCTGTTGTTTGGCTGCTGGGGGGGGGAAGGGAGGGGGGTGATATCACTCCAACTTGCAGTACAGCAGTAAAGAGTTTATCAGAGCACAAGTCACATGACTTGGGGCAGCTGGGAAATTGAGAAAATGTCTAGCCCCATGTCAGATTTCAAAACTGAATATAAAAAAAATCTGTTTGCTCTTTTGAGAAATGGATTTCAGTGCAGAATTCTGCTGGAGCAGCACTATTAACTGATTCATTTTGAAAAAAATGTTTTTTCCCATGGCAGTATCCCTTTAAGGATTGGAACTGATCCCAATTATGATTAAGTGTTTATGACACAAAACGCGTCAGGCTGTGGACACAATAAACTCTTTTCACTTTGAACTATTGTCTGGTGGAAGTTTGCCTTTACTGAGTGCCTGCTTCATATTGGTTTGTCGGTTTGTCCGCCCCCCATGCTGAGGGCTCAGGGTGGTGCACCTGGGCCACTTCCCCTGTGTAGTGAGTAACCTTTATACTGTTTGGAGACCCTAACACCACAGATGTATTTTGATCCCAATTAAAACTCTGAAACCCCAAAAGATATGTTTGATAAGGTGCAGATCGGAGCAACTTTCCAGGGACTTGTAGATAGTGGAACCCCAAAAAAAACAGCCACTGGAGGTATTGAGAGTGGTGTATAGTAGGTTTAGATGGTGACAGTAGATAACTAAATCTTAATCTCATCAAATGCTATTGTAGTCTAGCCATAGCTGAAAACCAAGGTGCCAGGCACTACAATTTTATATCAATAATGAGGTTCCAGGATCTTAAACTAATAACTGCAACCCCGTTCCCTGCTTTAGAGAGCGATGTATTTCCTGTGCACATGGCACCGAGTAAATGGATGGAATTGCATTAATTCTACACCAGTACTTGATTCATAAAACTAAAATCTCAGCCGCCTCTGAAAAAAATATTCTTAAATATTTTACATGGTCTGGTTAATATGAGCCAGCTGGGAATATACATATATGGTGGTTATGACACTGGCACCGTTTGCAGAAGTCTATAATATGTAGGCTTTGGGTTTTGTCATTGTAACTTTTTTATTCATTAAAATACACTTAAGAATTTCTGCCTCTGCTAGAAATAACATTGGTCACAGAGGACAAATCAAAAGTTGAGCGAAGATTGTATTCGTCCTAAACAGAGAGGGGAAAAAGCCCAGCTGGTCATCTGTAGACATGTCAAGAATCAAACCCAAGGCTGTGTGATTAAACTCTCCTGCATTACTCTGGTGAGGCATTTAGCCCTCAAGTTTGCCCATGTAATTATATAATCCCAATTGGGCAGTTGGCCAATGCAAGAGAACTACACTGGGCTCATATTTGTGAAGTCAAAACCGCTATTGATTATTGAAAGTTATTGCAGCATCTACAGTTTTGAAGTGTAAATAGCTCCAGTAATTGTGTCTGTGTGGTGGTCTGGTGACATGCATGAGCTCCGAATTACAGGAAGGCAATTTCCCGTAGACTCCATATAAGCAAATAATTCTAATTTTAAAAAATGATTTCCTATTTCTCTGTAGTTATTCAGAACCTTGTACCTGATCCAAACTACAGTGAATGAATCCAAATTGGTGGCAAAACATTTCTGTTGTGTTTCGTTAATGTTTAAATATTTTTTTAAGAAGATGTAAGGTATGGAGATCCAAATTATGGAAAGATCCCTTATCAGGGAAAACCCCAGGTCCCAAGCATTCTGGATAATATAACTTATACGATGGAAGACAACTTAAATTACCAGGATTTAATAAAGATGTACTTTGTGGGTGAACATGGCTAGATCCAGGAGATACAGCATAAAGGCAAAGTAGTAATGGCACCCAAAGCAATAGTACATGGTCCCGACCTTCCTGACCACTTTCTCCCACATACTCCTCTACTGCTCACTCCCCCCTTGTTGTGCACCCCAATTTCCAAAGGTGCTCGCCTGTGTTCCTCTAGTGCCTAACTGAACAACAATATAAGAAAAGACTGCCTTATGGAAAAGGTGATAACTTTGCGCTTGACTTTGATCTACTGATTTAAAGGACCTTATAACAAATGTCATGAAGTCATTGACTCAATTATTGGGACAAATTAGGACACTTTGATGGCACTATGGGTTATCTTCAGATGCTGGAAGAATTCCAAATGTTTACAGTAAAAGCTGTTTCTACTAGAAAAATATGTAACAAACTGTAATTTATCTACAATATTTTTATTGCCCATAGCTTATATAACTCCTTTCAAAATACAGTTGTTATAAAAAATGTCATCTTTCTACAATTAGGAAAAACTATAAAATTGTGATGGTTGACTGCTATGCACTAAAGGGGCAGAAAACTGAGCAAACCTCTCAAAATTGCTTGGTAATTGTGGAATTTTAGATGTTTAAGGCCTGTTTTGAAACCTGTGGATGTAAACTATTTTTGTGTTTTAATATACTGAGCGTAGGTGTACATGTGGAGACAGGCAATAATGCACGGTGTTCTGATGAGTTCTATGGACATAACAAGAGGAAGGAGGGAAGGCTGGAGATGAAGACAAGAGGCAGGTGTGGCTATGATAAGCTTGCCAGAACAACCCAATTGCAATCTGAACATTCCATTCCATCCAAAGCATAATGAATATCAACAGCGTGAAATACCAGAAGCAGCTACCTGAAATTGTTAAGGATTTTGTTATTTATTACAGGGCACAAATTATTTTTACGGTTTGTTTGTCTTTCTAAGAGAGATAAATGTCAGACATTTGTTACATTTTAGAAACACAAGACAAATGTCTTTTAGGCTCGGGCCATACTGAAATAGGCAGGCAGTTTTCAGCCCCTCCATGGGCAGTAGCTGTCTCTTCTTTTCACATCTGGAACTCTTGTGTTGGCTCCAGCGCAAACACACTCAGCTGATTTTGGTGCAAAGTCTCTTGTTTCTTTGCCGAAATCAGCCGTGTAAGTTTGCACTGGAGCTGACACAATGGTTCCAGATGCGAAAAGAAGAGGAGGCTACTGCTTGCATAGGGGCTGAAATGGCTCTGCTTATTTCAGCAGGCTGAAGTCGGCCCAAGTGTGCCACTATCCTTAGAACTTGAACTTGAGCCCGTTTCCCTACAAGTCAACTTGTATATCTCTTTTCCACACAGTTATCTCCACCTATGTCATTTACAGCATGTGCCTTCAATATGAAAATTAAGCCTGCCTCATTTAACAGATAGTGCTTGATCATCAAAGATCTAATGCCTTATCCAGCCTGTTAATCCGCTGAACTCCTTCCTTGGTCCTGTTCCTTGCCTGATATTAACATCAGCCTGTACTGGACTTTGCCTCTGTCTGCAGCCTGCCCTGACTTCAACTTGCCTATTAGACACTCATTGCTTTCTGCCTGCTCAGACCTTTGCCTGCACTTGAGATTTGAACAAGCTGCTGCTACCACCACCTGTAACGCATACTTCTTTCACTGTTTGCTTTTACTTTTTAATCTGCTTTTTTGTCACTTTCATTATATAATTCGTTTTTTTCACCATAAAATGGCTTTCGTTAATTATCCAGCCAATAACATGTGTTCTTTGTGTTACCAAGCACCTAGACTCTTACCTGCCAGTCACACATTTGTGTTGGTTTTTTTGATTTTTGACCTGATATTAGTAGGGTAGGCCTTTCGATGGGCCCCACACACAGGCCAATAACTGCCAGCTCAATTGGGAAGGATCAAGTCAGCAGCTTTTATCAGCCTGTGTATGGCCACCGTTAGTAGTGGGTACATACTATATATACAGTATACTGTATAGTATATATATATATATATATATATATATATATATATATATATATATATATATGTATATATGGTGGTTTATAGTCCTATTTATTACTCATTTTGGAACAGTCTAAAATCTAGCCAATGTATAGTCACTGCGTCACATATTTGGAAACCCTTTCTAGAGTACACGATCAATCAGTCAGCTGACTCTGACTTCATTTGGCTCATCAATACATCTGCAGTATTTGGTGTTGTGTAGAACATAGATGATAGATGATATATATATATATATATATATATATATATATATATATATATACTGTATATATACAATACAATGCAATTCAATCAATGGATCTCATGTCACAGTAACCCTTAGGGTCGGTTAGGTATAGCTGAAAAGTACCATGCAGCCAGGATTTAGCAATATCCCCTTTTTAATAAGGTTGAGTTTCTTCATGCAAGTTCTGACAGAAGTTTAAGGGGAATCCGATCATTTCAAAATCAAGGTTAGATTTGTAATGCAATAGTTGCAACAGCCGCATCTTATTTTTGTGGTTAAACCAATGTGAAATATTGGGTTCAGCAGTTCCATCTTAGTGTGCCACAAGGCACCATATCTCTTTGATTCAAAGATTCAAACCCATGACCATCCTAATAAATATTTGGCTTGCTGAAGATTTTGTTCCCTTAGTGACCTTTTGTTCCATTCTTGCTCATCTTCTTCTTGCCATACCCATACAGAAACTCTTGATTCCTTCAAGAAACTTTCTCCTAATCAAATAATATTCTTAAGGGTGACAATGGGAAAGGAAACATATCTATTCCTTTTATTGTTATACCTTTCTCTTAAGGCAAAACTAGAAATGTATTATATATAAAAAATACTCCTTTGTACAGAAAAGACATACTTTACCTTGGCTGCAATTTAGTCAGAATAAAATAAGAAAGTACATGCAATAAAAAATTCCCCTCTCTATTTGTTCAGACTTCTGAGCAGGAGGGCACAGCTTTGAAAGTGGAAAACCCCATTTAAAAAAAATAATTCTTTACTTTTGCAGACATCTCTTTGCACACCTGAAAACATTATATTAATACGATTGCAATTGTAAGATAAGAAATCTAAAGGTCAAATAAAAAATATAGTTCTACAAACATGTCGATGTTAATGATTAGCTTTTAACAAGCAACAGATTGGTAGATCTATGCTAGAGGTCTGCACAAATATAAACAGCAATGGCTTAGAGAATGAATTAGGGAATACTTAAGAAAGTATCTGAACTGCTGTTTATATGGGAGATTGTAATGATATGGCAAAGTTGTATGACCCTGCAGCATGCAACATGCTTTTTTACACTGGGATTTTTATATACAGGTATGGGACTTGTTATCCAGAAGGGTTTCCCAGATATCAGATCTTTCCATAATTTGGATCTCCATAACTTAAATCTACCAGAAAATCATGTAGAAATTAAATAAACACAATAAGCTGTTTTTAACCATATCTAAATTTGGATCAAGTGCAAGGTACTGTTTTCTTACTAAAGAGAAAAAGGAAATCATATGTTTAAAATCTGGATTATTTGGAAAAAATGGAGTCTATGGGAGAGGGCCTTTTCCATATTTCGGAGCTTTCTGGATAACAGGTTTCTGGATAATGGATGAGATTCAATGTTGATAAAAGTAAAGTTTGGCACCTGAGATATAAGCATATGCAAGTCACAAGGGACTAAACTATCCATAATGGAAAAGGACCTTGGAGTCCTTGTAGATAATAAACTTGGCTGTACGAAGGGGGAATTGCTCACAAAACTTTGTGTCGACTTAATAAACACGTAAGGGGCTAGTCCCCTACTTGAATTGCACCTGTGTGCCGGTACCTGTTTTCTTCGTTCCTGATGTGTTGAGGAAGTGCCGACTTCCTAGGGTCCGAGCACCGGGTCAAGTACTCCGTAGGGCTCGGCTGTGCACGTGAGTGTGTTTTTGTAGCAAGCAATGCCAGTCAGCAGCATCAAGGGCAAATAAGGTCTTGAGCTGTATTAAAAGGGGCATCGATTTGCGGAAGACGGGGGTCATTCTTCCACTGTATAGAGCACTGGTAAGGCTCCATCTAGTATACACCATAGCGTTTGAATTAGAGAGGGTACAAAGAAGAGCAACTAAGCTGGTAAAAGGTATGGAAAATCTTAGCTATGAGGAAAGACTGGCCAAATTGGGAGAAGAGGCTCTTAAGGGGTGATATGATAACTATGTATAAATGTATAAGGGGATCATATAATAATCTCTCTAATGCTTTACTTACCTGTAGGTCTTTCCAGCTGACGCAAGGTCACCCATTCTGATTAGAAGAAAGGAGTTTTTTTTACAGTAAGAGCTGTGAAGATGTGAAATCCTCTCCCTGAATCAGTGGTACAGGCTGATACATTAGATAGTTTTAAAGGGATCCTGTCATCGGAAAACAGATTTTTTTATATTCGATTTTGAAATCTGACATGGGGCTAGACATATTGTCAATTTCCCAGCTGCACCTGGTCATGTGACTTGTGCCTGCACTTTAGGAGAGAAATGCTTTCTGGCAGGCTGCTGTTTTTCCTTCTCAATGTAACTGAAGGAGTCTCAGTGGGACATGGGTTTTTACTATTGAGTGCTGTTCTTAGATCTACCAGGCAGCTGTTATCTTGTGTTAGGGAGCTGTTATCTGGTTACCTTCCCATTGTTCTTTTGTTTGGCTGCTGGAGGGGAAAAGGGAGGGGGGTGATATCACTCCAACTTGCAGTACAGCAGTAAAGAGTGATTGAAGTTTATCAGAGCACAAGTCACATGACTTGGGGCAGCTGGGAAATTGACAATATGTCTAGCCCCATGTCAGATTTCAAAATTGAATATAAAAAAAATCTATTTGCTCTTTTGAGAAATGGATTTCAGTGCAGAATTCTGCTGGAGCAGCACTATTACTGATTCATTTTGAACCATTTATACCTGCTCATAGGTTACTAACCACTGATTAAGCAAAAGCAAAATCTGGAAAGGAAGCCCAAGATAGCTCCTAAAATCTCCATTTACATGGAATACCCTAGAGACTGAAGCTCAACAACTCATTTTAAAGCAAGCCCAGTACGCTGGTAAGTTTCCCGACCACAGACGGGTTTCGTTCTATTCAGTGCACTTTCTGGTACAGCCTTATAATATACATTTGAGAAATCAAGCTAAATCAAAAAGGAATATGTAGAAAAAACTCAAAGCATAAAAGAGGATCACAGGAGTTTCAATTTAATGCACATGTTGTGCAAACACAGATCAAGGAGCTTGCTGGTTATGAAACTAATTAAAGCTATGTATTTTCCTGTCTAATCAGGTATTTATTGGCAAGAGTACAAACTCTAAGTAGAAGTATGTTAACATGTGAACATCTGAAAGTGAAATATCTTGAGCATATGCAGCAGGTTGTGAAAGAAAAAATAAGGTATTTGTTATTTATTTGTAGAGAAATACAAAATCTTTCAGTAGTTCAGATAATGTAAAATCATCTTGTAAGTGATGATAAATCTAGAAATCCTTTATGGACTGCAAAATATAAATCATCATAGCCAAGAATATTGTACAACAAAGCTTCAAAACTCATTTAGATTAGACCTAGCTGGTATCTGGTTTTGTTATAGTGTGGACCACTGTAAACGTTATGTTATGGCATTTTTTAATTCAAGAATTTCTTGATTACTGCTCCTGCTATTTGTCCACCTACTCATGTCACCAGCATTAGCAAACCATACAAAAACAGAAATAGAAGAATGATGGCAGGATAGAGACAAGGTTTGGCAGAGAAGATGAAGAGTGAAAGCATTGCAAGGTACAGGAGCTAAAGTGAAGTTACAAAGACCAAGGGTTCAAGGTAAGGCCTGAGACACAGGAAGAGAACTAGGAGGAGAGAGAATATACAGCATGTCTGATTCTCAGGAATTGATACAAGGGGTAATCAGAGCAGCTGTGAATCAAATGTCTGAACAAAAAAGTACAAGTAAGGAAATAATTATCAGAAACAAACCAGGAAGATAGATTAAGAGCCAGTACAAAGGAAATTGAGTCAGTCCAGAGGGTGTCTAAGCGATCAGAAGTAGTGAAGATTAATCAGTGTATGAGAAAAAGAGTGTACAGATAATTATTAACTCCTGTTATGGAGAGAATAGTGAATATACAGTGGTTCAGCAGGAACACTTACACAGCTAATTGGTGGCCTTTAAATGATATGTTTTGGGTGTAATTGTGTCAAATCAGTGGGTAGTTTTCCAGCTCCTGCACACAACATCATTATATTGGTTGCACTTTCTGATTATATACCATTGCCATCTCTGTTCCCCTTTTTTAATTGTTTATATTGGTTGCAAATTCAGATTATATACCATTGCCATCTCTGTTCCCCTATTTTAGTTATTTACATATACCCTCCACTATCCAGCATCCACCAACAATTCAATTAAACAATTAAACAGCTTTATGCCTGAGCACAAAAATAATTCTTGCTATAGCAGGTGCTGCAAATGTCTACGAGCAATGCTGTATAAATAAACACACACACACACACACACACACACACACACACACACACACACACACACACACACACACACACACACACACACACACACACACACACACACACACACACACACACACACACACACACACACACACACACACACACACACACACACACACACACACACACACACACACACACACACACACACACACATATAGCAGTCCAGTGAAAGAACTCACGCCCTTCAGGTGTATATCAAAATATTTTTATTTTTATCCATGTGAGAAATGATTCCATTTGTTAAAAGGGGAGCGTTAAAGGAAGATATGTACACTGACACAAAGGGGGATATTAATCAAAGTCCGAATTTATCTCAATATTTTCTGCTACAAACTCTGATGAGATCCACTCGGGTTTTTGCCGCTTATTTATAATTACATTTTCCTGAAAATCTGCTTTGTGGGAAAAAAAAAAATCAGATTTTCACTATTTTTTAGAATTTCTTCACCTGATTTTCATGAATTTCATGATTTTTTCGGATTTTTCACCCAAAAACTTCAGGGTATTGCACGAAACCCAGTGCACATCAAAAATCATTGGGGCTTTTCCTATTGACTTGTATGCAACCTCGACAGGTCTGAGATTTTTAGATTCTGACTTTTTCATCCTCAGGGTTTAATAAATTCTGAAAAATTCATGACTTTTTAAAATTCCAATTTTATATAAAAAAAAAATTCATGAATTTTTGCATTTGGAGTTTAGTAAATAATCCCCTAAGGGCCTTATTTGTCAATATACAAATTTCTGTGTACTTATATAAATAAAAAGTCTGACAAACTAGATTCCACAATTGGACCTTATTTATTATTAAAAAGGCACAATTTAATTGGATTGGGGACAAACTCTATAAAATCTAGCAATTTTTTCAGAGTTTTTTTTCCAGAAAAGCCAGCATTTTTCAGATTTTTGCCTAAAAAAAAAATCCAAAATAGTCAGATTTTTTGGCTAATTTCAGTGCAGACCACAGAAACTTTCAAATAGGATAGGGACCTCTCCCATTGATTTATATACAACCTCAACAGGTCTGAGATGCGGGATTTTCGGATTCTGACTTTTTCCATCCTTGCGGTATAATAAATCTCGAAAAATTCAAGATTTTTTTTCCCAATAAATATTCAAAAGTTATAGTTAAAAAAAGTCACAGTTTTTGAGTTTTTGGAATTCGAACTTTAATAAGTAACCTCTTAGTGCCATTTGTATCACCATTTTAGGGGTGGAAAGTAGCATTTTCAGCTAGCCTAGAGGATTATTGTATACATTAGTAATACATTGCATTGGAAGTATTGAATACATTAGTAATACATTGCATTACATTACATTACATTAATATATTAGTAAATAAAGCTGGCCATAGATGTGCAGATTTTGAACTTTACACGATGCAAGATTGTTTGTTTCTGTCTGCCGATATACTAATCATTCAGATTAAATAAGTAGGAAAAATAACATATCAGACAGCAATTGTACAAAAGTGACAAATAGTGACAGTCACCCATTGATATTCTCAGATAAGCAATACATGCAGAAATCTTATCGGTTGCCAATATAAATCTTTTAACCTGTCCAATCAACTAAATGACAGATCACCATGGTATGAAAGATGTCGGGACACTCCTTACACGATCCATTTAGTATAACTGCATCTTTGCATCTATAGCCAACTTAAAGGGATGGACATTATGGATGAAGATTATGTAATTGTCTTGTTATTGAGCTGTAAAGAAAACCAGTTCCAATAAAGCAAGCTGTGGGCATGTCTTTCTGGAAAGATAATGGGAGGACTGGGGGCTGTGGTAGTATAGAATAAGTGCCAGTTTCTAATGTATGGAAAATGTACTTACTCATTAGTTTAGAAAGTTAAAAGAGAAGGAACGCTACCAAGGCAGTTTATTGCCAATAGATAGCCACAATAATGCAAGCTAGAACACCATTTTTATTCTTTAGAATGCTTTTACATACCTGAGTCAACAGCTCTAGACACTGTCTCTGTTTGTTTAGGATAACAGTTGCCATATTAGCTTGCTATGACACTTTCTGCCTGAGCCTCTCTCTGCTCACTCATAGCTCTAAATTGAGATTACAGCAGAGAGGGGAGGAGGGAGAGGAGAGGAGCAAACTGAGCATGCTCAAGCCCTAGCCCTGGAGGTTTAAGCTGAAAACAGGACGTCTGATACAGAAGCCCATGAGTACACAATAGAAGGAAAGAAATGTTGTGTTTCTATCGACAGAGGACTCAGAGCAGCATTACTTTGAGAATTTACTAGTGTATTTATTAGACATTTCTGATAAAGCTTAGTTATAACCTTTCCTTCGCCTTTAAAAGATAAATGTAGTAAATGTAGTTGCCAAATGCAACCTATCTTACTTAAAGACATATCATTGTTGGGGAGTCATTATACTGTACCTAAATGTTTTAATGCTAAATTATCTTTACTAGAGGAAACCATAGCTGTTGGTATACTTTTATGGTATTTATTGGGTAGGTTCCCCTCTACTCTAACTAGGTATCCTTCGCCCCAGTAAGACCAACACCTTTAAGGAATAACATTCCTGGTGTGGGATCCCCTTAAAACCAACGGAGGGAACTGCTTTTGGCTCAAACTAAGGAATGAAACTGCTACCAACACATTGATTCCTCCAAGAAACTGCATATGATCAAACATTCCACCTCTGTTGTTTTTTAGGGTACACATTAACATGGTCCCTTAAGGGAGATGGTTTTACTGGGCCAGAACATATTTTATTTTAATGAACAATATTAATAAATGTTATATTTTAAATTGTTTTGGTTACCTAGCTAGATTAGAGTGTATGGACACTGTGGGGCCGATTCATGAAGCTCGAGTGAAGGATTCGAATTAAAAAAACGTCGAATTTCGAAGTGTTTTTTGGGCTACTTCGACCATCGAATGGGCTACTTCGACTACTACTTCGACTTCGAATCGAACGATTCGAACTAAAAATCGTTCGACTATTCGACCATTCGATAGTCGAAGTACGGTCTCTTTAAGAAAAACTTCGACCCCCTACTTCGGCAGCTAAAAGCTACCGAAGTCAATGTTAGCCTATGGGGAAGGTCCCCATAGGCTTGCCTGAGATTTTTTGATCGAAGGATATTCCTTCGATCGTTTGATTAAAATCCTTCGAATCGTTCGATCGAAGGAATAATCCTTCGATCGTTCGATCGCAGGATTTGCGCTAAATCGTTTGACTTCGATATTCGAAGTAGAACGATTTTAGTTCCTAGTCGAATATCGAGGGTTAATTAACCCTCGATATTCGACCCATAGTGAATCGGCCCCTCAGTGTGGGGGATCTTTGGGAAAATCAGCATTGAACTCACTCAGGTTCAGGTTCACTATGATTGTGATAACTGTCACTAGACAGCCTCAGACGACTGCAGCACAGACAAGGCTAACCCACCAGAGTGGGAGCAAAATATTTATATATTCACCTTTGAATATTTGTATTAGAAAGATACAACTGGAAAAAAATAAGAGGAGATATATGGCCGGTTCAAATGTTTTTTGGCTTTAACCATACTGCAGAAGCAACATGGAAATACATTTAAGACATATATTAAATCTGAAGTGACTGACAGACAGATACTGTCTACAGCAGATTAGATAGAAGTTCTAAAAAGGGAACAGGAATGGGAACAGGGGAGTTTATATTGAAGGGCTACACATGTACATTTCCTTTAGGATACTGGTGAATGAACCATATGCAATGTACAAAAGATATTGCACCTGGGAAATAAATGTGTTCAGTACTTTGATTGTGTGTCCTGGGAGAGTTGTGTTTGCTCTAGGAAAGACAAACAGCTCAGATAAATACAGACCAGCCCAGTGTTTGGGAGGGAATTGAGCAGATAACGTTCCACCCTGTACTTTTTCAAACAGTACCTGATTTCCATTTTAGTTATATAATCTCTCTGCCATTCTAGGTCCTGTGTTCTATTCAGGTACTTCAAAACTTGAACATGCAATGTATTGTATTAGAAACAAAGGTTCCTTTTATTAAACCATCTGTCGACTTTGAGCAAAGACTTATTTTCCACCCTCGTCACACAGATGTAAAATACAAACCAAGAGCATTTTATTAAACGTCATCTTTCATTAACACGTTTTTAATCACTGCAAAGTGACTCTTGAATTGCTGTACACCGGCTGATATTCATAGGTATCCATAAGCCTGCAGGCCAAACAGATGGATACCATAAGAAGGACCATTTTATGGCCAACCTTCTATTGTTCCATTTGGTTAGGCTGTCAGCCTGAGAGATCAGAACAAAATGAAGTGGAACTGCAGCTCCTCTTCTGCTTCATTATCTGCAGCTCATCTTTACTTCTTCATTATATTATCTTTTAGTTTTATTTCTTTCAACTTTGTCCAGTGTCTGATGGTCCTAGATGTCTTCCATGTCATCTCTGGTATTTCCATTGATGTTTTTGAATTTTAAACCCTATTCGCTTTCTCCCTATCACTCTTTGAAGCTGTACGGATTAAGGTCTTTCACTTGTGTTGTTGCATTTAAGACAAATAGTCTCAATAGCCCTTCTCTTGAAGGTATCTTCCTGTAGACTCGGTCTCCAAAATGGAACGTACCACTCATGGTATGGTCTCACCTGTATAACTCACCTATATAACCATCCTCTTTCTTCTACTAATACCACTTCCCATAAAATCGATTTTTTATTTGCATTGCACTCCAGATGACTGCGTAGCTTGCTTACTTTTCTTTGCATATGGTTTATCCAGTACCCCAAAACCTTCTATTACATGTATTTGGGGCTTAACTAATTTGATTTTCTTGGTAATGTTATATTTAAAGTCAAGCAATGAACTGTATGAACAGACATGAATCAGATCCGGTTTTCTCACAGATTTTTTATAACCACTGTATCAAACACTATGAACGCTTCTTTTTGCCAAATGCAGTTAATATTTTTATTTTTTTTTTTAGATGAAAAAAAGATTTGGTACTGGAATATCAAACCAATAAATCATATGGAACTAGGGATGCACCGAATTGAGGATTCGGTTCGGGATTCGGCCAGGATTCGGGTTTTTTCAGCAGGATTCGGATTCGGCCAAATCCTTCTGCCCAGCTGAACTGAATCCTAATTTACATATGCAAATTAGGGGCGGGAGGGAAATCACGTGACTTTTTGTCACAAATTAAGGAAGAAAAAAATATTTTCCTCTTCCCATCCCTAATTTGCATATGCAAATTCGGATTCAGTTCGGTATGTGGCCGAATCTCTCGACTAGGATTCGGGGGTTCGGCCGAATCCAAAATAGAGGATTCGGTGCATCCCTCTATGGAAAATAGCTCGAGAAAGCATCAAGTGGTTGACCAATGGACACAAAGCCAAGGGAGTTCTAAGAGATCTGGCTATTTAATCATGATTTTACTTTAAACTATTGATGGGCAAATCTGACCCGTTTCGCTTTGCCAACAATTTGCAAATTTTCATGGTGAACCCTGGTGAAAAATGTCACTCATCACTACTTCAAACATATTGTATGTATGTATGTTCTCTGCATTGCCACATCATCTTGGGTCCAAGGAATTGGCCAGCAGTGGGTTGTAGGGTTCACTCGCTTTGCTTCTTTATCACTGGCTTTTGGCAAGGACACACAATTTTTTGCCCTCCTGCTCTTGTAATACAAAAGTTTACAGCACTGTAGACTGGGAGTAGTTACATAACAGTAGGAGTGCTGAAAGTTGCCTATTTTTGAGGTATGAGCAGTCTGGGTTTTCGACTATAAATGGGCAATGGTTTTCAGTCATTCAGGGGAATATCTTGTGAATAGCTAAAGCTAAATAACATTTTCTGATAAATTGATATTATTCTCCTTTCTTGGCCCCAAAGATAATATCTCCACTTAATGTCCCACATTAAAGTCTCACTTGCAGTCACCATCAAGAGCAAAGAGTTTGTGGCTTCACCAGGCTAATTTAAATTCTTTAGTGGCGAAACCCAAAATGTGTTTATACATTCCAACAATGTGCATTTTAGTATGCTAAATTCCAGTCATTGCTTGAATTATGCAATCCAGTAAAGGAAAAGGTGATTTGATAATGAATAAACAAGTAGCAGAGAAAAACTTGGATTGACTGGTATATATATCCGCTATTTGGGGCCTCTAAATCACTTGTATATTAAAGGGACTCTGTTATAAAAGACAGATGTATCTGTTCCAGAAAAACTTGCATCATTGAATGAGATACAAGTGGCATTGGGGCAATACTCAAAGTACAGGGATCAATTATGCCCAGCCATTCCATGTGATACAAGTGGCCTTTAGATGCAATATTCAAAGTACAGAGCTCCATTTTGCCCAGCCATTGCATGAGATACAAGTGTCCTATGGATGCAATACTCATAGTACAGGGCTCCAATATGCTTGGTCATTGCAAGAGATACAAGCGGCCTATCGACGCTCCATTATGGCTGCCTTTCATGCTCTGCATTGTACCACATTGCACAGAGAGCAATAAGAAATAGCAAAACGATGTTTTGAAATCAGATAGATGAGCAAAAGTAGCATAAGCATTAGTACACTGTAAATTCAAATTCAAATTGTTTATCACTATTGGCGCCTTCCTGGGTCAAATTTTAAGTAATCATTATAATAAAAAAAATACTTAACAAATTCCTATTTCTTGAAAGCATGTCTTTGATCTATCCATAACCAATCAATTACTTACACTAAGGATCAATTGCTTTGATCATTGATCATGATGAATTATAGCTGTTTCGCCACGATTTATCATCGGTGGAAGCAATAACAAACACACGTGAAACAAACAAACAAACACATCTCTTTCTGAAGAATAACTTATACCATGAAGTTGTACATGATGGTGTATGTGTACCCATCAATTAGCTTTGCTAGAGGCTAAAATGCTTCATTGAACATATTCTATGCTAATAACAAAATTGTTATTTAAACTTCTTGTAGTCACGTTGCATGGATTCCCTTTAAATTATCAACTGGCCCCAACATATTTACCTAATAGGTATAATTACAGATGCATTTATACATTTGTTTGACTTTCTTTGTTCCCCTCAAATGTACAGTGTTAGTGGCAGATCTTTGCACTTTCACTCTCCTTACTAAACTTTCTAAGGTAGTGCCACATTACTTTCTTACCTACTTTTCCAGCCATCACCTTCAGGGTCATTTACTTAGACCCTAAACTCAGGTGTAAGAGCAGACCAGAATTGGGTGCACAGCACAATAATGGTGGGTGCAAGGAAGCCCTTTCCTCGTGGCCTGGTAAGTACAGGGCTTCATTGTAGTCTGTGCCCATTGGTCTTTCCTCCTACGTCTAGTGATGGGCAAATTTGCGAAACATATGAAAAATTTGCGAAATTCGACAATAGTTGACACGCATTAAAGTCAATGGGAAGCCATTTAAGTGTCAACGGCATCTAAATTGTTGCTTGCATCAGATCCGCCGGGAATTTATTAGCCGGTGGAGAATTGCAGAAATTCTCTGCAAATTCGCGCCTGGCGAATAAATTCATTCATCACTACCTACGTCATTTAGACTCCAAAGTTAGGGGACAGGTAGGGAAAAAGAGGGGGCCAACCTGAAAACATTTTTGCTGAATCCAGACAGCACTCTATTCATGGGGGGACACAGTTTTTGTGCTCTGGTTTGGAGCATAGAGACCTGTGGCAATTTTTCAAAGTGGGAACCAAGAAGCAAGTACAAAAAAACATGGCAGAGTGCTGTCTTTTTTGCTCTTTTGTATGTTTTTGGATGTTTACGCCCTTCTATTGTGCAACACTAAAGAATATGTTTGTGGTTTTAAAATATCAGTCAATGTCATAATGACAGGTACCTTGGTGAAGGGCAGTTTGAGGAATCAATAAAAAAAATATAATATATTTTTTTGAGATGATATGCAATTCATGCCCCAACTATTTGACCTCTGCATCTACTGTATCTGCTTTAGAACGTGTGGTGGATGAGGATATATTGATTTCCTTAAATTGTAACCAGGAGATAAATGAGCCTATGGATGTTTAATTTGTCTAGTCCTGTGTTTTCCAGTGTCTGTGTATACACCTTAAACTACTATATGAACAACAGGGTGAACAAATGATCAAAGAGAATGATGTGCCAAAGCTACAAGGCACTAAATATTTGGCATTGTTTCTATATCCCTTAAGGCTCTATTTACCTACATCTAAGGAATGTCCAACCTGCTGCCTGCAGCTACTGCTCAAGTGCAATTCCATTAAAACCAAGACAGTCAAAGACAGTTGAAATTCAAGAACAGTGAAAGGCCTGTAGGTTGGAACTCCTTGGGCTACGTTAATATTAAATGAATCAGTAATAATGCAGCTCCATGACTTCAAAGCAATTCCATTGCCACTCCCTGATACCGTTTACTACTCTGTTTTAAGAAACACAGTTAAGCAATGGCACAACATTTTTTCCTTTTAATTACTTAATTTGGGAATTTCTATTTTGACCTCAGGTACGCAGCAGACTGTCTCACTCGGAATGCTGCCGACAACATCAGCTTAGTTTTAATTGCATAGAAGCTTTATCTTTCTAGCGTGTTATTATTAAGACATCAAATGCAATAACCATGGAAGAAAAGGCATATTAATTAGACGAGTCCTCTCTTTGTTTTTTGACAATTAGCTTAATAGCACTTAATGCAATTGGAATGTTCTTTAAAAAAGGGGATTATTTGAAAAGCCAGACTTCAAACCACAATGTAATTTAAGGCTCTGCTACAAGACCCCAAATCCAACATGTTTTGGCTGCATTGGTTCCCTTGTGGTTTTTATGACTTTATGTTTCTGTTCTAGGACTCAATATTTGTTAGTGGAAAACTATTATCATATTAGCCAGGAGTTTATAATCTTTTTTAGCTATTAAGGCAGGATTTTGGAGCATTGCGTAGATATGTGTCACAACTAATGGTCTACTTTATGTTCAGTTTTTTTATTAAATATTTTAGAGATTTTAATAATCTGTTTTCCAATGTAAAACATTTCTTTCCAGCACAGAAACAGTTGCCCAATTCATCAGTCACTGTTTGTAATTTCCATTGAGGATTAGCAGTTTTACAGGGTGTTAGAGCTCAGTGCTGACCTCTAACACCTTAAATACCAAAATTATGTTTGACATTAATGATTGTCCATGGATAAAAGATTGTCCATGGTTTAAAAATTACTCAGATGATACTTTTTCAGTTGACTTGGGTAATGTTTAAGAAAATGCTATGAACTGGCTATATTACTAAAAATTAAAGAAAATGTGCGTACAATTAAATGGGGGTAATGTAAAAAAAAACAAGTAGCAATCTACAGAACCCAATTAGATGTTTATTTTCAGACAGACAGGATATGCTATGCTGTGATAAGCTAGTGAAACAAACTTTGTACCTGCTTTTACTAGTGATGGGCGAATTTGCGAAAAATTCACGAAACTGCGTCCGTTTTTTTTACGCCGACGCCCGTTTTTTTGGATGCCGGCGACAATTTTTTTTGACGTCAGAGAACTTTCATCTGTGAATTTTCGTGCCCGTTTCGCAAATTTTTTCGCCGCCGCCAAATTGAATAAATTCGCCTATCACTAGCTTTTACCATTATTAGGTAAATCTGATGTTAGTGCATGGTAATAGAATGGAAAATCAATATTCACCCCCCCCCCAGTATAGGCATGTAATCTGCAACCTCTTAATAAATGGGTCCTATGTGGTAGTTTTCCAGATGTCTAAAGTTTTCTGGATGCTGTATTTAGTTGGTTTCAGTAGCGTAATGCACAAGACCAGATAATGCATGTTACTTTTTATACAAAAAAATCCATTAAGGATGCAACAAACCATTTCAGGGACCATCCTCTCATCCCAGGAGGAGGTCAACCATTACTTTTTCTACAAAAAGCATGGGGACCCTTCATGCAATGTCCCTGCTTATCTCAGGCCCCTTCTTTAATGTTTAATGCACCTTATTGCATATCAGTTATCAATAATGTTAAGTAAAGTATAAGTATAGCATATTCTTTTCCAGACAAAAAAAAATACCTAAAAAAAGGTTTCAAAAGACCTGAGTTTGGTAAGTGGTCCATTTTCCTGCAAAACCCAGGTAAAGTTCGGCTGATTGAAGATAACAGTGAGCGCAGGGCAAAAGTCTCAGTGGTGGTTTCCCTGCACGATGCAAAGACATTTGTGATAGTACTAGCCTCAAGTTGGTGATCCTAAATATAAAGTCTGTAAGAAGTGTGGAGTTCAGCTGCAATGCTACTCTAGGTAAAAGCTTTTCCCCAATGGTCTAAATGCTTTTTACTGTATGTTTACATTTGGGAAGTTTTCGTTTCTATATCAAATTTTATATTAACCTGCAAACAAATCTTGCACTGATAATACTGAGCCAAAGCACAGGAGAAATTTTTAGCTAATTTTTATTTCTTCGGTTAAATATCTGTTAAGTGTTTGTCCTCCTTCACGTTATCTTCGGATCAAGCAGGCAATATGGGGGGGGTGACTACTATAAACCACAAAATACTAAACAATTCAAATGTGAAACAGACTCAGCATGTCAGATATTAAGCATTTACTAGACCACTAATAAATACACACGGCACGGCACATTCTGTCTCCTATTGTTTCCCAAACATTCCCCCCACCCATTGTCCTTCTTGTTCCCCTGCTACTGTGGTGCTCCTACTGGAAGCCAATGAAGAATATTTTTGTGGACAGTCAATTATAAAGTTTTAGTTCTTGTATGCAGAAAAGCTGACAATCTCAGCGACTGGAGTTATAAAATAGTTATTGGAATGCAAACCTCGCACTCACCTACTTCTTTATCTTTTACATCACGGCTTCCTCTGATCAACAGAAACAGTTACAAAAACCATCAAAAGGGAGTGGAATAATGACGCTGTTTCCCTTCCTGCACTTGTCTAATAAAAGTTATTGTTTGATAAAATAACCATGCCTTTCCCCTCTTTTATTTCATATTACTGTATAGATGGCTTTATCACCCTTTGATCAGTGTGGGCTGGAAACTCACCCTTAGACTCATTTACAACGTCCCAGTTATCTGGCATGCGTTTATTGAACTATGCATCATCCATAGAATATACAATGTATGGGCCTGACATAAACAAAGAAAACGGCTGCCATGGAAATGACTTATACTTTAGATGAAGTGAAGTGCCTAAAGCTGTTGCAGGCATCTCTCCAGATTTGCTTAATATTTGGCTTTAGGTCAGGCACATTACAACATGTGTGTGGGGAAATTAATGGATCTAATTATTTTGTACATGTGCTAAGAATAATTATGACCAAATATATTTTTAGAACATGTGATTGCAGGTGTTTCCTGCACTTAAACAATGTTGAATAGCAGCGATTAGTGATGAGCGCAAATTCGAGGTAAATGTCGGCGGCAAATAGATTTGTGAAACTCCCACGGAAATTCACCGGCGTCGACGCATCTAAAAAGTTGATTGCATCAAAACTATTTGCATCAACACTATTCGAGTGCCCATTGACTTTAACACCGTCGTCAAATTTGACACAGGATTCAATTTCCAATTTTCGCAATTTTTTTGAACCTGAGAAATTCGCCCATCTCTAGCAGTGATTCCTCTAAATAAAGCTCCATATACCTATTGGAATGGAATAGTAGGGATGCACCGAATCCAGGATTCGGTTCGGGATTCAGCCAGGATTCTGCCTTTTTCAGCAGGATTTGGATTCGGCCGAATCCTTCTGCCCGGCCGAACCGAATCCGAATCAGCTTGTACAACAGTCATATAAAAATAGCTTTAGGGCTCAATAACACTTCCAGTTTTCTTTATTGGAAGGTGAACCTCCTAGGTAAAAGCAAGGTTATACCTGCTAGCAGTACCCATGTTGTGCCGGTGTGTTCTGTTTCTGTTCCTCCTAGGTAAAGTCATATAGAAGAATGAATGAAGCATTGAATCAGTTGGGAATGGGTTTGGAGCAGGCTCGGACTGGCAATCTGTGGTTTCTGGCAAATGCCAGAGGGGCTGCTATAAGTTCCCAACTGATTCAATGCTTTGTTATCTTCACCTTCCAATAAAGACACAAGATAAGCAGATGAATAGCATTTCCTAAAAATCCAATATATTCTATACTTAGAATTATTTAGCAATTTTCCACTACTTCACCGCTAAGTGACTTTGATAAAGTCAGACAGTCCAACCCTGAAACACTGTGGGCGATGACATTTGGAAAGCAAACTGTGGTCTTTTAATGGAGTTCTCATATGGAAAGTAACATTGTGTAATTTGTTACAAAGGACAAAATGTCTTCCCGTAAAACAAACTAAGGTGAGAAAAGATTACTATTGTTTTCTAGCTCTGAACTGTGTCATTAGTCAAAGGGCTGGTATGATATTCTCCACTGAGTGAATACTTTCCTGTGGATGTAAGATCCGAAATGTTGCAAATGGTCCAAGGCGTCGGTGACAGATGTGGATCTTCATGAGGGAACTAAAGCAATGTCTGTTAGTATAATAAAAAGGGGCTGCACGCTGCTGTCAACTTGTTTGGCAGATAATGCAAGGATATTTCACAATTCGCGAGCAATTTGCAAGGACAGGTTTTTCGGCACACTTACTGCTTTACAGGCTGCACTTATGTTTTCTTTTTTATTTTGAGCCCTGCTGGATGTAAATGTATTATGTAAATGTAGCTGTATTAAACCTGCAACAGCACCCATTAAACTGGTGCAGGTCTTCGTCTACTCCTACTAAGTGTGCCCAGCTAGGCCTCGCATTGGTCTAAAATATTAAATAGTAAAAACAGTGAATCTTCCAGCTTTCAAAGCGACCCCCATCTAAAAACAAATGCTCTGTAAAGCTACAAATGTATTGTTATTGCTCAGCAGCAAAATCTGTAAATCACTGATATAAGGAATAATTAGTGATGGGCGAATTTGCGCCGTTTTGCTTCGTGAAACGGCGCCGGCGTCTCGTTTTTGATGCCGACGCCCGTTTTTCAGGAAAATTTTTTTTGGACGCCGGCGAATTTTTCCCGCATATTTTCGCGGGCGTTTTGCGAATTTATTCGCTGGCAGCGAATCGCTCAAATTCGCCGCAAATTCGCGCCTGGCAAATAAATTCGCCAATCACTAGGAATAATGTATAAACTATTGTATACAGGGGGACCCGACTGCTTCCTCTATAGCTAATAAAAAACCTCTTCCTCATCACCCGCTCTCTCTTACCGGCGAGGAATGGGAAAGCAAGTCCAGCAGGAGTGTCACTTCTGATGTTACTTAAGGAGAAAAACACTGCAGAACATAAATCAGACCTAAGAAAAATATGTACTCTCGCAAAGAACATGTCTAAATCTTAAATTAATTCGTGAATGAATAAGAGAGCTACAAGCAAGCGTTTAATATGTTTATTTAATTCTCCACGTACTCGGATGGCCTAAGAATTGAGTATTTGGTCAATGTGCCGTGCGGGGCAGATACCTTAAAAAAACATCATTTTTTGGTGTTAAAAACAAATTCTTTTAGCTTCTGTTTTGTATCAAACAAATGAAGCTATGGGAAGAAACTGGATTAGGCAATAAAGAAATCCATGTCTTGCGAATAAATTCTCCCATCACTAGCAACAAGTTCCTCACAAACCCCAATCACAGCCTTAATTTGGCATCCCCTGGGACTTTTTTTCATGCTTGTGTTGCTCCCCAACTCTTTTTACATTTGAATGTGGCTCATGCGTAAAAAAGGTTGGAGGAATAAACTGAAGAACGCTTGTCCCCAGTGTATCACAGGCCTGCCATGAATTATTCCCCAATGTCCATGGAGAAATAGCAAAGTAGTTGGAAAAGTCATTTTGCATTCCAACACAAGCCATGAAACAACACACAAGACACAAGGAAGTAGTGTAGCAATGAGATATCTGACTTATGCCTGATCAGATATTATTTGGAAGGCAATCATTTAAAGCTGGTCATAGACGAAAAAATAATGTCTTATGAAACGAAGGTTCGTACATTTTGTGGAACTTGCGTGGATTGTCCCCACATTTTTCCTACCATGGCAATGGGTTGTTTAGTAGAGATGGCGCGAACTGTTCGCCGGCGAACTTGTTCGCGCGAACATCGGGTGTTCGCGCTCGCCGGAAGTTCGCGAACGTCGCGCGACGTTCGCCATTTTGGGTTCGCCATTGTTGGCGCTTTTTTTTGCCCTCTCACCCCAGACCAGCAGGTACATGGCAGCCAATCAGGAAGCTCTCCCCTGGACCACTCCCCTTCCCTATAAAAACCGAAGCCCTGCAGCGTTTTTTTCACTCTGCCTGTGTGTGCTGAAGAGATAGTGTAGGGAGAGAGCTGCTGCCTGTTAGTGATTTCAGGGACAGTTGAAAGTTTGCTGGCTAGTAATCGTTTTGATACTGCTCTGTTATTGGAGGGACAGACGTCTGCAGGGGTTTGAGGGACATTTAAGCTTAGGTAGCTTTGCTGGCTAGTAATCTACCTTCTACTGCAGTGCTCTGTATGTAGCTGCAGTGGGCAGCTGTCCTGCTTCTGATCTCATCTGCTGACTGCTGCAATAACAGTAGTCCTTGTAAGGACTGCTTTTATTTATTTTTTTGTTGTTTTACTACTACTACTACTACTACTACTACTACTACTACTATAAGAGCCCAGTGCTATTAGTCTAGCAGTGTTGGGGAGTGGGACTGGTGTGCTAATCTGCTGCTCCTAGTAGTTCAGCAGCACCAACTGTAATTTTTTTTTTTTTAATATTCATTTTTTTTTTATTTTACTTTTTTTTATTTTACTACCGCTGTAGTAGTGTATAAGTTGACCTTTTAGGCATTATTTGCCCTGTAGGCATTTTTTGCCCAGTGTGTTATTCAACCAACAGCCATCTAGCTGTGTGACCTTGTTCACATTCTGTCTAAATATCCATAATATTACCGTCTCCAGAAAAAACACCGGAGTGACTTTTTTCAAGCAGCCATAATAAATTTTACGTAATCCGTATCCATCGCTGTAGTAGTGTATAAGTTGACCTTTTAGGCATTATTTGCCCTGTAGGCATTTTTTGCCCAGTGTGTTATTCAACCAACAGCCATCTAGCTGTGTGACCTTGTTCACATTCTGTCTAAATATCCATAATATTACCGTCTCCAGAAAAAACACCGGAGTGACTTTTTTCAAGCAGCCATAATAAATTTTACGTAATCCGTATCCATCGCTGTAGTAGTGTATAAGTTGACCTTTTAGGCATTATTTGCCCTGTAGGCATTTTTTGCCCAGTGTGTTATTCAACCAACAGCCATCTAGCTGTGTGACCTTGTTCACATTCTGTCTAAATATCCATAATATTACCGTCTCCAGAAAAAACACCGGAGTGACTTTTTTCAAGCAGCCATAATAAATTTTACGTAATCCGTATCCATCGCTGTAGTAGTGTATAAGTTGACCTTTTAGGCATTATTTGCCCTGTAGGCATTTTTTGCCCAGTGTGTTATTCAACCAACAGCCATCTAGCTGTGTGACCTTGTTCACATTCTGTCTAAATATCCATAATATTACCGTCTCCAGAAAAAACACCGGAGTGACTTTTTTCAAGCAGCCATAATATATTTTACGTAATCCGTATCCACCGCTGTAGTAGTGTATACGTTGATCTTGTGGGCATTATTTGCACAGTGTTTTCTTCAAACCGCCATCTAGCTGTGTGAGCTTGTTCACATTTTGTCTAAATATTGATAATATTATCGTCTCTAGAAAAACCACTTGAGTTACTTTTTTTCAAGCAGCATTCTTATATTTTACGTAATCCGTATCCACCGCTGTGTATACGTTGACCTTGTAGGCATTATTTGCACAGTGTTTTCTTCAAACCGCCATCTAGCTGTGTGAGCTTGTTCACATTTTGTCTAAATATTGATAATATTATCGTCTCTAGAAAAACCACTTGAGTTACTTTTTTTCAAGCAGCATTCTTATATTTTACGTAATCCGTATCCACCGCTGTGTATACGTTGACCTTGTAGGCATTATTTGCACAGTGTTTTCTTCAAACCGCCATCTAGCTGTGTGAGCTTGTTCACATTTTGTCTAAATATTGATAATATTATCGTCTCTAGAAAAACCACTTGAGTTACTTTTTTTCAAGCAGCATTCTTATATTTTACGTAATCCGTATCCACCGCTGTGTATACGTTGACCTTGTAGGCATTATTTGCACAGTGTTTTCTTCAAACCGCCATCTAGCTGTGTGTATTATCGTTTCCAGAAAAACCAACTGAGTTTTTGTTGTTGTTGTTTTTTTAAAAATAATGCCAGGCAAAGGCAGGCCGCCACGCAGAGGCCGTGCTAGGGGCCGTGCTGCTATGCAATCCTGTGGCCCTAGCAAATTGCCCAGTTTTAAAAAGCCAATGACCCTGAACTCCCAAAATGCTGAAGAGGTAGTTGACTGGCTTACACAGCACACCCCATCCTCTACCGTTTCTAACTTTACCACAACATCCTCCTCATCCTCCACTGCTATGGCCACCCCACGTAACACTTCCTCCACCACCGGTGCCCCTTCTTCACTGGAGTCAGAGAAGTTATTTTCCCATGAGTTTCTTGAACTGAGTAATGCGCAACCATTATTGGCAGAAGAAGATGAAGGAGATGAGGACGTTACACCAGATTTAATTCTGGCAGAGAACACGACAGAGATGGACATAATGATGAGTGATGAGGAGGAGGTCCCCGCTGCTGCTTCCTTCTGTGATGTGTCAGAAGAAATTGATGCATCTGAGGAGAATGATGATGAGGAGATTGATGTTTTGTGGGTGCCTAGTAGAAGAGAGCAAGAGGAGGGTAGTTCAGATGGAGAGACGGAGAGTCAGAGAGGCAGTAGGAGAATAAGACTTAGAAGAAGCAGGGAGGACAGCCCGCAGGGATCAGTAGGGCAACAACATGTATCGGCACCTGTGTTCAGCCAGCCAACGCACCCGCCATTGCCGCCAATGCCGCCAACTTCTACTGTTACCGCCAGATCGCACACTTCCAAAAAGTCAGCAGTGTGGGATTTTTTTAATGTGTGTGCCTCTGACAAAAGCATTGTAATTTGCAATGAGTGCAGTCAGAAACTGAGCCTTGGTAAGCCCAATAGCCACATAGGTACAACTTCTATGCGAAGGCACATGAGCGGCAAGCACAAAGCACTTTGGGAGCAACACCTCAAAGGCAACAGGCAAACTAAAAGCCACACTCCTTCTGGTCCAGCATCTTACTGCTCTACCTCTGCTCTCCTTGACCCATCTGAACCACCCTCCACTCCGCCTTCCACCTTGACCACCTGTTCCCATTCCCAGTCATCTGCCACCAGCCAAGTTTCTGTGAAGGCCATGTTTGAGCGTAAGAAGCCAATGTCTGACTGTCACCCCCTTGCCCGGCGTCTGACAGCTGGCTTGTCTGCACTCTTAGCCCGCCAGCTTTTACCATACCAGCTGGTGGACTCTGAGGCCTTCCGCAAATTTGTAGCAATTGGGACACCGCAGTGGAAGGTACCCAGCCGCAATTTTTTTTCTAAAAAGGGAATACCACACCTGTACCAACATGTGCAGAGCCAAGTTACCGCATCTCTGTCACTTAGTGTTGGGCCAAAGGTCCATATGACTACTGACGCATGGTCCTCCAAGCATGGTCAGGGCAGGTATGTCACCTACACTGCCCACTGGGTGAACTTGGTAATGGCTGGGAATGGGAAGCAGGGAATGGGTAGCTCAACAACAACAACAACAGTGGAGTTGGTGTCACCGCCACGGATTGCACGCGGTTCTGCCACCACCTCTACTCCTCCATCGCTCTCTACCTCGTCTTCTTCCTCTTCTTCTTCTTACTCTGCTGCTGGGTCCTCCTTCTCCTCCTCCACACCTGTGCACCCCCAGCTCCCCCTAGGCTATTCGACGTGCCAGGTACGCCGTTGTCACGCTGTCTTGGGGATGACGTGCCTGGAAAGCAAAAACCATACCGGATCTGTACTCCTGTCATCTCTGCAGTCACAGGCCGATCGGTGGCTGACCCCACACCAACTGCAGATCGGAAAAGTGGTGTGTGACAATGGAAGCAATCTGTTGGCAGCGTTGAGACTGGGAAATTTAACACATGTGCCCTGCATGGCACATGTGTTAAATTTAATAGTCCAACGTTTTGTCTCCAAGTACCCAGGATTCCAGGACGTTCTCACCCAGTCCAGAAAGGTGTCGGCCCATTTCAGACGTTCCTACACAGCCATGGCACGCCTTGCTGACATTCAGCAGCGCTACAACATGCCAGTCAGGCGTTTGATTTCTGACAGCCAGACTCGCTGGAATTCAACGCTCCTTATGTTGGAACGTCTGCTGCAACAACAAAGGGCCGTCAACGAGTACCTTTTTGAACTGGGTGGTAGGACTGGATCTGCAGAGCTGGGGATTTTTTTCCCCCGTTACTGGGTGCTTATGCGCGATGCCTGCAGGCTCATGCGACCTTTTGAAGAGGTGACAAATATGGTCAGTCGCACCGAAGGCACCATCAGCGACCTAATACCCTTCGCTTTTTCCTGGAGCGTGCCGTGCGACGAGTGACAGATGAGGCTGTAGACCAGCGTGACGAGGAGCTGGAAGCGCACGATTTATGGTCGGAATCACCAGAACGAACCCAGGCACCTGCTGCAACGCAGGGAGAGGTGCCAGAAGTGGAGTCAGAGGAGGAAGGTGGCTTTGTGGAGGAGGAGGAGGAGGACCAACAGGAGCAGGCTTCCCAGGGGGCTAGTGGTGACCTTTTGGGGACCCCTGGTCTTGTACGTGGCTGGGGGGAGGAGACCGTGGATGATGCAGTCCTTGATAATGAGGAAGCGGAGATGGATAGCTCTGCATCCAACCTTGTGAGAATGGGGTCTTTCATGCTGTCATGCCTGTTGAAGGACCCCCGTATCAAGAGGCTTAAGGAGAAGGACCTGTACTGGGTCGCAACGCTACTAGACCCTCGGTACAAGCATAAAGTGGCAGAAATGTTACCAACATACCACAAGTCCGAAAAGATGCGGCATTTACAAACCAGCCTGCAAAACATGTTGTACAATGCTTTTAAGGGTGATGTCACTTCAGGAACTCATCAACATTCCAGGGGCAGAGGTGCCAGTAATCCTGCCACGAGCACACCTGCAAGGACAAAGCCCTTTGGCCGGTCTGTAACATCAGACATGCAAATGTTTTTCTGTCCAAGGCAGCGCCACAACCCTTCTGGATCCACCCTCAAAGAACGCCTCGACCGGCAGGTAGCGGACTACCTGGCATTAACTGCAGATATCGACACTCTGAGGAGCGATGAACCCCTGGACTACTGGGTGCGCAGGCTTGATCTGTGGCCAGAGCTGTCACAATTTGCCATGAACCTCTTGTCTTGCCCAGCCTCAAGTGTGCTCTCAGAAAGGACCTTCAGTGCAGCAGGAGGGATTGTAACTGAGAAGAGAACTCGCCTAGGTCACAAAAGTGTCGATTACCTGACCTTTATTAAAATGAATGAGGGGTGGATCTCGGAGGGTTACTGCACGCCGGAAGACTTGTTCTGACTTCTATGCAGCTGTCCTTCTCTTCAAGCCTCATGACTCCACACACAGCTGTCCTTTAGCGTCCTCCTCCCTCCGCCACCGTTACAAACTAGGGTGCAAACCCTACTGGTTTAATTTTTTCTGGCCTCTGTGCTTCAGTGGCTGCAACCAAAAAAACTGGGCAAACAATGTCTACAAGGTCAACGTATGGCGAAAAATGACTATTTTCAGCATTTATATGGCATATTTTTTCTGGCAACTGTGCTTCAGTGGCTGCGTCCAAAAAAATGCATATTTTCTGCATTTATATGGCATAATTTTTCTGGCCTCTGTGCTTCAGTGGCTGCAACCAAAAAAATGCATATTTTCTGCATTTATATGGCATAATTTTTCTGGCCTCTGTGCTTCAGTGGCTGCAACCAAAAAAATGCATATTTTCTGCATTTATATGGCATAATTTTTCTGGCCTCTGTGCTTCAGTGGCTGCAACCAAAAAAATGCATATTTTGTCCATTTATATGGCATAATTTTTCTAGCCTCTGTGCTTCAGTGGCTGCAACCAAAAAAATGCATATTTTCTCCATTTATATGGCATAATTTTTCTGGCCTCTGTGCTTCAGTGGCTGCAACCAAAAAAATTTATATTTTCAGCATTTATATGGCATAATTTTTCTGTCAACTGTGCTTCAGTGGCTGCGACCAAAAAAATGCATATTTTCTGCATTTATATGGCATAATTTTTCTGGCCTCTGTGCTTCAGTGGCTGCAACCAAAAAAATTTATATTTTCAGCATTTATATGGCATAATTTTTCTGGCAACTGTGCTTCAGTGGCTGCGACCAAAAAAATGACTATTTTCAGCATTTATATGGCATATTTTTTCTGGCCTCTGTGCTTCAGTGGCTGCGGCCAAAAAAACTGGGCAAACAATGCCTACAAGGTCAACGACGTTGACCTTGTAGGCATTGTTTGCCCAGTTTTTTTGGCCGCAGCCAATGAAGCACAGAGGCCAGAAAAAATATGCCACATAAATGCTGAAAATAGTCATTTTTTGCCATACGTTGACTCAACGTATATGGCAAAAAATGACTATTTTCAGCATTTATATGGCATATTTTTTCTGGCAACTGTGCTTCAGTGGCTGCGTCCAAAAAAACTGGGCAAACAATGTCTACAAGGTCAACGTATGGCGAAAAATTACTATTTTCAGCATTTATATGGCATATTTTTTCTGGCAACTGTGCTTCAGTGGCTGCGTCCAAAAAAACTGGGCAAACAATGTCTACAAGGTCAACGTATGGCGAAAAATGACTATTTTCAGCATTTATATGGCATATTTTTTCTGGCAACTGTGCTTCAGTGGCTGCGTCCAAAAAAACTGGGCAAACAATGCCTACAAGGTCAATGTATGGCAGTTGTTTAAAGAGAACAGTAGATTACTAGCCAGCAAAGCTACCTAAGCTAAAATGTCCCTCAAATCCCTGCAGACTTCTGTCCCTCCAATACAGAGCAGTATCAAGCAGATTACTAGCCAGCAAACTTACTATCATCTGTCCCTGAAATCACTAACAGCTCTCCCCCTACACTATCTCTTCCAAGCACACACAGGCAGATTTTTCAGATAAATTTTTGCCCTTGATCCCCCTCTGGCATGCCACTGTCCAGGTCGTTGCACCCTTTAAACAACTTTAAAATCATTTTTCTGGCCAGAAATGTCTTTTTTAGATGTTAAAGTTCGCCTTCCCATTGAAGTCTATGGGGTTCGCGAACCGTTCGCGAACCGCTCGCATTTTTGCGCAAGTTCGCGAATATGTTCGCGAACTTTTTTTCCGACGTTCGCTACATCCCTATTGTTTAGTCGATCGGACAGGTTAAAAGATTTCTGTCGGCTACCGATAATATCTCTGCATGTATTGCCTCTATCGCGATATCAGTGGGTGATTGTCACCACTATTTGTTGGACATAAGTTTCGTACAGTTGCTGTCTGTCATTTCTTGGCCGGAACATCGTCTGATTTGTTCTTTTTACTACTTTATTTGATCAGAATGGTTAGTTGTAGGTCGGGAGATTGCAGGACACGATCGTTCATCATACATGGGAATAAAATATGCACGGTTAGGGTCATCTTAGCTTCCAAAAACTTCCAACCTAATATGGCGCAACCAATGTCAACATACTGAAATAAATAATGGGGCAAATTCACTAAAGCGAGAATTTACGCTAGTGAAGACCTGCCACACTTCACGCCACTTGGTCAGGCGCAAATTCATTACTACTACTTTACTAAAATGCGAAGTTGCGTCTCTGCAGCTGATCAAGTTTCACCAGCGCTAATTCGTCAGAGCCAGCATTTCATAGGAAACTTTCGCTAATGTTCATTTCTGCCTAGCAAAACTTCATTAGTACACTTACGCTTAGGTCAATTTGAATAGGGCGGGTACATATAGGTCATATATACGTCTTTATTAGAGATGTTGGTGCAAATGCTTGAAGTGGCCACTTCTTATTTCAAATGTCCAAAGAAGCAAAATAAAGACAAAAGGGATCCTCTAATGTCCTAGACAATCCAGCTTTAAAATATGAAAAAACAGCAGTGTTTTTTAGAACTTTTATGACTTTCCAGCATACAGGATATGATCATCTTATCAGTTTATCAGGTCTAAGCTGGAGAAGGAAACAACGTTATCCTTGAGAAAGAGCATAGTTGGTGTTCGAAACTTCGGATTTTTTTCAATAAATCTTGATTTTTTCACAAGTATTCCCGTTGAGTACGGTACTGTGTCACTTTATTTACCTTATTTACCAGCACTCGGGCAAGTTGCTAAACAAGTTAAGGGTGTGCTCCTCCATGTTATTATATATATATATATATATATACACACACACACAGGTATGGGATCCGTTATCCAGAAACCCGTTATCCAGGCTATCTGAGGCTGTCTCTTATAGACTCCATTATAATCAAATAATCCAAATATTTAAAAATGATTTCCTTTTTCTCTGTAATAATAAAACAGTACCTTGTAATTGATCCAAACTAAGATACAATTTATCCTTATTGGAAGCAAAACCAGCCTATTGGGTTTATTTAATATTTCCATGATTTTCTAGTAGACTTGAGGTATGATCAAAATTACAGAAAGATCCATTATCCAGAAAACCTCACGACTGGGAGGGCAGCTGC